>BSBN01000684.1:2567500-3767500 GCA_027924645.1 Cunninghamia lanceolata
AGATCATTCATAAAGTCATATTAACAAATGCTTTCACATGGAAGCAAAGAGGTAAGCTCCAACACTTGATATGTCTGTCCCAACATCCATTGGATGTAGATCAGCTTGTATGGTTTTTTGATGCTAAGGGAGAGTCTCCAGAATGTAGAAAGGCCAAAAGGTACACGTTCCTGTTATTTTTCTTCACTCATTTCATTTGGTCAATTATTAGTGCAATATGGATCAAATGGAGTAACATCATCAGATCCAAGAGTTATTTTGCCATTCCTGTGAATGGGCATGTTCCTGTCAAGTTTTCTTTGAGGATAGCTTAATTTCAAGTATTTCAAAATAAGTTGCAGCTGCAACACTAGATAGATTTTAGTTTCAGTTTGTTTTCTTTCAACAAAGGTTTCAGTGGAAGAAATCTCATTTGTAGTACAGGTTAGTTTCAGTGATCATTTAGTTGTGGTCTCAGTTGTAGAGTGAGTCATTGTTTAGCATGGATTTCAGTTTCAGATCTAGTAGATCTGCTAGGCAGTTCTGTATTAGTTTGGTTGCAGATGTGTTTTCAGGGTGCTGGTTTGTTTATGAGTTTTTCACCATGTGCCCAATGGAGTACATGCCTTTTCTGGGATTCGACATGTGCATGCACACCTTCCCTCGTGAGTCACAAAGAAATGTTGAGCAATTTTATACAACAAATCAAGGATTCTTCTAATTATAATTTGAGAGATTCAAGGGAGTCTTAGTTTGAGTGGCAAATAGATTCAATGAAGATTCAAGGCATGAAGCTAGTAGGATTTAGGGTAGAGTCATGAATGTGTCATGACCATATGGAACAAGTTGTGGGCCTAGGAGTCTTAATTGCATAGTAATATTAAGTTTCAAGCCAGACTTGAATGAGAGGCAGGCACTGCCATAAAACAGAGGCCCATCTTCTCAAGTGCACAATGCAAGTAAAGGCTCACACAAGCTAAGACACATCAGTTTCAATGATGATATAAGCATTTAAATAAGTCATAACCATATTCTCAATGGCACAAATTTTATGAAGATACAACATCCACTTAGGAATGGCACTCAGCCAAAGGATGATAGCATTGAGCCACTCAACAATGATATCAAATGGTGTACAGGTATTCTCAAGTGCCTATCAAAATCAAGGAGCATCTATTAAAGATGTCACAGGTGCGAAGGCACAACATGAAATAAAGGAGTCATTGCCCATCCCAATCAAAGAAGTGGTGAGCATATAGAAAGCAAGGCAACCTATCAATGGTAAGCCTCAGAATTTAAAGAGGAACACAAGCATCATATTTGAGAATGAAACACAAGATTTAAATGTAAGTCAAAAGCACAACACATCATAAAGAGAAGGTGCTGTTATAAACCCATGGCACACACATTGATGGTGCTATCAATATAAATCAAGGAGGACTTATATATCATAGTGCAGTCCTTAAAATAAAACAAGGCATTCTCTATAACAACGGTGCACACTTTGCAAGCCAAAGCTCGACCTATACAAGGCAAGTCCAATGCAAAGAAAAACCAACTATCAAAAGTAAGTCTCAAGCCATATAGAAAATTGGCACACGATATAAGATTATGGTGCTACCAATCTGAGGATGGCACATATCATAATGCTACCAATATGGAGATAAGTAGCCATAATAATATAGCATAGGCCATATTAAAGGCACCTACATATCAATATATAGCAACCCATATGCAATTCAAAGTGTCATCATTCAAAACACAACCAACATCTACAAACAAAGCATAGGTATTTAAATGAAGCATGAACATTATCATATGGAGACATCAGCATTAGAAATAAGGTGTATACATGAGAACTGAGGAGCGGTCCCTAATTAAAGGAGCAACCACTTCTAATCAGGTGGGCATTATAGTCATAGTGTGCCATTTCAAATGATGCATCAGTATTGAGAGATCACTAGCTCAGCAAGCCATACATCATGGCACAACTCATAACTTAATCTCAGGCACAACCTCACATAAGAAGTAAAGCGCAAGAGTCTATGCTAAGAGTTGCATCCTAAAATAGGGTAAGGCAATGCATTTAACAATAGTGTGAGGCCACACATGAATCAAATATATAGTATATAGAGAGGTGCAGGATACAAAGTCGGCTTTATGCATTCCCAAAGAGAAACTCAACATTATGAAACACAAAAACACACAACTATTGTTTGATTAGAAAAAGATCAATGGCTTGTGCAATCAGAAAGTGGTAAATAGGAATTTCAGAGGAAATGGAGCGCTTGCACTCCATGTGTACCAGCAAATCAATGGCACAATAGAGGAGGGTTGGTAGAGAAATTTTACTCTTGGAGGAGAACTTGCACTCCACGTATCCTAGCAAACCAATTGCACAACCTGAAGGAGTTTTGAGAGAAGGCTTGCTCAAGAATGAGTGCTAATCTTCCACGTGTCTGGGAGAAAGCATAGGGTGTTTCTCATTTTAATGTTTCATTTAAATCTTCTTTTAAATCTTTTAAGATTGTCGAGATTAAAATGAGTCATGTGGGTCAAATGAGTCTTCATTAAGATAGAGATAAAGATAAGACTTTAATAAAAGGTGGGCCCCAAAGAAAAATAAAGCTAAGGCTTTATTGATAATGAATCTTTTTATCTTTAAAGCTACGGAAGGATAAAAGCATTAATAAAGGAAACTTTATTAATTTATTAGATGTAACCTACATGTAAAGGAAAATAAGGCATCACTTTATTTTATTTCACACACCTCACAAAGACATGCAGCCACAAAGGTATTTTTAGCGGTGATAGAGAGTATTTTTTGCATGTTTTTTTAAGCCATGAAATAGAGAGTCAATATTATCAAAAATATCTGCAGCATGGGAGCTGAAACATAAAAGAGTTGGTTAACTAGAGCAATCAGTTATCAAGCCATTATTTGTGGAGGTTACAGTTAGAAGATTTTGTTAGTTACAAAGGATCTTAGAAGGCGTTTTACGCTTTAAATAGCATAGATTAGAGATACAATGATACACATTATCAGAGAGTTTTATCAGTAACTAGATTAGAAGCATTTTACTTCCTTAATAGGTGCCTCTCTTGAGGGATCAAATATTGTATTTTTGTGCAAATCTTTGCCTCATGTACTTTGTTCTCCTATCAATCAATGAAGAGAGAGTGGTGTTCTATGAAAATTTAAATTTGTTTCTGATTCTTTTTTCTTACTTTCTGTTATGAGCCTTTGATTGATCTGATATATATGCTAGAAATATTAATCATGCTTTATGCTCTTTAACTTTACCAGTAGATTCTGTTAAGTTTAATCACTATGTTGATTGGAGTTAGATAATGATTTTGGTGCATCGCCTTAGAGTTTTAAGCATTTCTTTTATAATATTTTTTTTCTTTGCTTTACCTCAAAACAATAGAGAAGAGCCAGCTTCTTTAAAATCTGGAGGTCATTTCAAGAATCAAGTCCCACATTCTTGGAATTTCCCATTGTTGGTGATTTCTTGTAAAACTAAACATCAACAATACCTGGGCACAAAGTTCCTGGGTAGGAGCTCGAATGAGATTGTTATGTTGCTAATATTGAGGGCACTTTTTGGTGAAAGCAAAGGAATCTTGTTCCATACTTTGCCAATAGTACCCCATGCAAAGCAATTTTTGAACCAAAGATTGACCACCAAAATGCCCTCTATAGATACCTGAATGTGCCTCTTCTAGGGCAATGTGAATTTCTGATTTGTTGAGACAACATAGAAGGAGGCCATTGTATCCTTTATGATAAATAATATTATATAGAATTATGTAAGGTGTGATGAGCTTGTGAATACGAGCTCGAGCACTTTTAGATGAAGGATTAGAAAAGGTACCATCACACAAATATTGGAATATATGGGAGTACCATTCGTCTGAATCAATGTTACAACAGAAGGTGATATCAGAAGAATTTTTGGATATAGATGGTGAAGCAAGATTGTGAATGGTGAACTAATATTCCATGGATGAATCATCAAGGGATATAAGGGAGGCAGTTCTCTCCATGGCATCCACATGTCAATTGTCTTTCCATGGAATTGTGTTGATTGTGAAAGAGGAGAAGCATTTCAAAAGTGATAAGGCCAAGTCATGATACTGAGATAGCTTATCTTGATTTGATTGATAAGATCCAGTGGCTTGTCTTATGATCAACTAAGAATCACCAAATATATTTAGATGTTGAATATTGAGAGACAATACGACACACAAGCTAGCAATAAGGGCTTCGTACTCTGCGATGTTGTTACTACATAGAAAGTTGAGACGATAAGACAGGGGAATTGGCATTCCTAAATGGGTATTAGTATAAAACCAACACCAGAGCCAGTTAGACACCTATAACCATCAAAGAACAAGTCCCACCTTCAATCAATATCCAAGGGAAGGACATGATCATTAGGGAACGAGTTTGAATTTGGAAGAGAAAATGGTGGAGCATCAACTAAGTGGTCAGTCAACACTTGACCTTTAATTTCCTTTTGAGAGACAAACTTAAGATCAAATTTTCTTAACAACATTACCCATTTGGCCAAACATCCTAAAAGATCCATTTTAGAGAAAAGATGTTTCAACAAATCAAATTTTATGATGACAAGTGTTTCAACATTTAGAAGATAGTGTCTCAACTTATGTGTTGCAAATACAAGAGCTAGACACTATTTTTTGATTGCAAGATATCTGACTTCATAATTGAAAAAAGTGCAGCTGATGTAATATACAATGAATTCTTTGCCATCGTCATCATGTTGTGCCAATAGTGCTACAAGAGCATTGGATGAAGAAGAAGTGTAAAGAAGGAAATGACACCTAGAGATAGCTAGATGTAAAATAAGAGGATTGGCCAAATAGCTTTTTAGATCATCAAAAATCCTTTTGGAAATCCACATTCTAGCTAAAATGAGAATCTTTCTTAAGAAATTGGGTGAAAGGGAAAGCCTGATCTTCTAGTTGTGAGACAAATCGATGACTAACCTAAATCTTTCCTTGTAGACTGCAAAGTTGAGAAATGTTTTTCAAGGGTGGCATGTTGAAGATAACATCAATCTTCATTGTATCCACCTCAATACCACGATGCGAAACAATGAATCCCAACAACTTGCCACTATCAACGCCAAAGACACATTTATGGGGATTCAAGTGCATGTTATGTTTATGAATACGTTCAAATATTTAGCAGAGGATCTTGATGTGATCTTGACGCAAGATAAACTTGGCCAGAATATCATTGACATAGTCCTATAAGATATTGTGGATGAAATCACAGAAGATGAGGGTCATAGCACGTTGATATGTCATGTTATCATTCTTTAGTCCAAATGGCATGAACACCCAACAAGAGGTTCCCCAAGGTGTGATAAAAGTTGTTTTATATTGATCTTGAGGATTGATGAAAATTTTGTTGTAGCTAGAGAAGCCATCCATAAAGGAGAGTAAGGAATGGTTAGCAGTGGAGTCAACAATCATGTCAATCCTAGAAAGAGGAAAATACTATTTTAAAGAAGCTTTGTTTAGATCACTAAAATCAATACATATTCGAATATGGTTGTCAGGTTTAGTGACAACAACAATATTTGATATCCAAGGAGAATTGTCAATTGGGTGGATAAATCTAGCTTGTAGAAGCTTTGTGATCTCATCCTTAACTAACAATGCCACCTTGGGATTCATCCTTTGGATCTTTTGTTTTACGGCCTTGGCATCAGGATGTAATACAATGTATTGTGTTACAACTTGTTGGTCAATGCCAGGCATAGCCAAATATGTCCGAGAAAAAAGATTTGGGAATACATGCAAAAGAGAAGAGTGTTCATGTTGTTCATTAGAATCTAGACATTTTCCAATTGGAATGACCTTCTTAGGGTTAGTTGGGTCCATCAAGACATCAATAGTATCTCCAACAAGTGTCTTTCCCAAAGTATGCCTCAACATTTAAACAATAAGGTAATCCATGATCATGATGATAATGAGGCATATGCTCATAGACTCCTAGGAATTCAACCAAAGCTTCATCCATTGGGAAAATATCCAAAGAAGGTATGCTAGAAGCAAACCTATGTCTATTAACTTGGGGTAAATCAAATTAAGTGATGTAGAAGAATTTTGAGATGCACATATCATGTTTATGTTGAGATAGGACAACAAGAAGCTTTGGTGGGCTTGAAAGCACGGTATCCAAGCCCAGACGAAGAATTGTGTGGATTAGGTTATAAGGGAATCTTGATACCCTACTCCTTCAAACCACAACTATTGCCTCTATATCCAATTTGAGACAAGATATGAAAACCTTGACCATAATAGGATGCCATTTCTATTGGAGACAGCGGGTCACCATTAGTAGCATAATTAGTAGTATAAGTGTAATCGACATAACTTATCGAAGTAGAAGAAGTTGGAATAGTGAGTCTAGGTTCTTTAGAATAAGGAGACTGTGTAGTGGAAACTGAAGCCACCTTTGAGGTCTCAAAATTTTGTAGTGAGATTTTATACTCTCCAATAAAGGAGGGTGTAAAATCTAATGAACCCCAATCATCACTAAAAAACTTGCTTGAAGGTGACATACAAGATCTTGATTCACATTGTCAGTAGCAGTGGAGAGTAGTGGGTCAGATTTTGTTGAAGATGGAATCAAAGTGTTAATAGATTTAGAAACAAGAGGTTGATATCTGGCTTTTGCTTGTAAGAAACTTTTCAGATTCGGATCAGCCTCAACTATATAGAGTTTATCATTATAAATGAACTTTAATGTGCGGTGAAGAGTAGACAAGACTACCCCCATTGCATGAAACCACAGTCTACTCAGAAGTAGATTATATGAAAGAGTATTAGGCATGACATGGATAAGTGTAGGCAAAGTCACAAGTCCTACCTAACCTCATAGTGTGATAGTACTTAGTGATTGTCTACCAACATTATCAAAGCCACGAATAGAAAGAGTATCAGGTTTGATAAAAGATGTATCTACACCGAGTTTGTGTAACAGGTCTATGCTACAAACATTAAGGCCCGATTTGTTATCGATTAGAGTATGCTTTATTTAGTTTATATTAGTGATGGCCAAAATCATGAGAGGATCATATTGCTTTTGAACTTTAAGAGAAGGTAACTCATGTTTCTGAAAGATGATATCTAAACTCGTCACATGCATACAATCTAATAGAGATGCTACATCATTGATTCTGACAGAAGGTGGGACAATCATCTTTTGTAGAGCTTCTTGGAGCAATCCATGGTATGCAGGAAAGGTTTGTATTAACTCCCAGAGTGAGATTTTATCCGGAGTAATATGAAGCAGCTCAACAAGATCATATTCTCTGTTAGTATGTTGAGAAAGATGAGGTGTTGGAGGAAGAAAAGGTTGAGAGGGTGGAAGACAAGTAAGAACACATGTTGTTTGTTTATTTTTTTGTTGTTTCAAGTGTTATATGTGTGAGCAACCACATTGTAGTGGGGTTGTTGCGAAACATCTTGAATAGGTTGGTTACTTGTAGTAAGTTGTTTTAGAAAATTTAGGATGTAAGAAGGAGGGCAAGATGGTTTTTGACCACCTCCAATAGTTAGAACAAGGTTAGATTGCAGTTGTGGAACATCATAACAAAGATGTACAACAATCTTTGGCTTCATAGGCTCCTTTTGGGAACCATAAACATAAATCATGTTGATTAATTTTTGACAAAGAGATGTTTTAGGAGTTGTAGAGGATGATTATGTTGAGATGAAGTCATCTAGGGCTTCATTGAACATATCAAAATCATCACAACTAAATGACTCATCATATGCATGGAAATCTTGAAGAAAGAGATCTAACATAATCACATAACTTGCTTTCTCCAAAATTTTAAAGATGAAAGAGTGAGAAAGAGAGAAAGAAAGAGAGAAGTAGAGGAAGGATGATGACAAGATGACAAATGTTGATTAAGGGATATAAGAATGAAAAAGTTTTTTTTATGTTTTTTTTCTAATCTAAAAGAAAAGAACACAAAATGTTTTTAATATTTTTTCTTTCTAAACTCAACACACAAAGTTTGCAAATATAAATAGGTATTTAATAAATTGAACAACTAATTAGACAAGATTAAAGAAGGTTTGCAAGTACAATATGTCAGGTTCACCAAAATGTAAGATGGAAAATGAAATCTAGCCTAAGTGATGCCTTAAAATAGGTCAATCCTTCTCCACATCACATTAGAACACAAACTAATGAAGACATTGTGCTTGGCTACTATCCTCAAGGGAGAGCCAAGTTGTCTAGGTTTTATTCCTTTGTTGCCAAGATGAAAGATTGAGAACTAATGGATTGATTAAACTAAGCAATGCAAAACCTAATTAACTAACTGAGCAAATGTATAGATTGTTGTTATAGTTTTCAAAAAATAGGAACAAAATAGAAAAGGATAGACAAAGAGAAACCTGGCATCAGAAGCAGGGGAAAATCTGGTAGGACACTAGCACTAGGTGCTAATGTCCCTAGGGTTTGGGCTTGAATTTGTGTATGATTATCTCTATACCTATCTCTTCATCTTCTTGTCGCTCTTCGATGTCAAAAATCACCTATCACGATCTGCACACATAAAAGGGGGAAAAATGTTTGTGGCTATATAGGAGCTTTCCTCAATTATACCCCCATTTTGGTATTCCTACCTCATGGATAGCTAGATCAATAACAACAAATAGTGTGTGCTCAGAATCTTAAGTGTGTCTAAGATTGTGGTGAGCAGAGACAAAGAAAAACAATAATCAAAACCCTACACAAGTGTGTTAGAGTGGATTTTTATGTCTCAATCAATATAATATGATATTCAACCCAAGAGAGATGCATTACATGAGAAATAAGTTTGAGATCTGCAACTTCACCTCAATGAGGTAGAGAGTGACTAAAT
Source organism: Cunninghamia lanceolata (assembly GCA_027924645.1). Lineage (NCBI taxonomy): Eukaryota > Viridiplantae > Streptophyta > Pinopsida > Cupressales > Cupressaceae > Cunninghamia > Cunninghamia lanceolata. The sequence continues at coordinate 2,576,401 of BSBN01000684.1, forward strand.
CATAGAGGCGAGAACAAGCTGGAACGACACCAAATCACGATTAAGAGGTGCGAGCCAATCATCAATTAGTGATCCCAACCGTCCTCTAATCCTCTTGAAGCTTCAATCAATATCACAAGTAGACAAGTAGCTAAAAGTCAATTGCAATAGGGATTTTCAAAAATGTAGAGTCAATGTTCATTCCAACAGAGCTTCACTATAGAATTCACATCATGCATCATAATGGGAAAACCACTATTTTAAATATGGAATCACAGGAAAGATTTAGGGCATAGATCGACATGTATTTTGAATTTAGGAATCATCATAGTGCGCTCATGAAATTTCAAAATCAAGGTTGCATTGTCCAGGGCAAGGCTGACCTTGAGAGCATGTTGTCATTCCATAGTAAGCGAGCAAGACACTAGTGTTGGGTGCTAGTGTCTAATAGAATCTTCTCAAAAGGTGGTCATTGCTTTGGAACTTAACCATGACCTAAACACCATTCACGGTTTTGGTATGTGATCATCGGTCAAGGTGAAGCATATCTCTTGAGTTGAGGGTAAGGCCAAAGTTGGAAATGGTCCTAAAATGGACTAGGGGAGTGGACACTAAAGCGAGTGCCAAATAGAGTGTGAAATTGTGCTTACACTATCAGGGAGCACAATTTACGATGCTACACATATAAATGTTATATATGCATAATATTTATGTGTGAGACAAAGATGTATAAGTATTGGCACTTCATGTCATTTCTATGGCTATCATGGCCATTTGAGTATTCAGCGTACTATATATTGCTACCGCTATCATAATGGTTAAAGCACCCAAAACTCATTATAATGTTGTGGCTATTGTAGCCGTGTATGTAATTGTGATTCTTTACAATGCAATGGATTCATAGCCACTTGAAATATGATTTAGATTAAGCTTATTTAAACATATATCTATTGTAGAATTTGTGCTATAATGTAGCAGCATCATGTTATACACAACTGTAAATACTGTTGCAAGTATGAGGTTAACCAGTGTTTTCATTGATGTCAACATACTCATATTGCATTGGTAAGAAGGTTTGGATGAGCTGTGTGTTGAGGATATTAAGAAAAGTAGTCTCAATCAAGAACAGTGAAGAACAATGATAAGAAGAAGGCAAATGTACTCAATAGGTTGAGAATCAAAGGATGCGGATTAAAGGCTTTGTAGATATGAGTCTTGAGATGATCCAGTTAAGATTTCAGAGGTCCGCATGATGATATGAAAAAGTTGTGATCGGTCAAGTAGAACCGGTTTCGGGAGCTGTTCCGGAGTGACAGAGTGTTACAAAAAGGTCCGGTGAGATCCGGAGGAGCATTGTCAGACTCTGCAGATTGGAAGGAGTGTTTGGGATGTCCTTGTGATGTGTCATCTCAGTTTGTACAAAGTCTAGAGGTCCGAAAGCACCTTCTTCAGTATGATAGTGGCGACAGACTGTGTTCTTGAAGTTCCAGATGAAGAGGAGAAGAGATTCCAGTGAGTAGAGGAAGTGTGGATGTACCTGGTTAATCAGGCAAGCTTGTGAAGGTTCTTGGATCATGTTGAGGTTATGTTGTCGGTCCACACTGGTGGTAGAGCCCAAAATTGAAGATATTCTTCCGGATGAAGTTCTTGCTCAGACTAGCTGACCGGATGAGTTGTTCATCTTGTGAATGTTCTTGTGGTGGTCGATCGGATGTATTAATCATCTTGTGGATGTCCTTATGGTTGATTGCTGACTTAGATGATTGTTCCTAAGTCGATGTCTTGTATAAATAAAGGTTTGTGAGTTCATTTCAAAGTGTGTTGAGTAGCAAATGAGAGTGGTATAGCAAAAGAGCGAAGGACAGAGCAGAAGTATCTTGGGCTTAAATGGAACTGATTCAGACATGGTAAAGATGTCAATCTCCAGTTCAAGTTTGTGATTCTTATCACTTTGTAGATAGTGTGTCTCTTGTAGGCAGTGTGCCTCTTTGTGAGCAGTGTGCTTGGGCAGTAAGCCCTAATTGGCATGTGCCATTCATTTTTCTTATTCTTCTAACAGAGAATAATCCTTGGGTTAATCACCCCATGGTTTTTCCCTTAACCAGGTTTTCCACGTTAAAATCTTGGTGTCCAATGTGTTGATGTTTATCTACTCTTGTGTTTATGCATTATGCTTTCATGGATGGTTAATTGATATGCTATTAACTAACAAAGAAGAATCAAGTGTTTGAAGTAGAAGCAAGTTTTTGTACAACTGATTCACCCCCCCTCTCAGTTGTGTGCCCTAGATCTAACAATTGGTATCAGAGCCAAGTTCCTCTGAAAGGAGCTTAACCGCTTGAGGAGATCCAGGATGTCATCATATAAGAAGGATAGTCCGAAGTTTGATGGAACCAACTTCACTCTCTGGAAAGGTCGCATGAAATGTCACTTGGAGTGTATGGGAAAAGCATACTTGGCCATGGTCTCAAAACCATATGTACCTCCACAGGGTGGTTCGACAACTCTGAATGAAATCACAGATACTGAAAACAATTTGTGGACCAAGGAAGCTCTTCTAATCACATTGAATGACTTAGATCTCTCAAATGTTATTGACCTACCAACTGCATATGAGATCTAGACTAAACTGGAACTTCTGTATGAAGGAGATGAGTTTGTCAAGAGTGCAAGGTTGCAAAGTCTGAAAGGGAAATTTGAAATATTGAAGATGAGAGATGACGAAAATATCACTACCTTTATGCCAAGAGTGAATGAGCTGGTGTGTGGAATCAGGAATGCTGGTGGAGTTCTGGATGAAAATGAAATTGTTTGGAAAATTCTTAGATCCCTTCCTACTGCCTACAAAATCAAGGTTGCTGCCATTGATGAATTTAGAGCCCATACAACTGTCACAAGAGAGCAACTGGCTGGCAAACTGGTTGCATTTGAAATGACTGAGTTTGGAGATGATCCCCCCAAGACTGAATCTGCATTCAAAGCCAGTGCCTATGTGAAAGGCAAACAAAGATTTGATTCGGGAGAGAACTCTTCAAGGAAGCTATCATGGTATGAACAAACAAGGAAATATATGGAAGAGGAAGAAGCAGAAATAGCTCAACTTGAAGCCCTCATTGCAAAAAGACTACCAAGAGGATCCGATAAGTACGAAGGAAAACTACCCTTTAAGTGCTTCAACTACTATAAGATTGGTCATTTTGCTTCAAGATGTCTGGAAAGATCTGTAAGGTCTAATACCAACAGACAAAGGTTTCAAAAGAACTGCTATTATGTTCATGAAGAAGATAATAATGAAGGAGTAACAGATGATGAATCAGAAATAGGAAGCAAATCTAGAAATGAATGGGTGTTTATTGCCATCAAGGAAGAAGATTCAATATCCTCTGAATCTGTCAATCATAAGGTTGTAGAAAGAGCTTTGGCTGCCCAAATTGAAGAAAAGGATGATTGGGTTATTGACAGTGGATGCTCTCACCATATGACTGGTGACAAGAACAAGTTCTTAGATTTGGAAAATTATGAAGGAGGAATGGTAAAGTTTGGTGACAATTCTGCTGGCAGAATCAGAGGTAGGGGAACTATTTCTTTTGATGGAAAGAGCAAAATCGGTAATGTACTATATGTTGAAGGATTGAAGCACAATCTTCTCTGTGTTGGTCAGTTAGTGGATAAAGGCTATGATCTCTGGTTCAAGAATGGAAGATGCAGAATCTTTACAAGCTCTGAAACTGAGATTGCATCCGGTACTCAAACTAAAGGTAATATCTTCCACCTAGTTGGTTCAAATAAAAGTTGTCTGTTTGTTCAAGTTGATCAGAGTTGGCTATGGCATAGAAGGATGTGTCATGTAAATTTTGATAACATCATCAAGATAAGCAATATTCAGGCTGTAAGAGATCTTCCAAAATTGGTGAAACCTACAAATAGTTTGTGCAAAGAATGTCAGCTAGGTAAACAGAGCAGAGTCTCTTTCAAAAGCAAGGATCAGTCCACTACCGGATTGTTGGAATTAGTACATACTGATCTCTGTGGTCCGATAAGAGTCAAGAGTATGCAAGGTCATAGATATTTCATGTTGCTAATTGATGACCATTCCCAGATGATGTGGGTTACCTTCCTAAAAGAGAAATCAGAAGCCCTTGAGAAGTTCAAAATCTTCAAAGCTATGGTAGAGAATCAAACCAGATTGAAACTAAAGTGTCTAAGGTTTGATAGAGGTGGTGAATTCACATCCGATGAATTCATAGACTTTTGTGAGAAGCATGGCATAAAGAGACAGTTGTCTGCTCCTAGGACTCCACAGCAGAATGGAGTAGTTGAGAGAAAGAACTGGACCATCCAGGAAGCTTCCAAGACAATGATGATGGAAGCAAATGTTCCTTAGATGTTTTGGAGAGAAGCTGTTAGCACTGTAGTCTACACTCTTAACCAAGTTCAAATTAAAAACAATACTAGTAAGACTCCTTATGAACTTTGGTTTGGTATAACTCCTACTGTGAGATATTTCAGAGTATTTGGTAGCAAGTGTTACACCAAAAGAGATGAAGATCTAGGAAAGTTTGATGCTAGAAGTGATGAAGGAATTTTCTTGGGTTACTCCACTTAAAGCAAAGCATACCAGTGTTACAATAAGAGACTGAAAAAGATGATAGAAAGTACAAATGTGAAGGTTGATGAAGGAATTGAGAAGCCCTCAAGGTTTTATGAATATGATGAAGATGATCAGGATGGTGCTCTGATTCAAGGAACTCAATGCCTTCCTGAAAGTTAGATTTAGACTGATCCGGTAAATCAGGAAGAAGAGGTTTGTCTGAATGAACTGGATCAAGAAACAACAGTGCAAGAGACTCCCAAAGTTCCAAGGTATGTAACTTTAAATCACTCTAAAGATCAGATCATAGGTGAAAAAAGCAAAGGGGTACAAACAAGGAGGAAAATTGCTCAAAATTTAGATGAATGTTGTTTGATTTCAAAGATTGAACCTAAGACAATAAATGAAGCATGCAATGATGAAAATTGGACAAAAGCAATGGAAGAAGAGTTGATGCAAATTGAGAAAAATCACACTTGGGATCTTGTTCCTAGGCCTAGAAACAAGAATGTGATTGGAACCAAATGGGTCTTCCAGAACAAATTAAATGAGGTTGGTGAAGTTATTAGAAACAAAGCCAGATTGGTCTGCAAAGGCTCCTCTCAAATAGAAGGAATTGATTTTGAAGAAACCTTTGCTCTGGTAGCAAGAATTGAAGCAGTCAGATTATTTCTTGCATATGCTACCTTCAAAGACTTCAAGGTATATCAGATGGATGTCAAGTCTACCTTCCTAAATGGTGATTTGGAAGAAGAAGTATACATTGAACAATCGGATGGATTTCAATTGTCTGATAATGATGATATAGTTTGCAAGTTGAAGAAAGCATTGTATGGATTGAAGCAAGCCCCAAGAGCATGGTACGAAAGGTTGGATAAGCATCTTGTGAAGATTGGATTCAACAAAGGTACTGCTGATAGTAACTTATATTTCAAAATTGATCATGAAAATATTTTGATTGTTGAAGTGTTTGTGGATGATATCATTTTTGGAGGAAGAGATAGTATGCGCAAAACTTTTGCAAATTAGATGAAAAGTGAGTGGTGCAGGAGCACCCGCACATGATCAGGATATAGGTCCGCATGATGACATACATGATCAGGATATAGGATAATTATCAGTATGATGACAGGATAGTCTATTTTTAGTATGTTTGACTTCTTCATGTAATAAGGTCCACTGGACCGATGCTATGTATTAGTCAGCCTAGGAGTATGTGTAGGCAGTTAGAGATCGGGATAAGATAGTCTGAGTTGTCCTCTCTCCCAGCCGCTTGGAAGCTCCCAGCCGCTGGGAAGTGAGTTGGTAGTACTCGAAGGATTTGTTATATATACCTTCGATCTGTTAGGGTTTAGATACATTGAGTTCATATTGATAGTTCATATTGATATTGAGATTGATGTTGATAGATGTATTGGTGTTGTGTTGAGTTGAGAGCAGTTCAGACATTGTGAATCTGTATTCAGGACTTTTGAATTTCAAGTGAATAAGATCTCATCTTTTGCAGTATTCCTTTCCGTTTGCAAGTAGATGGGTATTTTCAACCCTTCCACCGGTTGATCCTGCAAATCGGTGGAATGGTCCTGTATCATAGTTTAGTTTGCATTTGTGTTTTCTGTTTATGCATTGCATTGTTCAGGAGATCAGTTAGGAGCATGCTGTGAATCAGCCTAGCATCCTCTTGTGCTAGGTCTAGAAGATAAGTCGTTAGATTTTGGTTTGAAGGTGATCCGGCCCGGTCGGCACATGATCTTTGTGAAATAGAGTGGTTCGGAGTGCTTACATGCAGTGGAAGGATACACAGGAGTCTGCATGTGCGTTTCCAGTCGGAACGAGCCGCATCATCATCTGCGGATCCATCGCCATCAGGATCGGGTCATGAAGTTGTTGAAGTTTGCATGTTGCAAGTGCATCAGGATGTTTTGAGTTGGATATATACTCAGTGTATATATCGCAGTCAGGATCATCTCTCGGGGAAGTTCATCATCCGCATATCGCTAACGGATGCGGGTGTGAAAGTTAAGTTTTTTTGGCTAAGTGTTGAAGAGTTCATCAAGATGATGTGTGACGTCATCGTCATCAGGATATGACATCATCGTCATCAGGATATTACGAAACCCCTCTATGCGAGTTTATCCTGTTGTCACTAAGTGGTAAGGTATCGGCGTAGGCAGGAAGTTGTAGTAGCATCATCAGGAGGTTTCGAGGAACCGGATGAACAATATCATGATGCTGTTGCTTGTATCGTCAGGTAGTGGAGCATCGAAGGCAAGTTGTTGAAGTGCAACGTCATCAGGATATTTGGAGCAACCAGATATTTGGATATCCTGCTGACGAAGGTGATATTGAATATCATGATGATGCCGCTTGTATTTGGCACCCGATGAACAGTGCAACCGGAGGATGTTTGCGCCCGTTGATTATCATGATGATGATGATAGGCGACAAACGGAGGAGGTAAATAGTAGTCGACAGGAGGATATTTGCGATCATCCGAAATATGATGATGCTGTTGAAATGTGATGATGCTGTTGGTGTCTCTAGGAAATATGATGATGATGTTCAGCCGATAGAGAATTTTATCATGCTGTTTGTATTGTTGGCTACTCCTTCCTGTTAGTTAGCCTCCGTTGCGTCCCACTCTGCATCATAGTGGTATCAAAGCAAAGGTTAGGATCTTCTGGAAAGGATAAGCAGGATGTCAGACGAAGAAGGAACATCCGAGGTTCCAGCAAGGATGACCAACGCTGAGTTGGCAGTTCTGGTGAAGAAACAGATTGCAGAAAGCAAAGCCGTGAAGGCTCAGAATCAGGAGTTGAAAGATGAGTTAGAAAAGTTGAGGAGCAGAGTAGGTTCTGGTAGAGAAGATGATAGGGAAGAAGAAGAGATCCCTAATTGGAGCGAGGAGTTCGTTCCTGCAGACCAGAGGCCACTGTTGAACGCCCTCAAGGCCATGGAGAGGAGAACCATGGATGTGAAGCTGGATTTGCCAGTGTTTACAGGTAAGATGGACCCTGATTCAGTGATGGAATGGATAGACTGTCTGAACAATTTCTTTGTAACAGAGGAGATACCAGAACAGAAGAGAGTGAAGATAGCACAGTCAAAGATGAAAGAAGCTGCCTTGACATGGTGGAACTTTGTCCAGGATGATAGAGTACAGGAGGGAAAACGTAGAGTTGCCACATGGAAGAAGATGATGGAATTGGTAAAGGAGGCTTATATTCCTTTGGATTACAGTATCCAGTTACACAAGAGGAAGCAGAACCTGAAGCAGAAGGAGCTAGATGTCAGCTCATATACAGAAGAGTTCATGAAACTCTATATGAAGACAAAGGTGAAAGAAAGTGAAGAGGAAAAGGTAGCCAGATACCTTAATGGATTGAGGTTTAATATTCAGGAAGATCTCAGTCTGCATAACCCAGATACAGTGCAGAAAAGCTTTCAGTTGGCATTGAAAGTGGAAGAAAAGCTGAAGAGAAAACAAGATCAAAACAATAGAGGAAGAGGAAGACAACAAAGAGGTGGAAGAAGTCCTTTCAGAGGTAGAGGACATGGACAGGGATATCAAGGAGAATCCAGTCAGGACAATAGCAAGGGCAACAATAGTCAGAATCAGAGAGAGAATTTCAGTCAGCAAGGAAACTTCAGAGGCAGAAGACCTTACAGAGGAAGATCCCAGGGCAGAGGATCCATCAGATGCTACAACTATAACAAAGAAGGCCATATAGCCAGTAGATGTCCAGACAAGGCCACAAGCTCAGCAGGAGAAAGGAGGACAAATCTGGTCAATGAACCTGATAATCAAAGTAGGACAAACTCTAATGAATTTCAGAGTGTGAATGGTCCTGAGAATTATGGATATCCAGAAAGTGGAGAGTCCCTGATGATGAGAAGAACAGTGACTACCATGAAGGTACCTGATAAAGAAGCCCCTCAAAGGAAGTCCCTTTTCAGAACCACTTGCAAAGCAGGAGGTAAGGCGTGTAAGGTTTTGATTGATTCTGGTTCTACTGAGAACTTTGTGTCTGAAGAAATGGTGATAAAGCTGAAGCTTAAGAGAATGCCTCACCCATCTCCATATAAAGTCTCATGGCTTACTCAAGGTCAGCAGACAACTGTAGAAGAGCAGGCTTGGGTAGAGTTTCAGATTGGTGGATATAAGGATAAGTTGTTGTTTGATATCACCAAGATGGATGCTTGCAACCTTTTGTTTGGTAGACCATGGCAGTATGATCTGAAGGCACAGCATGATGGTGTTAAAAACACCTATAAAATCACTAAAGATGGTAAAGAAGTAACGTTATTCCCATTGAAGGAGAAAGAGGAGAAGTCTAAAGGCAAAGAAGTGAAGGTCATGCTGATGGAAGGCAAACAGTTCATGAAAGAAGTAGCAACAGAAGGTGCAGTTGCATATGCCCTAATCCCATGTATGAGTGTGAATAAGGAACAACAGCAAGAAGCCAAGAAGGAGAAGAAGCCAAGGTTGATAGACCTAGCTGTCCAAGAGTTATTGGATAAGTACAAAGGTGTTATCTCAGAGGGAATGCCAAGATCCCTACCACCTGTTAGAGATATCAGTCATTGCATAGACTTGATTCCAGGGTCTACACTTCCAAATAAAGCAGCTTATAAGCTTACCCCAGAACAGAATGCAAAAGTAGCCAGGCAGATTGAAGAATTGATGAATTCAGGTCTGATTGGGAAGAGTCTGAGTCCATGTGCAGTACCAGCTGTACTAGCACCTAAGAAGGAAGGCACTTGGAGGCTTTGCACCGATTCCAGAGCCATCAACAAGATCACAATCAGGTATAGGTTTCCAATCCCCAGAATTGAGGATTTACTTGATTGTTTGGGAAATGCTAAGTACTTTACAAAAATAGACTTGAAGAGTGGGTACCATCAGATCAGGATTAGACCAGGTGATGAGTGGAAGACAGCATTCAAAACAAATGAAGGGTTGTATGAATGGAAGGTTATGCCTTTTGGTTTGTCTAATGCCCCTAGTACTTTCATGAGGCTGATGAATGAGGTTCTGAAGGAATTCATTGGTAAGTTTGTCATAGTCTATTTAGATGACATTCTAATTTTCAGTAACACCAAAGAAGAACATCTCAGACATATAGAGCTGGTTCTCAAGAGGTTACATGAAGAGAAGCTGATGATAAACTTGGACAAGTGTTTGTTCATGAAACAGGAGATCACATATTTAGGTTTTGTCATTTCACAAGGAAAGCTACAGATGGATAAGGAAAAGGTGAGTGCCATATTGAATTGGCCAACTCCACAGACCATGAATGAAGTCAGAAGTTTCCATGGGTTAGCAACCTTCTACAGAAAGTTCATCAGAGGGTTCAGTCATATTTGTGCACCCATGTTGGATACCATAAAAGGAGGACAGAAGTGCAGGTTTGTTTGGACTCAAGGAGCAGATGATTCCTTTGAGGCATTGAAGAGGAAGGTGGCACAGCAGCCAGTCCTTGCACTTCCAGATTTTAACAAGATCTTTCAGGTAGAGTGTGATGCCAGTCACATGGCCATTGGAGCTGTACTCAGTCAAGAGGGTAGACCAATTGCATTTTTCAGTGAAAAGCTCAATGATGCTAAGAAAAGGTATTCATCATATGATCTGGAAATGTATGCTTTAGTTCAGTCCCTAAAGAAATGGAGGCATTACCTGCTGCCAAAGGAGTTCATAGTCTTCACAGACAACCAGGCTTTGAGTTTCATCAACAGCCAGGAGAAGCTGAACCACAGACATATGAAGTGGGTAGAGACCTTACAGGCTTTCACTTTTACCTTGAAGCATAAGAAAGGGGTCAAAAACAAAGTTGCAGATGCTTTGAGCAGGAGAGTTCTCACAGTAAATCAGATTCAGTTAGAGAGTGTTGGCATTGACTCACTCAAGACCATGTATGAGTCTGATGCAGATTTTGGAGAAATATATCAGGTCTGTACTTCTTTTGGGGAGAAATACCATGTTGAGTTCTCTGAATTCCTGATCCAGGATGGATTGCTGTTCAAGGGTGGACAGTTGTGTATCCCAAGGTGTTCTATGAGGTTGAATATAATCAAGGAGAAACATTGTGGAGCCATGGCAGGTCATTTTGGTCTAGACAAGACCCTTGATCTGGTCAGGAGGCATTATTTCTGGCCTAAGTTGCAGTCAGATGTCAGGAAATTTGTAGAAACCTGTGTAATTTGTCAAAAGGCTAAAGGCAGGTCAACTAATGCAGGGTTATATCAGCCCTTACCCATTCCTTCCAGACCATGGGAAAGCATCAGTATGGATTTTGTTTTGGGTTTACCAAGGACCAGGAGAGGATTTGACAGTGTTTTTGTTGTAGTGGATAGGTTCAGTAAAATGGCACATTTCTTGCCATGCAAAACCACTGCAGATGCCTCATATATTGCAGATTTATTCTTCAGGGAGATTGTCAGAATCCATGGGTTGCCTTTGAGCATAGTTTCAGACAGGGATGTGAAGTTTGTGGGTCACTTTTGGAGAACCCTATGGAGGAAGCTGGGAACCAATTTATCTTTTTCCTCTGCATATCATCCTCAAACGGATGGACAGACCGAGGTAGTGAACCGTTCCTTGGGGAATCTACTTAGATGCTTGACAAAACAGCATGGAGAGAAGTGGGACAATATTCTGTCTCAAGCTGAGTTTTCATATAATGATACTGTCAACAGGAGCACAGGAAAATCGCCTTTTCAGGTAGTGTATGGAATGCATCCCAGAGGTATTTTAGAGTTGCGAGAGCTACCTACAGTAGATCCTGTTAGTGCAGATGGAGAAGCTTTTGCTGAAGCAATCAAAGAAGTTCATGATCAGGTTAAGACCCAACTCCAGCAAACCACCTTAAAGTATAAGGAGTATGCTGACAAGAAGAAGAAGGATGTTCAATTTGCTGTTGGAGATTTGGTTTGGGTTCACTTGAAGAAAGACAGGCTTCCTAAGGGAAAGTATACTAAGCTCATGCAAAAGAAAGTTGGACCATGTCAGATTTTGCAAAAGCATGGACAGAATGCTTATGCGATCCAACTCCCACCTGATCTTGGTTTATCTCCTATCTTCAATGTATGTGATTTAACTCCATACAAGGCTAATCCAGATGCAGATCAGGATATCCTACAGGATACAGTTGCTGAAGACATTCCTCAACATGATCCCCCACAGATACAGCAGATTTTGGACACTAGAGTGGTCAAACAGACCAGGAACAAAAAGTACTTGGAGTACCTCGTCTCTTGGAAGGGACAGCCGAACTCTGAAGCCGTATGGATGACTGCAGAACAGATACAGAAACATGGTGCCGACCTTGATACTCTCATCTCAAGTGGACTTGAGATTTCTTCTTTTGGGGAGTATGGTGCAGGAGCACCCGCACATGATCAGGATATAGGTCCGCATGATGACATACATGATCAGGATATAGGATAATTATCAGTATGATGACAGGATAGTCTATTTTTAGTATGTTTGACTTCTTCATGTAATAAGGTCCACTGGACCGATGCTATGTATTAGTCAGCCTAGGAGTATGTGTAGGCAGTTAGAGATCGGGATAAGATAGTCTGAGTTGTCCTCTCTCCCAGCCGCTTGGAAGCTCCCAGCCGCTTGGAAGCTCCCAGCCGCTGGGAAGTGAGTTGGTAGTACTCGAAGGATTTGTTATATATACCTTCGATCTGTTAGGGTTTAGATACATTGAGTTCATATTGATAGTTCATATTGATATTGAGATTGATGTTGATAGATGTATTGGTGTTGTGTTGAGTTGAGAGCAGTTCAGACATTGTGAATCTGTATTCAGGACTTTTGAATTTCAAGTGAATAAGATCTCATCTTTTGCAGTATTCCTTTCCGTTTGCAAGTAGATGGGTATTTTCAACCCTTCCACCGGTTGATCCTGCAAATCGGTGGAATGGTCCTGTATCATAGTTTAGTTTGCATTTGTGTTTTCTGTTTATGCATTGCATTGTTCAGGAGATCAGTTAGGAGCATGCTGTGAATCAGCCTAGCATCCTCATGTGCTAGGTCTAGAAGATAAGTTGTTAGATTTTGGTTTGAAGGTGATCCGGCCCGGTCGGCACATGATCTTTGTGAAATAGAGTGGTTCGGAGTGCTTACATGCAGTGGAAGGATACACAGGAGTCTGTATGTGCGTTTCCAGTCGGAACAAGCCGCATCATCATCTGCGGATCCATCGCCATCAGGATCGGGTCATGAAGTTGTTGAAGTTTGCATGTTGCAAGTGCATCAGGATGTTTTGAGTTGGATATATACTCAGTGTATATATCGCAGTCAGGATCATCTCTCGGGGAAGTTCATCATCCGCATATCACTAACAGATGCGGGTGTGAAAGTTAAGTTTTTTTGGCTAAGTGTTGAAGAGTTCATCAGGATGATGTGTGACGTCATCGTCATCAGGATATGACGTCATCGTCATCAGGATATTACGAAACCCCTCTATGTGAGTTTATCCTGTTGTCACTAAGTGGTAAGGTATCGGCGTAGGCAGGAAGTTGTAGTAGCATCATCAGGAGGTTTCGAGGAACTAGATGAACAATATCATGATGCTGTTGCTTGTATCGTCGGGCAGTGGAGCATCGAAGGCAAGTTGTTGAAGTGCAACGTCATCAGGATATTTGGAGCAACCGGATATTTGGATATCCTGCTGACGAAGGTGATATTGAATATCATGATGATGCCGCTTGTATTTGGCACCCGATGAACAGTGCAACCGGAGGATGTTTGCGCCCGTTGATTATCATGATGATGATGATAGGCGACAAACGGAGGAGGTAAATAGTAGTCGATAGGAGGATATTTGTGATCATCCGAAATATGATGATGCTGTTGAAATGTGATGATGCTGTTGGTGTCTCTAGGAAATATGATGATGATGTTCAGCCGATAGAGAATTTTATCATGCTGTTTGTATTGTTGGCTACTCCTTCCTGTTAGTTAGCCTCCATTGCGTCCCACTCTGCATCAGTGAGTTTGAAATGTCTATGCTTGCTGAAATGAATTTCTTCTTAGGTCTACAAATTACTCAAACAAAGAAAGGGATCTTCATTTCTCAGACCAAATATGTGAAAGAATTGTTGAGGAAATTTGGTATGGAAGATTCAAAGCCAATGAACACTCCTATGACAACCGGATGTAAGCTGAGCAAAGATGATGACTCTCCAAAGGCAGATCAGATAAAGTATAGATCAATGATTGGTGGATTGTTATATCTTACTCAGACTAGACTAGATATAATGCAGGCTGTTGGTCTTGTGGCAAGATTTTAGGCTGATCCTAGAGAATCTCATGTTATGGCAATCAAAAGAATTTTTAGGTACTTAAAAGGAATAGTTGAGTATGGTCTATGGTATCCTAGAGATCCGGATTTCTCTCTTCATGCATATACAGATGCAGATTAGGTAGGAGATGTGGATGACTGGAAGAGCACCAGTGGTGGAGCATTCTTTTTGGGAAAGAGATTGGTTTCTTGGCTAAGCAAGAAACAAGATGCAATATCTCTATCTACAACTGAAGCAGAATACATTGCAGCAGCAGGTAGTTGCACTCAAATATTATGGATGAAGCAGATGCTAAGAGACATTAAAGTTGAATATGAGTAGCCTATCACAATTTTCTGTGATAATTCAAGTGTAATTAATATTTCTAAGAATCTGGTATTGCATTCTAAGACCAAGCACATATCTATCAAGTTTCACTTTCTGAGAGAAAAAGTGAACAAGGATGAAGTCAGATTGGAGCATGTACCCTCCAAGGATCAGATTGTAGATATTTTTACTAAACCTCTCCCCAAGGACTCTTTTGAGTATCTCCGGGAGAATTTAGGGGTCATGGCCCCTCTGGTGATGAACTAGGATGCACTGATGTGCATCAGTCCGGTGGATATCACAGTCACATCTTGTGATCCGGATTGATGATGGGGAGCTGCTACGAATGGGGAGCAGCTGGTATGATTCTGATATGTTACAAGTGCAAGTATGAGCCCTTTGCCATTGATGTCAAAGGGGGAGAGAAGACATGTGAAAAACTAGTGGTTGATGATCAAAGGGGGAGCAGTAAAGGAAGAGAAGACATGTGAAGAGTTGTTGCTGATAGGGGGAGCTCTGACAGAAAAGAGAAGTTTTTGTCTTGATGGTTTTTCACATTATATGTTGCCATCAATGACAAAGGGGGAGATTGTTGCAAGTATGAGGTTAACCAGTGTTGTCATTGATGTCAACATACTCATATTGCATTGGTAAGAAGGTTTGGATGAGCTGTGTGTTGAGGATATTAAGAAAAGTAGTCTCAATCAGGAACAGTGAAGAACAGTGATAAGAAGAAGGCAAATGTACTCAATAAGTTGAGAATTAGAGGATGCGGATTAAAGGGTTTGTAGATATGAGTCTTGAGATGATCCAGTTAAGATTTTAGAGGTCCACATGATGATATGAAAAAGTTCTGATTGGTCAAGTAGAACTAGTTCTGGGAGCTGTTCCGGAGTGACAGAGTGTTACAAAAGGGTCTGGTGAGATCCGGAGGAGCATTGTCAGACTCTATAGATTGGAAGGAGTGTTTGGGATGTCCTTGTGATGTGTCATCTAAGTTTGTACAAAGTTTGGAGGTTCGGAAGCACCTTCTTCATTATGATAGGGGCGATAGACTATGTTCTTGAAGTTCCGGATGAAGAGGAGAAGAGATTCTAGTGAGTAGAGGAAGTGTGGATGTACCTGGTTAATTAGGCAAGCTTGTGAAGGTTCTTGGATCATGTTGAGGTTATGTTGTCGGTCCGCACTGGTGGTAGAGCCCAGAATTGAAGATATTCTTCCGGATGAAGTTCTTACTCAGACTAGCCGACTGGATGAGTTGTTCATCTTGTGAATGTTCTTGTGGTGGCCAACCGGATGTATTAATCATCTTGCAGATGTCCTTATGGTTGATTACTGACTTAGATGATTGTTCCTAAGTCGATGTCTTGTATAAATAAAGGTTTGTGAGTTCATTTCAAAGTGTGTTGAGTAGCAGATGAGAGTGGTATAGTGAAAGAGCGAAGGGTAGAGCAGAAGTATCTCAGGCTTAAATGGAACTGATTCAGACATGGTAAAAATGTCAATCTCCAGTTCAAGTTTGTGATTCTTATCACTTTGTAGACAGTGTGTCTATTGTAGGTAGTGTGCCTCTTTGTGAGCAGTGTGCTCGAACAGTGAGCCCTAATTGGCATGTGCCATTCATTTTTCTTATTCTTCTAATAGAGAATAATCCTTGGGTTAATCACCCCGTGGTTTTTCCCTTAACTGGGTTTTCCACGTCAAAATCTTGGTGTCCAATGTGTTGATGTTTATTTGCTCTTGTGTTTATGCATTATGCTTTCATGGATGGTTAATTGATATGCTATTAACTAACAAAGAAGAATCAAGTGTTTGAAGTAGAAGCAAGTTTTTGTACAACTGATTCACCCCCCCTCTCAGTTGTGTGCCCTAGATCTAACATATACATGAAGCCTCTATATTATAGTCACCTTCCTTAAGTCACTAGCCAAATGTCTATGTATAATTTGCATCTATGTTTTATTAACATCTAGTTAGGTTATATTATGATGGCATACTTTCTTAGAGCAGTTATCATACAATAAATGAAGTATTAGTATTATAATGCCAACGATTCATATTATGAAGTCATATAAATGTTTATTGTCATAGAAGTGTTGCATATTGACATATCCATTAAGGAAGTTCTATGACTTGGAGATACATGTATTTGATTTCTTTCTATCATTGTGTTGGGACAGGAAAATTTTGAAATTTTCCTATATTCCTACCCACCCCATGTCCAACAAAATCAGAAAATCATACACCCAAAATCATAATAGCAGCTGATAAATTCCATAAATATCACATGATCTTCATCACAAATAATTATCTCACCCCTCAAATTGTAATATAACAAGGGGCCTCAGTTCCTTAATTTTGATGAGACCTTGGTGTCTTCTTTTTACCAATCCATGTTCTATTTGAAATGGGCCGATGTTTATCGACATGAGAATTATGGTGGGAGAGAAAGCTTTAGAGATCTCTGATGAAAGGAGTAACACTGATGACCCTTCATCGAAGAGAAAATTTGCAGTCACGCTGAGTTAATCAAAAGTGAGGACTATCGACATAAGAAAACACTATTGGAGAATACTTCGAAAAGCCCCCCAACAGTATAGATCATACCGATGAAGGAATTCAGTAGGACTCTTGCCAAACTACCCATGGAATGGGTGCAACTAGTGATCATTGGGAGGAGATGCACATCGGGGCAAGAAAATAAAGTGTCGCCAACCTTATGAAGTCTCAGCGACCAAAGGGCATTGTTTCGGCCTAAGTCACACTGACATGTATGGAGGATAAAAATCATCGGCGAAAGGGAACAAGTCAGAATAAAGTCTATGAGTCTTTCCAAACTGATGGTCATGACGATGAAGGATTTTGGTAACATGCTATGATGATCACTTTGATGAAGGATATAAAAGGGTATAGGGGAAACAACCATGATCAGATAGTTTGAATCAAGTCATCCCGATGTCATATGTTGTTCTGATGATTATAACGGCCACACTCATCGATAAGACTCTTTTCGACAGATCGTAAGGACAAGTGATATCAGCATTAATTCCTGGGTCTTGCCGATTCCACTAACCTGCCATGTAAAGAGAAGCCGATGAACTTGTCGACAAGACTCATGCTGATATTCATATCGGAGATGCTTGAAATATTAGAGGAAGATGTTGTTCCCACAGTGATAAAGTAAGTCAAGCTGACAATAGCCATGCTCATTTCTATATCAGGTAGACCTTGAAAACTCTTGCCAATACGAGCTTATATATGTTTTTATAAAAGATGACATCGAGGAGATAAAATGAAGGGTCACAACGATTGATCCACCTACAAATGTTCGTGCCATAAGAAGATATTAAATCACCATAACATTACAAAAGTCCTACCGATGAGGGGAGTTATGATGATGTGACATCTCATAACGATCATGAAAATTAATACACTGGAACAATTAATTACAGACCAAGAAGAAATCCTCTGAAGAGTCATTTGAAATCACTGTAATTAGATTCAAAAGAATTGTTTGAAAGAAGTGCATAAGCGAGAACTCAGAGGAAAGGACAAAGGAGTTCAATCATCAGATAATAGGTACATACTTAAAAACCTCTGTGTGATAGACTACAGTTTGAGTTTGCTATCCATAATTGTAATGGAGACTCCAATAAAAGGAAAGGTTAGAAAACAAGCAGGTGAAACTAGTAAGCCCAAGAAACAAAAAATTGACAAAAGCCCTGACAAAAAAATAAAAGAAAGGAAACTAAATCAGGATTTAATTGACCAAATGCCTAGATCTACCCCTAAAGTTTGAAGGTCTACACAACTTAGGGCAGAGGTAGAGAAATTAGAAGACAAATGCAAATACCTTGGAAATGTGTGGACACCAATAAGAGGTTATGAATTGTTCAAATTCCATTACAATAGAAGATTCAGGAATATCCTAGTGTCTAATCCATGGCACTTGAATTTGGGCAAATTGGTTGTCCCTAATGTGTTTGTGAATATAGAATGCCTCAAACTCCTGGCTAAACATTACAATCCAAGCCTCAAGGCCATATGTAATCCGCAAGGAGAGCCTGTTATACATTTGTCCAAAAATGCCATTTGTGAAGTCTTTGATTTAGATGATTTGTGTATTGTTCCCATAGTTTACAAAGATTTGGACAAAGAATATTGGAGGATGGACACCACGTATAATGGATGGAGATTACTTCTTCACAAGCCTAAGGCAGAAGGAGAAATAGTGCCTCTTAATGATAATGATGGACCTCCATTCCATGTGTCATTGTTTGAACCATATATACAATACACATATTATTCCGTGGGCCAAGTCCTAGCGTTAGAGGTTCCTAATTTTATGACAATTCCTTTAATGGCAATAGCCACAGATATCCAGTGTCACAATGCTAGGCAGTTTGACTATGCTGTTTATGTTTTTGGAAGAATTGATTCTAGTTTAACTGTAATCAAGAACAATGCCCCATCAATCTCTTTTGAGAACTACTCACTCCTCATGCACATGGTATTATATTATGGTCAGGAAATGGGAATATGGCCAAGTGAACTTAGAGTTGCTCAAGTGGACTAGAGGGGACAAAAATCACCTGTGCAAATGTGGATGAGGACATGGGACAACAGGTTTCCCATTCTAGTTATATTCATTTTGAAGAATACTGTGTAAAAGTGTTGTATAGATATTTTAATCATCCTTCTGAATATTCACTGTCAAATGAAATAAAGAGTTTTCTCAGACCCAAAGATTTTGGTGGTCCTCCTACTGTCACTCATAACTGGGGAGATTGATATTGTTTTGAGGATTCAACTATGGTCAGAATTTATGGTTTTGAAAACACCCCGTTTATATTGCCCAAGACAGTTCCAGATAGGGTTGCTTACTTAAAGATAGTCAGGAAAATGAACTACTCTAATGTGATGAATTTGAGTGCCTATGACAAACAATCCTTCATGCCTAGTACTTTGTGCTTTAGGGATTTTACTGTAGTGTCTAGAGAAGGTTATGGCCTCATCATGGACAAATTAATGCATTACAACATGAGATATGCAGAAGCAAGGAAAGGATTTGATCCTGGGGGTTTCATTGATTTTCCAAGGAGAAAACAACACCTTAGTGGATATACACATATCCCATATCAAAATGATGACATTATTAGGAACATGGAAGAAGCTGAAGTTGAACTGGTGATTGAGAAGTATAACAAAGAATTGGATAAGAAGAAGAAACATCTTGCAAAAATAGAGTTGTTGTCTTCTAGTGATGAGGGATCTATAGGAGAAGAAGAGCCACATGAAAAAGCAACTAGAATATCTAAACGAAAAATGGAATGTTATCAGTCTCCTAATAAAGAACAGGATGAAGAGGGGCCTAGTGATGAGGATCCAAGACAATTAGCATATGATTCTTTTATTGCAGATGATCAATTTATTCATTCTAAAGAGTTTAAATCATTTTTGTATAAATGCAAGGGTAAAGAGATCAAGGAATCAGTTGATGATGTCACAACTGACAATGAAAGACAATTAATTGATATGTTAAAAACAACAGTGGACAATGAATTGAAAGCTATGACTCCTAGTAGAGGTAGACAGCTGCTCAGAGAAGTAGGCATTATGATATTTCCTGGTCTTGCTATAAATTTTGCTCGGGTGTTTGATAGTTTTTTGTACAATACTGATGGCAAGTATAAGCTCACTCTTGAGGGTGTCATAGAGGTATACATGGGTACCAAATATAACAATGATGAAAACTCACTCATGATATGGGCCTTGTACCCTCCTCATAAGAAAACGACCATTATAGATACTGAAAAAACTTTTGGGCATGTTATGACCTTGAAAGAAGGGGAAATTGATCCCTTGATTACTGCAAATATTAGCATAAATGTTGCAAAGTTAAATAAGGCACAGGCTCAGATGTTGATCAAGGAACGGGATGCATATAAACTAAGTTGTGAAAGATTAACAAAATAAAATGATTTCTTGAAAGATATTGTTAAGAATACCTTCGAAGGGTCAGTGAAAAGGTTAACTCAAGGTGAGAGCTCACAAAGCACTCAATCACCATCTGTTGATCAGATAGCTCAGGTTCATATTGACACACTTGCAATAGTGCTATAGAACAGGCATGTTAATATGATGTATTGGATGAACAATTTTGGGATGTCTATTCTGAAAACCATAAGGTGATCCAAGAGCACGAAAGGCTAGACAACAGGCTTCAAGAAAAACTCCATGAGATACAGAGTAAGGATGTTTCTGACACTACAGGTACTTCTAGTGCAAAAGACTTGATTGAACAACATCAAAAATATTATGACCAGCTTAAAAATGATGCCAAGGAATGTATTGAGGCTTCAAAAGCATGTGTACCCATGTTGTTCAGAAATGACAAAGAGCCGAAGAGCAAAGATGAATGGAGTAAAGAGTGCTAGGAGAAGATGGTAACGATGGATGTGATCACAAGGAATGCTATTGAATAACTGATACACATTACAGCCAAGAATACCTGGATCACATTACTCAGATATACCTATGGCTGAGTAGAGCTTAGCATTATTATCTTTGTTTGTTGCTGTGTTAATCATTTTAATTCCCAAAAGACATTTTGAAGAGTTATGTCTCTTCATAAATATTTCTATATAAGTTGGACATATGATGCTAAATTATCATCGGCAGTAGGAGATAAAACATGAAGTTTATA
Organism: Cunninghamia lanceolata; assembly: GCA_027924645.1. NCBI lineage: Eukaryota > Viridiplantae > Streptophyta > Pinopsida > Cupressales > Cupressaceae > Cunninghamia > Cunninghamia lanceolata. The sequence goes on from BSBN01000684.1 coordinate 2,597,298, forward strand.
ATGTTTTAAAAGACCATGTTGCAAGTATTACATTTAAGACATTAATAGAAGATCTCTAATTCCGTGGACTTATGGTGGCATCAATTGTTTGTTGAATTTATTCAATTATATGGTTTCTCGAGTTCAGTATTTCCTTGTTATTCAAATTAATATATCAAGTATATATTTAATTTGGCAATGCACATTTGTTGTATTTGTGTGATTGAATTAATTGGTTTCCATAAAAGGAATTAAAATCCTTCTGGTCAGTCATAGTAATCTGGAAGTGTTGATTTGGTTCACTAAGAAGAACCATATAATTAGGATTGTCATTTTGTCTCCAAGTTGATATTGTCTATTGTTCTTATATAATTCATTCAATTGGCTCCTTCAAGAAAGGATTAAAAATTCCTTCTGGTGAATAACAAGAAATTTGATTTTGTCAATTGGATTATTAAGAAGAGTTTGCCAATCATTTCCGTGCATGTTTATACAAGTTATAAACTAAAGTATTGTGCCAAATAGTTAGAGTTAATACCCACTATAAGCCACTAGTCTTAGATTTTCATCTGACTCTGTTTACCCAACAAAGGCACTGGTCTAACGTATTTCAATAGTTAAATTCATTTATTGGTTTTTACCTTGATATTGCTTATACAATTCATACCAATCATCATTTAAACATTAGAAATAGAATTAATTAAAAAGATTTCATCTACTCTACACCATTTGCCACTGTGGGTAGATCCCTTAACTTAATCAAAACATTTACATTCATCTAAACTGCTTCAACTTCCAAGGTCCACCTGCCTAGGTATAATAGTGCCTAAAGTGCAGGGAGTCATTAACCTTATAAGTTAACTCCATCAAGTTAGTTCAAAAATGTTGCCAATTTGATCATAGAATCTGGCATCTTCTTAGGATTTGCAACTTGCATTTTTGAGACCTAACAAATTGGCGACTCTACTGGGGAGTAATTTAGAATTTTGGTTTAAGACAATCTCGTTACAGAGTCATTGCAATTACAAATTGGTAACTCTGCTAGCAAGAAGAATCTGGAAAGATAAATTATAAACTTTTTCTTATTTACAAAAATAGGTGGCGACTCTACAAATTGTTATAACAGAAAGTTAGTACCAAATGGATGGTAGAAGATCCAAGATGGAAGGGAAGAAATTGCAATCATCTCCACTAATTAGAACCATCCCCAAGAGAAATGGAGCATCAAATTATTTTCATCAGAATAATAATCAGGAGGCTCAAGAGGATAATATAGAACAAACTATAACAACTCACAATAGTTTTACCCCTCTACATGAATCAAATGAAAATTTCAACGGAGTAGCTGATGATATATTGGCAAAATATAGACCTGATCCTCAAGAACAACTTGAGTGTGAAGCACAAGCCATGAAGGAAATTGATCAGAGGCAAACTGAATATGATTATAAAATGTCATTACAATAGGAAGAGGGGGTGAAACATGGATACTCAAATCAAGAAGTGAATAAAAGTCCAAAGAATACAAGAAGTATGAATGAAGCACATCAAAATGTGCTTAAGCTCTAGGAAGAACTTGAAATGATCAACATAGAGGAAACTGAGAGGTTGTTAAAACAATAAATTCAACAGATAAGGAATAGGACTAAAATAGCCACCCCAAAATATGTACCTCCACATAGAGGAAACATTTTGAGGAATCCACAACAAAACTTGCACCAAAATACAAGTGGTGTTTCCAATCCACAAGCATCTGGAAGTCATCAAAATACCCTCCCTAATAATCCTAGACCACCTCTCATGCACAACACCTCTCAACTTATGGCTAATCCATACCCACCCCTTGGTCAACATTATTATTGACCACAAAATCCTTATATGAATCCCCACATAAACCCACAAAAACAACATGCTTATCATTAGCCTCTAGGTGGATATAATTACTACCCTAACCTGCCAGCCATGAATCTTCCACCTCAAAACCTCACAAACATATGTGGCCAATTCGATCTGACTGGATATCAATTGTATCCATACCCTATTGATAGTAATTGGAGAAATATAGTTCCCATGTTCACTAGAAACAATGTAGTATCAGCTGAGGATCACATCAGAGGCTTCAATGCTTTCGTATAAGATATCAGTATGGATTATGAAGATGTTAAAATGAGGTTATTCATGATGTCTCTGACTGAAGATACAAGAGACTGGTTCAACAGCTTACCTGATGCTTCAATCAGTTCAATAAAAGATTTCCATAGTCAATTTAAGGAGCGGTATGGCAATTAGTATGCCCTTGAGTTTGCATTACACGAATTGATAAGCATCCAAAAATACCAAAATGAGTCAGCTTATGATTTCAATATGAGATTTTCCAAGTTACACAACAAAATACCAGATGGATCTAAACTGATTGATCCAACAGCATTGAGCATTTATTTGAAAGTATTTGATCCCAAGACAGGGTACGACCTTAGAAATTGGTGCCCTATGACCCTAGCTGAAGCACATAAAGTGGCGTTAACTATTGAGAACAATAGGAAAGCTACAGCTATGGTTAACAAAAGAGATAATCCTAGAACTCCTTAAAGCCCAAACATTTAGTAGACTAAACAAGAAGGTCAACATAGACATGAAAGACCTAGGTTGCATGATATGCCATATAATACAAATTGGAAGGATGGGAGACCTATTGAAAGCAGCAGAAAACAACATTACGGCAAAGATATTCCCAACCCTTTGAAAAGAAATGGGGCACATATGGTAGAAGATAAACCTTGGTGTTTAGTGTGAAATTTACCACACTCGCCTGAACACTGTGTGGTGGCTACAGCAGTACAACAAGAAGAAACATTATACAATTATAATAGAGACAATCACACAATAAACATGATGCAAGATACACCATATTTGTTGAATGAAGACTATTCTTCTACAAAGGAAGAGGGATATGAATATGATGTGGGAAACCAGAAACATCATATCAACATGGGAAAACAAGAAGTATTCTCAGATCAGGAGGATGGCTACGAGGAACCTACCTATTATAACAATTCACCATATGATAAGTGGAGAAAGCCCACTGAAAATGAAAGAGAATCTCTTACAATAGATGCAGTAGGTCAAGCTAAAAATGCCTATAATCTAAGGAATAGGATAGTAAATGTTGAACAAGGAACACCTAGGAGTATCTTTATAAAAGATCAAAATTACAAAAAGAATAATGCAAAGTCATCATTCAGAGAACCAGAAAAAATTGATAAAAATAAAACGAAAGATAAATCACAAAATCAAGAAAAAGAACATATAAAGATAGAAAGGAATGATCAAACTATGGCCCATTCATTTGACATTGCTCATGCAATATCTCAGGTAAAGATATCAGTACGACTTTTGGAAATGATGAAGATAGACAAATACAGAAATACAGTGGTTAAACTGATTTCAGATATACCAAATCAAAAATATAAAGAATCAGAGAATAGAACAAACAATGTTCACCAAGAAACATTCCAAATTCCTGAAGTATATCTAGGTGATACCTTGACAAGGAATCCCTCACAAGTGGACCCTTTCTACACTACCTTATTAATCAAAAATAGGTTAGTAAGGAACTGCACGATTGATTTAGGCGCGGCCATGAATATCATGCCAATAGTAGTCATGAAAGAACTAGGAATGTGGGTTGACACTACATTTGGTAATTGTTATGCGATGGATAATAGATCCATCCCAGTCGTGGGCATTATGAGGGATGTGGAAATAAAAATTGCTTCATACCCTGAAGCAACCTATAACATTGATATCACCGTGGTTGATATTCCAACATATTATGGAATGCTCTTATCAAGACAATGGGCTACAATGACATGAGGGAATGTCCAATTAGATTTATCATATACCATAATACCAATGGGAGGCAAAGAGATCAAGCTGTGTAGGGAGCCAAGATATGAGAACATCATAGAACGTTTGGATCAAAATCAAATAAACCTATTTTGTGATATAGATTTGGGAACCTTCAAGGTTGAAACAAGTCAGCCAGAATTGCAGAATATTGATCCAATACATGTCGAATCTAAGAAAGAGGAGAATGATGTGTGGAAGATGTATTTTGATGGTGCATGTAGTAAAATGGGAAATGGGGCAGGAGTATTATTTATTTCACCACTAGGTAAAACTTTCAAATACTCGTTCGTATTGACATTTGAATGCCCAAACAATGTAGAAGAATACAAGGCTTTGCTCATTGGTTTGAATATAGCCACCAAGAATAAGATAAAAAAAGTTGGCTGTATACAGTGATTTAGAATTGGTTACTTCTCAAGTAAGAGGGAAATACTTGTCAAGAAACAAGAGGTTGAAGCAATATAGAAATGTTGTCTGGGATGACGTCGAGTTGTTTAATGCCTTCTCAATCAATTGGATTGATAGATCAAAAAATATTATGGCAGATTTTCTAGCAAATATCGCATTAAAAAGGGATGATATCACATTAGGAGGTATTACAAAAATTGAATTCAAAACTAGACCCACTATCCTAGATAATGTACATAACTGGCAAGTGTTTGATAATGATATTGATATAATCAACTTCTTGCATTGTGCTAATCACTATGAAAACCAAGAGATTGATTTTAATGAGTTTGTGGAAGAACATGATGGAAAAGAAACTCTCTTTGGTCAAGAGATAGTTCAGCTAAAAACAAACAAAATACCTAAGGACTCATAGCGCTGGAAAAATCATTTGATGGATGTGATAGATTTAAAATGAAAGACACACCAGTAGTACAGAACGACCTTGAACAAATTAATTTGGGGACGCAGATAGCCCCAAAGAATGTATACATTGGAAAGAATCTCAGTCCCAAAATCAGGAGCATGCTCATCAACTTCCTCAAGAAGTATAGACATGTATTTGCATGGTCATATGATGACTTGAAAGCATATAGGGAGGATCTTTTTCAGCATGAAATACCATTAAAACTGGAAGCTAAACCATTCAGGTAAAAATAGAGGCCTATCAATCCTACATTGGCCCCTAAGATGCTTGAAGAACTCACAAAACTAAGAGATGGAGCTATCATTAAACCCATTAGGCATTCTTCTTGGGTTTCTAATTTGGTGTCTGTCAGAAAGAAAAATGGTGATATTAGATTATGTGTGGACTTCAGGAATCTAAACAAATCTTCTCTTAAGGACAACTATCCCCTTCCTAATATGGAAGCAATACTGCAAAAAGTTATCGGGTGTGAACTATTGTCAATGATGGATGGTTTCTCAGGATATAATCAGGTGAAAGTCAAAGAATCATAACAATATAAGACTGCATTCACCACACCATGGGGAACGTATGTATATTTAAGGATGCCATTTGGACTCACGAATGTTGGAGCAACATTCCAAAGAGCGATGGATGTGGCCTTTGCAGAATTGATTAATAAAATCATGATAGTATATCAGGATGACATGACAGCATATTCCAAAAATGCTGAGGATCATTGTACACATTTAGAGCAAATTTTTATTAAATCCTTAGAATATGGAATTTCGTTGAATCCTAAGAAGTGCCATTTCATAGTAACAGAGGGCAAGTTGCTTGGTCACATAGTCTCAAAAGATGGAGTAAGAATAGATCCTGAAAGAGTAAAAGCCATTGACCAAGTTCCCATTCCTAACAATGTAAAAGCTATACAGTCATTCTTTGGCCAAATCAACTTTGTTAGGAGATTCATATCAAATTTTGCAGAAATTGTTAGTCCCATATCAAGAATGTTGAAGAAGAATTCAGAAGTGAAGTGGACAACAGAAATAGTGGAGGCATTTGCCACCATTAAGAAGGTAATCAAAGAATCCCCAGTTCTGATATCCCCTAATTTTAGTAAGCCATTCCAACTATTCTCATTTGCCTCATCATACAGTTGCAGTAGTACTATTGCAGAAAAATGATGGACATGAACAACCCATTTTATTTTTTAGCAAATCTCTTCAAAATGCAGAATTAAAATATGACATAATTGAGAAACAAGCATATGCATTAGTGAAGGCCTAAAGCTATTAGGGCGTACTTGGTGGGAGTTGAAATAATAGCATATGTGCCTAATGCTGCAGTAAAAGATGTATTAGTCCAAATTGAGGTCACAACCAGAAGATGTAGATGGATCAATAGAATTCATGAGTTTAATATTGAAATCCAGATCACCAAACTAGTGAGAGGACAAGGTCTTGCTAGATTAATGGCTGAAAATAATCTCGAGGCTTCTCAGATATGTAATGCTAATGATGTTAATAACACAAGTTCTAGCATTGAGCATACTCCATGGTATACTGACATCATATATTATTTAAAACACATGAAATGTCCTGAAGGGTATGATGATAACAAGAGAAGGACACTTAAATTACAGGCTTCAAAATATGTATTTATTGATGGAGATCTTTATTGGAAGAATAGGGACGGTATTCTACTACTATGCTTAGATGAACATCAGTCAAAACATGTCATGAAAGAGTTACATGAAGGTGTGTGTGGAGGGAATTTCTCAGCAAAGACTACAACTCACAAGATCTTGAGGGCTAGATACTATTGGCTAGAGTTTTTAATGATTCATATCATTACACAAGAAAATGTGAAGCATGCTAGAAATTTTTAGGAAAATTAAAATATCAGGGAGCACTATCCTTGAAACCCATGCAGGTGGAGGCTCCATTCTATTAGTGGGGTATTGACTTCATAGGAGAAATTGCAAATAAGTTAAGTGGAGGACACAAATGGATTTTAGTGGCAACAGATTATGTGAGGCCGATTATCTTTCCTTCCTTATTTTGATCGTTATGCATTTCAGTTGATGACAATATCAGACTTTTTAGAGACTATGGTTTCATTATGCAGACTTGTTTATATCTCCTGATTTTGATAGGACATTGATTAGACATATGTGATTCGATTTGATCATATTTGATGCTATTTTATGAATCGACATTCGAGATATATTTGATGATGTTCTGTGATGTGATTTCTAGTTATTCATGTGATGATTATTTGACATGTGATAGAAAAATGCAGTTCAATTCAGAATTATGTTATTGATGATTATTGTTGTATTCTATGGTGTGAATTTAATTCCAGCTGCTTCAGCTATGATTATCATGATATGATTGACACTTGATCGAGATGTGCAGGTTTTATATTCCCAAGCCACGAGAAATTGGAGGTAGAATTCACACTATGTTATTCCTTGTAAAACTGATCCATTCCCAAGAGGGATGAGGATCACATTTGAAATTGAATGTGATTTAAGTGCTTGATTTAATTTTTAATCTTTTGGCCTAGTACCCTTTGTTTAAATTAATTAATATTAAGTGTTGTATAATTTTAATTGACTTACACCACTTGGTATTTATTTTTTTATTTTTGAGGCTATTTAAAGTGGATTTATGACCCCCTTGGTGAACCTTAGTGTCCCAAAAGTTACCCTAGGTGGTTACCTATGGGTCTAGGGTCAATTTTGACTAACTAACCCTTGGATTAACCCACTTTTGGTCACTCTAAACTATGGTTTAGTCAAAGTGACGAAATTTGAAATTAGGGAAGGTGGGAGATGAGTCATGCTTTGGGAAAGAATCATCTTCCTTCCCAAAGTTTGGGAATCCTTTCCCAAGGAAGACTTGGGAGGTCTCCAAAACTCCCAAGTGTATGGGATCTTCCTCCAAGACTCTCACATATGTGTGAGAGCATCTTGGAGGGAGATGGCTCTTTGAGAGAATAAGAGGATGCCACATGGCATCCCTTATCCTCTTGGAGGTTTGAGTGGAAATGCCACCTCACCACTTGTCCTCTCACACATGTGTGAGAGCACAAGTGGATAAGGTGAGGATTGAGATAGAATTGGAGGGTGACACTTGTCATCCTCACACTTCCTCTCCCTTGCAAGTGGCATTGGAGGAGGAAGGAGAAGCTGACAAGTATCACCTTATCATTCCTCAAGGCCAAATTGATGGCCTATATTATCTCCTCTTGTTGAGAAGTGTGGGGTTCTTGCATTTTTGAGTTTTCTTGCTATCTTAGAGGAATTTGGGAAAGTTAGAGGAATTCTTGAAGATTGGAAGGTTTGGGAAAGCTTGGAGCTCTTCACCAAATGTGCTTCCATTATAGGGCTTTGAAGGTAAGCCTCTTAAACTATGTTTTCTTCACCTTTCCTTATTTATTATGTTGTGTTGTGTTCTTGGTTGTTTGTTGTTTCATTGTTTTGTGTGGGATGGGAGTCTGGTGAGAGAACCTTCATTTGGAGGTAAGGCTCAACTTGTTTGGATAGGGGAAAGGAACCTCCTTGAGGTCACTCCCACATTTTGTTACTTATGCCTTGAGGGCTTCTACTTGTTGAGGAGATTATTTGAATGGCAAGAGTGCCATGGAGGTTATTTTGTGATTTTGTGGAGAGTGGTGGTTTTAGAGATTTTTGGCTTGAGGCCATGAGATTGATATTTTATCACTTGGGTGGCCTTTGAAGTAGAGGGGTCCATTCCCTACCCTCATCAAACTCATTTTCATGAGTTGAGTTATGTGTTAAACCTTGGGGCTGTTTTGTGTTGATGTTGTTAAATTCTTGTTGTGGAATGTCTACACCTGTGTGAATCTCTACCTCCCTATCTCGGGGGTGACCCACTTGCGGGTCTACGGTAGGGAGGAGGGCATTTCGAAGTGGCTGGGTTATTCTTCTTTTTTGTTGTGTTTATTTGCAGGTTTTGAGTGAAGAAATGGAGTTGTTGTGGAGCTTATTTTTGGGTGGCTTAGTAGTGATTTATTGGTTGTTTGAGTCATGGCCATTGTGGCCTTAATGTAAAATTTGTTTTGTTATCCTTGCCATGTGTTTGGCTGTATTAAATGCTGTAAGAGAAATATTCTTTTATTTTATTAAAATGTTGGTTATTCTCTAAGTGTGAGTTATAGTCTGTGAAATGCATGTGAAAATACTTCTTGTTGCTACCATGATTTTCCCTTCAAAAAAAAATATATGAGTGTTATTAAATAAATGTTATTGCATATAAGAAAGAAAGAGGAAGATTTAATTAGTTTTCGGTCATTATTTTGACAATTATATTATTAGCTGCTGGTAAAGAAAAGAAAAGAGATGTAATAAATTCATATGAAATTGTTGTTTTTGTTTTATTTTTGGCATCAAAAGAATATACTATATTATGTTTATTATTTATGCTTCAAAAAAAAGGAGAGAAAGATTAATAGTCAGTTATTTAATTATTATTCAGAAATGAAACATTAGGATCAAATATATATATATATATATAGAGAGAGAGAGAGAGTTAAATCTGGATGTTAATATTCTGTTTTATAACATTGTTGTGAAGAAGAGTGCCATGGGTATGTGTGTATATATATATATACATATATATATATATATATGTATAGCCATATATATATATATATATATATATATATATATATATATATATATATACTCAGGTTTGTCATGTTATTCTATGAAGGTAGCTGGTTGATCTTTTCGTTTGAATAGTACTGTGTATATTATAATATATATATACACATACACACACACACATATATATATATGTATATATAAGTGTATATATATTATATATATATAAGTATACAATGGTTGAAAATAAAACCGCACTGTGATGTTTTAGTTAAACTGTGTTTTAATGAAAGACTGTGTATATATATCTGAACACACACACACATATATACAGAGATATATATATAAAATACAATAAACATTAAGCATTAAAATTAACTACAAGCATTATTTGAAATGAAAATACACTGATGAAGTCTGTGAACGGAAATAGATTTAGAGTGATTGTTTTAAAACAAACAAAAAAAAAACATGTGGGACTGTGGGCAACGCCCACAGTCTGCCTTCCGTCAGCAGTGATGGGTGTGGGGAGGAGGTTGTGCCTCCACCCACACCTGCTGGTGTGGGTGGAGGCACAACCTCCTCCCCACACCGCCAAACCCCTGAGATCCCTGTAGCCCCGCCACTTCGTTCGGCGCCGCACCCCCGACCTTACCCCTTACCGTGCTTACCACGCGGTATACTCTACACTCTGTGACCCTTCAAACCTCTGTTCGGTGGTTCTCTAGCGGCGGCGGCAGTGGCTCCATCTCTCCCTGCCACTCCTCAAACCCTACAGTATTTACCATTTTTGATATGCATTATATATGTAATGATTTGTATGTATATATATACACAAACCCCTCTCTTTGTAAAAAATAAAATAAAAATAATAATAAATAAATAAAAGTATTTATCCATAAAGTTTAAAACCCACTGTGTATACCTCCATGGGAGGTAGCCTCCATCCATGGTCTCCATGGATACTCCCAAAACCCTAACCTAGAAACATGAGAAAGAAAACAAAACAAAAAAAAAGAAGAGATAGTGAGTTAGAGAAAGTAGGGTTCTTTTAGAGATAACCTATTCTATAATGAAATTAGGGCAACATTGGCAATAGAAAACAATAAAATGGTATTAGGGCTCTCATTTTAGGAAACAATATTTTATTGTGAGGAATGTGAGAGGATAATTGTTTTATTGCTATTTTTTTTGAAATCCTCTAATTGCCTTGACCTTATTTCTTTCTTGCCATCATTTAATTTTACTTCAGTTTTTAATTGGGAGTCTTTGCATTTTGTTTATTTTACCTTGTGAATTAATTTGATTTTGGAGGGAATTAATTTTAGTTAAATTGGGGAACTATTCCCTTTGTATTTATTTCTTTTCAACTAGGTTGATTATTTTATTTTATTCCTCCTTAGCGGGTTCATTATCCCTTTTTAATTATTTATATTTTTGCTATTATTTTACGGGGAGAATTATTTAAACTCTTCCCCCTTCTCTATTAAATATTCGAGTTAGTTATTAAATGTAATGCCGGATTATATTTAATAACGGACTCAATTTTTCCCTTTGGATTTAATTGGCGACATGTTATTATTCTACTAATTAATTTTGAAATTTTAATCCTTATGCAAGGTTGATGTATTTGACCTTGGCGGGATATTTAAATTGTTATTTTAAATTATTTCAAATTTGTTCTCAAGATGACATATTTATTGTTAAATTTTATTTAATATCTTATTGATGTTTTATTTTAAATTTTATTTTGTGTTTATTGAAAACACGTTATGCTGTCGAATTTTTCCTATATTTCTAGGGTTTTAATGTTACATTATTTTATTATTATTCCATCATTCCATTTTAATCATGCATCCATTATTTCACCATTGTCTTAATTATTGTTTTCATTTCCATTCTAGATCTGAACTAGAATTAGGTTATGATGCTAGCGGAATCATCTTCACACCTAGGAAATTAGGGGTTCAGATTTAAATCAGTCTAACCCTAAAAGTGACACTTCATGTCGCATACCCCCTAGATGGATTTCACCATCGTGGTTATGTTGACTTGTTTATGCCTTATGCATATTGCCATCGAGCACGCAGATGCGTGCGAGGGGTTCCTAGGGATAGGTAGAAAAATTTTTCGTAGTTCGTGTCATGACCACATGGCAAATGTGGACATGACACGTGTGTTGTGTGTTATGACCACATGGGAAATGCAGGCATGACATTTGGTATCAGAGCCTAAGTTTAAACACTGGGCTTGTTTTGGGCACATTATTATTTCCGCAACTTTGATTAATTTGTGGTTACCTCATTTTTTGTAGGATGCCTCCCTGATAAGTTCAGAGAGCGCAGTCCCATCGCACTCCATCCCTTAAGGTTCACAATGACTCTTTAGCTGAGGGACATGATCAGTCAGTCCTATAGGCACAATAGGCACCACCGACCCTACCAGATATTGGGCCATAGATATTATAGGTTTTATAGGCAATTTTAGATAGGCTTCCACCGACTATAGTTGAGCCGCGCATGGAGCCATGTGTTGAGCCCCGTGACGATCCACGAGAGGAGCCATGCATGGAGCCATGAGCTGAGTCCCATGTTGCGCCATGTGTGGAGCCCCATGTTGAGCTGTGAGGGGCCCCACGAGTGGAGCCTTATGTTGAGGTGCTAGAGACGATGGTAGAGGAGGTTGGTTCGGCCAATAGGGCCCGTAGCAGGAGCCCTCCACATCATGATAGATGTGATGAGGTAGTACGAGTAGAGCACATTATTCATAGACCTTATGACTATTATATAGATGAGCCTTTCAGGAGGCACAGAGACAGAGGAGACCCCATTAGGGATTTATTGAGGCTGAACCCTCCTACATTCGTTGGGACCATAGAGGGAGCTGAGGTAGAGGCCTAGCTCATTAGCTTAGATAGATGCTTCACATTGCATCCTTACGAGGGTAACACAAAGGCCCGTGTGGCAGTACACCTGTTGCGAGATCCGACAACTACCTGGTGGTGCACTAAGGAGTGCATGCATCACCTTTCATTAGACACTCTCACATGGGAGACCTTCATTGAGCGCTTCAATGCGTGATACTTATCATACCATTACAGGTAGCATCGCATAGATGAGTTTAATGACCTCCAGCAGAGAGGACTTACAGTGGCACAGTATGAGGGTAGATTTACCGAGTTGTACCATTATGCAGAGTATCTCTATGACGAGAAACTCCTAGTTCATAAGTTTATCAGAGGACTAAACTACGACATAGCAGGGCCTGTTTGTATGGTAGACCCCCAGACTTTGAGTGATGCTACCTAGAAGGCATATATCATTGAGGAGATTCAGGGATGAGGGCAAAGTTCACGCCCTCAGTTTAAGGATCATGGATAGAAGCAGCATCAGCAGAGTTTCTGTAGACCATCATAGCCACCTCATAAGGGAGGGTTTAGTTCTGCACCCTTACCTCCTCGGCCCCCATAGTAGTAGCAGCCATAGCAGCAGGGCCCACGCAGAGATCGGTGACAGAAGACACATGCTGCAGGACCTGCATGGTTGCAACAGTCCTTTGGAGGATCACAGAGCTCCACGGGATAACCTATGCAGTAGTCGTCATCGAGCAGGACACAGACAGTACATGTACAGGTTTGGGGATCATGCTATGTTTGTGGTGGAGCAAGACATCTTGCCAGAGAGTGCCCACAGGGCTTTATAGTAGGGGACAACCTCATACCAAAGGATCTGAGCTGACAGCTGGAGATGTGGGTAGATCCCACCACATGCTTGCAGTGGTTGACAACCGTGAGGCTGACTTTCAGACCCCCATCTTTGAGACTATAGGTAGAGGTAGACGGGCAATTTTTTTGGAGCTAATTCACATATTGGCTCGTCAGACGCTGTGCCTTCGAGGTCAAGAGCTGGACTAGGTTAGGGTCTAGTGGGATCGTTATGATGAGGTCACAATGACTTGGAAGGATGCAGCTAGTTTGAGGGCACTCTATCCTCACCTTTTTGATGACTTCCAAGATTAAGTTTAGTCTTGGGGGGAGGATGTGAGGCCAATTATCTTTCCTTCCTTATTTTGATCGTTATGCATTTTAGTTGATGACATTATCAGAATTTTTAGAGACTATGGTTTCATTATGCAGACTTGTTTATATCCCCTGATTTTGATTGGACATTGATTAGATATATGTGATTTGATTTGATCATATTTGATGCTATTTTATGATTCAACATACGAGATATATTTGATGATGTTCTGTGATGTGATTTCTAGTTATTCATGTGATGATGATTATTTGACATGTGATAGAAAAATGCAGTTTAATTCAGAATTATGTTATTGATGATTATTGTTGTATTCTATGGCGTGAATTTTATTCTAGTTGCTTCAGCTATGATTATCATGATATGATTGACACTTGATTGAGATATGCGGGTTTTATATTCCCAAGCCACGAGAAATTGTAGGTAGAATTCACACTATGTTATTCCCTGTAAAACTGATCCATTCCCAAGAGGGATGAGGATCACGTTTGAAATTGAATGTGATTTAAGTGCTTGATTTAATTTTTAATCTTTTGGCCTAATACCCTTTGTTTAAATTAATTAATATTAAGTGTTGTATAATTTTAATTGACTTACACCACTTGGTATTTGTTTTTTATTTTTGAGGCCATTTAAAGTAGATTTATGACCCCCTTGGTGAACCTTAGTGTCCCAAAAGTTACCCTAGGTGGTTACCCATGGGTCTAGGGTCAATTTTGACTAACTAACCCTTGGATTAACCCACTTTTGGTCACTCTAAACTATGGTTTAGTCAAAGTGACGAAATTTGAAATTAGGGAAGGTGGGAGATGAGTCATGCTTTGGGAAAGACTCATCTCCCTTCCAAAGGAAGACTTGGGAGGTCTCCAAGACTCCCAAGTGTATGGGATCTTCCTCCAAGACTCTCACACACATGTGAGAGCATCTTGGAGGGAGATGGTTCTTTGAGAGAATAAGAGGATACCATATGGCATCCCTTATCCTCTTGGAGGTTTGAGTGGGAATGCCACCTCACCACTTGTCCTCTCACACGTGTGAGAGCACAAGTGGATAAGGTGAGGATTGAGATGGAATTGGAGGGTGACACTTGTCATCCTCACACTTCCTCTCCCTTGCAAGTGGCATTGGAGGAGGAAGGAGAATGTGAAAAGTGTCACCTTGTCATTCCTCAAGGCCAAATTGATGGCCTATATTATCTCCTCTTGTTGAGGAGTGTGGGGTTCTTGCATTTTTGAGTTTTCTTGCTATTTTGGAGGAATTTGGGGAAGTTAGAGGAATTCTTGAAGATTGGAAGGTTTGGGAATGCTTGGAGCTCTTCACCAAACATGCTTTCATTATAGGGCTTTGAAGGTAAGCCTCTTAAACTATGTTTTCTTCACCCTTGCTTATTTATTGTGTTGTGTTGTGTTCTTGGTTGTTTGTTGTTTCATTGTTTTGTGTGGGATGGGGGTATGCTGAGAGCACCTTCATTTGGAGGTAAGGCTCAACTTGTTTGGGTTGGGGAAAGGAACCTCCTTGAGGTCACTCCCACATTTTGTTACTTATGCCTTGAGGGCTTTTACTTGTTGAGAAGATTATTTGAATGGCAAGAGTACCATGGAGGTTATTTTGTGATTTTGTGGACAGTAGTGGTTTTTGAAATTTTTGGTTTGAGGCCATGAGATTGGTATTTTATCATTTGGGTGGCCTTTGAAGTAGAGGGGTCCATTCCCTACCCTCATCAAACTCATTTTCATGAGTTGAGTTATGTGTTAAACCTTGGGGCTATTTTGTGTTGATGTTGTTGAATTCTTGTTGTGGAATGTTTGCACCTGTGTGAATCCCTACCTCCCTAACTCAGGGGTGACCCACTTGTGGGTCTACGGTAGGGAGGAGGGCATTTTGAAGTGGTTGGGTTGTTCTTCTTTTTTGTTGTGTTTATTTGTAGGTTTTTAGTGAAGAAATGGAGTTGTTGTGGAGCTCATTTTTGGGTGGCTTAGTAGTAATTTATTGGCTGTTTGAGCCATGGCCATTGTGGCCTTAATGTAAAATTTGTTTTGTTATCCTTGCCATGTGTTTGGCTATATTAAATGCTATAAGAGAAATATTCTTTTATTTTATTAAAATGCTAGTTATTCTCTAAGTGTGAGTTATAGTTTGTGAAATGCATGTGAAAATACTTCTTGTTGCTACCATGATTTTCCCTTCAAAAAAAAAATATAAGAGTGTTATTAAATAAATGTTATTGCATACAAGAAAGAAAGAGGAAGATTTAATTAGTTTTCGTTCATTATTTTGACAGTTATATTATTAGCTGCTGGTAAAGAAAAGAAAAGAGTTGTAATAAATTCATATGAAATTGTTGTTTCTATTTTATTTTTGGCATCAAAAGAATATAATATAGTCTGTTTATTATTTATGCTTCAAAAAAAAGGAGAGAAAGGTTAATAGTCAGTTATTTAATTATTATTCAAAAATGAAACATTAGTATCAAATATATATATATATATCTAGAGTTAAATCTGGATGTTAATATTCTGTTTTATAACATTGTTGTGAAGAAGAGTGCCATGGGTATATATATTTATTTATGCATATATATGTGGGTATACATATATATAAATATATATATACTCTGGTTTGTCATGTTATTCTATGAAGGTAGCTGGTTGATCTTTTCATTTTAATAGTACTGTGTATAAATTATAATATATATATATATATATATATATACAATGGTTGAAAATAAAACCACACTGTGATGTTTTAGTTAAACTATGTTTTAATGAAAGACTGTGTATATATATCTAAATACACACACACACATATATAGAGAGAGATATAAAATAAACTAAACATTAAGCATTAAAATTGACTACAAGCATTATTCGAAATGAAAATACATTGATGAAGTCTGTGGACGGAAATAGATTTAGAGTGTTTGTTTTAAAACAAACAAAAAAAAAACATGTGGGACTGTGGGCAGTGCCCACAGTCCGCCTTCCGTCAGCAGTGATGGGTGCGGGGAGGAGGCACAGCCTCCCCACACCCCTAAACCCCTGAGATCCCTACAGCCCCTCTGCTCCATTCGGCGCCACACCCCCGACCTTACCCCTTACCGTGCTTACCACATGGTATACTCTACACTTTGCGACCCTTCGAACCTCCGTTCGGTGGTTCTCTAGCGGCGGAGGCAGCGACTCCGTCTCTCCCTGCCACTCCTCAAACCCTACAATATTTACCATTTTTGATATGCATTATATATGTAATGATTTATATATATATATACACACACACACACACACAAACCCCTCTCTCTATAAATAAAATAAAATAATAATAATAATAATAAATAAATAAAAGTATTTATCCATAAATTTTAAAACCCACTATGTATAACTCTGTTGGAGGTAGCCTCCATCCATGGTCTCCATGGATCATCCCAAAACCCTAACCTGGAAACATGAGAAAGAAAACAAAACAAAGAAAAAGAAGAGATAGTGAGTTAGAGAAATTAGGGTTCTTTTAGAGATAACCTATCCTATAATGAAATTAGGGCAACATTGGCAATAGAAAACAATAAAATGGTATTAGGGCTCTCATTTTAGGAAACAATATTTTATTGTGAGGAATGTGAGAGGATAATTGTTTTATTGTTATTTTTTTTGAAATCCTCTAATTGCCTTGACCTTATTTCTTTCTTGCCATCATTTAATTTTACTTCAGTTTTTAATTGGGAGTCTTTGCATTTTGTTTATTTTACCTTGTGAATTAATTTGATCTTGGAGGGAATTAATTTTAGTTAAATTGGGGAACTATTCCCTTTGTATTTATTTCTTTTCAACTAGGTTGATTATTTTATTTTATTCCTCCTTAGCGGGTTCATTATCCCTTTTTAATTATTTATATTTTTGCTATTATTTTATGGGGAGAATTATTTAAACTCTTCCCCCTTCTCTATTAATTATTTGAGTTAGTTATTAAATGTAATGCCAAATTATATTTAATAACGGATTCAATTTTTCCCTTTGAATTTAATTGGTGACATGCTAGTATTTTACTAATTAATTTTGAAATTTTAATCCTTTATGCAAGGTTGATGTATTTGACCTTGGCGGGATATTTAAATTGTTATTTTAAATTATTTCAAATTTGTTCTCAAGATGACATATTTATTGTTAAATTTTATTTAATATCTTATTGATGTTTTATTTTAAATTTTATTTTGTGTTTACTGAAAACGCATTATGCTGTCGAATTTTTCCTATATTTCTAGGGTTTTAATGTTACATTATTTTATTATTATTCCATCATTCCATTTTAATCATGCATCCATTATTTCACCATTGTCTTAATTATTGTTTTCATTTCCATTCTGGATATGAACTAGAATTAGGTTATGATGCTAGCGGAATCATCTTCACACCTAGGAAATTAGGGGTTCAGATTTGAATCAGTCTAACCCTAAAAGTGACACACTTCGTGTCGCATACCCCCTAATGGCTTTCACCATCGCAGTTATGTTGACTTATTTATGCCTTATGCGTATTGCCACCGAGCACACAGATGCGTGAGAGGGGGTTCCTAGGGACAGGTAGAAAAGTTTTTCATAGTTCATGTCATGACCACATGGCAAATGTGGACATGACATGTGTGTTGTGTGTCATGACCACATGGAAAATGCGGGCATGACAGATTACTTCACAAAATGGGTGGAGGCAATCCCAACTAAACAAGTGACAAGCAAGGTGGTGATTAACTTTTTGATGAAAAATATTATATTTAGATTGGCACTCCAGTGAGGTTGATTACAGACAATGGAATATGTTTTAGGTCTGATGAGTTCAAAAATTTCTGCAATGTATATGTCATCACTCTATCTTATGCTGCCCCTTACCACCCACAAGAAAACGGGAAGGCAGAATCCAGTAACAAAAATCTTCTAAAAATTATAAAAAGAATGTTGGAGGGAAACAAAAAGGCATGGGATTCAAAATTGAGAATGGCTATGTGGGCTGATAGAATTACTGTGAAGAGAGCAATTGGAAGGTCTCCTTTTGAACTGGTGTATGGAACACAAGCAAGGATGCCATTAGAAAATCTTCTACCAGTTTACAAATTTGTTCTTCAAGAGGATTTAAGCATTCCTGAACCAATGGAGAAAAGATTAGAACATCTTGTAGAACTTGATGAGATAAGGAGACTGGCTCAAAAGAAGAACATCAAATTGCAATCTCAAGTAAAATACCTTTTTGACAAAAAGGCCAAGGACAAAAAATTTGAAATAAATGACTTGGTATTGATGTGGAATGTCAGATGCCAAGAAAAGGGAAAGCATAGAAAGTTTGAAGCCTTGTGGTTAGGTCCTTTTGTTGTCACTGGAAAAGGAGGAGAGGATTCTTACTATTTGCAAAATATGTCTAGAGAAGAGTAGGAACTGCCAGTGCATGGATAGTTTCTGAAACCTTTCTTTTCATAAAAAATATCAGAATCATGCACAAAGAGAAATAAGTGTTGCCAGTGCAAGGACAACTCTTAAATAATTCTCAAAATACTTTTATTCCATGCACAATAGTTTAGGGTAATCAAGAGAGATTAGGATCTACCAGTACATGGACAGTCCTATGAATCTCTCAACAATAACATAAATCTTTTCAATGTATAGTAGTATAGGATCATCCCCATCATTATCACTTCCATCTCTCATTCTCATTTCATCCATATATAAATTCCTAAAATTCTATAAAGCTGTCATCCCAAATAAATAAAACACATGATCTGCTCTCCCAAGAGATCTGAATTCTTATTATACCCGCAAGGGGTATACATCCCAGAAAGAGCCACTGTTGGGACAAGAAAATTTAGAAATTTTCCTATATTCCTACCCACCCCATGTCCAACAAAATCAGAAAATCATACACCCAAATTCATAATAGCAGCTGATAAATTCCATAAATATCACATGATCTTCATCACAAATAATTATCTCACCCCTCAAACTGTAATATAACAAGGGGCCTCAGTTCCTTAATTTTGGCGAGACCTTGGTGTCTTCTTTATACCAATCCATATTCTATTTGAAATGGGCTAGATGTGTATTGACATGAGAATTATGGTCAGAGAGAAAGCTTTAGAGATCTCTGATGAAAGGAGTAACACTGATGACCCTTCATCAGAGAGAGAATTCCTAGTCACACCGAGTTAATCAAAAGTGAGGACTATCGGCATAAGAAAACACTATCAGAGAATACTCTGAAAACCCCCCTGACAGTATAGATCATACTGATGAAGGAATTCGGTAGGACTCTTGTTGAACTACCCATGGAACGGGTGGAACTAGTGATCATCGGGAGGAGATGCACATTGAGGCAAGAAAATAAAGTGTCACTAACCTTATGATGTCTCAGCGACCAAAGGGAATTGTTTCAGCCTAAGTCACACCAACATGTATGGAGGATAAAAATCATCAGAAAAATGGAACAAGTCATAATAAAGTCTACGAGTCTTGCCAAACTGATGGTCACGATGATGAAGGATTTTGGTAACATGCTATGATGATCACTCTGATGAAGGATATAAAAGGGTATTGGGGAAACAACCATGATCGGATAGTTTGAATCAAGTCATCCCGATGTCATATGTTGTTTTGATGATAATAATAGCCACACTCATCGATAAGACTCTTTCTGACAGAACGTAAGGACAAGCGATATCAGCATTAATTACTTGGGTCTTGCTAATTCCACTAACCTGCCATGTAAAGAGAAGCTGATGAACTTGTCGATAAGACTCATGCTGATATTCATATCAGAGACACTTGAAATATCAAAGGAAGATGTTGTTCCCACAGTGATAAAGTAAGTCAGGCTGACAACAACCATTCTCATTTCTATATTGGGTAGACCTTGAAAAGTCTTGGGACAAAATGAAGGGTCACAGTGATTGATCCACCTACAAATGTTTGTGCCATAAGAAGATATTAAATCGCCATAACATTACAAAAGTCCTACCAATGAGGGGAGTTATGATGATGTGACATCACATAATGATCATGAAAATTAATACACTGGAACAATTAATTGCAAACCGAGAAGAAATCCTCTGAAGAGTCATTCGAAATCACTGCAATTAGATTCAAAATAATTTTCTGAAAGGAGCACATAAGTGAGAACTCAGAGGAAAGGACAAAGGAGTTCAATCATCAGATAATAGGTACATACTTGAAAACCTCTGTGTGATAGACTATAGTTTGAATTTGCTATCCATAATTGTAATGGAGACTCCAATAAAAGGAAAGGGTAGAAAATAGCCAGGTGAAACTAGTAAGCCCAAGAAACAAAAAATTGGCAAAAGCCTTGACCAAAAAATAAAAGAAAGGAAACTAAATCAAGATTTAATTGACCAATTGCCTGGATGTACCCCTAAAGTCTGAAGGTCTGCACAACTTAGGGCAGAGGTAGAGAAATTAGAAGACAAATGCAAATACCTTGGAAATGTGTGGACACCAATAAGAGGTTATGAATTGTTCAAATTCCATTACAATAGAAGATTCAGGAATATCCCAGTGTCTAATCCATGGCACTTGAATTTGGGCAAATTGGTTGTCCTCGATGTGTTTATGAATGCAGAACTCCTCAAACTCCTGGCTAAATATTACAATCCAAGCCTCAAGGCCATATGCAATCCGCAAGAAGACCCTGTTATATATTTGTCCAAAAATGCCATTTGTGAAGTATTTGATTTAGATGATTTGTGTACTGTTCCCATAGTTTATGAAGATTTGGACAAAGAATACTAGAGGATGGACACCACGTATAATGGATGGAGATTACCTCTTTATAGGCCTAAGGTAGAAGGAGAAATAGTTCCTCTTAATGATAATGATGAACCTCCATTCCATGTGTCATTATTTGAACCATATATAAAATACACATATTATTCCGTGGGCCAAGTCCTAGGGTCAGAGGTTCCTAATTTTATGACAATTCCTTTAATGGTGATAGCCACAAATATCCAGTGTTACAATGCTAGGCAGTTTGACTATGCTGCCTATGTTTTTGGAAGAATTGATTCTAGTTTAACTGCAATCAAAAACAATGCCCCATCAGTCTCTTTTGAGCACTACTCACTCCTCATGCACATGGTATTATATTATGGCCAGGAAAGGGGAATATGGCCAAGTGAACTCAAAGTTTCTCAAGTGGACCAGAGGGGACAAAAATCTCCTGTGCAAATGTGAATGAGGACAAAGGGACAATAGGTTTTCCCATTCTAGTTATATTCATTTTGAAGAGTACTGTGTAAAAGTGTTGTATAGATATTTTAATCATCCTTGTGAATATTCACTGTCAAATGAAATAAAGAGCTTTCTTAGACCCAAAGATTTTGGTGGTCCTCCTATTGTCACCCACAACTGGGAGACTGGTATTGTTTTGAGGATTCAACCATGGTCAGAATTTATGGTTTTGAAGACACCCCGTTTATATTGCCCAAGATAGTTCCAGATAGGGTTGCTTACTTAGATATAGTCAGGCAAATGAACTTCTCTAATGTGATGAATTTGAGTGCCTATGACAAACAATCCTTCATGCCTAGTACTTTGTGCTTCGGGGATTTTACTGTGGTGTCTAGTGAAGGTTATGGCCTCATCGTGGATAAATTAATGCATTACAACATGAGATGTGTAGAAGCAAGGAAAGGATTTGATCCTGAGGGTTTCATTGATTTTGCAAGGAGAAAAAAAAACCTTAGTGGATATACACATATCCCATATCCACATTATAGCATTATTAGGAACATGGAAGTGGCTGGAGTTGAACTGGTGATAAAGAAGTATAATAGAGAATTGGATAAGAAGAAGAAATAGCTTGCAGAAACAGAGTTGTTGTCTTCTGGTGATCAGGGATCTATAGGAGAAGAAGAGCCACATGAACAAGCAACTAGAATATCTAAACAAAAAATAGAATGTTATCATTCTCCTAATAAAGAACAGGATGAAGAGGGGCCTAGTGATGAGGACCCAAGACAATTAGCATATGATTCTTTTATTGCAGATGATCAATTTATTCATTCTAAAGAGTTTAAATCATTTTTGTATAAATACAAGGGTAAAGAGATTAGGGAATTAGTTGATGATGTCACGACTGACATGAAAGACAATTAATTGATATGTTAAAAACAACAATGGACAATGAATTGAAATCTATGACTCCTAGAAGAGGTAGATAGCTGCTCAGAGAAGCAGGTGTTATGATATTTCCTGGACATGATATAATTCTACTTTGGTGTTTGATAGTTTTTTGCACAATACTGATGACAAGTATAAGCTCACTCCTGAGGGTGTCACAGAGGTATACATGGGTACCAAATATAACAATGATGAAAACTCACTCGTGATATGGGCCTTATACCCTCCTCATAAGAAAATGGCCATTATAGATATTGAAAAAACTTTGGGCATGTTATGACCTTGAAAGTAGGGGAAACTGATCCCTTGATTACTGCAGATATTGGCATAAATGTTGCAAAGCTAGATAAGGCACAAGCTCAGATGTTGATCAAGGAATGAGATGCATATAAACTAAGTTGTGAAAGATTAACAAAAGAAAATGATTTCTTGAAAGATACTGTTAAGAATACCTTCGGAGGGTCAGTGAAAAGGTTAACTGAAGGAGAGAGCTCACAAAGCACCCAATCACCATCTGTTGATTAGATATCTCAGGTTTAGATTGACACACTTGCAATAGTGCTACAAAATAGGCATGTTAATATGATGTATTGGATGAACAAATTTTGGGATGTCTATTCTGAAAACCATAAGGTGATCCAAGAGCATGAAAGGCTAAACAACAGGCTTAAGGAAAAACTCCATGAGATACAGAGTAAGGATGTTTCTGACACTATAGGTACTTCTAGTTCAAAAGACTTGATTGAACCATATCATAAATATTATGACCAGCTTAAAAATGATGCCAAGGAATGTATTGAGGCTTCAAAAGTGGGTGTACCCATGTTGTTCAGAAACAACAAAGAGCCGAAGAGAAAAGATGAATGGAGTAAAGAGTGCCAGGTGATATTGCATGAAGCCTTAGGAGCTCTCAAGGATAAAGGCTCTGCATCTGGGGAAGCCTGCAAGCATCTAGAGAAGATTCTAACGATGGATGTGATCACAAGGAATGCTATTGAGTTTACTGATACACATTGCATCCAAGAATACTTGGATCACATTGCTCAGATGTACCTATGGCTGAGTAGCGCTTAACATTATTATCTTTGTTTGTAGCTATGTTAATCATTTTAATTCCCAAAAAACATTTTGAAGAGTTATGTCTCTTCATAAATATTTCTATATAAGTTGGACATATGATGCTAAATTATCATCAGCAGTAGGAGATAAAACATGAAGTTTATAATGTTTTAAAAGACCATGTTATAAGTATTACATTTGAGAAGTTAATAGAAGATCTCTGATTCTGTGGACTTATGCTGGCATCAATTGTTTGTTGAATTTATTCAATTATATGGTTGTCTCCAGTTCAGTATTTCCTTGTTATTCAAATTAATATATCAAGTATATATTTAATTTGTCAATGCACATTTGTTGTATTTGTGTGATTGAATTAATTGGTTTCCATAAAAGGAATTAAAATCCTTCTAGTCAGTCACAGTAATCTGGAAGTGTTGATTTGGATCACTAAGAAGAACCATATAATTAGGATTGTCATTTTGTCTCCAAGTTGATATTGTCTGTTGTTCTTGTATAATTCATTCAATTGGCTCCTTCAAGAAAGTATTAAAAATTCCTTCTGGTGAATAACAAGAAATTTGATTTTGTCAATTGGATTATTAAGAAGAGTCTATCAATCATTTCCCTGCACGTTTATACAAGTTATAAACTAAAGTATTGTGCCAAACAGTTATAGTTACTGCCCACTATAAGCCACTAGTCTTAGATATTCATCTAACTCTGTTTACCCAACAAAGGCACTGGTCTTACGTATTTCAATAGTTAAATTCATTTATTCATTTTTACCTTGATATTGCTTATACAATTCATACCAATCATCATTTAAACATTACAAATAGAATTAATTAGCTAGCTTTCATCTACTCTAGACCATTTGTCACTGTTGGTAGATCCCTTAACTTAATCAAAACATTTACATTCATCTAAACTGCTTCAACTTCCAAGGTCCACCCACCTAGGTATAGTAGTGCCTAAAGTGCAGGGAGTCATTAACCTTATAAGTTAACTCCGTCAAGTTAGTTCAAAAACATTGCCAATCTGATCATAGAATGCGGCATCTTCTTAGGATTTGCAACTTGCATTTTTGAGACCTAACACATTGTTCTACAGTTCAGTAAACTAAATATAGTTACTTTCCTTTAGATTTCTATTTATTTGAATAAAGGGAAAGAAAACAAGTTAGCAAATTGATTGAGATAATGATCAGGAATTAAATGTGATAATGGTTATAAAATTAATGTGATATGGATCAGGAAATTAATGTGTTCTTTGTTTGTGAAAGGATGTGTAGGATCATGATGTTAAATGGTTTTCTTATAACTTTAGGCTTAGAATAATAAGAATTGTATTCCTCCAATGAAGTAAAAATAGTTTATTTCAAGTTAGTTATAGATGATTGCATTATAATGTGAAGTCAAAAGATAATTTGATTGAGTAATGTCAATATTGTCTTATACTTTGAAATATCAATTATTAACTTATTAAAAGGTATATAATCTTATTGAGGATCCTTTACTTCTTGTACAATTAAAAATATGAGCATATTGATTTTTGAGTTAGAACATAACTCCTTATTCCAATAGATTCTTGTCAAAAATAAGCAATTTGTCATATGCTCTTACCTCGCATGCGTGGATCTTGGTGATAAAAAAATGATGCCTATTCTCGATATGATTCTATTCTAGATATAACTTTGGAAATACTAATGAATGATTCTTAGGCCAAACAAAGAACACTACTTGCCGTATTCTATCACCTCGCCTGCATGAATCTTGGTGATAAGAAATAGTAGATGATCTTCTTGAATACATAGATACAAGGGAAACATGATTTAAGACCGAGTAATGTATAAATTTTCTTGGATAGATGTGTGCATAGTGTTGTGCAAATTTTTCACACCATCTTAAAACTTTTCAAACACCATATTGATTAGTTTGCAGATGAGGCTTTAGAGAAGAATCTTTCATTAAAGTTTTAGTGGAGATTCAGTGTAAGGTTAAGGTATGTAGCCACTTTACAGATGACAATATACAATCCATATTGTGATGGAACACCCATTTATAATAGGTGTACTACCTGTGTAATGAAAGCCCTTAGTCACGATGAAGATGTTGCAGTATTGAGGTTATAGGTGTGTAGCATTCTAATTCAAAGATAGTTTTGAAGGCAACCACCTGTGATGATGACACTCGGCCATTAGCATAAATAATGAAGCCATCAGCCATTGAGAATGTAGCCTCTCAAAATCATAGTGGCCTATACAAGAAAGGATCAGCTCATAATGACATCGCCCACGATGCCATTTGAATTTCAAGATGCTAGAAGAAGGAATATCAGGTAGTCTTCATAATATAGGCAATTTTATGGTGTTGATTGATGCATCCTCCATAGGAATAAATGAATGTTTTAAAATATATAATATATGGGGGTGCAACATCACATATTCAAGGCTCAAGTTTATAATAAATGAGAGCGTCTAAGTCATGGGAGCCAAGATCATTGTGTAAACTAGCAAGTGAAGAATAAATCAACTTATTCATATAATGGTGCTACCATCCAATGAAAATATAGACACCATGTGAAAGGTGCGGCCCGTGAGAATGGAAACATAGCTCATAGGAAATACATAGAACTTAGTATTCCAAATTCAAAGTATCAGTCTATAAATCAGGTAGTCAACATCAAAGTCTTATGGCTGCCATATACCATAGTAAAAGCATCAGCCATCATACATAATCCAAACATAGTTTTTCAAAGACATAGGCTCATTGCATAAAGGCGTAGGCCTTTCAAAAAGTGCAATTTGAAGGCCTGCCAAGATGACAACACTGCCAGTGAAACATGGTAGGCTACATCAGATATAAATAGTTGGAATCAAATCCCAGCAAATGATCATGGGAAAGGTTCATAGTGAAGGATAAATGCTCCACCGTTTCAAAACTAAAGATGCTCATCTCATAGTGATAGTTTTGTTTCAAACACAACCCATAGAGGATGAGACTTGACCAAGCAAGCCCAAGGAATAAAGACACTTGTTTTAAGGTTGTAGCCCAAGGAGACTCCCAGCATTAGAACGCTGCCTATCAAGGTGCAACTCAATGAGGAGTTCAAGCATATAGAGAATAGGCTCATGTGACTAAGAATAATGACATGCCATAGCTTTTATGAGGCATAGCACTGCCAGTTTTATGGAGGAGGCACAATATTAATATATGGTGCACAAATCACTTGATTGCAATCCCTAAATGAGTCTCAGTGTCCAAACTTCAATGCAACCTCATATAGATTGAAGCTGATGTGTTTAATATCAAGGGCATAGTCTTTGAATGAGGAACTGTGTATATGAAGGTTCAGCTCGTAGAATCGCCAAACCATATTGATTGGTTAAGTGTATCATATCCAAAGGCATAGCCTTAGCAGGAATAAAGGTATGCCACATCGCATTCACATTATGGCATGAAGCTTCTTAAAATGCGCTTTCTTCAAACATAAAACCAAAGCATGAGACTTTCAGTGTCAAATTGAAAGCACCCACCACTACATGAGATGATGGCGGCCAACAAGAGACATAGTTCTACAACAAAAGTGGAGCCACAAAGACATTTCAAAAGCTTGGCCTATTTATAGTAATGGAAGCTAGTTAGTAGAGGCGGCCTCTGTAAGAAATAGAGTGTAAACCCTAAGTATTACGCAGAAAATCAAACAAATGCAGTAGCTCAGCTACCGTAGATCAGGAAGCAAATCAACGGTCCAAGGAATAGTGGAAGATGAAGCACCAGATGTTGCCACTTGTCACTCACATGGGGTTTTGAGGAGGGAGAAAAAAAGTTTCATTCTCAAAAGAGCACCTGTTGGACGCGTGGAGGCTGCGAGTGCTAGATAAATCATTTGTTTTATTTTTTAAATACAACTCATAAAATGGGTTAAAAGTTTACATGAGTCTTTAAGGGATGAGCTGAGTCTTTTTTATTCTAATCATGGTGGTCCCTCCTCTAGACAAACTAGATGTTTTAAATATTAAGAGTCCCTTCTTACAGCTCACGAGAGTAAAGAAAATAAGATTTAAATATGATGGGAGTTTTTAAGAAACACGGTGGGTCCCTCTAGCTTAAAGCACATCATTATTATTAAAGACTTATATCAAGACTCATTTTTAACTCTTCATGAGAGAAAAGAAGATGTAGCCCTAAAAGTAATAAAAGCTAAATGCTTTTATTTTTCATGGGAAGCTTCTATGCGAGACTTCTACAACAAGCTAAGGAAAGAGTAGGAGTTAGGTTTTCACACAGGCTAGGGAAGCTACAACTATGGAGGGCAAAATAGAAAGAGCTAGTTCTTATGGAGTTAACAGCAAGATACAGTTACCAGAACTGAAATTAGAGCTAGATTTTATTGGTTTTCAGTTGTAGATATTCCAGACAGTTGCAAAAAGATATTCAAAGGGTTTTTGCTTATAAATACACATATCTGGGACAGAGAAGGGAGTACTATAGTTGAAGACACACACAAATTGGATTGATCAAGTAGTAGATAGAGATATTTTCTTGGCCTCAGCAGTTACCTCAAATGAGGGTTGTAATATTTTATTTTGTGCAAATCTTTGCCTCTGTATCTTATTCTTCCTCAAATAATGAAAAGAAGTAATGCTTTGTGCAGATCCAAATGTGTCTCTATTTATTGTTTCTTTCTTTCTGTTTCTGGGCCTTTGATAAATCTAATTTATAAGCTGGGTAATTAATCATGCTATATGCTCTTGAGTTTTCCAGTAAATCTTATAGGGTTTGATCATTGTGCTATTAGGTAGATTATGAATCTGGCGCATCGCATTAGGAGGTTAGTTTTATATTGTATATGTAATCTTATTTTTCTTCACTTTCCAAAACCCCCATTTAAAAGGAAGAGTCAACTTCTTTAAAATCTGGAGGTTACTTCAGGGATCAATCTCACATTCTTGAAGTTTCCCATATTGGTGATTGAACTCACATAATTTTATACATCAACAGTTTTTGGCATGCCTAGTGGGATTGGAATTAAAGACTTAGGTCTTGGTTTTCAGTGAATCTTTGCCCTATATTTTGTGGTTTTGGTGGAAAATCACAAAAATATCTGCTCACGAGAGCATAAATCTTCCACTTGGTGACTCTACTGGTGGCTCTTTCTCGAATCTTTTCTTCTGCAGACCATGGCAGCCCCAGGTATCTATGTGCATCTGAATATTCAAACACGAAATTTGCCCTTTGTGACTTAGAATTCAAGTCCCCTTGTTCTTTAGTAGCAAGGTCAGGTTCCTGATGCGACATGGAAAGTACTACCTTGTTTTCTTAGGATGGGTTTGTTTGTCCAGCAGATCACATTCAAGATGTTGCAAATTTATGCACTATTCATAATATCACAACTAAGAATGAATCCCTCTTGTTGTAGGCATCTTCTCTCAAAGGTAAAGCAAGGGAATGGTACATAATTTTGTAGCGTGGTTCAATCACTGGATGGGATTATCTAGGAGAACTCATCTACAATCAATTCAAAGAGAGGATAGATGTTGGCTCTCTCACCCAAAATCTCATCACAATCAAGAGGCACCCTATGAGGTCCATGTGTGATTTCAATGCAAGATTTGACAAGGTATGGAATAAAAATTTGGTTGACATGAGGCCTCCACTAGCTTTTGCATTTCTTTATTATTTAAAGGCTCTAGACCTGGAAATATCTGTCATGTTACAAGCCCTAGGAGGTGATACTCTACCCCAATCATATGATCTAGCTATTAGAGATAAAAATAACCTCATAGGGGCTGGTAAATTGCCTCCTCTACCCTTAGCACCACTGATACCTCATGCAAACATCCCATCTCAGGCTCTTTTTTGCAGCCAAATGCATATAGATTCTGGTCCACCCACCCTCCCTACTGATTTGTCAAATCATAAGGAGATGCTAGAGATAAAAGAACTCTTAAAATCTTTCACCCACGAGCTAAATGAGTTAAAAGATCATGCCATGTGTCATGCTGATCCAAATGTCATGCTTCAAAGTCTATCTGAACAGCAATATGAACACAACCAGAAGATGCCTAATTATTTTAAGAATTGTGCTTTGCAAGCCACCGTGTCTACAAATGAGCCAATAGAAGTCATAGATCAGGTTCTTTGTCATTTTGATGTCAAAGAAAATTTGAGTTTAAAAGGTCAAAATGCGAGTGAGAAGGTGGCCCCTGTCTATTCAAGGTGTCCTTCTGGTTATCAGCATCATGCACCTATGGCAACATGTAATTCAGAGACTCAGTCAAGTGATGAAGAAGACTCAGAAGTTGCTTATAAATTGACTCTTCTAGAAGCTAAAAAGTACTTGAAATGGGACTTTGAAGCTAATAAATACTGGCCATCAGAGGATACAAAATCTTTGCCTCAACTTGTAAAAGAACACAAGGCAAGTCCTCTTATGCAAAAGGGTGATGATGAGTCTAAGAATGATTCTTTCTGGGATGATCTAGAAGTTTTCTATTCAAATTTGGGTGATCATGATAAAGGGGAAAGCCAACTTCATGATAATGACGTATCAAGAGACACAAGTAGTGAGGGGTCAAATGAAGAGTCTCATCATACTCCATTCTTCATTCAAGAAGAAATTCCAATAAGATTCAAGACAATTATAAGTAGCTCCATCACATTCAAGCTAAAATTTGAGGCTACTATGGATCATGAGCATACAAAGGTGCAGACAGGAGGAGTCACCGATGAGTCCAAGATCATAAATGCTTTCACATGTGAATAAAGAGTTGAATTCCATCACTTGATTTTCCCTTCCCACCCTCTGCTCAAGCAAGAACATCATGCAGATCAGCCTGTATGGTATTTTGATGCCAAGGAAGAGTCTCTGAAGAGCAGGAAGGCAAAAAGGTACAAGTTCTTGTTTTACTTCTTTATGTAGTTTGTTTGGTCAATTCTTAGTGCAATGTGGATCCACTAGAGCAGCATAATCAGATCTAGGAGTTATTTCTCTATTCCTGTGAATGGGCATATTCCAATGCATCTCACATATCAATGATTTAATCTTAATGTTTCAGAATAAGTTGCAACAACAATATTAGATTTCAATTTTAGTTAGTTTGCTTTCAATAAGTCCTTGCTGCAATAAAGGATCTATGGTCAATTTTAGAAGTGTGTCAGTTTCAGAATTCAAGGCATTTTCTCGCTAGTCTGCATCAGTTTTGGTGGCACAAGTTCTTGGTGCCAATATGTTTTTAGTTGGATGAATGTTTTAGTTTCAGTGCATTTGAATCTATTGCCCACTAGATAAGGCTTTAGTTTTGAACCAGAGATTCTAGAGTTCTCAATGAGCATGCTCATTTTCCCAGCAAGTCACCAAGAACTATTGTGCAAATTTTGCACACCATCTCAAAAAATTTCAAACACCATAGTGATTAGTTTGCAGATGAGGCTTTAGGGCAGAATCTTTCATTAAAGTTTTAGTGGAGATTCAGTGTCAGGTTGAGGTATGTAGCCACTTTAGAGAGAACAATATACAATCCATATTGTGATGGCACTGTACCCATTTATAATAGGTGTACTGCTTGTGTAACAAAAGCCCTCAGTCACGATGAAGATGTTGCAGTCTTGAGGTTATAGGTGTGCAACATTATAATTCAAAGATAGTTTTGAAGGCAACCACCTATGATAATGACACTCGGCCATCATCATAAAGAATGAAGCCATTACCCATTGAGAGTGTAGCCTCTCAAAATCATAGTGGCCTATGCAAGAAAGGATCAGCTCATAATGACATCACCCACGATGCCATTTGAAGTTCAAGATGCCAGAAGAAGGAATAGTAGGAATAGTATTCATAATATAGGTGCTTTTATGGTGGTGATTGATGCATCCTCTATAGGAATAAATGAATGTTTTAAAATATATAATATATGTGGGTGTAACATCACGTATTCAAGGCTCAAATTTATAATAAATAAGAGCGTCTAAGTAATGTGAGCCAAAAACATTGTGTAAACTAGCAAGTGAAGAATAAATCAACTTATTCATATAATGGCACTGCCATCCAATGAAAATACAGACACCACGTGAAAGGTGTAGCCTGTGAGAATGGAAACATTGCTCATAGGAAATACATAGAACTCAACATTCCAAATTCAAAGTCTCAGTCTATAAATCAGGCAATTAGCATCAAAGTCATATGGCGGCCATATACCACAGTAAAAGCATCGGCCATCATACACAGTCCAAACGTAGTTTTTCAAAGACATAGGCCTTTCAAAAGGTGTAATTTGAAGGCCTGCCAAGATGATGGCACTACTAGTGAAACATGGCAGGCTACATCAGATATAAATACTTGGAATCAAAGCCCAACAAATGATCATGGCCCAGGTTCATACTGAAGGATAAATGCTCCACCGTTTCAAAACTAAAGTTGTTCATCATCTCATAGCAATAGTTTTGTTTCAAATGTAGCCCATAGAGGATGAGACTCAGCCAAGCAAGCCCAA
The DNA here is from genome assembly GCA_027924645.1 of Cunninghamia lanceolata. Taxonomy (NCBI): domain Eukaryota; kingdom Viridiplantae; phylum Streptophyta; class Pinopsida; order Cupressales; family Cupressaceae; genus Cunninghamia; species Cunninghamia lanceolata. The sequence continues at coordinate 2,629,428 of BSBN01000684.1, forward strand.
GGAATAAAGACACTTGTTTTAAAGTTGCAACCCAAGGAAACTCCCAGCATTAGAATGTTGCCTATCAAGGCACAACTCAATGAGGAGTTCAAGCATAGAGAGAATAGGCTCATGTGACTAAGAATAATGATGGCATAGATTTTTTGAGGCATAACATTGCCAGTTTTATGGAGGAGGCACAATATTAATATATGGCTCACAAATCACTCGATTGCAAGCCCTAAATGAGTCTCAGCGTTCAAACTTCAATGAAACCTCATATAGATTGAGGCCGATGCGTTTAATATCAAGGGCATAGTCTTCGAATGAGGTAGTGTGTATATGATGGCTCAGTTCGCAGAATCACCAAGCCATATCGATTGGTTGAGTGTGTCATATCCAAAGGCATAGCCTTAGTAGGAATAAAGTTATGACACACCACATTCACATCATGGCATGAAGCTTCTTAAAATATACTTTCTTTAAACATAAAACCAAAGCATGAGACTTTCAATGTCAGATTGAAGGAACCCACCACTACATGAGATGATGGTGGCCAACAAGAGACATAGTGCTGCAACAAAAGTGGAGCCACAAAGACAGTTCAAAAGCTTAGCCTATCTACAGTGATGGCAGCTAGTCAGTAGAGGTGGCCTCTATAAGAAACAAAGTGCAAACCCTAAGTATCACACAGAAACTCAAACAAATGTAGCAGCTCAACTACTATAGAGGGTGTGTGCAAGAAGTTGAGTCCACTTTTTGGCCAAAAAATGGAAGTGTTTTCCCTCATTTTCAGAATTTGTAACATTTGACCTAAAAATTTGAAGCACTTAAAGGTGGAATCTTGAAAAAGGTTAGTAAATATGAAATGTAGTACTCAGAGTCTAGTTTCTAAATATGTAAATTTTTTTTAATACCCTGTGATACAAATTGATTTTTAATAGGCCTTTCTAAAAACCACTGTTTAAAAGTCACTTTTTTTACTATACCATGCACGTGTACATCATCCATATTTTGACCTAAATAATAATATTTTTCTAAATCCTTTTGGGAAAAGATTTGTAACTCACTGAAGCACGTTTTCTATGTTTTTTTGTAATTTTTTATTGGCTATTTTTGGTGTTTTAAAAAATCGTCGTGTATGTCACGCATAAGATGACCTAAACTAATAATTTTTTTTTTTCAAATTCAAAAGAATTGTCTAGAGTACATTTTTGTACAATTTTTTTACAAAAAATTATTTTAACAAAAAGTTATTAAAATACTAAAAAACCCTAATAATTCAAGTTTATGGACCTATTTCATAAAAGAATAATTAAAATATAGAAAAAATAATCCAATTGTAAAAAAATTACATATTTAGAATCTACACTATCTCATCTATAATGAGTTTTAATTTTGTCAAAAAATTCTGCAAAAAAGGCTTTCAAACATATGCCCAAAGTCACTATTTTGTTGTGACATTGACAGGACCTTCAACTTGCAGGTCAAACTAGGTCCAAAGCCAAGGGTTGGGTTCCCAAGCCTTTTTTCCGACCCAAAACCCATAGGAAAAATTGGGTCAGAAATTCAAATTCTATGAAATGGTATCTCGTTTTGAAACACGATCCCGTTTTAAAATGAGATCCTGTTTCAAAATGGGATCCTATTTCTAGAAAATGGGATCCCGCTTTTGTTACCCGATTTTAAGTTTTTTTCTAAGTCTGAAACTTCCACCTTAAGTGGAGTCATCTTTGTACATTTACCCTAGATCAGGAAGCAAATCAATGGTCTGAGGAATAGTGGAAGATGAAGCACCGTACATTGCCACTTGTCACTCCCGCGGGGTTTTGAGGAGGGAGCAAAGAAGTTTTATTCTCAAAAGAGCACCTGTTTGACGCATGGAGGCTGCGAGTGCTAGATAAATCATTTGTTTTATTTAAAAAAAAACTCATAAAATGGTTTAAAAGTTCACGTTCAAGTCTTTCATGGATGAGCTAAGTTTTTTTATTCTAGTCACGTTGGGCCCTCCTCCAAACAAACTAAATGTTTTAAATATTAAGAGTCCCTTCTTTAGCTCACGGGAGTAAAGAAAATAAGATTTAAATATAATGGGAGTTTTTAAGAAACATGATGGGTCCCTCTAGCTTAAAGCAAGTCATTGTTATTAAAGACTTATATCAAGACTCATTTTTAACTCTTCATGTGAGAAAAGAAGATGCATCCATAAAAGTAATAAAAGCTTTGCTTTTATTTTTAGCTAAGGAAAGACTGGGAGTTAGGTTTTCATGCAAGCCAAAGAAGCTATAGCTATGGAGGGCAAAATAGAAAGAGCCAGTTCTTATGGAGTTAACAGCAAGATACAGTTACCAGAGCCGAAATTAGAGCCAATTTTTATGGGTTTTTAGTTGCAGATATTCTGGACAGTTGCAAAAAGATTTTCAAAGGGTTTTTTCTTATAAATACATAGATCTGGGATAGAGAAGGGAGTTCTATAGTTGGAGACACACACACAGATTGGATTGATCAAGTAATAGATAGAGATATTTTCTTGGCCTCAGCACTTACCTCAAATGAGGGTTGTAATATTTTTTTTTGTGTAAATCTTTGCCTCTGTATCTTATTCTTCCTCAAATAATGAAAAGAAGTGATGCTTTGTGCAGATTCGAATGTGTCTCTATTTCTTGTTTCTTTCTTTCTATTTTTGGGCCTCTAATAAATCTGATTTATAAGATGGGTAATTAATCATGCTATATGCTCTTGAGTTTTCCAGTAAATCTTATAGGGTTTGATCATTGTGCTATTGGATAGATTATGAATCTGGCACATCGCTTAGGAGGTTAGTTTTATATTGTATATGTAATCTTATTTTTCTTCTCTTTCCAAAACCTCCATTTAAAAGGAAGAGCCAACTTCTTTAAAATCTGGAGGTTAATTTAGGGATTAATCCCACATTCTTGGAGTTTCCCATGTTGGTGATTGAACTCATGCAATTTTATACATCAACACATAGGTAAACCAACACAATAAATGAACTACAACTTAAATGACAAACACCCCTTCTAGGTGTTTGCATTGGTTACTAATTATATCTATCTTTGTTTCACCTGAGTGGGTGGTAGCTGATGAAGAATTGTCTGGGGAAATTGGACCCTAGAAAGGGTTGCGTACCCACTCGTACAAATACATAACATAGTACAACCATGTAACTACATAGTATGCATGATGAATCCTCATGTACCTTGATCCCATGGATACAGGGTATTTAGGTAGTCTAGAAAATAAAGGATGTTTCCAGTATTCAAGTACATAGGATTATGTGAGGTTACGTCTCAGAAACTTAGAAATAACTTAACCTAGTCAAAAAATCTCAGAAGATTCCCTGGGGTGGATTATCCTTGTATTCAACTGGTAGCCAAAATCTGAGGAAGGCTGCAAGGTTTTATTCTTAATAGAAATCCTCGGTACAGTAGTGTGCTTACTGTATATTTCTGTAGGTGACTTAGAACCTGAATTGGTTCTGATGGGTCAAAGTCTCTGGCTAGAGCATTGCGTTAAGTTGTATGGTAGAAAGCTATCCTGTTTGGATAGTATGTAAAGATTAGTATCATGCTGATCTGGATAGTGATCCCTTGATACTAAGTATATCCCAAATTGGCCATTCCTAAGATTCTGATTAACTATTCTTACCAAATCATCTAAACTATTTAAACTATGTTAAATTAAATTGTTCCAGTAATAAAGAGAAAAATTTTATCCTCATTTATTTGTTTTATTTATCTTAAGGATGAGTTTTCTCCTTACATATGGTATCATAGTGCTTGGTTCGAACACTAGGCCTAAAGCTCTACTACTGAAAGCGCATCCTTGAAAGTTGTAAAAAATCTTTTCTAAACTAACAAGTATTATTGTGTTATGTCTCAGAATGGGAAGGAACAAATGAACTAAATATAATAAGAAAAAGATCAAGAGAGCCTCTAAGGAGGTTAGACCTAAAACTAAACTTGAGATTGCACCAACCAAAGAAGAGATGATATTGATATCAAACTTTGAGACCCTAGCCTTGGCTATAATTCAAATCAAGCTTAGCAATAAAAAGCAACCTGTGACTGAAAATAGGGAAACACTTGAAAAAAAAAACCCTATACAGTTAGAGATTTTCTTTTTGGACTTGGGTGCAATGCTCCCTCTACACGTAGGGATGCTTGGGAGGAATACCTTCATGTTCATCCTAATGTTGAAACTAACTCCGATGAGGAAGAACCTGAAGAAAAGAAAATAGAGTAAGATCATGTCTATTGTAAAAGTAGTAATTTTTTTAATAAAAGCATATGAATCCTAATTTTGTTGTGAATAAAATGTTAAAATTTCTTGTTGAGAAAATAATTGATTAAATCTTTTTCTTTTGTATTAGATTTTCTATGGTTAGAACAATAAATTCTCATGGTAGACCACCATGTAATCAAGAACAAGAATAACCCCAACCTATAAATGAGAATGACAATTCAAGTATTGAGGTATTAATTGATCTTCTAACTAAACAAATGGATAAAATAAGAATCTTAGAGAAGTTATGTTGATGATATTAGGATTCTACAAGGAAACATTGAGAATATATTAGAAAATAATGAGAATGAACCTGAGCCTTGACAAAACAACCAAAATTGAGAATTGGTAAACTTGGAATTATCAAAGAATGGGTTATGATGAAACTTAAATCGTACAATAAATTTCCATCCTTAGAATTCATGATAAAGTAGACATTCAAACCATGGGTAAGGTCAATCCTCAAATCACATTAAGTTCCAAAACTCTCCCAGCTGAATTCTATGTCATCAACCAAGAAACCACTTACAACATGATCCTAGGAATGCCTTGGATCCATAAGATGAGGGTCATTCCCTCCACATTATTTTAAGAAATCCACTTCTCACATATGGGACAAACCCACGTCATCAAAGGAGACTGTGATTCTTTCATTCTTTATAGAGTTGAACAAGTCAAAATGAAGGGAAAGACCATGAAAACCACTAATGACCCCAAAATCAACACTTTCAAAAAAGAGACATCAAAACAAATTGCAAACATAGCTAAGACCTCAAAATGTATAGGGAAGGGGGAAATAAGAGAATTCCCCTTCGATCCCCACTAAACAAAGTCTTATGCTCCATTCAACTTAGCGGCCATTCTTATCAAGCCAGATATGAGCATACATACAATCATAACCACGACTAAAAAAAGGAGAATGGGAACCCACACAAAAACTAGGAGAGTCATCATCAATTCAAATCGCCCCTCAAAAGTTCAAAACTGATGAAACTATACAAGAGTTTACAAAACGATAAATCTAGGGAGAAAATCATCATACAATGAAACATGTGAGTACACAAAACTCCTCAATGAATACAAAGACATTTTTACACCAAGTCTTCGAGTGTCCTTTCAAATACTTTCAAGTGAAGTTCAGACCAAATTGGATAGGTCCATACAGAGTTAAAGAAGACATAAAAAATGATGATACCTCTTGTGCATTATGGAAGGAGAAGAGTTCAACATCTCAAAACATTGCAAAAGCCTATAAAATCCAAAATATCAAATAATTCAAAAATCTATAGAAAGCATAAAATCAGGAAAAAACAAATTTTTACATTCTTCATTATATTCCATCATGCATTTTGTGAGTGCCATTCTCTTGTTCAATTTTTGTCCTAGTAAGGAGTCTAAGGTTTCTTAGGTATAGGTTGACCCTTTGAGCCTTTGAGATCCCATAATAAATCATGTTTATCACCTATCACTATTCCCCTATTCACATTTCCCAATCATTCTAATCAAAGCCTAGCTCTTAGCTCTACACTGATCCCTATCTTAAGAATCCCTGCTATTAAGTCTAAAAAAGTTAGTCTTTAAACCTATAGTACTTAATAGAATATTGCAAGTAGACCTCCCTCATTTCTGCTTAGTAAAAGGGAAGTCTGACTAGATAGTGAAAACTTTTGGTGGTGCTCAGTCCCTTATTTCTCCTAGCTAAAAATGACAAGAAGATCATAAATCTGAAGGAAGCAATCTAAAATATAAGTGCAAAAAAGGAGATCAAAAAGAAAAATATATGTGTAATCATTATAAGCATCAAAGCATCTAGAAAGTCTCAAAGAAAAAGTAATCAAAAAGCAAAAAAATATGAAAAAAATAAAAAGAAAAAAAATACAAAAAAAAGAGTGAAAAGAAAAAAAAATTGTTGATTGTCCATACTCTCAAGTGGATATAAATCTAAGATCGAATAGATATGAGGGTGACAATCTATCAGAGAAAGTAAGATACAAAACACACACACACTAGTTGAGCAATACTAGGAGTCTAGCTATCTTTAGGGCCATCTTCTATTCTAGAGCCTTTTCCTTTACCTCAGGTCTATCTTTTTGGCCATCCTTTGATCAAAGTCTAGTGAGTACTAATAGAATTTGTTGTTTGTCTAAGTTGAAAGCTTGTCAAAGTATTTTTTCTAGGTAAGGATTAGTGTTCAGTCTTTAGCAAAGCCTAAATTCAAAAGCATTCCATCTCCTCCCTATCCCCACTTGAGTTCTAAATCCTATCTCAGAAAGTTAATAAGTCTCCTATACCAAGATAATTTGCAATCCCCTGAGTAAAAAATCTTACTAAAGAGCTGCGACACTGTTTTTTTCCACCTGCATGCATCATATTGAAACAAAAAATCAAAAGTAATAAACATTTCATAACATCATGGAATTCACAGCACTTAGAACATATTACTTTGCATTTCATATTTATGAATCACATCTAGATACATTGCATCTCATTCATATCATAAAAAGACAAACAAATTCCATCATCCATATGTGATCATCATAGGTATGCATTCTCATAAGAAAAATAAAAGATCTAGCCTACCATATGCACAAGAGGGAAAGTGAAGTACAAGATGTCAACTGAAGCTACATTTAGATCTCAATCAATAAGATCTCACATCAATAAGTGCAAACAATGTCTAAGCATAAATCACTCCTCCAGCAGAGTCAAAGAAAAATTGTGCACTCAAGAATGCAAATCTCCCCATGCAAGGGGGGAAGGGTAGAGATCCCTTAAATTAACATAGGTCTCTCAAATACCTCAAGGAACATAAAGTTAGACCTTTGCAAAATCTTTAGAAAAACCATAAAAAATAGAAAGTTGAAAAAACCTAAAAATTATAAAACCTCAAAAATCCCCAAAAAATGAATATGTTCTTCAAAATCTGCAATAAAAGAGAACCACATTCTTCTCCATATCTTAGCATGTGTTTTATTTCCATAGTTCTCTTGCACTCACATTGTGTACTTTCATCCTTACAGATCTCCTTGGTGAAGAAAACAACTAGATGAGCTTGTGACATGATCCATGGTATGTTCGTTCATTTCAATTCCAAGGTTCATTTTAATGTCGAACTAATACTAGTTATTGTAGGTACAAATACAAGAAATCGATAATAGGTAAGGCTTATTTCAGCAATGGTACCTACCTTTCATGTAGACTACTGTCCCCAAGGAGGAACATATGTAAGCACTAAAACTACGGATGAGCTTCCATGAGGACCCTATGATGATGTATAATCCTAATCACATACATGAAAGCATGAATATAACTCCCTCTTAGTAGTGCTTCTCTAAGCAACACATCTACATCAATTTCTTGCTCCAATGATTCTTCTCATTCCTAATTTTTTTTCACTTTCACCTTTGTCAAGCATCCTTCTTCTACATTTTGACTTTGCTTACATAGCCATTTTTCATCTTAGTGAGAAAAATTCACCTTTACCATGTTCATTTCATCTCAATCCACCCCTAAGAGGACTTAAAATGACCTCCTAGACCAAACCCATCTTTCAGAATTGACTTAACTTTTGTTGATTTTGGGTCTCCAGTGGGTCTCCATTGACAACCCTAGGTCTCCACTGGAGATTTGACTTGGTGAAAGTGGAGATCCTATTTAACTCATCTATTTGGCTTAGCTCCAATGACAGATGGCCTTCTTTTCACTCCAAGACCCCTCTGAAACCCCTATTTTTCACCTAGACCCCTTCCTTTGTGGGTCACCACTGGATACTCTGGGTCACCACTGGTGACCTCCTGGGTCTCCATTGGAGATTTGACCTAGTGAAATGGGTGATTCACTGGCGGCCCTATTGTGTTTTTGCGCATGATTTCTTCTTCAGTCTAGGCCCAAATTTGCTCCAAATTGAGCCTTGATTGCGTGAGTTACCTTCCTTAGCTTATCATCAACTTTTTTGATTAATTCAAGACTCCCAATCACTCCATTCTAACTTACAAATCAACTCTTCTTATCTCCCCATCAATCTCATGCTAACTCCATTTCTTCTCCTATGAAAGGCTATCGAGGCATGTTCACTCCCTAATTAATCTAGTTCACTCCTCAATCAAGCCTGGTAACTCTTGAATCAATTGAGTTAACTTCTCATTCAAATTTCCTCTCATGTGTGCCTCTCCAAACAATAAATACCCCTCACCTCTTCATTATTTCCCAAGTTGAAGAATGCTCTTCTCATCTTCACAAGCTTTTTTAATCTTCTTCATAGACCTTTGAGCCTCATTCTTAGTTTCTTTCTTTAGTTTTTCAAAGCTTCAAAGCTTTCATTTCATTAGTTTCATTGTTGAAAAGCTTCAAAGATTTCCCATAGGAGGAAAATCATTTGTTGTAGCCAATTCTCAAGCTTTACTTTTCTCTCCATTTAGCATTCTTATGCTTGTGCAAGACATAGGTACCTTTTGTTTATTATTTTGTTTCCCAAGCCTTCAAAGGCTTCATACAATATTGTTACACTAACAAAATTCCCAAGCCCAAGTGCTTCAAAGCTTCCAAAAGGCTCTCCCCAATTCATAGCTTTCTCAAGCTCATTTGGTCTCTTCCCAAGTTCTACCAAGAGGAGAACCTTGTTGCTACAAGAGGATGAAGAGGTTGCCAAACAAGGATTCTTGAGGGTAGTATGGAGACTCATGCATGTTTCACAATCTAGGTTATTTATGATTTCTGGATAATTAGTTCACATTTTGCTCTTGGGAATGGTAATTTTATGTTGTAATTTCCTTGATAGGTTCATTTTGAATTTGATTAGATTAGTTTTCTTTAATAGTTTAGATTTCAATCTTAGATTAGATTTCTTGTTTTGCATTTTCAATTAGTATATTAGTACAAAAATCTCTTCAAAAATACCAAAAAAATAGTATAATTGTATTAGGTAAATTTCATACTAGTTTGCATTCATCTTTCAATTTCCTAGATAATTAGTTCATTATAAATTTCAATTCTGGAAAAAGAACCAAACAAATCATTTGCATACATACAAAAAAATGCCAAAATACAAAAACATTAGAAACTTGGAAAAGTCAAAACCCTCGAATTGATCATGAGGTATAATTCAACAAGACAAACATTCATAAAACTTCTTGACTTCATCACAAGGTCAAAAAAAGTCAATAGAACTTAAACAAAACCTTAGATAATGCCACTAAGTCAAAAAGTCAACTCTTGGTTAACTTCAATCTACTCTCTATTCGAGCATTCGAATGTGCCTTGGAGTTAGAGGTGAGTGGGTGAGGGAAATCCTAGAGGAGATTGAGGAATTACACCTGTAGATTAGGAAAACAAATGAGGTCAAAACACAAACTAATATGCATAAACACACAAAGTTATACCTTCACATGAAGACCCAATCTCATCAAGGGAGGAATAAGTTTGCACCCAAGAACTCCTAAGACATGATAATCCTTAGATAAGTGATTCAAATGTGAAATGCTATCCTAATTATGCAACTCACAATTCTAGCTCAATAAGCATTTGGACATGGTAACATTACATAAGACTTGGATCCCAAAATGGGTTGAGAGATGTTGTATTTATAGAGATTTTGGAGGGATTTTGATCCAAAGGTGGAGATTGATTTGGAAGATCAATGGTGGAGGATAAAAGTGATGTGGAGGGCCTAGATTAGATCTTAGAGGAATGGAGGGCTAGGAATAAAAGTGAATCTTTTATTCATTTTGGGAAAAGGGGTTATTAAATGAGCATGGGTGTGAAGGATTATTTTTGAATTAAAGATTCATATGGGAAATGTAAAATGAATTAAAAATTTATTTGGGGATAAGTGGAAATAAATGAGTATGGGTGAGGTAAGGGATTGTAAGGAGAATTAAATGTGATGTGGGATGTTTTTAAATAAAAAATTGACTTATGTGGATTTATTTCAATTTTTTATTTGGAGGATGTGGGGAAGGGTGTTAAACTAGGTTTGACCACCCAAATGAGAGGTTAGGATTAATTAAACATATGTTTTATTTAATTAATCCTATGGCTAGGATGAGGTAGGCTAGGGTAGGCAATTAAATAATAGCTATTTAATTGTCTAGGGTAGGGATAGGTCAATTAATATGCTGAATTAATTAGTTAACATGGTTTTAACTAATTAATTGGATTTAGTGAAAAGTGGGAAATTGATCTAATAAATATTGCATATTTATTAAATCAATTGGCTAAGGTTTGGACTATTGAATTAATAAAATTAATTCAATTTTAGGGATAAAATGATGTGAATTTAGGAAATGGAGGGATAATTAATTAAATAAAAAATTAATTAATTTGGTTATAAGGAAAATTGGTATGTTTAGGGATGTATGGAGTCGGTTTGGTGGTAAAAGACATTTTTAGGTGTCTACATTTGCCCCTCTTTGACGTGGCGTCCGGACCTAGGAGGGAAGTGGCGTCAGGTCGAAGAAAAGTATGCCCTAGCTACCGGGAAGGAATAAGATGGATAAGGGATGCCCTCTTGAGAGGTCAGTGGGAAAATAAATTTTTTTTGGGTGAGTTCTCGAAAGGATGCGACGGTAGTGAAAGTTGGATAGGGGACAGAAAAAGAGGATGACAGGAAGAAAAATGGAGGAAAAAGGCTGAGATCTGCACCCTGGAGGGAAAAAGAGGGAGTGGAAGAATGACATGGGCCACTATATTAGGTGAAGTGGTCCCTTAGAGTGCCACATTTGCACACATTTGACTTTTGAGAAAAAAGAACGAAGGAGAGATGGTAGCCTGCAACCCCCAATTCTCGTGACTTCGACACATCTCTGAGTGGTTTTGATCATTTGGCCGGGCACCAGAGGCTAGACCCCAGGTAGGGTCTAACCCTGACTTTGTGATTTTTTTGGTTTACGTGCATTTTTTATGTTCAGGAATTGGGGTTAGGTCACGTAGCACCAAAGGTTAAGCGGATTAGCGCCATCCTCTAGATTGGCGCTATCCACCAGGGTAGCATAGGGCTGTTTGTCACCATTTGCCTAGACTTTTAGCGCTATTCTCTAGATTAGCACAATGTTGCAAAAAGGTTAGGGTTAGGCATTTTAGCGCCATATGCATGCTAGGGTAGCGCTATGTTGTGAACTAGCACCATTTTGGGTAGTAGCACTATTGTTAATTTTAGCGCTATATAGGGAATTAGCGCAATATAGATATATTGCGCTTTTGGTAGAATTGGCGCTATTCACTGGATTAGCACCAAGTGACAGGGCGATGCCATTTGGTAAAATGGCACTAAGTACACTACGCAGTAGCATAATATGTGGGAGTAGTGCAAAGTATATTGCACAGTGCCGCTATTATCTATAATGGTGCCATTTAGAAGAATTATTAGTGCTATTTGTGAAATGGCACGAAATACGGTTTGTTTTGGCACCAAATGATTTGGGCATTTCAACATTAGAAGAAAGGGGGTGATTTGGAAGAAGATAGGTAGATTTCTGACCCTAGAGTTGTGGATGCAAGATACACGCTCATTTATAGTGTATTTGAGGGAGTAACGCGTGCCATCTGTGATGGCACTGTTCGACCATTTTGATGATGCCATGGGGGCCCGATTGGCTAGGTTGAGGCTCCTGACAGTGGCGTTGATGCCAGTACTACAAGCCCATAGGGCTTTGATGACAGCCATGGTGGAGCGGTACCGTTTAGAGACATGCAGCTTTTTGTTGCCGACCGGGGAGATCACTATCACACTTGAGGATGTTTATCGCATCCTCAAGCTACCTATTCGTGACTGGTGAGTGAGGTATGACATGAGGAGGGGACGGAGGGCCCTGATCAGAGTGTTTGGTGAGGACCACATTGTGCTATCAGCGGATGGTTAGGAGATGAGCTACGAGGGGACATTGGTTGTGGGTGCAGATCCCTTTGCCTTATTCCTGCGTGCTTTAATTAGTGGTGTGGTGATGCCTGATAGGAGAGGCAGGGGTTTTCCAGTTGGCTGGGGGGAGATGATCGAGGGGATGGTGAGGCATGAGACCGTCTATGCTTGGGGGCTAGTGATGTTGGGTCAGCTGTACCATGATATGCATATAGTTTCCTATCTGCATGATTCAGCATTGTCAGCTGGGGTCACTCTGTTACATGTGTGGATTTGGGAGCATATCACAGTTACCCGACTGACATGTGGGTACTATCGCCATCCTTTTGAGGTGTTTGTGTTTTTATATCAGGATGCAGAGTACACTTACACTGGACAGGTATGGTATTGGAGGCGAATGTTAGATGATGTTATCCGGGTGACATGGTGACCTTACATTGGGGTGGAGCCATGGCCTGATGATGATATTCACATGCCTTTTATGTTTTAGCAGCGATATCTGATGGGTCAAGGAGACCACACCATAGAGATGTATCTACCCTCGTGGGTCATGCGATAGTTTGGGTTGAGGCAGGACACTCCACAGCAGATGGCCATCTTTGCTCAGACCCCTCGAGATGCGCCCTTCTAGCCTGCAGCCATACAGACACAGGTCGCTCTAGATGACTTTGTAGCTTTACGACCAGTGCGGTGGGATTGGGGGAGCACGGTCAGGGATGCAGGCACTACTCCTGCATATGACATATGGCAGCAGATGTGGTGGCTAACTCAGTTTACAGACCCAGTGGAGGAGGCAGTCCTGGCAGAGGAGGCAGCAGGGGCATCAGATGATGGTTTAGATGATGATGGAGATGATGACTCTGAGGGGGATGATTTCCTAGAAGAGGGGGAGAAGATCATTGCGTACTACCTAGTGGAGGTAGGGGTAGATGGAGAGGAGAGGGTGCTTGGAGACAAGGGGCAGCCGATGGATGTGTTGGTGGTGGCAGCAGTTGGACAGGAACCCCAGCAGTAGGTGAGACAGTAGGCACTTGTTTAGCAGGTACATGTTAAGCAGGTGCAGATTGGAGTTGGGCAACAACATAAAGGACCTCGGTGGCGTGGGGGATAGCCGAGGGTGGATGGGGGTGATCTACCCCCACCACAGGTAGGGCAGCAGTAGGCTGTCACTACTCCTTCTGAGGTTCGAGGGCTCACACCTCATCGGTGGCCACAGGATGAGGAGGAGGAGATGGAGACTTTGAGAGAATAGGTGGTGAGTTTGTAGGAGGCATTGGAGAGTCGAGAGGCAGAGTTAGAGTAGCTGTGGGCCACAGTAGCATTGTTGGATGGGTCAGATGGATAGGTGGCTGCATTGCAGGCATAGCTTGCCCAGGCTCAGGGTTACATAGTCACTTTGACAGGGGAGCGAGATGTAGCACTCACCAAGGCTCAGTAGGTAGAGACTACAGTGGGTAGCCTACAGGCTTTAGGTGGTGGACTTGCCCCAGTTTTGACAATTATGCAGACATAGTTGTCTCAGGCACAGACACAATCATATCAGCTACAGGGATAGTTGAGCCAGGTATAGGGATAGCTGTCATAGGTACAGGGGGAGTTGACAAAAACTAGAGGGTGGGTAGAGTACTATTGGGGCCTTTATTATGCGGTAGTGCTAGCAGAGCAACGTGCACCGAGCTATAGCTAGGTCAGTGGATCAAGGGCATCTAGGTCACATAGATCTAGATTAGTTTAGAGCGTTCAATAGGTGATGGGTCCCCCATCATACGTGCCCCAGTAAGTTCCACAGGTTTCGGTACAGTCACAGCCACAGCCACAGATAGGACCATAGCCACGACCAGGATCAGAGTCTCCCACTCCCTCAGAGAGAGGATCCTCCATGTGACAGCTATATCATGTTAGCCCTTAGAGGCATTGTATCAGGACATTGTATTTTTTGATGTATATATGAGCGATGTACATTTTTGGTGGTGCTTATATATGATATGATGCTTTTTTATGGTCTATGTGTTTGTTTATGATGCTCTATTATGATTATGATGATGCCTATGTTGATGGATGCAATATGTTTTATGGATTTATATGCTATGGATGCGTTGTGTTTATACCATTATGTTTTTGATGTTATGGATGCACCTATGATGGATGTAATGATAGTTTACTTATAGTGATATATGCATGGTTTGTGATTAATGGACTATATGATGTATAATGCAAATAAATGTTCAGATTAATAAACATTTATTATGGATGCAAAAATGTGATGCAATAGAAATGTATGTTTATCTAATTAAACACATGTTTATGTATGGAAATGTGGATGTGCAGCTAAATGTTTATTGATTTATGTGATGGAATGATTTATAAAATGTGACTAGTGGTTATGTAATGATATATAAAATGCAATGTAAATGGGATGATTGATAAAAATGAACCTAATGAAATGATATAATGTGTAAGACGCAACTAATTGATTATGATGTGTAACTTAAAAGATTCTAAAATGAACCTAAATGATATGCAAACTAAAGGATTCTTAAAAATGCCAATGTAGATTAGGAAAACAAATGAGGTAAAAACACAAACTAATATGCATAAACACACAAAGTTATACCTTCACATGAAGACCCAATCTCATCAAGGCAGGAAGAAGTTTGCACCCAAGAACTCCTAAGACATGATAATCCCTAGATAAGTGATTCAAATGTGAAATGCTATCCTAATTATGCAACTCACAATTCTAGCTCAATAGACATTTGGACATGGTAACATTACTTAAGACTTGGATCCCAAAATGGGTTGAGAGATGTTGTATTTATAGAGATTTTGGATGGATTTTGATCCAAGGGTGGAGATTGATTTGGAAGATCAATGGTGGAGGATAAAAGTGATGTAGAGGGCCTAGATTATATCTTGGAGGAATGGAGGGCTAGGAATAAAAGTGAATCTTTTATTCATTTTGGGAAAAGGGGTTATTAAATGAGCATGGGTGTGAAGGATTATTTTTGAATTAAAGATTCATATGGGGAATGTAAAATGAATTAAAAATTCATTTGGGGATAAGTGGAAATAAATGAGTATGGGTGAGGTAAGGGATTGTAAGGAGAATTAAATGTGATGTGAGATGTTTTTAAATAAAAAATTAACTTATGTGGATTTATTTCAATTTTTTATTTGGAGGATGTGGGGAAGGGTGTTAAACTAGGTTTGACCACCCAAATGAGAGGTTAAGATTAATTAAACATAGGTTTTATTTAATTAATCCTAGCGCTAGGATGAGGTAGGCTAGGGTAGGCAATTAAATAATAGCTATTTAATTGTCTAGGGTAGGGATAGGTCAATTAATAGGCTGAATTAATTAGTTAACATGGTTTTAACTAATTAATTAGATTTAGTGAAAAGGGGGAAATTGATTTAATAAATATTGCATATTTATTAAATCAATTGGCTAAGGTTTAGACTATTGAATTAATGAAATTAATTCAATTTTGGGGATAAAATGATCTGAATTTGGGAAAAAGGAGGGATAATTAAATAAATAAAAATTTAATTAATTTGGTTAGAAGGGAAATTGGTATGTTTAGGGATGTATGGAGTCGGTTTGGTGGTAAAAGCCATTTTTAGGTGTCTACAACACCCTAGGCCACAAATAGAACAACAAATAGGAGAAGAACAAGACCATGTGCTTAGGTTGATTCAACATAGGGAACAAATACAATGACGTGTTCAAGCCATAGAAGAAAGGTTGCAACAAACTAGGCTTATCAATGATTACAACAGACATCCATCTAGATGTTGGAACACTAGAAACCTAAATAGGAGATTGATAGCCAGTGATCATTTGGATCATATTATTATCTTCACCAGAATGGTCATTGAACAACACATAGCAAACCATGGTAGGCCTTAGGACCAATTGACTGCTCTTCATGATGTTCTACTCCCGAGAGAACAAAATCACCCCTAGGTCTTGCCTCCACTTGATTAGCTCCTGTCATGAGAGAAAGAGTGACTTGGAGGTCGTCCAAGGCAAGGAGAGGGTCCATGTGCTAGCATCAATGCTAACTCATCTGCACCTATGCATTGAGTCACATTTCAAAGAGTACAAACATGAGCTTCAAGCTAATAGATGATTACTAGAGCTATGACCCAAATGGCTTTATAGCTAGCTAGGTAAGAAACTTCACTCAATAAAGTTGGCTAGAAATAGAAGTTAGGAAGCACCCAATGGAGGATTCTCCTAGCCAGTATGTAAAGATATTTAAAGTCTAGGTACGAAGCCACTCCCACCTTAGGAGCCCTTCTACACTATACAATGCATCTTTTATCCAAGTTGCATCATAACTCATGGCCTACAGAAGGCTCTAAAGGACCAGGAATGGAATGATGAAAAATCTAAGCATACTAGAAATATAGGTAGGAAATTGTTGAGCTAGAATGAGATTATGGGCCAAGTCCCAACATATGGCACTTGGGAAAACCTTTGGGATCTATAGCATGCCTCTCTAGCCTCTAGTTATAATACAAGTAACATCCTAAGGAGAGACACTTTAGGAGCCCAAAAAGAACAAGGAAAGGAAATTTAGATTCCTTTGAGCACTAAAACAAGTAAGGATTTAGTTGTGGAAGTTTCCATGCAATCACAAGGATCTAGTTGCCAACCATGGCTAGCTCCACTTCACACCATTTAGGGATAGGTGTCACAAGACCATGCCCATTTGGCTCAATCAACTTCGGCATTTGGGAGCCTTAGGGAGAAACGTTGATAAGTGCATCAAGAAGTGCAAGTGACTCTCCAACAAATAATGAAGAGGGTACAAAGAGTAGCTAGACAAATTCACTCTTCCATGTAACAAACCAGCCAAGAACAACCCACATAGGAAATAGAGTAGGTTGCAATGACTACATAGACAACTTCAAGCCAAGGTTTAGATCCATCTTCATCTATTGGGCTTGAGAAGAAGAAAATGAGGTTAGCAATGTAGAAAGGTTTGGACACTAAGGAGGAATTTCCTCAACCATTACAACAAATGGAAACACCCTTATCCATTTTTATTGAACAAGTACACAACCCTTCTCCTACTTCTTCCACTCTTATTTCATCCCTTTTTGCTCTCTCCCTATCTATACTACCCATCCTATCTATTTCCAAGTTGTACAACCTCCTCTTGCCATTTAAACACCCACAATAGTGGTGATTTCCTCAGTCCCATCCATCCCTATTGCCTAATTTCTATCCTCTCCATCCTCCCCACAACCACCAATTCAAAACCCTCAACAACCTATGCATCCCAATTTTATCTTTCCATCATTTTCCCATTTAACACTTATGGTTGAATCACCTCTTACCCACTAGTACATTTTTGGTGCCTACCCAACAAATGGTTACCTACCCATAGATTCTTCCCTTAGGCTTCCCATTTATGGGTAGATTCATCTACTCTCCCATAGATGTGCACCAATAGATGAAGAGAATTCAACAAGCCTATGAGGCCAAAATGGGAAGCTAGAGATAAGAGGAGAACAACACATTGGATCACATGTGTGTTAGGTTATTATATGACCTCACACAAAAATTATTAATGATTGCACACATGATGCCTAAAGTGGACAAGATGCAAGGGTTGATGCAGCTAGAGGACTATTTAGTATACACTATCAAGAAAACTTGTCAAAAGCACATATCAAGGACAGAGTGAGCTCATGTAGGAAATATAGAAGTTAGTCACCACTAAATTTGTTAAAATGAGTAGGAAATTGGAAAAGAGGTAAGAAAATCTAATAAGAACTAGACACACCATAAGCTAGCTCAAGGCTCAACTAAAAGTTCAAGATAATGAAATTCAAAGTTTGTGTAAAGAGCTACAGGTCCAGGTCCCAGTAGAAAGATTGTAAGCCTACTCTAAACAAATAAAATATAATGCAATGTAATATAAAATAGAAAAAAACAAAGCTCACACTTGAGGGACATCAACATTCAATAGAAAAACTTAAAGAGTTAGATCAGGGAAGGACAATATAGACCACATAGCTACAAAAGCAATTAATGAAGTTAAGGGACACCAATGTCCAACAAGTGCTCACAATTTAGCAATTGAAAGCACAAGCTTGACTCACCAATAAATCACTGGGGGTAACACCCCTTGTCAAAAATTATATTCATCCTATTGGGATAAGATTGTAGAAAATATGGTGGAGTTTAGCTTACCCCTAAAATTCATCACCTCTACGCAACCTCTAAAAATGGAGGTGAAGGTTGAAGTAGATGAAGAAATACTCTCTTTGACTCCCAAAGTTCCTCAATCCAAGTTCTTGGTGGAGAAGCTTTGTGAAATATTTGATGAGAGCTTGATAGAAGTTGATGTGGATAATAGAAGAGTAGTCACGATGAAGGTAAACAGGGTCTTGATTAAAAATAAAGCCCCTCTAAAGTACCAGGATCAATCATCCACTTTAGAGAAAGTTGAGAAAGGAATGAGGGGGCTTATAATCTCATTGATTCAATAGGGGTTACCCTTTCCATTTTATGATGACAATGTAGCAATGAAATAAGAAGAGTTCAAAGCAATGCTCATGAACAAGTAAGCAGATCAGACACCTTTTTGGGGCTAGATACATACACTAAGCATTGGAGAGATAGAGCTAGTTCTCTTCCCTCTTGTGTAATTGGACTTTCAATCCAAAGTCATTGTGGAGAGGCTCAAGGGAATCTCCCACAAGGATATGATTGACCTAGACAAGGCCTTCCAAGTACTCAAAAGAAAAGGCTACCTAACTAATGCAAAATGGACATCTTTACAGACTACCTTAGAAAAGATGTAATTACTTTTCTTATTGAGTACTAATTTTTAATTTTTATTGTTAAACAAGTTTTGAGCATCCATAAACTAGTTGTTAGGTTCTTCCTCTCATGTGAGGGTCCTCTACGAGTAAGCAAAACTCAAGAGCTTTGCTCTGTCTACCCCAGCCCTCAAGGTAATTTTGGATCAAGGTTTTGCACCATCATCCTACTTTTTTCTTTGTCTTAGTTCATCATAGAATAGGGGATCCATTGGGTTACTATTGAATTCTTTTAGTTTTGTGCAAGTCACAAGATTTTGACATCAGCATTGTGAACAACAAGTAGGTCTATGGAACTATTTATTGTCACAAAGATCAATGGTGTGTGCTTCTTTTGAGGGTTATCAATTTGACACTTCTTTTCATTGCACCATTGGCTAACGATCAACACAATAGCATAAGCAGGCCCTATTTTGGTGTGGTTATGAAGAAAAGTCTTTGAAACCATAGAACTATTGATCTTGCCTCCACAAATCTAATGGTTGGTGATATGTTTTAATTATTTTTAGTCTGACAACTTGAAACTATTGTACCATTGGATGAAGCATAGTGAGTTAGCAAAGAGGTGGGCTTGAGTCTTGCTACTGAGGAAGGAAAAGTAAGCAAATAAGTCAAGACCATGTACTACATGTCATTAGGGCACTACTGCAAAATGTTGTCAATTCGGGAAAGCATTTTGTTGTGTCATTGGCCAAGGAATGACATGATGGATGGAGGGTGGGACCCTCTTTTATATTTAGCACTAAATAATAATCTAAGTTTCTTGCTGTAGAAACATTGATTATCACAGAGATCAATGACATGCATATCTTTTAAAGGTTGTGAGTCTGACAACTCAAAAGAGTTGTACCATTCACCCATTTTGTACACTTCAACTATCATATGAAACACCATCAAAAGAAGCTAATAAAGAATGTAGAAGGGAAAAAATTGAAAGATGTCATCCCAATGCTCTTTAAAAAATGGCAGAACTAACACATACCTATCGTTGCACCATTGGAGGAAACTATATTAGGTACAAGAAAGAAAAGTCTTTCAAATCCATTAGATATATTCCAAGAGATATTGATTGGACAAACAAAATTGAGTGACATTAAAGAAGAGAATACATGCCAAATTCTTTGTCCCGAACTACTATTTTGAGCACCATTTTTCTCAACTACACTATTTTGTAGCATGCATTTCAAATTGTAGAATTTTTGTGCTCTTTTGCCTAGGGAATGATATAAATATCCAAGTTGTACTCTAGGTCAAAGGTCTTTTTCTTGGGGAGAAATTTTAGAATAAACTTTGCGGTCTTTGGTTTTTAGGCCTTCAAGGAAGATTGTTATATTCATTCATGTATTTTGTTATCTTTTACAAGGCATGACTACATAATTTTGGCCTCTCACATAATTTGTAATAAGTTTCTAGATATATATAAAGCCTCTTGCTTTGCTATGCTAGTTTATAATTCTTTGCTATTATGTTCTATCTAATTATCATGAAATCATTCTTATGCCTTAGTTTACATATATGAATTTTTGTAGTTCCTAACAAAGCAATAATTATGCCCATCAGACACTTTCTTGTTTCGCCAGATAGATAAATTATAAAGTCCATGTTTAGATGGTAGTTTTAAATTTCCCTTTTGTTAGGATTAAGGTTCCATCAACCTTGTAAATTTGATAGATTTACTTACTTCTAACATTATTTTGTAAATGCATTCCACAAGGGATGAAGGTTCCAACAACTTGGTAATTTTTGTTATTTTACATCGGGATAGTAAACAAGTAAATATGAGGTGTACAAGTTCATTAATGGTTTATGATAGGTTTAAGAGCATTTGCTAATATTAATGGATTACATGTTGTAAGGAATCAACTATAATTGAACCATTATCATAGAGCATCCTGTGACAACCTATAAGAAGTTGTATTAGGCTATATTTAGTCTTTTGTTAACTTTTCCAGACGTGAGCATGTGATTTTGTCTATCTTGGTCGTAATATTATGTAAGGTGATTTTATGACATCTATAAGAGGCTAATAATAGCCTAACTGTGGGATTCCCAAGATAGAGCGTTAAATGTTTCCATGTTTAGGCACCATGTTTGAGAAACTTCTTTTAGAAGGTTGCATTTCTATTTAACAGAAGCTAGAAAAGTGTAGACTATAAGTTGAATGTTTTACAGGTACATAGGTATAGTCAGATTAGATGCAGGATCAAAGGAAGTGATTGTATTGTAATATCTTTTGAAGATAATATAGACTTATCCTCTTTACTGGTAGAGTTTTTTCTTCAAATGGTTTCTCCACATAAATCTCCGTGACGTGTTATTCTCTTGAGTTTACTGATTTTTTGTTGCTGGTTTACATTAGTTTAAATCTTTGTTTTGGTATTCTACAGAATAAATTTCAGATTTCCTTATTGTAGTTGTTTGCCTTCATTTCTAACAACTTTTGGCTTTCCACCTATTAGTTTAGAGTTTTAATTTTTGTCCTCTCTTTCCTATTTTCTTTCTCATTTGTTTAGGATTCATAAAAAATCTTAAGAAGAACCGATCCAAGATTATTTTGTAAATCAAGTCCCACATTTACAAAATTTCCCATGTTAATACAAAAGTGTGGGAAGGTACAAATCTGAATATCAACATGCTTGTCAATGCAACAAATTAAACAACTCTCCAATATTGTTTTCTATGGCAATAACCATGACTATATTGTAGTTTTGAATTAACTTGTATCCATTGAACAAAACACAAGAAAAACTGGGGCTTGGTATTCTATACTTGTTCGAGTTGCTTAACTCAATGCAATAGATCAACTATATAAAGACAATGCAAACAAACCACAGAGTTAAATTTAAGTCGGTGATGGGTGGACCGTAGAAGCGCTGAAGATTCATCATTCAACTGAGACATTACAGGCACAACCATACTTTGTGGGGCCAGAATCGTGCGGACAGATTTGAAACGTGATCCCAGATTTGCTGATTCACGTGTAGAAAATACATAAAACCCACATTAAATTTATAAATTGGTATTCCTGCAAAAACAATGCAAGTTGTCTCTGCTCTTACTTCTGCAAAAACAATGCAAGTTGTCTCTGCTCTTACTTTCGTGTCTTTTGTACTCATTGTTTCGTAAACATTCAGATTGCATTAAGACTTAAACAGCCAAGGCATTATAGTCAATATACCATGCGCAATTTAGTTACTCATAAGTAATATATGCATTATCGTCAACACATCCATTGTTCACGTGCAAGACGAGGCAGTTACAGCTCTATCTTGTCTCTGCTCATACACATTGTTTCGTAAGTATTCAAACTGTATTGCATTAAGGCTTAAACAGCCAGAGCATTATAGCTAACAAATATACCAGTTGTTACATGCGAAAGTTAGTTCCTCATAAGTAATGGATGCTTACCATCAAGACAACCATTGTTCACGTGCAAGATGACGCAGTTACAGGTCTTTGTTACGCTAGAAATATCTGGAGAAAATTTAGTCGATGAAACGTGAAGCACCTATTTCGAAGCTACGGTTGTTCAGTATGGGAAAGGCTGTAGCCTTCAGCTATAGTCAACATCACTACTCAACAGCCCATGTGAGTTTAACGCTATGCGGGATAACGGAATCTATGATGAACTGTATATACAGTGCATTTTGTTGTGGTCAACTCTCAGAGTAGATTTCTAGCGGAACAATGATGCATGTTTATTGTATTTCTAGGATGATTTCAGTGGACGGCAAAGTACGAACGCAATCTTCTCCGCCTCATCATAAAGATGCTTCCCTTATCAGTAGTGTGGGTTGAACATTAGTATTGGGATGGATTTTTTTTAAGGAAGTCTTTTAAGTATTGGGTTGGATTCTTTTGGAAGGAAGTTTTTTTAAGTATTGGGATGGAGTCATTACAAGTAGTGTGGGTTGAGCGTTAGTACTGGGATGGATTCTTTTTGGAGGAAGTTTTTTTTTTTTGGGTATTGGGATGGATTCTTTTAAAGGAAGTTTTTTTTGGTATTTTAATATGAGATGGTTTCGTGAATTATTATTTATAAAATATGAGTTGATGGAGATTGACTTAAAATTTATATAATTTATTTTTATCAAAAAAAATTAATAATTGTATAATTGTAAGATATTTATGAATTTTCTTTTGACAATGTGGTTCTTGCTTTGTTGTTTGATATGAACTTTACAAAATAGATTGAAATGTCTTGTTAGCAAAAGAAATTCACAAGTTTTAATCAATAACATGATTTTGGATTTATTTTAATGGAAAGCAATAGAGATTTCAAAGGAATCAAATGGCTAGCTTCCTAATTTTTTTTTAATTGGATATATATTACTAATAAGTGCAAGATACAATATAAGTTTGGTCCCATGTAGGGAATCACTAGTCAATGGACACCATACAATTGTACTATAGTCCTATTACATTCTACTAGCCATCAAGGCAATCGTCAAAATATAACCATCAGTATTGTATACCTAATACAAACTACTAGCCATAAAGGCTAAATATCATCCTATTGTAGCACAACAGTCTAAGAATCAGACCACAACAGTCTATCAATAAGTCACCAAAAAAGAAGCACCTGTGGCACAAAACTAATAGGCTACAATAATAAGGTTCAGCAGTATTGGATATTCACAAATTAGATCAGCCACCAGCATATATCATTTACCAAAACTCAGAAATTGCTCTCACTAAACTTGTCCAACTCCCCAAAAGTACCTAAAGGAGGAGTAATATCATAAATAACATCATTTTCTCTCACACATTCTAATATTGCATCAAATAAAAGTTTAGCTTCCTCTCTTTTCTACTCTTCAACCATCTGGTCTAAAGTCATTTTTTGTTATACTTTTCCTAGAACTTCATGTAATTTTTGGAAAAGAGAGAATCCACCTTCCTTGCATCATGTGGCTAGAAGCTGGCAGTTATGATGTCAGATCTCTTCAAGGTTGTTTCACCATTGTCCATTAACTCAAGAAAATTTTCTTCGGTGACCTCTAAGGTCATTTTTACTTGCATAGTAACCAAATGAAGGGTGAGTCTTCTCAGAGACTCCATAAGGTGTCTCCTTGTGCCCTAGAAGATGTCATCATTCCTAAATTTCCAAATAACCCATAAAATTTTAGTGGTCAAAATCAACCAAAAATGATTGAAACACAAGTTTAAACCATTCGCATAACCAAACAAAATCTCTTACCAATAAATATTTTTTCCTTCTATCCCAACCCTTTAAACTAGAAAAAAAAGGAAACCAAATATCCATAGTAAATTCACATTCAAAGAACAAATGTTCAACAGTTTCCACATTATTACAATACCCACAAAATTTTCTGGCAGGATCATCAAAAGAACAATTAGACCCACGACAATTTTCTTTAGACAAAATAACCATCTAAAACAAGCTTTCTTAGGTTCTAAAAAACTAGACCAATAGAGTTTAAAGATCTTAGACCACTGCTTGTTATCCACATTCAGATTCCAAGAACTATTAATATGGTTGGTAATATCCTGGGAGTAAGACAAATGCTTATAAACATTCTTAACAATTGTGATAGGAAGGGCAGAACCATCCACCATATAATCTCATTTTCAATTTCATTCTCAGAATGTTGTTCCACAAGAAAATTCCAAACAGCACAAGCCTTGACAATCATAGAGTAAGTCCTAAACTGTGAATTTTAGGTATGTCAAAAGTCTCACACAAGGAATGCCAAGCCACCAGGTATGCCTCTTTAATTATAGCATTGATATCTATAATCCCTTTAAGAAACTAGCTCTTGGCAGAGCAGCCTTGAATGAGTTCCAAAGGTTTACCATCCTAACACAAATTCCACCACAAAGATCTGAATCCACATATCTTGTTATCATTTTGGTTCTAAATAGGACAATTAATCAGGAGTTCTCTAGCAATTTCCCGCCTTCCAAAGGCTTTTGAACACATTAGAACCACCAGGGCAATAATAAGTTTTTCATATAGAATATCATGTTTATGGAGACCAACCCAATGATTGGCCCTCTTGGGAGTAGCTTGATTGATATTGTTTCTGATCAAGACCTTCCAAGGGTCCTCCCCATCCAAGGATTTTCCAATCCATTTGATAACAAGGGTAATACCCCGAGTTTTCAAATCCTTCAATCCCAACCCACCAATTTCTTTATCTTTTCAATACCAATCCCATTTAACTGCCACTCCCTTCCTATTATTTTTCCCATCAAACCAAAGGAACTTCCTAATGCACTTTTATATTTCATTAAAATGACAATTGCTGAAGAGCCAAATAGAAGAGTAATATAAGCTATAGGAAAATAATATATTTTGACAAATTTGTATCCTTCTCGCCAAAGAAAGAAAATGCTTATTCCATTTCAACAACTTCTTTTCAATTTTCTCCCAAATCCAAACCCACATATTTTTTAGGGAGGGAGTAACAGAAAAAGGTATGCCCAAATACCTAACTTGTAGATTGGGTCCCCATTGAATGTTATATCTACTGAACCAAGCAGGAGGAGCATCGGACTAGCTAAGTATGTGTGATTTGTTCATAGAAATCTTGGCTCTTGAAGCCAAGCAAAAAATTTTCAACTTTTTCATTAGTTGATCAAAATTTCCTTCTTCTTGTTACCAATTTCTCATCTACAGCTAGAATTGGCAGAGCTGCTACATTAAGTTCATTTTAGGATGAAAAGTAACATTTGTCTACTATGATAATTTTGCATAGTTTGGGGTGCTTGAAAAGAGGAGGGTTCAGTTTTATCATTAGAGGGACAATCAGTTTACCATTCATTGCTTTGCAGAAGATTCATCAGTGAAAAGAGTTGTTTCATTTCATTACAATGATCGTTCAATTTTACAAATGAAATACAATAACTAAATAAACATTACATTGAATGAAAACATGAAAGATCAAATGTCCCACACAAGCCATGGGAATAACTGAATCAATACCTCAAACACAATCTACTATGCATCTTTTAAGTAAGAAAATAATGAAACATATAGAATAGGGCATATCAATCATTGCTTGTACTTGTTGGAAGTTAGTTTGAACTTCTTGCAGCTATTCTTTGTTTCCGAGCTTCGTATGTATTTGGACCTGCAGTGATGGAGAAAGAGGGGTTAGAGCTCATGATATGATCTTTTCTATATACCTCATCAGATAGAATAGAAGCATAATATATTGTCTATGATGTGTACAAGATCAGATACAATCATTCACATGCAAGAGAAACTGAATGAAAAACAACCATTGAGCTTCAATTTTTAAAACTAACATGTTTGTTTCATGTGGAGGTATAGGTAAAGTCATGTTGCTATTTTGAAGACAATTTTAGCATCTGGTGTAAAGTGGGCTCCCACAATGGTAGAGCTCGGCATGCCAGCCCTGAATTTCAAGGGGAGTGAAACAGGAATGCATATCCATATTGTTCAAATAGAGTATATTCAACCAAATGAGCAACTTATCAAGTGATTGCATGAACTAAATTTTATTTCTCATCCATGATCATCATTTCACATGATGAAATGACCACCATACATGAGCAATGAGCTTTAATAGTAAACTTGTCAAGACAGATCAATGAAGAATGAAACTGAGTACAGGTATGACCAACATCAAAATATCCATTGCTATTATTTGCGGCCATCATATCATGGTTTGTCCTTGTAGGCATTCAATTAACTTTACTGGAATAATGGTATACAAGGAGACACGTATTTTTCTCTTTGCTATTTTGAAGTATAAAGCCATTGATCAAATGCTTGAGACAACCAATAAAGATAAACTACAGGACAACCAAGATAAACTACATGATAGCCATGATCAACTACAAGATAGTCACAAAGAGATCTTAAGGGTGTATGCATCAAGGAGCTACAGGAGATAGCACATGAAGAAATGATTGACACAGGGTGTCCATGCTAGCCACTAAAATGAGAAGAGTTACAACCATTCAAGATGGTATGTATGTGGAAGCATTTGAAATGATATAGTAAATCACACAACAAGTAGTATGTCATGCCACAAATTGAATTAGATCATACCAAGTCCATCTATAGGAGGTGCTGCCCTAGGTAATAATGTCAAGACATAGCCATAAGAACTTCAAATTACACTCTGTCATGACAAAAGAAATGGAATGACAATGACATATGCTACTATAAAGACAGAGAGTTTAAACAGAATACCAAGGAACAGTGATGTCTTTTGGTAGCAAAAAATTGCAAACATAGTGAGAATAATGAGTTTTGAGCTTGTAAAATTGTCATATTTTACATTCTCAGAGTAGAAAAAATAGTGTGATACTATTATTTTTTGTATACAGAAAATGATTGAAAAGAACCAATCCATATCCTCAAGATCTGTTGCCTAGAAGTTCATTTTTCTTTTACAACCCCTTATCATGAAATAATGGGCAAACTTCAAATACAGTGAGATGAGTTTCCTGCCATATGGGTATTTTTTAGTTCAGAGAATCAAATTTTGTGCAAGTCTTGAATTACACAATAGTAGTGATGTAGGTGTGATATCCAGCATTGAAGACAAGCAACTGAAAGTTGAAGGTTCAAACTGGGCTGTTTTACTTCTAAGCAGCTTCATTTTCATATGATGGCACTTTCACCAATCCTACAAAATCTAAGAAGGATCCAATAACTACATCATCATCTACCCTAAATTCAATATAGGATGTTTCATTTTTTGAACTTTATGCATTTCATTTGGCAGACTATCAATAGCTTTTCCATCGAGTTTCTCTTCAACTTTCTAAACAACACAAAAAGTAGTTTTTAGAAAAATAGAAAGTTGTAGACATAGAATGATGAGGAAGCCTGAGACATAAAGAATGCTTAGAGATAGGATGACCGGTAAAGCATATAACCATGATCTCCAATCAGAGGAATACCTAGAAATGAAGAAAAATGCAATATATGGCTGCGAACAACAAATACAGGGAACATGTTCTTCCTCATAATGGCTTGAACCCACATGGAGCTTTGAGTATTAACCTCGTGTACAGGAGAAAAAGAAAATTTTGAGTTTATACAAGCAAAAATATTCAGAAAATAGAGAGGCAACGAATGTATGAAAGGCCATGATCAAGTAACATTCAGTTTATAACTATGGCCTATAAAGTCTACAGTGGGTTTTATGTGATTTTAGTAGAGATGAAAAGGGAAATGCTTTCATTTTAGAGTTCTTTGAGCTCATATCAATGATGTAACCAGAGAGATAATATAGTATTCGGGAGATGAGAGCTCACCTTGTTTATAGAAAAGACAGATACATGGAGGCCATGAGTTTTGCTTTTATGGCCTCAAAAGAACTCAAACCAATCTTCCATGGTAGCTTGAACATAGGGATATCAACGAGAAATGCAAACAATAGAGGAATGCATCAGGAAAATGAGCTACAGCTATAAAAGGCTATTATACCCTTTTAAAATGGAGAAAAGAATCATATTGGCAACAAAGAACTGTTACCTTTTTGTTTTCTCCAGAAAATCTTCAAAGAAATGAGGTTGCAGATAGTGGAAATCGAAGGGTTTTTCTCCAACATGGAGGCGGCAGTATGCAGAGACTAAAAAATGAAAGAATGAAATAAGCCAAGATTTTAGGGCTTCCTTGTTTTTATTTTAGGGTTCAATGAAGCCATAAATTGAATGAGATTTTTATCACATTGTTTAAAAAAATTAGAAGCCTCATATAATACCCCGAGGTATTATTCCACCTTGTAGATGTTTAAATCTTCATGACTTAAAATGAATACGCCTTAGACACCTTAGCCATTTGTGTGAGGTCATGGATAAAGTACCTTTGATCACCTTGCATATACCTTTCTTGGGGTTTATGCCTTAAACGCATTGGTCTCTTTTGATTATAGGCCAATATGCCTTTAGTATTTTTTGCAAGCCAAATAGAAAATAAGCCTTATAGGCTTTTATTCTTGCAAATCATTTAATATGCCTTCATATTTTTTTGATTTTTATAGAAAATCAAGTATCATAGAATGTAATATGCTTGGCAAAATACCACATATGGACTTGTATTCTATTTCTATAAAGAGAATCAAATCAGAATCAAATCAAGTCAATCAGGGAATAAACTGCAAAATCTTTGTAAAGCATTTTTTAAAGCAATGTTTTATAAGTTGCTTTATAATAATTGCTATTTTTAATGTAGTTAAAGCAGAGGGAATAAAGCAAACAATATCTTCCTTTTTGAGTTTGCTTTCTTTTAGGCAGATATGGACAAAAATAGAGTCTTTTTGGGTAGACAAAGCATATTTTCCAGTGGGACCACCTTGAAGAGCTTTTTGGCAGTTGGTTTCTTCAGTTTGGAGACAGTTTGGTGGCATTTTTGAAGGAATTTTTATGGATCTTGAAAATGAATGAAGATACTATTTTTAGGAGCTTTTTCCCAGCTTTTCCAGAGAGATCATTATGTAGGCATTTATTGGAGAAAGCTAGTTCTTTCTGAGGGGAGAGATCATTGTTTCTTCTCTCTTGAGCACAGGCAGAGAGTTTGTTGACATTTTTGACTTAGTTTTTACCAGATTTTCATGTACTCCTTCCAGTTCTGTACAACAGATCTTTCCTATTTCATCTATTTGCCTCAAATTTGTAGTTTTTGATTTGATGTTTCATTGTGACAACACTTTGTCCTTTGTCATGTCTCATTATTGTGAAATTGTATGTAGATATTCATTTTGATACTAGTTATATGTTGTGTCCAAATTGAGCCTTCATATAAATTATTTTTGGATTGAATGTTCTAGGTGGGGTTGTGAAAGATTATGTTTAAGGCGTTGTTTGTGGGTGAGAGCATTCAGATAGATTAAAGTTTAGAGTTTTAAATTTCATTTTAGTTCATCCCCTCCTTTTTCCTTCTGATGTTATTTAGATTAGAAAAATTATCAGGAGAACCAGCTCACTCTAGAGGTTCACTCCAAGTTTAGGCAACCCACAGGCCAAGGAGTGTTCCCATGTGTCAACAAAGAGTTAAGTTGAATAACTTAGCATAGGGTGGATATCTGATTGATAACAAATTTTGGCATGCCTAGTGGTACTGATTGGACTATTTCTATCCAATTGTACATTCATATATCACTAATATTTGGTGTGTGTATTAGTGATCTCAGTTGTTTGAGGCAGAAAATCAAACACATCTGGCGAATCTGAGCTCGTGTTTACTGGTTTCGGTATGATCAAGTGCTGGTATGTTATGAAAATCATCTATTCATTCTATTTTCCAACTTTTATATGAGTAAAAATGTCAGATTTTCATAGTCAGTATGAATATCCACCACCATACTATGAAAATGCTATCCATAGGGCCCCTTATCAACTATATCAGACCAATTATGCTATTGTTTCTAATCCCATGGTTTTTCAAAATCAGCATGCATAGCATAATTACCACCCACCCACCCCTGCTCAGCCTCCTTACTAGCTGTACACAAGTAGCCATAATGCTGGTTTTAGTCCATATACTCAGGGTGCTTACTACATACCCATTCTTGCCCAATCTTCTAATCAGCCTAAACATTCTGAAATGATGGAGTTTAAAGACATGCTTAGAGATAATTTGATAGACTTCAACAAGTAGTTAGAGGAGATTAAGAGGTAACTTGAGTATAATCAGAACTAGGAGGAGCTGGCTTATAAAGCCTATCTTCATGACCAGGAGTTAGAGGCACAAAGAACACAGTTTGAGGAGGAGATTGCAAGCATAAAGAGTTATCAGTACCAACAAGAAGGGGGATTTCAAGGAAGGCAATATGAGGAGTGTAATTCACAGTGACAAGAGTTAGATCACCAAACATACCTCCAATAGCCAGAGTAGCCACTCTATGAGACCTTTAGTTCTGACAAGGAGTTGGAGGCATGAAAGAGACAATTTGAAGAGAATCTTGAGTAGGAGGGAGCTACACAAACAAAGCTTTTGCTTTCTCGAGCCCAAGAAGCTCCTGCCATTCTAGAGCAGCTGACTCAAGAAGAGGTACATAAGTATAAATTTCTAAGATTTACATAGAGTGAACCTCTTAATGCTCTTAAAGTTGAGATTCCATGTCGTAGGCAGAATAAAGTCCTTAATCTCTCAAGCCAGCATCTTAATCTTGAAATACCAAGTTTCAAAAGCCTTCATCCCTTGCAAGTTGAGGAAAATAATCACATTCAGCCTAGTATAGTTGCAGATCAGCTCCTTGAGCAACATTTTTTCCTACAGGAGATCCAATAAGCTCCCCAAGTTTCCCAACTAGATGCATCTGATTGTCCTATCACTATTTGTCTTTATAAGGATGGACCTATTGTCTTACAAAATAACTCATTCACCATGAAGGAAGCTAAAAATGTAAATCTAGTGAATATAACTATGGAGTAATATTAGTTAGAGTAGAAAAGGATCAAACAAGAGAAGACTTCCCAAAATGTGTCTTTGTTTTGATTTACTGATGAGCTTCCTGGTTTTATTGAAGAGGATAATTTTTTTTTAGAAAATAATGTAGTGCAAGAGGCTAATTCACATGGAAAGGTTGCTGCTATTTGTGTTGCACCCCCATTTGAATATGAGCATAATGCATGCATAGAGCAAGTTGATTCAAACTTGAACCTGAATCCTTTGCATTTCAACTCCTTTGACAATTTTCCTAATTCCTTTTATAAGATGAACGAAAGTAGGATGCATAGATTAGAAGGTGATAGTCTTCAGTTGCAAAGACTGAAAGCCCAAGTCTCATTGGAGAAAGCACCACATGAAGAGGAAGAATCAGTCTCCTTGTTTGATCAGCTACCTGGTTTTGTTGAACCAGGAAAGGAAAACATGCTCATACCAAAGGTAGCAGTTTCAGAGTAGCATGAGGATCCTCAACAATCTAGTGAGTTGCTGATTAAAGTTGAGCAACCTGACAGGGAGGTTTTGGATCAAGTAGAAAAGTGTGAAGATAAGCCTGCCATGGAACTTACACAGTTGACTGAGAACTGCTATGAGGTAAAAATAGCCCTCTTTATTAGAAATTCAAGAGGAATGTGATGAAATTTCATTTTGGGATGACCTTGATGATTTTGTCACAAATTTAGACAATGTGGAAAAGGTTTCAGTTAGTCTGTTTAATGAGCTTCCTAGCTTTGATGTTGGAGATGAAAGTAGCATGTCTATGCCAAGTTTTGACTGTCAAAGTGTTGCAGAATATTCAGACAATATGCTGGTTCATGAATAGGTCTATGAAAGCAACCCTAATTTGACTAATGAGGATCTATTTCAATCTGAAATTGAGCTTTCCTACTCATGCTTAGATGTTATACTAGTGCCTTTGAAGGAGGACATTGTTGATCAATAGGAGCAACCTGTAGAGGTGGGTGACTTGGGGTAGCCAAATTGGCAGGGTGAAGGGACAACAAATCCTAAGTAGCAAACCAGTAGTGAAAATTTGAGTTTCATCCCCACAAGAGGATGTCCAATTAGAGATTTAGCTGGCAAGAAACTAAATGAGGAGTCACATATCGCTGTTGTACACAAGTAGGAGATTACAGCCTCAGAACAGCGGACCCAACTCACCTGTGCATCCCAAATAAGTTTTATGCTTGATCAAGCTCAAGAGGGGAGTGAGTTTGCTTATGTTCTTCATGAAGCATCACAATAGTTTGTGGGGTATCTTCTTGTTTCCCATCTTTTATCAATGGTTTATAATCTAGCAAGACATCCCATGTTGGTTAGAAAGGGGAGTTACTTTACAAAGCTAGTGAGTGGGTTTGTTACACCAACTGCTTGGCTAGTTAGAGTAGGTTAGAATAGTGTTTTCTGCCAATAAGTGTTTTATGCACAATTGTTTCAGTTTGGTTTTCTTTCCCTAAGTGCTGTTGCACATGTTTTCTGGCCACCAGGACCTTTTAGCTTTCTTTCAGTTTGGTTTAGTTTTGTTTTCTGCTACTGTTTGGGGTAGTTTGAAGTATTGAGTTTTAGTTTTCTGAGTTTAAGAAGAGCAGAGTATGACTCCATGCCCAATGGATAGTTGAGGCAACTAGTCTTGATGCTTAGCAGGCAAGCATATAGCAGAAGTCACCATAAATGTTACCAATTTCTCACCTACAACTCGAATTGGTAGAGCTACTGCATTATGTTCATTTAGGATGAAAAGTAACATTTGTCTGCTATGATAATTTTGCATAGTTTGGAGTGCTTGAAAAGAGGAGGGTTCAGTTTTATCATTAGAGGGACAATCAGTTTACCATTCATTGCTTTGCAGAAGATTCATCAATGAAAAGAGTAGTTTTATTTCATTACAATGATCATTCAATTTTACAAATGAAATACAATAACTAAATAAACATTGCATTGAATGAAAACATGACAGATCAAATGTCCCACACAAGTCATGGGAATAGCTAAATCTGTACCTCAAACACAATCTACTATGCAACTATTAAGTAAGAAAGTAATAAAACATATAGAATAGGGCATATTAATCATTGTCTGTGCTTGTTGAAAGTTAGTTTGATCTTTTTGTAGTTATTCTTTGTTTCCGAGCTTCATATGTATCTGGACCTGCAGTGATGGAGAAAGAGGGGTTAGATCTCATGATATGATCTTTTTTGTATACCTCATCTGATAGAACAGAAGCATAATATATTGTCTATGATGTATGTTGTAAAGATCAGATACAATCATTCACATGCAAGAGAGACTAAAAGAGAAACAACCATTGAGCTTCACTTTTTAAAACTAACATATTTGTTTCATGTGCAGGTATAGGTAAACTCATGTTGCTGTTTTGAAGACAATTTCAGCATGTGGTGTAAAGTGGGCTCCCACAAGGGTAGAGCTCAGCATGCTACCCCTAAATTTCAAGGGGAGTGAAACAAGAATGCATATCCATATTGTTCAAATAGAGTATATTCGGCCAAAGGAGTGACATATCAAGTGATTGCGTGAACTAAAGTTTATTGCTCATCCATGATCATCAATTCACATGATGAAATGACCACAATACACGAGCAATGAGCTTTAGTAGTAAACTTGTCAAGACATATCAATGAAGAATGAAACTGAGTATAGGTATGACCAACATCAAGATATCCATTTCTATTATTTGCTACCATCATATCATGGTTTGTCCTTATAGACATTCAATTAACTTTACTAGAACAATGGTATACAAGGAGACATGTATTTTTCTCTTTGTTGTTTTGAAGTATCAAGCCATTGATCAAATGCTTGAGACAACCAATAAAGATCATTCAGAGTATATACAACTATGGTGATGATGTCAAGAGAATTCAATCATGAACTACATCACTCAATGATGAATAAGTGCTTTAACATCCTTATCATATGTAAGTGATCAAACAGATGAGTGAAGATGGACATCCATGATCAACTATAGGACAGTCACAAAGAAATCTTAAGGGCATATGCATCAAGGAGCTACAAGAGGTAGCACATGAAGAAATGATCGACACAGGGTGTCCATGCTAGCCACTAAAATGAGAATAGTTACAGCCATTCAAGATGGTATGTATGTGGAAGCATTTGAAATGATATAGTAAATCACACAGCAAGTAGTATGTCATGCCACAAATTGAATTAAATCTCACCAAGTCCATCTATAGGAGGTGCTGCCCTAGGTAATAATGTCAAGACACAGCCATAAGAACTTCAAATTGCACTCTATCATGATAAAAGAAATGGAACATCAATGACATATGCTGCTATAGAGACAAAGAGTTTAAACAAAGTACCAAGGAACAGTGATGTCTTTTGGTAGCAAGAAAATTGCAAACATAGTGAGAATAATGAGTTTTGAGCTTGTGAACTTGTCATATTTTACATTCTCAGAGTAGAAAAAATAGTGTGATACTATTATTTTTTGTATACAGAAAGTGATTGAAAAGAACCTATCCATATCCTTAAGATTTGTTTCCTAGAAGTTCATTTTTCTTTTATAAACCCTTATCATGAAATAATGGGCAAACTTCAAATACAATGAGATGAGTGGTGCAGGAGCACCTAATTCACAGTGGCCCCCATGAGGTATTTAATTTCATGATGTGTCTAATGTTTATTTTTGTTGTCTCCAATAAGGTCCTATAAGACCATTCATGTAATAAGGTCTGTTTGACCAATGCATGTCATTTTAGTTTGTATCTAGGTTTACGTTGTAAGTCCCAAGGACACTTGTCGATCTGTAATCATGAAGGTTGTTAGGCAGTTGGAGGTTGTTAGATCTCCCAGCCACTTGGAGTCAATTCAGTACTATTGAGGGCGAGTAGATAAATGCCCAAGATCATCGAATGTAATAAGGAGTAGTAGTTGTAGTTGAGAGGTAATAGAGATCAGAGATCAGTGTGATTTGTAATTGAGAAACATAGCATCTATGTGTGCATTTTTGAAAGGCATAATAAACAAAGTTCTATTCTATGTATCTTTCTGTCATTCCGAATTCACTAGGTTTTCTCTGTGCAATCAATTTACTGCTTTGTGACTGAGATGGGTTCTTAATCCATTCCACCGGTTAGATTTCTTTAAAATCACTGGAATGGCTGTATAATTCATTTTTGTGTTTTTTATTTTGTTTGTTCATGTTTGCAGGATCATGTACATTATGCTCTGAGAGATCCTAGCATCCTCATGTGCTAGGTTGGCAAAGTCAAAGATCTGTGAAGTTACAAGATTCATGGACTTGTAGGGGAGAATCGACAGTTGGGCCGAAGATACATTGTATGACTTGCACGGAAGTCAGGCGAAGATTTGTTTTATTTCACCGGGTATATGCTCTGTGTGTATATCGCTAATGTATGTAGAAAGTCATTCTATGTGCATATCGAAAAAGCACATTGAGTGTGTATAACGCAAAAGTATATTGTGAACGGTTAAGTTCTGCATCGGGGGGACAGAAGGTGTTGGAGAGAGAAGGTTGAAAGCTTCCGATGTTGGAAGTCTGACCGATAGTGTATCGGCATACAAAGAAAGTCAATGGTCAGTCCCACCGAATGCATGTTTCGAATGTATCTTCCAAATGTATATTAAGAATATACATTACGCATATACATTGTGTTAGATGCAAGAGGTTGACCGGTAGCAGTGGTGAAGAGGACTGATGATCGTAAGTCATGTTATGCATGTACAAGTGTTTGGCATAACAGTGAGCGTGGAAGGTACATTAGTTCACTAGCAATAGTGGTGTCGGAGACACATCAGTATGAGGAAGGACTTTGGTGCGAAAGGTATTTGGTTAGCCGATGGCATATGGTCTTATCGATCATAAAAGAATGTATGTGGTTTGATGCTATGTGAACTTTGAGAAAGGATTTTTAAAGCTATAATGTGGGTTAGTGGGTATTTCACCCTGTTTTGAATTGCTTCCACTGTGTGCTCTGCATCAAGTTGGTATCAGAGCTAGCGAAAGATCTGTAAAAGTGTTGGTGTTGTCTGTGAATGTTTATGTTAGATAGAGAAAGTGAAGAAGGGGCTAGTGATATGCCTCCAAAGGGAATGACCACCGAAGTGGTCAAGAAATTTGAGGAGATGGAGGAGATGATCAAGACTGGAGTCAAGGAAGCACTCCAGGCTGAGTTGAAGACCTTGGTAAAAAGTAGAAAATCAGACGAGGAGTCTGATGGAGAAGAAGATGTGAAAGAGGAAACAACCCCAAGACAGACAAATATATTTATAGATCAGAAACAATTTTTGGAGGCCATAAAATCACTTGGTAAGGAGTCATCCGAGGCAAGAATGGAGATTTTGATGTTCAGTGGAAAGATGGACACAGATGAAGTCATCGAATGGGTCGAGGCTTTGAACAATTACTTTGAGTACAAGGAGGTACTGGAGAATAGAAGAGTCAAGTTTGCAAAGACAAAATTGAAGGGCGCTACACTCACGTGGTGGAACTACACCCAGGGAGAAAGGGTGAAGAGTGGTAAGAGCATGATCTCATCCTGGAGTCAGATGGTAGAGAGGATTAAGGCTCAGTTCCTACCAGCGGATTATGAGGTGCAGATATACAGGAAAATGTAGAATCTCCGGCAAAAGGATATGGATGTATCCACCTATACAGAGGAATTTCATAAATTATCCCTAAGGTGTGGACATGTTGAGGATGAGAAAGGAAGAGTTGCCGGGTATATTAATGGCTTGAAGTATAGTATACAAGATGAGATTACCATCTTGACACCAGAAACCATGGACAAATGTTTCCAGGTGGTGCTGAGAGTAGAAGAGAAGTAGAAAAGAAAGGGAGAACAGCAGAACAGAGGAAGAAGTGGCAGAAATAGGGACAGTTTTGAAGACAAAAATAAGTCCCAAGAAGACCAAGGAGACACAAGCAGAGGTAAGGGCCAAGTTTTTGATTTTAGAGGGGGATTTAGAGGCACAAAAGGAGGAGGTAGAGGTTCTAATGTTTTCACTGGGAGATGTTATCATTGCAATGAGATTGGCCATACAACATACAAGTGCCCAATGAAATAGAGGTCTACATCCAGTGATAATGAAAGGAGGAATGAAAAGAGGATTCAATATGTGCAAGAAGAGGAGGTAGATAAAAGTTTTAACTCTCCAATTGGGAATGTAGCCTGAGTTCTATATGGAGAAGTATTGATGCTAGGGAGAACACTCTTGAAGACATCCAAGGACATGATACAAAGGAGAGCACTTTTCAAGACCAATTGCAAAAGCAAATGTAAAATATGCAAGGTAGTAATAGATTCTGGTTCAACAGATAATATGGTATCTCAAGAAATGGTGGATAAGTTGAAACTGGACAGGATTCCTCATCCAACTCCTTACAAAGCATCTTGGGTAAGTGATAATCAATCACTTTTGGCATTTGGACAAGCATATGTTGATTTTCAGATTGGGGAATATTAGGATAGGGTTTTATGTGATATTTTGCCCATGGAATGTTGTCGCCTACTTTTAGGTAGGCCATGGCAATTTGATAGGAGAGCATTGTATGATGGATATGTTAACACCTACAGCATCAAGAAGGATGGGAGGACTTTTGTGATGACACCATTGCAGGAGGATGCTAAAGCAAAGAAGGCAGCCAAGGTCATCTTGGTGGGTAAGAAAGAGTTTGTGAAGTTCAATGAAGAAGACATAAAGAAAGTTGAGGATACCTCAGGGAGTGGGGTTGCTACGGATCACAGTTTGAAGTTGATTTCAGTTTTGATTGATGGAGCTCAGATGGTGATGTCTAAAATGGATTAGAAGAAGGTCAAAGAGCAAGTCTGCAAGCAGCCACAAGTTGATTGGAAAGACAAGGATGCTATCATAGTAGGGACCATTGTTTATCCTCTAGAGCCAACAAGAATTGAAAGGCAAACATATTCTGCCATAACAACAGTACAAGAAACATCAAACAAGGTTTTACATGCAGGTGTTCAGACAACAATGACAGTAAGAAAGAATGGCAAGCAAAGGGTAGGTCTGGTGGCAAGCAGTCACTCATGGCAAGGTGTGAGTAGCGCATACAAAGCTGGGCATGAGTCTTTGATTCCATGGAAGCAGGTTGCAGTCCAAAGATCATGGGGAAAACATGTGACAACAGAGGATAAAGGTGGAGCAAAACAAAGAATTAACTCATGGGGCATGAGTTCTTTTGTTGGTGGGGTGTATGGTGCAGGAGCACCTAATTCACAGTGGCCCCCATGAGGCATTTCATTTCATGATGTGTCTAATGTTTATTTTTGTTGTTTCCAATAAGGTCCTATAAGACCATTCATGTAATAAGGTCTGTTTGACCAATGCATGTCATTTTATTTTGTATCTAGGTTTATGTTGTGAGTCTCAAGGACACTTGTCGATCTGTAATCATGAAGGTTGTTAGGCAGTTGGAGGTTGTTAGATCTCCCAGCCACTTGGAGTCAATTCAGTACTACTAAGGGCTAGTAGATAAATGCCCAAGATCATCGAATGTAATCAGGAGTAGTAGTTGTAGTTGAGAGGTAATAGAGATAAGAGATCAGTGTGATTTGTAATTGAGAAACATAGCATCTGTGTGTGCATTTCTGAAAGGCATAATAAACAAAGTTCTATTTTGTGTATCTTTCTATCATTCTGGATTCGCTAGGTTTTCTCTGTGCAATAGATTTACTATTTTGTGGCCGAGATGGGTTCTTAATCCATTCCACCAGTTAGATTTCTTCAAAATTGGTGGAATGGCTATACAGTTCATTTTTTTGTTTTTCGTTTGGTTCATTCATGTTTATAGGATTGCGTACATTATGCTTTGAGAGATCCTAGCATCCTCATGTGCTAGGTTGGCGAAGTCAAAGATCTATGAAGTTACAGGAGTTGCGGAGTTACAGGGGAGAATTGGCAGTTGGGCCAAAGATCATTGTATGACTTGCACAGAAGTCGGGTGAAGATTTGTGTTGTTTCACTAGGTATACACTCTGTGTGTATATCGCTAATATATGTCAAAAGTCATTCTGTGTGTATATCACAAAAGCACATTGAGTGTGTATGTCGAAAAAGTATATTGTGAATGGTTAAGTTCTGCATCAGGGGGATAGAAGGTGTTGAAGAGAGAAGGTTGAAAGCTTCCAATGTTGGAAGTCTGACCGATAGTGTATCGGCATACAAAGAAAGTCAATGTTCAGTCCCACCAAATGCATATTCTGAATGCATGTTTCGAATGTATCTTCTGAATGTATATTAAGAATATACATTGTGCATATACATTGTGTTA
Source organism: Cunninghamia lanceolata (assembly GCA_027924645.1). NCBI lineage: Eukaryota > Viridiplantae > Streptophyta > Pinopsida > Cupressales > Cupressaceae > Cunninghamia > Cunninghamia lanceolata. The sequence continues at coordinate 2,669,091 of BSBN01000684.1, forward strand.
GATGCAAGAGGTTGACCGGTAGCAGTGGTGAAGAGGACCGGTGATCATAAGTCATGTTATGCATGTACAAGTGTTTGGCAAAACAGTGAGTGTGGCAGGTACATTAGTTCACTAGAAATAGTGGTGTTGGAGACACATCGATATAAGGAAGGACTTCGATGTGAAAGGTATTTGGTTAGCCGATGGCATATGGTCTTACTGATCATAAAAGAATGTATGTGGTTCAATGCTATGTGAACTTTGAGAAAGGATTTTTAAAGCTGTAATGTGGGTTAGTGGGTATTTTACCCTATTTTGAATTGCTTCCACTGTGTGCTCTACATCAATGAATTTCCTACCATATGGGTTTTTTTAGTTCAGGGAATCAAATTTTGTGCAAGTCTTGAATTACACATTAGCAGTGATGTAGGTGTGATATCCAACATTGAAGACAAGCAACTGAAAGTTGAAGGTTCAAACTGAGTTGTTTTACTTCTAAGTAGCTTCATCTTCATATGATGGCCCTTTCACCAATCCTACAGAATCTAAGAAGCATCCATTAGCTGCATCATCAGCTACCCTAAATTCAATATAGGTTGTTTCATTTTCTAAACTTTATGCATTTCATTTGGCAGACTATCAACATCTTTTCCATCGGGTTTCTCTTTAGCTTTCTAAACTGCACAAAAAGTCTAGTTTTTAGAAAAATAGAAAGTTGCAGACATAGAATGATGAGGAAGCCCGAGTCATAAGGAATGCTCAGAGATATGATGAGCAGTAAAGCATATAACTATAATCTCCAATCAGAGGAATACCCAGAAATGATGAAAAATGTAATAAATGGTTGCGAACAACAAATACAAGGAACATGTTCTTCCTCATAATGGCTTAAACCCACATGGATCTTCGAGTATTAACCTTGTGTACTGGAGAAATGGAAAATTTTGAGTTTATACAAGCAAAAATATTTAGAAAATAGAGAGGCAACAAATGTATGAAAGGCCACGACCAAGTAACATTCAGTTTATAACTCTGGCCTGTAAAGTCTACAATGGGTTTTATGTGATTTTAGCAGAGATGAAAAGGGAAATGCTTTCATTTTAGAGTTTATTAATGATGTAACCAGAGAGATAATATAGTATTTAGGAGATGAGAGCTCACCTTGTTCAAAGAAAAGACAGATACATGGAGGCCGTGAGTTTTGCTTTTATGGCCTCAAAAGAACTCAAACCAATCTTCCATGGTAGCCCGCACACAGGGATATCAATGAGAAATGCAAAAAATAGAGGAATGCATCAGGAAAACGAAGCTAGGTGTGGCCATAAAAGGCCAGTATACCATTTTAAAATGTAGAAAAGAATCATATTGGGAGCAAAGAACTATTACCTTTTTGTTTCCTACAGAAAATCTTCAAAGAAATGAGGTCGCAGACAGTGGAAATTGAAGGTTTTTTCTCCAAACCCTAGCCATGGAGGTGGCAATATGCAGAGACTAAAAAATGAAAGTGTGAAATAAGCCCAGATTTTAGGGCTTCCTTGTTTTTGTTTTAGGGTTCAATGAAGCCCTAAATCGAATGAGATTTTTATCACATTGTTTAAAAAAATTAGAAGCCTCATATAATACCCTGGGGTATTATTCCACCTTGCAGATGTTTAAATCTTCATGACTTAAAATGAATATGCCTTAGAGCCCTTAGCCATTTGGAGAAGGTCATGGATAAAGTGCCTGTGATCACCTTGCATATACCGTGCTTGGGGTTTATGCCTTAAACCCATTGGTCTCTTTTGAATATAGGTCAATATGCCTTTAGTATTTTTTGCAAGCCAAGTAGAAAATAAGCCTTATAGGCTTTTATTCTTGCAAATCATTTAATGTGCCTTCATATTTTTTTGATTTTTATAGAAAATCAAGTATCACAGAATGTAATATGCTTGGCATCATGCCACATATGGCCTTGTATTCTATTTCTGTAAAGAGAATCAAATCATAATCAAATCAAGTCAATCAGGGAATAAACTGCAAAATCTTTGTAAAGCATTTTTTAAAGCAATGTTTTATAAATTGCTTTAAAATAATTGCTATTTTTAATGCAGTTAAAGCAGAGGGAATAAAGAAAACAGTATCTTCCTTTTTGAGTTTCCTTTCTTTTAGGTAGATATGGATGAAAATAGAGTCTTTTTGGGTAGACAAAGCATATTTTCTAGTGGGACCACCTTTGAGAGCTTTTTGTAGTTTGTTTCTTTAGTTTGGGGACAGTTTGGTGGCATTTTTGAAGGCTTGTTTATGGAGCTTGAAAATGAACCAGGATACTATTTTTAGGATTTCACAGCTTTTCCAGAGAGATCATGTTCTGCAAGCATATATTGGAGAAAGCTAGTTCTTTCTGAGGGGAGAGATCATTGTTTCTTCTCTCTTGAACACAGACAGAGAGTTTGTAGATATTTTTGACTTAGTTTTTACCATATTTTCATGTACTCCTTCTAGTTCTATACAACAAATCTTTCCTATTTCATCTATTTGCCTCAAATTTGTAGTTTTTGATCTGATGTTTAATTGTGATAGCTCTTTGTCCTTTGTGATGTCTCATTACTTTGAAATTGTATGCAGATATTCCTTTTGATCCTAGTTATATGTTGTGTCCAAATTGAGCCTTCATATAAATTATTTTTGGATTGAATGCTCTAGGTGGGGTTGTGAAAGATTATGTTTAAGGGGTTGTTTGTGGGTGAGAGCATTCAGATAGATTAAATTTTAGAGTTTTAAATTTCATTTTAGTTCATCCCCTCCCTTTTCCCTCTGAAGTTATTTAGATTAGAAAAATCATCAGGAGAACTAGCTCACTATGGGGGTTCACTCCAAGTTTAGGCAACCCGCAGGTCTAGGAGTGTCCCCATGTGTCGATAGATAGCTAAGTTGAATAACTTAGCATAGGGTGCATATATGATTGATAACACTTCTATCTCAAAAAAAAATGTTGTTTCATCAACAAATTGTATGTTCATCAACTCTACCCCATCTGGAATCACTAAACCTTTAAGATTGTCACCACCAAAGGAAGGCTTCCTATTTTTTTTTTTTTTAAATCAATATAATTCAAGAGATGTTAAATATAGTAGTTGGCAAATCAACTAATATTAACATTTGGCTACTTAATAACATTATTTCTTATTATAACCCTTGGATGGGAGAATCGCTTGATACTCTTTAATATCTTATCTCTATTGATGTAATGATTCTCAACTACTATTAAGAGATGTAAATAAAGTAGTTGGGAAAGAAACTAATATTAACATACCTACTTAATAGCATTGCTTCTTCTAACCCTTCGATGGGAGAATTGTCTACGCCCTTTGATATCTTATTTCTATTGATGTTATGATTCTCAATTAGAAAAATGCTCAAAAGAGAGAATTACAAGAGAAAAACAATAAAATTGATTTGTTGAACATTATATATGAGCTTTACAAAATAGATTGAAATGTCTTGTTATAAAAAAAAATCACAAGTATTAATCAATAACATGATTTTGGATTTGTTTTAAATAGAAAGTAAAAGAGATATCAAGGTCCAAATCAAATGGCTTGCTTCCTAATTTAAAGAATTATATTTTCAATATAATTCAAGAGATGTAAATAAAGTAGTTGACAAAGAAACTAATATTAGTATTTGGCTACTAAATAGCATTGCTTCTTCTTACAATGCTTGGGTGGGAGAATTGTTTGATACTGTTAGAGTAAATTGCATTTACCTCTCTTAAGTTAACTTAGGCCTAAATAATAGCTAGGTTGGGAAGTTATTTCCTATAACCCGTTTGAGTAATTTTCACCTACTCCCAAATGCTATTTATATTTTGCATTGTACAATATGTAATATATCTCATATCAATATATTAACATCTCTAGTGAAATAGCATTGTGCTTCTCTCGTTTGTGAAGATTTATTTGCAGGTTGTACTCCTGGGAGGTGGTTGACACCAACATGGTATCAGAGCTTAAATCGAAAAGATTTTCATCCCGTATCAGAGACTTGAGAGGAGAAGTAATTATATAGGCATTAATCCATGCCTACATCAAAGTTTTCTCGTTCTCTTCAATTTTCTTGGTGGTTGTATATTCTCTGGTGATCTAAGGCATTAATCTATGCCTTCAACCTGCACCTTCTTCTACCATTGAGAGTTTTCATCAGGATTTTGAGATCATTAATTTTATTGTAGTGCTCCCAGGCCAAGAGATATTTGGAGGATGTTATTGCTCCACTCTTTGGCAACGACACTGCAACATATCTAGGGTTTTTACCTCGTATATTCAATCTTATTGCTAGATCATCATATTTTCTAAGCAATAGCAGAGACTCCCAGCAGACTTCCATTGGAGTGATGGTGTAGGGTGACAGAGGTAGAGGCCTTAAGAACCTCTCTATTTTAGAAGGTGACACTGAAACTTTTCCATCCATGGCTTGAAGCTCTCATGCAAGGGTTACAAATCCCACGCAAGCACAAACATGCCATAAAAACACCTAAACAACAATTTTTTCATATATTTTGGATCATACTTTAATATATCTGAAGTTTTCTTTAATATTAGGGTTTCTTCTTTGTTGTGCGTGAAGAGGAGGTGGGCCTGAGAGGAAAGTTTGGGCGCTAATTTGAGCTTTTTACTGGGATTTAGTCCCACATTTAATGTATTGGAGGTTTTTTGGCTATTGAAATACCTTTTATTCCATGCTTATATTGTGAGCAAGGCTCACGTGGAGTTTTTTTTGTCTCTCCCATGGGTGGAAGTCACTTGCCTTCCTTGTGGTTGGACTGCCTTGACCAATTGATGATTGGGTATTGAGATTTCATTGATTGGTGCTTAACATCTAACGGCTCTATCCGAGCCATTCTTTTTTTTGCTCATTGGTTGTATGTGGTCACGCGGGTGACCAAGTGCTCAATCCGGCCCTCTCTCTCATTCAGTGGGCTCCATATAGGCAATTTTCTTCCACGGAGGATATCTTGGGCATCCAAAGTTAGAATTTCAAGTTTTATATATCATCGAAAAGCTGATTTCACCAAGCTCATAGTGATGCAAGTTAATCCACATGATTTTGTTATTTTTTGCACCAAATTAGGTTTAATTCTTTTTTGGAAGTTTTTGAAAGCACTATCTTTAAATTTTTTGAAAATTCAGTTAAAATGGTTTCTTTGGAGAAAGGGAACTTTAGGCAATGGAGTGGTTTTATTCTCACTTATCTTAGTGAACAGAATCTATTACCATATTTGTATAATGAAGTTCCTATTCTTGGCACACCTTGTGGGTATATGTTTTGGAAAGGATATAGGGCTCAAGTATTTAGAGTTATTTATGAAAATATAAATGGTGATGACCTTTTGGATTCACTTGTTCATTTTAGTGCCCTTATGCTCTTTGGACTTACATTCAAGAATCATATGGAGATCTTGGTATTCCACCATCTCTCGATGACCCTCTTTCCAATACCAATGTGCCTTGTTATTCTTCAGAGAAGATAAACTATGCTTGTGATCCTTTGGAGGTTTTTGAGACTTCAGATGAGGATGTAGTTGCTTCAAAGGTTCTTGATTCTTTGTTAGATATAGTTGATCCACCTTCATTAAGTACTTCCATCATTCCTGAGCAACATGATTATCATTATCTTCTTGATTGGGATTCGTATTTGCCAGACATTGGTTCATTGTTCGTGGAATCTCATATTTCAAACTTGGAAGACACCTTTGAGGGATTAATTTTCCTATTTGATGATATTTGTGGTACAACTGTTGTCACTCCATCTTTGTCTTTGGAGAATGTTCAAAATTCGTTTCTAGTGGTACCTTGTTTTCCACCACCTATTGTGATTGGGCATGTTCCTAATTGGTTCATGGCATCATTTTCCAAGGTCTTGGTGACACATGAGAAAATTTTAGAGACATTATCATCCTACATTTGGATTTCACTTGCTAATTCCTATCTAGAATGGGAAGCATTCCTGCATTTGTACTTGGTTTTATTTCTTTCAAAAGGAAGACAAGTTGTTTGTCGACATTGGATCATGTTTTGTCTTCAGGGACTTACCATTTTTGCAAGCGTTTACACATTGTGGGGGGTCTACATAGTCTCTCTCTTTCCCTCTTATGGGGGGGGGGTCACTGATTGTATATACATGATGTATGTAGTCCTTAGGGGGTGTTATTGAGTCCTCCATCCATGCATCTTGTTTTTCTTTTCTCTCTTTCGGAGAGGGGTTTTTTCCCATAGGGTTTTTCTCCTTTTCTTCATTTGTGAGAGATTTGTTTTTTACTTTGTAAATGGGTACCTAACATGGTTGTGTAGCTAGGACCCATATTGCATAATAATATCCCTAAGTTACACTTAAGGGGGGGTGTTAGAGTAAATTGCATTTACCTTTCTTAATTTTAACTTAGGCCTAAATAATAGTTAGGTTGGGAAGTTATTTCTCGTTCAGGTAGTTTTCACCTACTTCTAAATACTATTTATATTTTTCATTGTACACTATGTGATATATCTCATATCAATATATTTTCAATTCTGGTGAAATAGCATTGTGCTTCTCTCGTCTGTGAAGATTTATTTGTAGGTTGTGCTCCTAGGAGGTGGTTGACATCAACATATACACTTTCACAACTCATTTCTATTGATGTCATGAATCCCAATTAAAAATACTAGAGAGAGAGAATTATAAAAGAAAAATAATAAAATAGGAGAGAAAGAAATGGAAAAAATGAAAAGAGAAATGTAAAAATGAAGTGCATAAAAACAAATTTAAAAAATAAAAATTGAAGAAGTGGAAATTAATTAAGGAAATAAGAGATAATGATTTCTATATAGGGATTTGATTGAATGGCACTTTGGTCTTCTCCATATGAACAAACATTTAGGGTAGCATGTTTATTACCTTGTGTAGCTTCCTTCTTCAAGTTCTACATGGTGAATACCACTCAAATTTAGTTACTTCATTCTCATTGTTTGAAATGGAGTCCTTTTAAATGTGTAGAAAGAGAACAAATTTTACATCTATAGCTAATGATAATCTAGCTGTAAAAAAACTAGAAAATAGAGTTTCTAGATCTTATTAGATGGTTTCTTCCATCATTGATTTCATCAATTAGGAAATAAAAATCCTTAATACATATGGTTTCTTAGAATGTGTGGGGAGGCAAAGGAAAAAAATCTAAATGATGTTGTTTATATTCAAAAGGCAACGAAGAACCTAACATTGCATTTGAATCACTTTTTTGGATGCAAGAATGTGTTTGATTTTGTAGAAATCTTTCGTTGTGCCTCTATGTTTTCAACTAGTTCAAGTTCTTTCATGTTTCATGTGGACCTTCATATTATATTAATGGAAGTTAGGTGCACCAATATAAAGAGATAGTTTTTATTTTCATATTACCATCAAAGTAATTAATGTCATGTATTCAATGGAAACAAGGAGATAGTGACAAGGTAAGCAATGTATTTCTCTAAGGAAACATGTATGAAAAACTTTGAGAGCGTATATTCAAATGTGGTTGAGATTGTGGGTGAAAAAAGTAGCATCTCTCTAGAGCTCCTTCCTTTTGGGGGAATGTGTATATAAAATAACATGTAATGTAGGATTTACAAATTAGAAATGTATTTTTTTGATTGGACATAAGGGGCCTCATAATTTTACCCATGATGAAGACTTAATCATTTAGAAAAAAACTTGGTCATTTTAGGATGGGTTTTGTTGGCACTAAATCCTACATGCCTTATTATGCCTCTTTATAGGGTTTTGCTTCCTTGGATTTAACAACTAATCAATGATGCTCTAGTCAAAGTTTCATTTTTGTGCCTCTATTGATCTTCACATCCGTTTTTTTTTCTACTGTCATGGCATGTTCCTTCCCCTCATGCAAATCTACATGGCCCTGAGTTTTAGTTGAAGCTCCAAAATCCTTTTAATGGTGGCATGTAATAATACCTCTATGCCTTCACTTTGCCCCTTACACTTTATCTTCTACCCATTCGTTCACTTGTGTAACTATAAATCTGTGTTTTAAGTGGTGGGCCTTTATTATTTTGGTGACAAGTTATTTCCCACTAAGTGTGTAGCTACTATCTCAAGTAGTCCTAAACTTATTGCCCAATGGCTCATAGTGTTCCACATAAGCATGGTGGTAGATAGTTTGGGATGAGCGATATGGCATAGGTGGTAGGTTATGTAGATGACTTCTTAGCAAAGTGGCCTAAGGTGTCAAATATGCATTGGTTGAGGGAAAGTATGTTGGCAAATTGGGTAGGCCCACATGGTTGTCTTGGAACTTCATTAGAATAATTCACACATGGGAAGACACAAAATTTTTTTCATTAGCTATGGCTTGGCGAGGGGAAATTTTACTAAATATTTTACTTGAGGCCAATGGGCTAATGTGATCCATGTCATCATTTAGTGGATTTCATATGTGGTGTTTCTTGGAGGCAATGTGGTGATGTATGGTTTGTTACAACTTAATAGGTTGTAAAAAATATGTAGCTTGGGGCACAAATTGGTGGGTTGGCACCATTGATCTTGCAAACATGGGTTCCTACTATCCAATTTGTGTAGTGTTTAATCTATTCGGTGATACATTGGCATAGTACAAAACTATTTGTGTAACTCATAATATAAAATATTTACATAGGAGTCAAGTGGACAAAAGTTCAAAACTATGTCACACTTTATAACGGAATCAACCAACACAAATATATTTTTCCAACTTAAACGATGAAAATTCATATGTATGTTTTGAATTTTAAAATGATATAAAGCAATGAAATGTATAAATTTTAATGTAGTTTATGATTATAATTTTTTAATTTTTTTCAAAATTAGTTTGATATTTTTTATGAGTTTAAAAGATAAATTTTAATTGCTAATTTTTTTGAAAAAAGTAACGTCAAGAAAAATATAGTTAAATTAACTTTTTTTTTTCTTTAATTATTTTTTCCTAATTAAAAAAATAAAATATCTAGTGCATGGCAAAAAAATTAATTTTTGATGAATAATTATTTTTTAATAATTTTTTAAATTCAAATTTAATCAGAATGATATAGTTTTATGGGACATCAACTTTTGTACATTTTTTAATTTTTTATTTAAAAAAAATACCCTCTTGGAGAAGATTCTCTCCTCTAGTGTATCATATATTTTTCAAAAAATTTAAATATATTTTACCTATTTATTTTTAATTTCTAATCAGCTGCATATTTGATTATAATAACCTAATTGTAATAAATTTAAAAATAATGCTAATATAACTAATCAAAATATTAAAACAATTATATATCTAAGTTCTAGACTTTGAGTTCTACCAAAGGGTCTTTTCATATTTTCATGAAGTACTTTTTGGTTGGAGAAATTTGGAGTTGAACTTAAATTTGTTTTTTAATTTTTTTGAAAATAGGGGGTTGGTTGCCACATGGGATGCCAAATAGGTAGTTTCAGGTGAGATAGTATCACCCGAAAAGGTTTAAAAAAAAACTCTACCACATGAAACCTTCTATGTAAATAAATACATTTTTCAAAGTCAAAATCATATGATATAGATTTAAAAATTTTGGGCAAAAAGGTTATGCCCAAAACTCTTTATGCCACACAATGCCACATAAGTGCTACATGTGGTTTTAGGCGGAACCTTTTCACCCAAAACAATTTAGGGTGAAACTATTTCTAGAGAAACTATTTAGTTGACTGAAACTGTGACACATGTTTGAACTTTTACCCAAGTGGTAGTGAACAAGAAATTCTTATTGACCTACAAGGGACTAATGAGTGTTTTTCTATGGGGTTAGAGTGTGAAGTAGTGACTGTGATAAGGCCACATGATCTTAAATGGTTAACATGACTAGCCTAGTATCATTTGACAAGGCACAATATAGAAGGCATAATGAATGGCCTATATGGTAGTTCCTTAAAGGAATAACAAAATGGCTAAATTATGATTGAGAATATCCACCTTATGTGTCAAATACTCTACCTTTGATCTTTAAAATTGATTGCACAACATCTAATTTTCAAAAAGTTACATGACCTTGATGGTCATGTCATAAGGTATGGTATTAGGTGGCTTTGTAAGTAAATGAAAGGTTGCCATGTTGTCCTTGCTAGGTCATTTAGTGGGGTTGGCTAGTGCTATATTCTACTTTATGTGTGTGTAAATTTATTCATAATAATGCTTCTTTATGTGTGCTCATATGTTTAAATACCATGGTGTCATGGTCTAGTAGGAAAATCTAAGAGAATAGAGATGACACAATATATATTTATATTGTATCCTATTACTTAGAGACCAATGTGTGAAATTCCTAGGTGGAGCCACATTCACAACATTGAATTAAAGGGCATTGAATGGTCTTTGTTGCTAGGTTATTGGTGGGCCCTATGCACATACGTGGTGAAACTTGATATGTTTAGTCAAAGTTTCTTTATAATATAAATGATGGATACATATTCAATAGCCAATTAAATGGATAAATGTTAAACCAAAGCACATGCATGTTGGTCATTTGGGCATGAACCATTGATCTCATTATGAGTATCCAAAGACATTGATCTTGCACCATTCTTTCAAATGTGTTAACTACGATAAGGTGCTTGCATATATTTAATATGGAAGAACATGAGTTTATAAAGGTTTGTATGAAATAGAGGAAAAGTAAAAGGAGAAGTGCATATGTAGTTGGATGACTTCATGACACATACACTACCCAATAGAAGCTCTAATTTAGTGTGTGGCTTAGTCACTCATATAACATAATCTTGTGTAGGAAAATCACACATATAGAGTCATGTGTTGTGTAAAGGAGGCATTGCTAGGAATAATGAGAAGACAATAGCTTATGCCTTATGCAAGAATAAAATTGAACCAAGTCTTTCAAGCATGGGTTGTATTCCCACATTTATGAGATATAGAAACCAATAAAATAAGATGCTACAAGTAGTGTACATGTACATGATCTAAATTTTCTTATTTCCCATGTTTATATAGAGAATTCCAATCTAATGGGGAATTCCTACTTGAGGGATCGAATTTGATTGAAGACACCAAACTATAGAGGAATTAAATTTTTGAGTAGAGAGTTAAGGTGTCATTATATCCTCTTAGATTTGTTACAAGTGTCATAATCATCTATGATCTAGGGAAAATTTGATTTGTTATAAATATATGTGTTATTTACGAGTAGATCTTTGGCCAGTTTTTGTACACTATAGTCCTAAGTGTAATTTAGGTGATCAAATGTTGTATGTCATAGTTGGTGAATGGTTATGGATTGTTTTGTATGAGTCTGGGGAAGGTATTGTATTTTAGAGATCTCTCCATAATTTGATGTCTTCATGTTTAACTAAAATATTTCTAGGGATTTTGAAATAGATCTTTAAGGTCACACTTAATAACTATTTCATTATTGATTAGTTCATTGTGGTAGTTGTTATATAACACTCTAAAATCCTTTGAGAATAAATATTCATAATGTAAATGAATATTTTTAAAGTAGATTTGATTATGTGTATGTTTCTAGTATCTTATATTTGTAGATATATGCATGTCTAGTTATTTATTATAGGTCTACATGATTGTCTCTCCCTCTTTAAAATTATTTTACCCTCATTTATCAATGAATACACACCAATATTTAATAATAAGTGAACAAATATTTTTATGAAATTATATTTTTTGTGTCTTCCTCAGTAGTATAGAGTAGTTTTAAGCCTTGCTAATATGCATAGTTTAGCATTATAAATTATGACAAGTATTTAGTGATCTCATACCTAATATAAATTCAAAGAGATTTACTTATAGGATTTCTATTGACTTGTATTATTCAATATTGTATTTTTTTCTCAATCATTTAAAAACCTTTTTCCTAGTTTAAATATTTAGAGAGTTATACTTCTGTGGATGTTTGGGTTGCATATGATGTTAGAAATATTACCAGGATTCATTTGAAGGGATATAAATTTCATTTACATCTTAAGATGCATATGTAATATGTTGTTATCTTCATGGAGAGGTCTCTAGGGTTTTTTTGATAGTAAACCAATATATTAAGTATCAAGTGAAACCTTTTTTGGGTATTTGTCTACAAAGGGTATATTTTTCTAAAGACCTAAAAGTTTCATTTTCATTTCTCTTTAATTATCCTATTTAGACCTCTTGGATCACCCTCCATGGTATTTTAGAGCCAGAAGTGTAGAAGAGTTGATCAATTCTATTAATTGGACCATTACTACCTGTAGTGTAGTCATAATTTTTCGTCATTATCCTAGGTTGACATACATCCCTATTTGCAAGTTTTTAGTCCAATCTCTAATATTGTAGGCTTGTATTTTTATTTGGAAAAAAAATGCAAATGTTCTTGGGCATGCTTTTGTCATGATTCTATTATCTCATGTGCGATTTGATTGGTGAGACTTCATCAAATGTGGAACAAACCTAACTTATTTCTTCCCTTGAGGATGTATCCTACTCTTCAAGGTGTTTCCTCTTCCAAGTTGTGACTCTACTAATCTTCTTTAAATTTTCCTTATTGTTGTCAATATTGCCCATGAGCGCTTTTTCTCCACATTTCAAGCAACAAATTCTTAAGGTGCATAATACCATTTTTTATCTCTTCAAGGATGAAATTATAGATTTGTACATGTATTCTTGGATTGTATGGATGAATAGATTTTTTCTTTAGTCATATAGTGAACTCATATGAAAATGGGTTCTTAGTGGGAGTGTTTGAGGGAAGAATATTCATGGCATCCTCATAATACTTTTGTATCTCCCCAATAGTTCTTACTATAATGAATCTAATGGCCAAGAATATGCTAAGATTCATGGTAATACTTCTTATCCAATAACAAGTTATTTGTATTCTCCTATAAGATGTTGATAGGATTGAGCAAAAATATCCTAGGTGGAAAGTTAAGCAAGCCCAATATGTTGAAACATGAGCCTAAAATATTCAAGCTCATAGAATACACCTTATTTTTGGTGAATATAAATAGAAGGATTTCTCTTAGATATTTGATTCTCCAAATCCCATACCAAGTGACATTTTTTATTGGTATCCAAAACTTGATGGGCATGATTCAACATTAGGTGATATGCACATTCAAGTGTTTTGTTGATTAGATGAATGATTTTTGACATTAAGGTTGAATATATGTGGTTGGTATTATTTGTTAAATCTTTGAGAGGATATGTTTTGGATTGGTTTAATGGTTTCATATACCATTGTTTTTCATCTCAAGATGAGATTATATAAAAATTTACTAAGTAAAATGGAGATGAAATTGATTCTACTTCGTTGATTCAAGAGTTTTATAGTATTTAAAGATATGATGATGAATCTATTGCTATATTTAATACTAGATTTGATAATATTATAATGGATAGAATTTAGCATAGAATGCCTAAACAATATATTTGTGTGAGTTGGTATTGTGGGGTTTTTAATTATGTAACAAATGTTCTTTTAAAGAAGATGAATGTTAGGAGTCTCCACTATGATTACATGGTCTATTTCTATTGATGAAGTCATCATAGAAATAAAGATGGTACATTGTACATCCATGGGTATTAATTTTGATAAACTAATGTGAATATCTAGTCTAATATTTAAATTATCTACATAGGTTGGTGATGTTGATGACCATGTTGCAATCTATGATGCTCCATTTTCTCGGTGTTAAGATTCCCAACCATCCTATATAGAATTTACTATAAAATAAATTTCAAGAGAAGAGAGTTAAGGGGATACTATTGATCATGGTTTAACTTTGTTCTTAAAATAATTTACTAGCATATTTGTTAATGAGAATGATTGTAGTAAAGATTCTTATGAAACAATTTTGAATGAATGTAATATAACCAAGAGTAAATTTGAAGAATTAGGTTCTTCACTTGAAGTTCCTCACATTTCTATATTTGATGTTGATGATCTCTATGACAGTTTGTGTTACTTGGGTGACTCCATTGAATATGATTCTATGTCTTTTGATAGAAAAAATAAATCTATTTGGGATTAAAGTTTGAGATTAAGTACAAAAGAACTATTGGTTGCTATTACAAGCCTTTCCATGGAGGGAGCCAAGGTTTTCAAGGATAGGTGTATGGGAGATGAAGCCATGGCTACATTCTTGAATAGAGATAAGGATCTAGACAAATTGCATTATGGAAACTCCAGGAGAATGCTTACATATCCATGGGACGAAGTTGCTATATGTGTCTTATGATGTTTGTAGCCTTAGAGGCCATCTATAAATCTATTTACTCTTACCACTTTGTCCTTCTTAAACACTTTAGGAGAGTGAGTCTTGTGTCATTTCCATATTATTTTCTTTAATCCATGGAAGGGTCCATGATGGATTGCAAGAAAGCCCCAATGGTTGTCCCTTTACACCAAGGGATTATGCTCCTAGTGGTGAGCCACATTAACAAGCATAATCCCCTTGTCCCCTAGTCAATTATCAAGAAAGGGAAGAAGAAAAAATGGATTATTGATTATTCAATCTTATTCTCTGAAGAGACATACGAAGAAGATAGTAGTTGGAACAAAATAGGTTCAAAACTTGATTTAGAGCCTAGTAGCCAGAATCCTCAAGATCTTAAAGACATGGAAGCAAGGAGGGATAGTCCCAACATCAGTAAAAGGAAAAGAGATGGGGAGACTACCACCTAAGTGAGGAAAGAGATGCCCTATCTTTTGGAGAGAGGCAAAGATAAATCTTTCCTTGATCTTGATGTGTAGATCCCCTTCCCAAGTGTTGATGATCCCTGTCCCAAGGTCATAGCTGAACCTTGCATTCCTTATCTTGCCCCCTCATCTTTGAAAGAAGTGAATGATGATATCTATGCCCTAAGATAAAACATTCAACTCTGCACCAAACCTTTGTTGTCCAACACAAGCTAATGAAATGGTTCTATACTAAGATTAGTGGGATCAACATTAAAATGGAAATTATCACTAAGAAGAGTAGTGGGGAAAGACAAGTACTTTTGGAGGAAGAAAGATTTTTTTTTAAATGGGAAGCCATCCCTTTTTTCAACAACCTTTAGAACGACCTTCCAACCAAATTTTTTTTGGCTATCCTAGAGGAGAAAGTGACCAAAGGCTAGGGACAATGGGAGGAAAGAATTGTGGCCTTGGAACAAGAGCTCAAAAAATTGAAAGAGAACTTCAACATGTATATGAAGGTTAATGCAGTGGAAATTAGAAGTTTAAATATAAACATCAACAAACACATGTCCAAAGATGTAGAGGAGAAAAAGGTTTCTGCAAGCACAAGTCCCAGTACCAAGACTAGGAGCATAACAAAATAGAGAAAGGAAGGGAATAGAAAACCCCAGGATTTCCAAAGCTTCGAGGAGGATATGGAAGATCTTGAAGCTTCCAACACCCTAAAGGACCTGTAATTTTCTATGTGTGTTGGTTTTTCTATTTTGTTCTACTATAGGTGTTTGTTTGGGGTGTGTTTGTGGGTCATCTATGGTTCCACTGATTTTTTGTATTGTAAAGTGTTTCCAAGGTCCCTTCAAAATCTATTTTACCCATTTTTAATAAAAAAAATCAATCTATTTGTCCCAATGACATTATCATATATATTTATCAAGTTAGCCAATTTGATTATGAAAGGATTCAATAATATCTACATGCAAATAAAGAAGAGAATGACTTTCCCTATTTGGGTGACATTGAAAATAAACAACATGGAACTCATATAGACTGTATGCCTAAAATTCAGGGGTTTTATTGGGATATACCTAATGAAAATGTATGTCTAAACAAATCATGTTGCTAGGTATATTTCTTGATCCATGTGAGTTGGAGGTATATAAGTTTTATCTTGATATGCCTAATGAGGTATGTAGTCTAGACAATGTTGAATACATGGATTACGAGGCCAATGAAGATAAGATTGCCAACCCATGTAATTCTGAATAAAATTTATAGACATGAAATATATTGAATGTGATTTTGATGATGTAATTCTACATGATTCATGTATGGTACACATTGAGTTGCTTGATTAAGAAAAAATGTAGTAGATTTACTTTTATTATCACTTCTTCAATAGTAGTGGGCTCATTTACATGATTGGGTGTGTGAACATCTTCATCTTTTAGTTGAGAAATGATTGCAATATCAAAATAGATGGAATTTCTCATCTTAAAATATAGTAATGGACAATGGAAAACAATGGTTTCAATTTTTATTATGGCCTATCGGGATAGGTTTTTCATACACCTTGCAATTATAACATTTTATTTATTATTATTTGTGAGCCCTCATGAAAAAGGGCATCCCACTATGACTTGGATATTATTTCCATTTGTATATTTTGTTATAATGTGTGTAAATGTATGTAAGACAATCTTTTGTAATGTAATATGCGTAAGAGCATATATGACAATGTAAGTGGTGTACGATAATCTATAACACATGTTTGAGTATGTAATATGAGGGGAGTTACATTATTGACTTGACTTGTTGGCCAAATTAAGATGCATGTTATGGTGCACCATAGAGCACCTTTGAATAGATATAATGGATCCAAAATTTAGAGAACCAAATTTGGTTAGGTGGTTATGATAGCTTATGATAGGTGTAAGGAATATGTTACTTTTAGTTGATGGACCAATAATTGGAATGGGGCATTGAAATTTGGTGTCAAGAGAGTTTAATCTCCATACCTCTCATGGGTTGGCTCATGATTTATGGCTTACCACTCATGGTTTCATGGACTTCTTCTCCTATTTATTTCGTGCTTGAGATGGAAGTCTCATAGTTTATTTATAGGTACCATTATGCATCTAAATAATTAGTGGGAAAAACTTATTGGATCATTATCTATTGTGCATGTTGAACTCACATCCAATACCAAGTGTAGCATCCTCAGTGTTTCTACTAAAAACTAATCAAGAGTCTCCATTTTAACACTTGATCTCTAACTCAAATAATTTCCAAAACTCTCATTACATGATCTAACAAATTCCCATGATGTTACAATTCACATCCAAGGGATCTCTAGCCTTACCCAACATGAATCACCACCAAAAATATTACTATATGACCATTGCAAAATCTAAGAGCTTCTCCTAACATCATGATTTGCACCCATATAATGTCAAGACTGTCAGTACACAAAAAACACATAATCTAGTAGCTTCACAATACCACATCGCTACTAGATCTCCCATTAAAAATGTTCCAGACCTTGCATAGCACCATGATAAAAATCAATATCATCTCAAAACCCACAACAAAGGTGTTCTACAACTTCCCATGGCACAATTTATAAAATCACTACCAAAGGTCACACTAAAAGTGTCCTAGAGCTTCAATGGAATTGATATAAACATCTCTCAAGTCTAAAGATGATCCATTGACTTAAGAAAATCAAATAAATTTAAACATAAACTACTTCTTAGGAGCTTCAAAAAGGAAAACTAAAAACCATTACCTCCTAACCTAGAAGACAAACTACCACAATACACCATGTACCTCCACAAAGATCCTACTAAACCATGATCTGAAGGATAAAATATCACCATAGTCCACATCCTCAAAAAAACAAAAAACCATCTATCTTTGACTAATAGATACACATTCAACCCTTGTCATTTCTAAAAATCCCACTAAAAAGTGATTAGGAACTTCGCAAGGTAGAATGGTTCATTCCCTAAAAAAGCATGAGGACATACATTGAGGTATCACAACAATGTTGGTTTAAAATTCTTCTTAACCAATGTCAGTGCCAATACTCCCACTGAAAAGTGATCTAGAGCTTTCCTTGGCATAGTGGTTCATACTAAGGTCTTGTAGGTGAAAAATAGAATTTTCTTCCAAGAAACTTAAGGAAAGGTGGTGGAAAAAACATGAATAATTCCCTCCAAGTCACTTTAGGTGTAATGCCACAAATTTTACATTAGGGCATTAGTAGACAAAACAAAGACCAACAATTTTTTCATGTTAAGAATGTTACATCATCATATGATATTGCACACATTCTCACACAAGGTACTAAGACATCACACAATGACACATGAGGTAGGCAATCTATAATGTATCAAGCATGGTGACACAAATAAAATAATTACAAAAACACAAGTTAAAATCATGGCAACCTCAAGTTACAAGTCATTGTGGAAATGTGAAGCTTCTAGACAATTTTGCCACTTTTGTGGAACTTCAAAGTTCCCATGCAATTATGTAGTTTTGTGGAACTTTAGAGTTCCCTTACAATTCTATAGTCTTAAAAAAGTTTGAATTTATCTTACAATTATGTTGTTCCTACAAATTGTAAGTGAACTCCTAATTCTCAAAACCCTTCAACTTTTGGAACTTCAGATCTCCCATGCAAGTTTGTCGCCCTTGCAAATTGCATGTAGTCCTTCAATCCCCATGAATTTTAAACTAGTGGAACTTTAGAGTTCCCATGCAAGTTTGTAGCCTTTAAACATTGCATGCAAAGCTTTGCTCCCTTCATCTTCACAACTGGTAGAACTTTGAAGTTTGCAAAGAGCATTTTAGCCTACAAACTACAAGGCTACCTTTGATTCCTAAAAGTCCACAACCTCTACTTGTAGAACTTTGGAACTCTAGAGTAGGTTCACACACTTGCAAACTACAAGCCTACCTCTAACCTCTAAAAGTACATAATAACTCCACTTGTGAAGCCTTAGAACTCCAGAGGAGGTTTACACACCAACAAACTATAAGCCTACCTCTAACCTACAAACCTTGATGGCCTACAAATTGGACTTTAGCATCTGAGAGAAACTTTGTAGACATACAAATCACAATCTTGCATCCAAACCTTGAAACTTTGATGATCTTGTAAACTAGACTTTAGAATCTAAAAGCAACTTCACAAACTTGCAAATTATAATCCTACCTTGCAACTTCACAAACTTGCAAATCATATTTCAAGGGGAATTAGGGCATGTTGTGTAAGCTACAAAAGGTAGAAAATGAGAACTGTACAAGATAAACTAAATGATGAAAAATGAACATAATTGTTGTATAATATATTAGAATTGGAATTTTTGAATCTTTGACTTGGTATGAAATTTAGCTAGATGCTAGAGCAATTCTCAAGATAAATCTAGACCCTTGTAATACTTCAAAAATAGGTATCTATAAGAAACCATGATCAAGTTTACATTTTGAGATCGAAACAAGAAAATTATAAAAATAACTAACCTAGGAATGGTACAAAATTGAATTAATGACTCAAAATTAAAAAATCGAGCATTCATTCAAAGGCTTACATGATGGTAATGAATCTAGTTGTTCTCTCCTTTAAGCAATAATACATTTGGCAAGGTGAATAAGAGTTTTTCAAAATAGAAAATACATTTAGCATGGTCTACAAAACATTTGTTGTGGTGAACTAATGGATTAAGGGGTAAATTTGCAAATTTGGATCGAAAGAAAAGATTTTTGCATTGAAAGAGGGTACAAATACTTAGTATTTGACTAAGGTTGACTTCTAGGTGACACATTAGAGATTCTAAGAAGTTGACAATGCATTTCTACCATGGAATTAAATGTCTAAGACTATTTAATTAGTTTTCATGCCAAGTAGGGTCATGGGTTGGGTTATCCAATCACCATCAGACTGCCATGTATGCATGTTCATTTTTAGGCACTTACAGTACCTAATTTTCATTTATGAGACAAAAGCTACTCATTGCATACTTTTCATCTATTTTATTGGTTTACATGGACAATCCATACAAAAGGACATTTCTATAAGATGCATGTTTGTGAGTACTACATACTTTGGGACACATGATCATTTAGGATTTGTACATGCACCTCAATGTGGGCACAAAATATAATGGTGAAATTTGCATATCATGCCATTTCCTATTAGTGATGTGCCCATTTTGGGAACTATATTAATGCATGTGCATATCAACAAATGGTGTAATTGTGTGCAAATTTGGGCTCATTTTTTAGACTTTACCTATTCCTATACACATATTTGCACATATTTAGCTGTCACCTTATCCTTAGATGCACATACTCCAAAACGTTCACCTAATCCTTGCATTTATCACACTTATCTATATACTACCCTATTGAAATTAGGGCAGGCAACTAAGAGGGGGGGTGAATCAATTATCACAAAACTTTTATCTTTTGTTGCATTTAATCTTCTTTACCACTTATTAACAGATTAATGATATAGCCATGAAAGCATGAATCAACAACACATGAGCAGAAACATAATCAACACACATAACACTGAGATTTTTATGTGGAAACCTAGTTAAGGGAAAAACCATGGTGGGGGTTAACCCACAAGATTTATTCTATGTTAAAAGAATAGAAAAATGGGAAGGCACTTGCCTTCATTCGCACTACCCAGAGTTCACTACTCAAAGGAGGCTCACTCTCTACAAGAACATTCACAATGTTAACACTAAAAGGTAAAACTAAGAAATAGCATCTTCTTCATGCAAGGTTTAATTCCATTGAAGCACACAACACCTTTGCTCTGCTCCCATTCACTTCTTTGCTACATCCACATCTTTATTTACATCCACACATTTCCACGACTTCACAACACTTATTTATACATGTCATCAACTTTGGAATGAACATCAAAGTCAGCCTTACAATCATCTATCTGGAACATTCTCCAAGATAGGCATTACAAGCAATTACAATCACAAGACTTAAAATGCATTATACGAACCATCACAATGTTGGCCAAACATAGTTGGGTCTTGAATCTTCCTCAAACAACATGCCACGTTCCATAGAACTCTTCTTAGATCATCTGCAACATGCCCCAAGCATCCGATCGGCCAAGACTGGAAAGAATAACAACACCCAAGGAGAAATCTTCAACCACGAGCTCAATCTTCAATGCGGACCACCAACACAATAGGTACATGATCCAGAGACCACCAAAAGCAAAATTAAATCAACAAGAACAACCACATCACCTCAAATCACTAGTAACACTTGCATCTTCATCCAGGAACTCAAGAACACTAACTGTCATGACTGTCACACTAGAAATATTGCTTGCAGACCTCCAAACCACTAACCACTTGAGTTGAGGATACACACCAACATCCCAAACATACCTATAAAACCGCAGATCATAATATTCCAATGCAGAGCAATCCGGACCAAATTCCTATCACCGTATTACCTCTGAACAACTACAAAACTCAGTTTTACTTGGATGGCCATAACTTCACCAATACATCATGTGGATCTCTCAAGTCTTAGTTGGAACAACTTCAGACATTTCTCTACAAAACCCTTTGGTCCACAGACTCTAATCTTCATCTCACTGGAAATGCAGAGCAATCTACTTTGTTGAACTGCACTGTCTTCATTGTTTCTGACAAAGAGATATGTAACTCACTTATTTCTTCTGGAGAGGCCAATTTTATTAGTATCCTCAACATACAAGTCTTCTAAACAAGTAATAGAATAAGATACAGTTGACACCAATGACAAAAAGGATATGTTGACATCAATGACAACACTGATTAGGAACATATTTGCAACAATCTCCCCCTTTGTCATTGATGGAAACATATGATGTGAAAAACTATTTCAACCATCAAGACAAGAAATTCTCCCCCTTTCTCTTATCACAACTGTAACCACTCTCTTCACTACTCCCCCTTTCACCAGCAACTACTTACTTCAAATTTTTTACATGACATCTCTCCCCCTTTGACATCAATGGCAAAGGGTACATATTTGCAATCATCTCTCACCCTTTTTATTTCTTAGATAAGACCAAATTGAACTCAGAACATACTAACTCCTCCCCATGAGTATCATCCCCTTACCATCAATCTGGATCACAAGATATGACTGTGAGTTCCACTGGACTGATGCACATTGGTGCACCTTAGTTCTGAAAAGGAGGGGTAATCACCCCCAGCTTCCCTCTAAGATACTCAAAAGGGTCCTTAGGTAGAGGCTTAGTGAAGATATCTGCAATCTGATCCTTTGAAGGAACAAACTCCAATTTGACTTCATTCTCATTTACCTTCTCTCTCAAAAAGTGAAACTTGATGGATATGTGCTTTGTATTTGAATGCAACACCGGATTCTTTGATATGTTTATTACACTTGAATTATCACAGAAGATTGTAATAGGCTCTTCAAACACAATTCTAATATCCTTCAACATTTACTTCATCTACAAAACTATTGAAATATGGTGAGCACAAACACAGATAACCAGATCAAACCATTTTAACACAGCAAAACATAAAACATAGAATAATATATTATTATCTTCAGATGATTTTACATTTGAGTGCATTGGCTTATAAAGACACATATTCCCATACAAGTAACCACAATAACTTCTTAAAAACTACTACGGGAATAACTAATTCCCTAACTTATAAAACCAACATTTATTTATTAAACTAATAAATGTTAAACCTTAATTTATTCTAACACCCCCCTTTAAGATTTACATGTAATAAAACTAACATTCCACCATTTATTATATTGTTCCTGCAATAGTACCAAGGGACCCCCCCTGAATGCTAATATTCTCAACAAAACTGATTACATAATATGAATACATATTTTATAGAAGATCTTCTCCCAAAGAACAAATCCTGAACCAAGCGGGGTTCCATCATGTTGTCTCATCTACCCTCAGAAAGGGGTAGCTTCGAGCTGTGTTCTTGAGCTATTTAGTCTAGAACTCTCAAATCACAGAGTCTTGAATTATTTGACAACAATCCCTAACAGATACGATAGATCTCTATCATTGTCTAGTGACTGTGAAAGGGTATAATTTTTGATCATATACTCTAAAGCTCGCTAGACAACAATCCATATTGAGCTCAACACCAAATCCCAAACCTGTCTCCAAAACAAAATCTTCACAAAACATACATTCTTCAAATATGTCAGCATCAACAAAGAAAAACAAAACAACCAAAACCAAAAATGCTTCTCATGCAAAGCATCATCTCAAAGCGAGAAGCTAACTTTTGATGATGGAAAATCCTCCATCCTTTGATGCCGCCTACCTCCAATATGACTCTCTTAGTCCTTACCCTCCAAAGATAGCACTAGAGGAATTACTACAACCCTCAAAAGCCTCCAAATATATGTCAGTAGGAACAACCAATTTGTTTCCATCCATGGTACAAAAAGATTGCATGATATTGAATAGATTTTCTACAACCTTCATTAGTAGATGATCTATGCATTGCTACTGACTAACATTGAGAGAAGGAACCATTCTTAATTCTTTAGCCTTATCACTCCAAAATATACAAAGTCAACTTCAACAAAAAATCATTATATCTCCATAAATAATTTTATTTCAATATTTGGCCCATATTTGTATTCTCATCATATTTACACATCCAAAAACTTCAAAATTCTTTAAATATTTTGAGAAAAATTCCACTACTTATCTCTCCTCCTCTTTTTTTTTCTAATTTATGGAAATCATTTTTCCTTTAAAAAATAATTCTCCTTAAAAAAATCTCTCTTTAAAAAACTTTTTAACTTTCTCCCAAAAACAAAATGTTTTACTCTAGGTAATACATGAAAACTTTTCAAAAGTCCGTTTTAAACCCTAAAACATTTAGGAAGGGAAATGTATTTATAAATGTACCTTTTTCACATGTATTCCACTTACACCTTTCAACACCCAACAAGTTTTTCCTTCATACAAACAAGTCTTCCACACCGCAACTGTTTGCAACGGTCATGTTTTCTCTCAATTATTTATTACAATCTCTCCTCTTCATATGATCTGTAAATATTTTATTGATTTCTTGTTTTCCTCTACAAACTACCAATAGTAGCAATACTGCAATAGTCTGGAAATGATTTTACTTGCTAACTCATGCATAATGCTTGCAAATCTTAACAGTTTCGGGATATGCACAAAATTAAACAAAAACAACTTATACACCTTTCACCTTTCTTCAAATAGTTTTCATGTCTTTATAGCCTCCCATTTGTGCAGTAGCACTGATATCATACATTTTATTCTTAATATTGATAATCAAATCACTTTTATCAAATATTAATGCCTTAACACCTAACACAACAACAAATAATTTTCACATAGTAGATGAAGGAATTTCTCTCTATGTTGCAGCATATCCACCTTCTTCAATCACAGGCACAAGATTAAGGTTGCTCTGATACCATATTGAAATACGGTGAGCACAAACATAGATAACCAGATCAAACCATTTTAATACAGCAAAACATAAAACATAGAATAATATATTATTGTCTTTGGATGATTTTACATTTGAATGCATTGGCTTATAAAGCCACATATTCCCATACAAGTAACCACAATAACTTCTTAAAAACTACTACAGGAATAACTAATTCCCTAACTTATAAAACCAACATTTATTTATTAAACTAATAAATGTAAACCTTAATTTATTCTAACAAAAACTTGAGTATAATTACTTGCTGCTACTATAGACTCTGCCTCTACAGTAGACAGAGATATTGCCTCCTTCTTTTTGCTCAACCAAGAAACCAATCTCTTTCCTAAGAAAAATGCACCACCACTAGTACTCTTCCTATCATCCACATCTCCTACCCAATCAGCATTTGTATATGCATGAAGAGTGAAATCATCACCCTTAGGATACCATAAGCCATAATCAGATATTTCCTTCAGATATCTAAAAATTCTTTTGACTACTACAACATGAGATTCTTTAGGATTAGCTTGAAATCTAGCAACAAGGCCAACTGCATTCATAATATCAGGTCTGGTATGAGTCAGATAAAGCAGTCCTCCAATCATTGATCTATACCTTTTCTGATTTGCCTTAGGGGAATCATCATCTTTACTCAACTTACATCTAGTTATCTTAGGAGTACTCACTGGTTTTCAATCCTCCATTCCAAACTTTTTCAGCAACTCTTTCACATACTTAGACTGAGATATGAAGATGCCTTTATCTAATTGAATGATTTATAGACCCAAAAAGAAATTCATTTCACCTAGCATGGACATCTCAAATTCACTTTGCATTTGATCAACAAATGTTTTACACATGCTTTCATTTCCACCAAAGATGATATCATCAACAAATACCTCAACAATCAAGATGTGTTCATGATCAATCTTGAAATAAAGATTACTGTCAGCAGTACCTTTGCTAAAACCTAACTTTAGTAGATACTTATCTAATCTTGCATACCAGGCTCTTGGGGCTTGTTTAAGTCCATACAATGCTTTTCTCAATCTGTAGATCATATCTCCTTGATCAGACAAATAGAATCCTTCTGGTTGCTCAATGTAGACTTCTTCTTCCAAACCTCCATTCAGGAATGATGACTTGACATCCATCTGGTAAACTTTGAAATCTTTGTAAGTAGCAAAGGCAAGAAATAATCTGACTTCTTCAATTCTTGCCACCGGAGCAAAAGTTTCTTCAAAAATCAATTCCCTCTACCTGAGAATATCCTTTGCACACCAATCTTGCTTTGTTTCTCACAACTTCACCATTTTCATTCAATTTATTCAGGAAAACCCATTTAGTTCTAATTACATTTTTGTTTTCAAGTCTAGGAACAAGATCCCAAGTATGATTCTTCTCAATTTGAATTAATTCTTCTTCCATTGATTTTACCCAACTTTCATCATTACAAGCTTCATTCACTAATTTTGGTTCAATATTTGAAATCAAACAATACTCTTCTTGTTCTTCAGCAATTTTTCTTCTAGTTTGAACACCTTTATTTTTGTCTCCTATAATCTGATCTTCTGAATGATTCAACCTTACATACTTGGGGGTTTTGGGATTTTCTTGAACTTCTGATTTTCCTCAGCATTTGCACTAGCTTCTTGAACTTGCTCTCCTTTATTTGGACTTTCATCTTGATCATCTGATTCATATCCACAAGATCTGGAAGGTATCTCCTTTCTTTCATCAACCTTGACATTAGTACTTTCAACAATCTTTTTCAATCTCTTGTTAAAGCATCAGTATGCCTTGCTTTGGTTAGAGTAACCCAGAAATATTCCTTCATCACATCTTACATCAAACTTGCCAAGATCATCATCTCTTTTGATATAGCATTTACTACCAAAAACTCTAAAGTATTTCACAGTAGGAGCATTACCAAACCATGGTTCATAAGGTGTTTTACCAGTATTACCTTTGATTTGCACCCGGTTAAGAGTGTAGACAGCAGTACTCACAGCCTCTCTCCAATAGACATGTGGAACATTTTCTTCCATAATCATGGTTCTAGCAGCCTCTTGAATAGTCTGGTTCTTCCTTTCCACAACTCCATTATGCTGAGGAGTCCTAGGAGCAGATAACTATCTTCTTATTCCATGCTTTTCACAGAATGCATTAAACTCACCGGAGGTAAAGTCTCCACCTCTGCTAGATCTCAGACACTTTATCTTCACACCAATCTCATTCTCCACCCTAGCCTTGAACACCTTGAATCTATCAACAACCTCTAATTTCTCTCTAAAGAAAGTGACCCACATCATCCGGGAGTAATCATTAATCAGTAACATAAAGTATCTATCTCCTTGCAAACTCCTAACTCTAGCAGGACCACACAAATCAATGTGCACAAGTTCCAACAATCGACTTGAAAATTGTTCTTTACTTTTAAATGTAGTTCTGGTCTATTTGCCCAACTGACATTCCTTACACATGCTATTAGCTGGTTTCACAAGCTTTGGAAGATCACTCACAACCTGAGTAGTGCTTATCTTGATAATATTATCAAAGTTTACATGACACATTCTCCTATGCCACAACCAACTCTGATCAATCTGAGCAATCAAATAACTTTTACTAGTACCACTTAAATGAAATATATTACCTCTAGTCTATGTACCAGATGCAATCTCAGTTCTAGAGCTTTCCAAAATTTTGCATCTTCCATCCTTGAATCTGAAAGGAAGCTAGGTGTGCGGAAATGCTTCCTACACTAATCTATTGAGGAAAGGGCTATGCAAATTCAACTTTATCCTAACTATTATAGTGATGTTAAACCATTAACATGAGATATTGCAGCAAAACACAAGAACCAGAATGTAGACAGAAGAAGAGAGACAAAGATTTACAGTGGGGAAAACCCTTATCGGGTGAAAAACCCCACACTCAGAAACCTGCACAATGTATTAACAAATCTGAAAGAATGTTTACAATACACTTGCAATGCAAGCTTCAATGGTCTTCAACACTCATGTCTAGAGTCAATCTGGTAGCATAATAGTACCTATAAACCTGTGATACAAACTCCATCTCCAAGCACCTGTATATAAAAGAATTACAAGGCAATATTGGACCTTTCTTGGAATGGGCGTCCAATATGGCATATTGGACCAAAACCCACACCTAGGGACACTTGGTCAACATTGTAGAATATGTCTGACACTTATCCACATCTCCCATCCCAAAGAGGTCGCCTATTTCCAAAATGGGCTATGACAGATGCTCTTACGACACTTACAACCGTCATAGAATCTGTCATAGCGGTTACAACTTACAACTGTAAGAGAATCTGTCATACACATGCTATAAATAGCATATTCTCTTACAACACATCATACTCCACCTTGGGATGCCCAAATATGCCTCATTCAAAGATGCTACATGACACATGTCATTACCTGTCTTACAACCTTCTATTCTTGACTCTTACATGTCATAGATTCATCATAGGAATCCATCATAACCGTTTTGGTCAAACATTCCTTACACAACATAGAAGATGCTGACACATGGCAGAATATTTCTACCACTAAGTGTGATGCCTATCTCCTCATGTGAGGACAAAATAACTAGTTGTCATAATCCATGTAGGATTGACACATCATTGTGCCACATCCCACAATATGACAAAGTGGAATTTCCAATTATTTACAACATAGGCAATGAATAATAAATACAAACATTACTAATGCAGGGAATTACCAAGGTTGAGACACATTAATTCCCAACATTCTCCCACTTGTCAAACACCTTGTAAGAGCCTATAGAAAAACATAATTTAACTGCTATAGGCCAAGAGGCCCATAGATTCTGAACACCATCTGAACTTCTCTGTGCCCACTGGTTTCATCAATGCATCTGCAACATTCTTCAAAGTATCTACCTTCTCCAAATTTACCTTTCCATCCTCAAACATCTCCCTCACGAAGTGAAACTGAACATCAATGTGCTTGGTTCTAGCATGGAAAGTTGGATTCTTTGCAAGGCAAATTGCACTCTGACTATCACAACTGATCATGATCTAACCTGCATCAACACCAATATCTAAACATAATCTCTTAAGCCAAATGACTTCCTTACGAGCATGAGTTGCTTCCATATATCTAGCTTCTATCGTGGACAAAGCAACAACTGGTTGTCGCTTACTCATCCAACTAATAGCACCTCCAAACAGTGTAAAAACATAAGCACTGGTGGATCTCTTGCTATCAATGTCACCTGCCCAATCTAAATCCACAAATCCACGAATATTAACAGAATGTAGAGGTCCTGAAACATTACCATGATAGCAAATGGAATACTCAGAAGTACCCCTCAAATATTTGAACACTCACTTAACTGCATCCCAATGAACTCCTCTAGGATTAGCCATAAATCAACTAAGGACTCCCACTACTTGGGCAATGTCTGGTCTTGTGCAGACCATAGCATACATCAAACTGCCAATAGCACTAGCATAAGGTACTCTGCTCATGTCCTCCACCTCACTAGGAGATTTTGGACAATCGTCAACAAACAACTTTGTCCCTAAAGAAACAGGAACACATAATGGTCTACAATCTACCATGTTGAATCTGTCCAACATAGACTTCACATACTTACTCTGGCTTAACCAAAGTTTTCTGTTGGTTTTATCTCTTCTGATTTCCATTCCTAGAATACCTAGCTGCCCCTAAATCTTTCATTTCAAACTAAGCTGACAACTGAGATTTAAAATCAGAAATCATATTTTTACCCTTCCTAATGAGCAACATATCATCAACATACAGTGCAACAATGAGAATACGATCACCATCAAATTTATAATACATACAGTGATCTGATTTTGATCTCACAAATCCAATTGACAACACAAAGGCATCAAACTTCAAATACCATCTCCTAGGGGATTGCTTCAAACCATACAAAGACTTCTTAAGTTTGCAAACCAAATTTTCTTTACCTTTAACCATGTAATGCTCTGGCTGTGACATGTAGATTTCTTCCTCCAAGTCACCATGAAGGAAAGCTATCTTCACATCCATCTATTCTACCTCCACGTCATAAGCTGTTGTGAGTGACAACAAGAATCGAATGGATGTCATCATTGCAATGGGAGAGATCTCACCATAATCTATACCCTCCACTTGTGAATACCCCTTTCGCAACCAATCTGGCCTTATACTTCTCAATACTGCCATCTGCACCAATCTTCTTCTTGAACACCCATTTGCATCCAACAGGTTTCTGTCTAGGAAGTAAAGGCACCAAGTCCCAAGTTTGATTCTTATCCAAAGAAGCCATTTCTTCCTCCATGGCCTCCTTCCAGGAACCTGCATCCTTCATATCCAAAGCCTCTGATACAATTCTAGGTTCATCTCTATTAGTAAGCAAAGCATAAGCACAACTAAAATCAAGCAATGTAAAACCAAACCTTTCAGGTTGCTTTCTTATCCGTGTAGACCTCCTCAAGAGCTGAGGTTGAGGTTCAGCTTCTTCCTCTGAGCTTTTAGATCTGCTAGAGCTCTCCTCATCATCAGGTCCAACATTGTCCTTCTGTTCAGTCTTCTCAGGGGTGAGAGGAAACTAAACAACATCCTCTTTCTTTTCTTTTTCTTCTAGCTACAAAATAGTGGAAGAAGGTGTAAGCTCTCTAAAGATGACACTTCTGCTATACAGCACTTTTTCAGCCACAGTGTCCCAAAGCTTGTATCCTTTCACACCAACACCGTAGCTGATGAAGATACACTTAACAGCTTTGTTTTCCAACTTTGACCACTTCTCCCTAGGCACATGTGCATATGCCTCACAACCAAAAATATGAAGATGCCTTATTGAAGGATTTCTACCAAACCACACCTCCATGGGTGTCTTTCCAACAAGAGCTGATGTAGGAGATCTGTTTACCAGATAGCAAGCAATGGCAACAGCTTTAGCCCAAAACTTTTGTTCTAGACCAGCTCCACTAAGCATACTCCTAGCCTTCTCCATTAGTGTCTTGTTCATCCTCTCTACAACTCCATTTTGCTGTGGGGTGTATGGAGTTGTCTTGTGCCTTTCAATCCCAAGTGCCTTGCAATACTTATCAAATTTTGTAGAATAGAACTCACCACCATTGTCAGTTCTCAAACATTTAATCTTTTTGCCAGTTTGATTTTCAGCAAAGGCTCTAAACTCCTTAAACTTGCTATAGACTTCAGATTTGCTTCTGAGAAAATAAATCCATGTCCTTCTACTATAATCATCTATAAAAGATACAAAGTATATAAATTTTGATAACGAAGGAACATTAACAGGACCAAACACATCAGAATGAATAAGGTCCAACACACTAGAAGACTTATGAGAACTTGAGTAAAATTGAACATGGTTTTGTTTTCCATAAATACAATGTTCGCAAAAGTTGAACTCAAGATTACAATCATCTAACCCCTCAATGAGGTTCTTATTTTTTAGGGTATGCAGGCCCTTCTCAGCAATGTGGCCAAATCTCTTATGCCATAACATTGTCTTTTCTATAGGAAGTTTAACTTCCAATGCATGATTACAACCATCAAAACTAGAAACAACAGATTTCTTCACTGCTCGTTTAGATGGTGGGGATGAAGTGACTGCTGCCCTCTTCCTTGAGTTAGAAGAACTATTGCATTGTGAAATGCATGCTTCCAGCTGAAACAGAGTACCTCTCTGAGTACCCTTAGCAAGCACCATAGATCCTCTAGTCATCTTGCATCCTTCTTTCAAAAAGACAACTTGCACACCTGCATCATTCAAACTACTTATAGAAAGTAGGTTCTGTGCTAAGCCTGGGATGTGCATAACCCCAGAGATCTCCTTCACTCGACCATTAGGGAATCAGATAGAGACTCTTCCACGACCAATGATCTTCAGATGAGAGTCATCACCCAGATACACCTTTCCACCATCGAACTCTTCATACTTAGTGAACCAATCTCGATGTGAGGTCATGTGGAATGATGCACCAGAGTCGATTAGCCACACATCATCAGATGCATGGGTTGCTAGGGCTATGATGAAAGCATCACCGTCATCTTGTGGTTTGTCAGAATTTGAATCAGGAGCTTTCTTCTTTTTCTTCTTCTCCTCTTTGCATTCCTTTCAGAAATGCTCGGTCTTGCCACAGTTCCAACAAAAAGCCTTGGACTTTCCAGGAGATTTGGATCTTCCACGAGATTTGGATTTCCCATGAGATTTGGATCTACCCTTCTTAGCTTTCTCGTCCTTCTTCTTCGCTTTCTCCTTGGGTCTTCCATGAACTGCAAGGGCTTCTTTGGCTACCTCAAAAGACTGTCTCTGCATCTCTTCAAACAATAGTGAAGAAACCACTTCTTCCATTTTGAATGTGGATGTGGTGCTTCTGATTTCCATGACAAGATGATCCCATGAGTCCGGTAGAGAACAAAGTAGGGTCATACATCGATCCTCCTCCTCCATGTTTACACCAATAGATGTTAATTGTGCAACCAACATATTAAAGGCATTCATATGCTCAGCCATGGATCCTCCGTCCTCCATTCGAAGAGAATACAACTTCTTTCTCAGGAAAAGTTTGTTGACTAGGGATTTGGCTTCATACACATCCCCCAACTTCTTCCAAAAGAGTTTTGTTGTAGTCTCCTCATGGACATTTAACAACATAGAATCGGCAAGACTAAATTTTAGGAGACCCTTAGCCTTCTGATCCTTGAGATCCCAATTAGGTTGTGTCATTGTAGCTTGTTTAGTTCCATTCACACTTTCCCAAAGGTCTCGGTCAACTAGCATGTCTTCCATTTTGAGCTTCCACAGCTCAAAATTACTGCCATTGAACTTCTATACTTCAAATTTTCTTGATGTGCCTGCCATCTCCTTGCTGCAATAAGATATAGAATGCTCTGCATAGACTCCCACTCAACCTAAGATTAGCTCAAAAAACCCCTACCCTACAACTAGGACCAAAGGTGATCAAGCTCTGATACCAACTGAAAGGAAGCTAGGTGTGCAGAAACGCTTCCTACACTAATCTATTGAGGAGAGGGCTATGCAAATTCAACTTTATCCTAACTATTACAGCGATGTTAAACCATTAACATGAGATATTGCAGCAAAACACAAGAACCAGAATGTAGACAGAAGAAGAGAGACAAAGATTTATGGTGGGGAAAACCCTTATCGGGTGAAAAACCCCACACTCAGAAACTTGCACAATGTATTAACAAATCTGAAAGAATGTTTACAATACACTTGCAATGCAAGCTTCAATGGTCTTCAACACTCGTGTCTGGAGTCAATTTGGTAGCATAATAGTACCTATAAACTTGTGATACAAACTCCATCTCCAAGCACCTGTATATAAAGGAATTACAAGGCAATATTGGACCTTTCTTGGAATGGGCATCCAATATGGCATCTTGGACCAAAACCCATGCCTAGGGACACTTGGTCAACATTGTAGAATGTGTCTGACACTTGTCCACATCTCCCATCCCAAAGAGGTTGCCTATTTCCAAAATGGGCTAGACAGATGCTCTTACGACACTTACGACCATCATAGAATCTGTCATAGCAGTTACAACTTACAGTTGTAAGAGAATCTATCATACACATGCTATAAATGGTATATTCTTTTACAACACATCATACTCCACCTTGGGGTGCCCAAATATGCCTCATTCAAAGATGCTACATGACACATGTCATTATCTGTCTTACAACCTTCTATTCTCGACACTTACATGTCATAGATTCGTCATAGGAATCTGTCATAAATGTTTCGGTCAAACATTCCTTACACAACATAGAAGATGCTGACACATGGCAGAATATTCCTACCACTAAGTGGGACACCTATCTCCTCATGTGAGGACAAAATAACAAGTTGTCATAATCCATGTAGGATTGACACATCACCGTGCCACATCCCACAATATGACAAAGTGGAATTTCCAATTATTTACAAAATAGGCAATGAATAATAAATACAAACATTACAAATGTAGGGAATTACCAAGGTTGAGACACCTTAATTCCCAACAGAATCATAGATCATACCCTTTGTCAACCAATTGTCCAACACTGAGAAGATTACGCTTCAATCCTTCTACATACAGAACATCATTTGTGTTATTCTTACACCAAGAGAGATGGATCCTCTGCCACAGATTCTATCAGTTGAATTGTCTCCAAACTTCACAATTCCACCATCATATGTTTCCAAACTCACAAATTTACTTTTATCACCAGTCATATGATGAGAACATCCATTGTCAATTACCCATTCACCCTTTTCTTCAACCTGAGCAGCCAAGGCACTTTCCACATTCACAAAACTAGTAGATTCAGTGGGCAACAAATATTCTTCTTTGATAGCAATGAACACCCATTCATTTCCAGAGGTACTTCCCTTATCAGATTCATTATCTATAACTCCTTCATCAGCAGCTTCTTGGACATAGTAGCATTTCTTTTGAAACCTAGGTCTGTTAGGGTTTAGATTTGAAACCCTCTCCAGACATCTTGAAGTAAAATGACCAATCTTATTGCAAGAAAAACATTTGAAAGGCAACTTTCCTTCATACTTTGCGGATCCTCTTGGTAATCTTTTTGCAAAAAGGGTTTCAAGTTCTTTAAGATCTGATTCATCTTCTTCAAGTTCCTTCCTTGCCTTTTCATAACTGGTAAGTCTTCTTGAAGAGCTTTCACCTGGATCAAATCTTTGCTTTCCAGAAACACTGGCCTTTAAAGTAAATTTTGATTTAGGAAGAGAATCACCAAACTCACTCATTTCAAATGTTGAAAGCTTGCCAACCAACTGATCCCTTGTAATAGTTGTCATAGTCCTGAATTCCTCAATAGCAACAACTTTATGCTTGTATGAAGCAGGTAAGGATCTGAGTACCTTGGCAACAATCTCAAATTCTTTTAGTATTCCACCAGAACTCTTGATATTGGTCATAAGTTCATTCACCTTCTGCATATATAGGAAGTGATGTTTTCAACTTCACTCATCCTCAAACTTTTGTATCTACCCTTCAGGCTCTATAACTTAGCACATTTGACATATGCATCACCTTCATACAAAGTTTCCAACTTCTTCTAGATTTGATGAGTAGATTTCAATTCCAAGATATTTGTCATTTCTGTATCAGTCAGGGCGCTCAACATTGCTTCTTTAGCCCGAATGTTGTTTTCAACATCTTTGATTTCATCTAGAGTTTAAGGACCATTTTGCAGAGGAGTATACTCATTCTTAGTTATCAACCAATAAGGATCACCCATGCATTGTAAATGACACTCCATGTGATTCTTCCAAAGAGAGTAATTTGTTCCATCAAATCTTGGACTGTCCTTCTTGTATGTCGACATCCTAGGTCTCCTCAAGTGGTCAAGCTTCTTTTAGAGGAACCAACTCTGATACCAATTGTTGAAATTAGGGCAGGTAATTGAGAGGGGGGGTGAATCAGTTGTCACAAAACTTTTATCTTTTTCTGCATTTAATCTTCTTTACCACTTATTAACAAATTAATGATATAACCATGAAAGCATGAATCAACAACACATGAGCAGAAACATAATTAACACACATAACACTAGGATTTTTACGTGGAAACTTGGTTAAGGGAAAAACCACGGTGGGGGTTAACCCACAAGATTTATTCTCTATTAAAAGAATAAAAAAATGGGAAGGCACTTGCCTTCGGGTGCACTGCCCAGAGCTCACAGCTCAAAGGAGGCTCACTCTCTACAAGAACATTCACAATGTTAACACTAAAAGGTTGAACTGAGAAACAACATCCTCTTCATGCAAAGTTCAGTTCCATTGAAGCACACAACACCTCTACTCTACTCCCACTCACTTCCTCACTACATCCACATATTCACTTACATCCACATGTTTCCACAACTTCACAACACTTATTTATAGATGCCATTGACTTTGGAATGAACATCAAAGTCAGCCTTACAATCATCTATCTGGAACATTCTCCAAGATAGGCATTACAAGCAATTACAATCACAAGACTTAAAATGCTTTATGCAAACCATCACACTATCGACCAAACATAGCTAGGACTTGAATCTTCCTCGAACAACATGCCACACTCCATAGAACTTTTCTTAGATCATCTGCAACACGCACCAAGCATCTGGTCAACTAAGACTAGAATAAACAGTAGCACCCAAGGAGAAATCTTCAACCACAAGCTCAATCCTTAATGCGGACCACCAACACAATAGGTACGCGATCTAGAGACCACCACAAGCACAATTAAATCAACAAGAACAACCTCATCACCTCAAATCACCAGAAACACTTACATCTTCATCTGGGAACTTAAGAATATAAATTGTCATGACTGTCACACTAGAAAGATTGCTTGCAGACCTCCAAACAACTAACCACTTGAGTTGAGGATACACACCAACATCCCAAACATACCACTAGAACCACAGATCATAATATTCCAATGCGGAGCAATCCAGACCAAATTCCTATCACCCTGTTACATCTGAACAACTGCAAAACTCAGTTCTACCCAGATGGCCATAACTTCACCAATACTTCATGTGAACCTCTCAAATCTTAGCTAGAGCAACTTCAAATAGTTTTCTACAAAACCCTTTGGTCTGTAGACTCTGATCTTCATCTCACTGGAAATGCAGAGCAATCTACTTTGCTGAACTACATTGTCTTCACTGTTTCTGAAAAAGAGATATGTAACTCACTTGGTTCTTCTAGAGAGGCTAATTTTCTCAATATCCTCAACATACAAGTCTTCTAAATAAGTAATATAATCAGATACAGTTGACACCAATGACAACAAGGATACGTTGACATCAATGACAACACCAATTAGGCACATATTTGCAACATACCCAAATATAGTCATTACACACTTGGTTCTAACCATTTTCCCACCAAGGGTCATTTTCACATTCATGTACTTGACCCTTGCCATTCTAAAATTCAAATTGAAAATATGGCCAACTACCCCACTTTATTTTTCTACCATAAGCTAACTAAGTACATGTTTTGCAAAACTTGATGCTAAGCACTAGTCTGTAAATGCATTAATTAGCATTTATCTTACATATTAGGAACCCACAAGTTCCCTCTTAATGTCTAGAGCATTAAAGGAGTAATTAATAAGGAAATATTTTGATTTGGTGTACTAAAAGGAGTAACAAATCTATATGGCTCATTCTAGGGCTGTTGTCTATTGTCTTCAATCTTGTTCTTAATTTTTTTTAGACTTAGCCTAGGAGAACATGTCCCCTTTAACACTAACAACAATCATTCAAAAGTATTCTTAAACATTGTAAGGCTTTAGATATCAGAAAAAGGAAAACAAAGTAGATGCACATTAGTCAAAACAAAGAGTAGATTTGTGCAAAATGTCAAACCAAGTTCGCATGTGTAGGGCTTCAATGATCATGAACTTGACCCAACATAGAACAAGCAAAATATTCTTATCTTTTGTGCAACATGTCAAACCAAGTTTGCATGTGCATGACTTCTATGATCATGAACTTGTCCCAACATAGAGCAAGGAGAATATTTTTATCTTAAGGTGATTAATAAGCTATCAAGATTGTTTTTTAATCCCAAAGTATTCATATTTTAATACTAAACTAAATTACATTCATTCTTCAACCACAAAACTAAATATATTTATTTTCCATGTTTAATTATTATAATATCTTCTAAACAATAACCCATAATTATCAATTAATTTGTGGTTCTTGAATCATATGCATCATATTGGATCAGCCTAGGTTAACTTTAGGGGGAAAAAAAATATTTATACAGGTTTTATTGTTGTTTCTTAAATGCAGGGGCATTCCATGAATATGGTATGGTATTTTTGCAAATTTTTTAAAGTTCGTAATTATTTTGATGTGCTAGTAAAAGTAAAATATATTATTGCCTTGATTATTATTAAGTTTTAGTATTATAGTTTTATTTTTAATACCTAATCATTATTTTATCTATTTACTTAAGAGTAATTTCATCTTACCTTATAAGTGATTTTAATTACTAATTAATTATTTCATTTACCTCAAGTTATTTTATTTACTTAAGAATAATTTAGTTTTGTATTACTTAAGAGTTATTCTATTTACTTAAAAAAATGTATTTTTGTATTACTTAAGAGTTATTCTATTTAATTAAGAATAATTTCATTGTATTTTACAAGTGTTTTGTATGTGTTGTGTTTATTTTTAATAAGAAAAAAAAAAAAATTAGGTTCGATATTGTGTCCTTTTCATATGGTGTCATTAACTTTAGGGAATGTTTATTTTCCTCGTGCCATAAAATTAGTCAAAACAGAGAGAGAGAGAGAGAGGGGCATTATGAACATTACATTAGATTCAAAGTAAACTAGAATACCATTCTCTTTATATATAGATAACCATTTACTTTCTCCAAGATTTCACATGCCTGCGTTGAGGAACACCGCTTTAGCTAGAAAAGTTGGGGACATAATATGATTATTACGTTGACATGATTTATGAGAATCGTGAGCATTGTGATAACTGAAAAAATCTCAAGTCAACTCTTAAAATAGATTTTACCATCGACTTTGTTCTCTTCGAAAGCTACGAAATCACAAACGATGAAAGGTACACAAGTTTGCCTGAAATTTTAGTTGGGATGACTTCCACGGCTGTTTGTAAAGGACTCAATAATCAGACCTAAATCGCCCCATTTTCAGTAAATGGTTTTATCAACGAATGCCGGACAAGTTGAGAAGTACAAGCCAACATTTTCTTCAACTTCTAGAAATTCCATCGTATGCGTGTTGACTGCTCAGTCTCAACAACTAGAATTGCCACTTCACCCAAATCAATTTTGAAGCAAATTCTTCATTACGCAATACCCATATAAAACTCATGAGGCAATTTTCCAGTATTTTTCTATGTACCGCTGAATAACATCGGTAGCCAAAGGTTTCGGGATTCGCCGCTACAATTTGCAAATTCTCGACCCGCCAGTCAATGGCTTGCTGCTTTTTCAATTCCTATTTTTTTATAGATTGCCGTTCAATTCTGCGTGTGAATGCATTAGGTAACTCACTCTTTTATTTTTAATGTTTTCCCCAGACACAGTTGTAGACCAATTAGGTATATACTAGGAACTATTATTATAATAATATATGGGGTCACTGCCAATGGCCATGGCGGGCGCCGGTTGCCTGCAAATTATAATCAACTTTATTCCTCGAGATTTTCAAAGAATAGGCCCAGTAGACGAGTTAATTCAGCTGACACTAGATTAAGAGATGACATGCCACTGATCCCACAAAAAACAACATTAAATTCAGCCATTGTTGATCCTGCCAAAACCTTGGCAGCTGTCTCTGTACTTTATTTCTTCTCTTTCACACTGCTCTTGTTGTACTTAATATTCTTCCGGGCCCTTGCTAAAGTAATAAATGTATGACGCGTTATGTTGGTCAGAGAATTGTTTTAAATTTTAGAGACAATACTTAGATAATTAGGTTTTAAAATGTACCGAGATAATCTATAATTAGGTTATAGTTGGATGGAAAGCCTCTGGCTCTAGTCAACGTTATTGCTCAGTATTCCATGTGAGATTTATGCCTAACTATTCTTGCGGATATTTTTTTAAAGTTTTACTGTTTTGGGCGTCCGTCATGCCCGTTAACTCAATACAACTTGTCACTCAAGCCAACAAGTAAAAAGCTTTATAGATAGCCAGTTTATCCTGCGGAGAGAGCAACAATCTATGCCTTCCAGCAGCAAGTAAATGTGCTGTCTGGGAATTCTTGATAATAAGGTTGAGAGTTTGGTGAACAATATCTAGCCATCTCCACATATTCCAGTGAGCAATATCTAAAGCTGTGGACCAAATTCGTCTTAGCTTTAATTTGAGATACTCATTGGAAAGTTCCATATTGGTTATCAGTTCCCCTAGCAAAACCCAGGTTTCTATAAGCCATTAGAAGGGTTAAAATTGCTTTGCACCTGTCAATTAAAGGCTGAATTTTTATTAAGTCCAGTTTTGCTTGTGTTTGAACACGTTTTACCAGTGATCCTGTGTGTATCTTGGTGAGTGACAATGGAAATCAAAATCAAGTTATCAGTTGCAGTCCTAGTTTTCTCCATGTTTGTGGTTATAATTCTGAGCAATGTAGGATGTGAGTGCAGAGAATTTGTCTCCCTGGCAAGTCACTCAAGCTTTCTTAAGGCAAGTTATAAGAGCCAAGTTGATAACAGAAAGGCTTGGTGTGGTAATAATCAGGGAACCTGTTCACAGAATGCTCGTGGCCGTGGGTATACACACGGCAAGTGGGAATGCTGCTCCAAAAAGTACTGCGCCGATGTTTCTTCTGATTCAAACAACTGTGGAAAATGTGGGCATGCATGTGGTTATGGCTTAAGCTGCTGTAAAGGAAAGTGTGTAGATCTTAACACTAACAAAGATAACTGTGGAAGTTGCTCCAACCGTTGTCATCATGAGAAGTGTGAGTTTGGTATTTGTGGATATGCAAGTGGCTATGGCTACTCCAATAATAATCAAGCAGGAACACTGGGGAACTAAGAATTATAATCTCTAGTGTTCTGCACTCAAAGTTATTATTCTGTAATAGCTGGCTAGATCTGCAGTCCTTTAGGAGGCTGGTAAAGTATTTGATTAGTATTGAGAAATTATTTTAGAATAATGGTTTAGTAAGTTGAGAACCATCATTTGATTATATTCAATGCAGTACCCAATTGTTTATTCCTGCAGTTGTGAAGAAAAGCAGAAGGAAATTAAATATTATCCTGAAAGCAATACACTATTGATTCAAACTGAGTTGTGACCTGTGAGTCCTATGAAAATGTTTCACAGCCAGCGAAACGTATTGTACTAGGTCAAAGTACTAAATAAGGTGATTGATGATAAGGTTGTCTAGATTTACGAAACATATTGTACTAGATCAAAGTACTAAATAAGGTGATTGATGATAAGGTTGTCTAGATTTATAAAGTGTATAGAGACTATGGAATTCTCGTATATCTTCTTTGTAAATTCTGGAGAATGAATATTTGGTTGAGGCAACTGAATGGATTGATTTACTGTAGTTTTCAACTCTGTAGTTTTCAACTCTGTGGGGTGTTGGATGTTCCATGTCAACAAATATGTGCAATTCTATTAGGAGTTTTACAGAGCTGAGTTAAGTAGAGTCATGAACATATATATGTATGCATTTTATATCTTAAAAAAACTACTTGGTAGCGAATCGATTCAGTGATTAGAATATATGGCGGGAGAATACAGTATACACATTTTTACATTTAAGGAGATCATTAATAATGTAGAATTTGTTGCTGAAAAATATAAGTATGATTGTCATATCCAGGCTTGGGAAATTTTTGGAAACATACGCATCTTGCGTAGATTCATTTGCTTGTGATGAACTAATAGTATAATATCACCATCGTTCAAACTGTTTCAACAGCTGTAAGCCATATTTGAATCTAGAATGATTTAAATCGCCAACAGGAATGAAATAGGACGTCATGACGTAGTCCATTGAAAAGGAAATCAAATAAGATCATACACCATTGTAATAATCTCCAATTATGTGAAAATTAGGTCAATAAAAAATGAACAGAGAAGTTGATAAAGAAACTATATTGAAAAAAATATTCAAGTTGAAGTGTGGCCACAATCTGCAAGCAGACAAAAGATTATCCTTGTAAAAACTGATATGGTTAGGTGATATGAAGTATGTTATTTTCAAGTTTTATATGGTTAGGTGATATGAAGTATGTTATTTTCATGTTTTATAATCAATTAAGGTTATGGAGGAAAAAGAAAAAAAGGATTTTTTCTTGGGTTTTTAATTTTTGTTTAGGGTTTTAAAGTATTTATGAACTAGTTTTTATGTGTTTATTAATATCTCTACATATTTAAAGGTTGAATAAGAGTTTTGTTATTGTATTGTAAATAGTTGAGTTTTTATGTAATGATGAAGAATGTTATTGTGCTAAGTTTTTACTCAAAAAGATTTTTCTAGGTCAAATACTATGTGCTATGTATTTGTTTTTGTTATTCTATTATTTGCTTCAGATTCTATATGCATTTCTTCTATTGTACAAGTTTATTGGTATTCTTTTTCCTACAATTGGTACATCATAGCTTGGTTTTAGTTTATTCAGAGGGTTTGGGTTTCTTTTGCGTATGATAAATTTTATCCTAAGTGAGATTTGTGTGCACGGGGATCTATGAGTGAAGCAAAGTGACAAGAAGCACAGAGATAGAGATTAACAAATTTAATGAAAAAAAAATGAGTTATGGAAGATCTAGTGGCTAATATACATTAGTGGATTTTTTTTTCTCAAGAACAAAATTTCAAGATATGAATGATGAAGATTTGTTGGTCATTCATAGAAAGGCAATGAGTTTAATCAAATTGTGTAAGATTCATTTTTTCTGAATGTATCGATAGAAGCCACTGCAAATGAGACATGGGAGAAGTTGCAAACTTCGTATCAAGGGAAGTCTCTAGCAAATAAAATTCTTCTTCATAAGAAGATGTATTCACTAAGGATGAATGATGATGACACTATAGCAAATAAAAGGAACTCAAGGGATAAATGTTAGGGGAGAGGAGATCAAAGTCCAGAGGTAAATCTAGTAGTCCAAATAAATGTCAGAGAAAATACTAGAGTTCTATAGTACAAAAGAAGGCATTATAAGAGGAGCTCTAACTATAAAAAGGTTGAAAAGGGTACGTCATCTAATGATCTCCCTTCTATAGAATCAAAGACCTCCAAAGAAGATTTGATTGATTTTTTTCTTGTCTACTTCATGCTTATATGAATGCCATGATGCATAGCTGATAAACTAAGGTGCTTCTTTCTATATGACTTCCCATAAGGAGTGGTTCAATGATCATGAAAAAATCAATAGAGGTGAAGTATTTTTAGGAGATAATTTGACATATAAGATTATAGTTTGAGGAAGCATCAAGTTGAGACTCAAAGATAGAAGAATTAAAATCTTTCCTAGTGTTCTACATATCTCAGGTTTGGCTAGAAACTTAATTTCATTAAGCAAGATGAATGATATGTGTGTGTAGGTGGTATTTAATAAAAATACTTGTAATATGATTCATGGCGCTATGATGTTGGCAAGAGAAGCCCATTTAAGAATGCTATTTAATCTTGATGCATGCACTACAAGTGGTGGTTGCAATAGCTTTGTGGTTTTAATGTTAACAATATTTTAGATTGGTCTTATACACCTCCTATAGAGAAGAAAATTGTTTTGGCATTAGTGGTTGGGACATATAGGAGAGAAAGGTCTTCAAGCACTAAAAACCAAATGTATCACTAAAAGAATCTCTAGTTGCCCTTTAGATTTTGATTTTTGTTAGCACTATATATTGGTAAGCAAACTTGTGTAAAATTTTCTAGTGGTGCTACACGAAATTAGAAGGAATTTTGTATTTAGTGCATAGTGATGTGCTTGGATCTACAATGGTTTCATCCCTACGAAATCTATGAAGTATATTACTTTTATAGATGACTTATTAAGAAAGACCTAGGCATATTTTATTCAGAATAAATTTGATGTTTTCAATAAATATAAAGAGTTTAAGGATCTACTATAAAATCAAACTAAAAATGGTATAAATATTTTGAGAAGTGATCATAGTGGTGAATATTGTTCAAGTGCATTTAACTAGATCTACATGTAGTGCCAAATAGAAAGGTAGAAGACCACTCCCTACACACCACAGTAGAATAAAGTTGCAGAAAGAATTAATAGAACTCTAATGGATAACACTAGAAGCATGCTTAGTGGTGTAGAGTTGGACATAAAATTGTTGGCAAAAGTAGTAACAACTGATTTTTATCCAAGATGAATAGATCACCCACCTCAAATTTGTTGGATAAAAATTCCACATGAAGCATAAATTGGTAAGGGACGCCCACCCTGAAACATTTAAGGGTTTTTAGTTATGATGCTTATATGTATATTCCCAAAGAGAAAAGGACCAAGCTATGCTATAAATTAGTAGTATATAATTATGGGATATAGTACTAGTGTTAAAAGATATAAGTTGTGAAACCCAGAAGCATAAAAAATAGAATATAGTTGTATCATAATTTTCAAATAAGGTAAAAGAGTTCCACAACAAGAAGTACAACCAAAGGAAGAACTTGAACAAGTTTTCATTGACTCAGAAGGTGGTGCATCTATGTTTGAATTGGAATAAACTATAGAAGATGAATCAAAGATCGAGTTGGAAGAATAGAATGTTGACCAGAGGTTGCAGAATTAGAGGATGTTGAACCAAAAGTTCTAGTTTTGAGAAGATTAGATTGAGTAAGAAGAATCCCAACAAGGTATGGGGACCTCAATTTCCATTCTACATTAATTTTATCAACTTTATATGTTATGGATGAAGAGCCTAAGATTATTCAAGAGAAACTTGGATCAAATAAAAATAAGTTTTGGAAATGAGGCTATTATAGAAG
Source organism: Cunninghamia lanceolata (assembly GCA_027924645.1). Lineage (NCBI taxonomy): Eukaryota > Viridiplantae > Streptophyta > Pinopsida > Cupressales > Cupressaceae > Cunninghamia > Cunninghamia lanceolata. The sequence continues at coordinate 2,712,805 of BSBN01000684.1, forward strand.
AAATGAAGTCCTTAGATAAGAATCAGACATGGGACTTGGTAAAATTACCTCTTGGAAGAAAACTTATTGGCTACAAATGGGTGTTTAAGAAGAAGTATAATACAAAAAGAAAAAATGAAGAAGTATAAAGCTCAACTTAATTGGAAAGGAATTCTCTCAAGTAAAGGGACTGGATTTTTTTTTCTAGTTGCAAACCTAATTTCAATCAGATTTATATTGGCTATTTCAATTTCGTTTGAAATTAAAATAAAGTAGATAAATGTAAATATAATATTTTTACATGGTAAATCTGAGGAAGAAATCTACATGGCACAACCAAAATGTTTTAAGGTGAAAGGTATGTAGGCTAAAAAGTCTTTTGTGGATTGAAGCAATCCTCAAGAATGTGAAATAAAAAAATTAAAACATTTATAAACTGCTTTTGATGTGTCTTTTAATATTCATACGTACTTAAGGATTGAATAATAGCTTTGCTATTACGTTATGAATGGTTAATTTATTATGTAATAGTGTTCAGAATATTACTATTGAAAAAGTTTTCCCAAATAAAATATTGTGTACTATATATATCAGACTTCTTTTCCTTCGACTTCTGTAGAGATTCCACTTTAACTACAACGTATAAGATTGGGCATGACGCCAATGGAGAGAAGGGACGCTTTCAAAGATAAAAAAACAGCTTAAAATAAATTGGAAAAATATGTCCATTTTCTGGGTTCTAAGTAAACATCTTGTTGGTCATCATCAAATGGAGAATAATCCTTCAAAATTAAAATATTTTTCTTTTCCGTCGGTGATCATTTACCTAATCACCATTGTTCAGCAGTTTCAGCAAAGTAGTTTAAGTACAAATGGTTGATGACAATGTCTCCACAGCTGGCAATGTTGCAATAATACTTTCAGTGTCTTGTTCGTCAGATTCCGGTAGGTTGTGGTTTTGTATGTATGTGAAGTGGCTTCAAATTTCACTCAAGAAGCCATGACACGCGTACACCTTCCAAAAAAATCCGTGGACAAGAACCAGATGCCAAATCCAACCTCCCTTTCTCTGTTTGTTGTTACTGACAATGAATCACGGGCGCCCCTAAGGCAGCCATTGCAAGCCAAAGGAAAGAGATTGATCAGTCAAGTAAGTGATAGAGGTTATATCCTACTGTAATATTAACAAAATCTACGGAAATGAAGATTTAAAGGGATAGCATAATCATCTTTAGTTGCCGCTTTAGGAAATTTATAGTTAATAGATGTAAAATATTGTGCAGGGCTGATACTAAAACTATCTCCTCCACCCAACTCAGAAGAAACTCTTTAACAAATGCACAATTACACTGTAATAAGGTAAATATGATTTGCATTTAAAATTTTGCTGGAAGACTTTTATGGTTTGATAGTATTGTGTGATATGATTGCCCTTCTTTATACAATTTTTTAAGTTATTATCTTTACTGATGCCATTTTACATTTGACATCCGTTTTTAGTTTTCTTTATACTAATTTTTAGTGTTATTTTCGTTCCTGTGCAATTTCCATTGAAAACACAGTTTTAAAGAGCCCTCTACATCTTCTTTCAGTTTTTTTTTTTTTTTTAACTCGGTAAAGTGTGGTATTGAGCCGCACGCCCAGATATACTATGTAAGAAAAAAGATACATTTTATATCAAAGAAATGGTTTATATGTCAATTTCCGTTTAGAACCTTTACAACATAAGGTGACAAAATATTGCTGACATAATTACTTGCAATAACTGTGAAACTAAAATCTATAAACAGATTGCGTCCAGCACTCAGTTGTTTAGATCAACTACGGGGACTGAGCTATTGTCCACCAAAGTCCTAGTTCAAGTGTTTGAGAGATGGGGGTGAAGGCAGATGGAAGATCCTTCCTCATCTAGAGGAGCATCCTTGCTAGGCTTTCTTCTTGTTTTGCATTATGATATTGCTACATAGAAGAGGATTGGAAGGGAGCACTAAGACTATTTAAATTATGGGAATGAAGTTGTCATTCCTATTCAAAACTAGGTATGGATGTATATTATCCAGATCCCCACCTATTTAAGAAAATGGGCTTCTTACTCTCTAAAAGAACCCATTGAAATCAGTTAATGTAGAAGTATCTAGGTGTATGAGTAATCCTCATCACCAAAAAAGACTAAATAGGATAAGTGGCTTGTGCAAACCTTGCACATGTGCAATAGTGTAGTGTAGTTGTAGTAAAGGCTTGAAGTCTAGTGTAGAAGCAGATCTTTATGTAGATGTTGGAGTTTTCACACTAGGCATAGATGAACAAAATAAAGGTCATGTGAAGATGAAAGTCTTGCACTATAAGTAGAACTCAATCTTGATGTCGTGTGTCATACAAAGAAGACCATGATGATATGTCATTTGGGATCTTTGTAGCATGTCTCAATTTGAAGATTGTAATAAGAAGTAAGCTCTTATGCCTATTTTTGTGTTTACCTTCATTGATTTCAATTATATAATATGTTGTGTTAACACTATTTCTGCTAGGCACAAGCTACTACATTATGTGCACCCATTTGTGTACTAGTTCTATAACTCTAAGGGCTATGTGGTGTAAGGCATTCCTTTGTTGGGACCCCTAACCTTGATTGCATGTCAATTGGTATCAAAGAAGGTTCAAACTACAAAGTAAATTTTGGTTTCCACATTTGTGAGTGTGGGTAGAAAGTAGTGAAGGCATATTCTTGTTGAAAATAAGCCACACCTGGACTGACAATGGATTGCCCACAAGGGGCAGTAGCACAATTGGTAGAGCACTCTAGAAACAAATGGAAGGTCCTAGGTTCGATTCCTATCTGGTCCATATGAGAAGCAACTCAAAAATTGGTATCAAAGTTAGGCTAGGAGCCCCAAACACTTGTAGTGTGGCTGAAGGGGGGTGTTGGAAATATGCCACATTCGGACCGACGATGGACTAGCCACAAGGGGCCAGTAGCTCAATTGATAGAGCACTCCAACAACAAATGGAAGGTCCTAGGTTCGAGTCGTAGTTGGCCCATATGAGGAGCAACTCAACACTTCTAATACAAAAGATGTTGGATAGAATGTCTAGTGAGAACAACAATTGTGAGTCATTTGAGGAAATACAATGGAAAATATGGGGATTCCCCTCAATAGAGGAGGAACAAGAAATCAATCACCAAGAGTGGCAATTAGCAAGCTTGGTGTGATATCCACAAACAATGTTGGAATCCTTCGAGAATTCTCAACAAAGAAGTAAACTTAGATTCAAGTAACAATGGGTCACTTGTAGTGCAAATGGGTGAATTTGATCAAGACTCAATAGAGGGTAGTTTTTTGAGATCCATATCTAAGACAAGTGGCAAACCACACATAAATATTTCAAACTACTTAGGGAGTTTAAATGTTTAAAAGACTTGATATATTTGATTGTTTAATAGGATAAGTACTTTGAGTATGGGATCACAGAAGACCCTTAGAAGGTGTGATTTTCATGTATCGAATTGAAGGGGTATGTGTCTTTGTGGTGGGATCATATCTAGATGGAAACTCAAAGAAAGGCAAAGGATAAATTCTAAAGCTTGGAAGAAAATGCTTTCCAACTTAAAATAAAAGTTTGTGCCTACAAACTATGAGATGAATCATTTTTGAAAAGTGTAGAACTTGAGATAAATGGATTCGAGTGTCAAAGACTAACTAACCAATTATATAGATTAACCATTTGCATTGTTCACATAAGAGATGGTGTAGATAAAGTCTTAAGGTATATGAATGGATTGCACAATTCTATTAAGGATGAGTTCAACATGATCAATTAAAAGTTAGTGGAAGAAGCCTCTTAGTGCACATTGAAGGTAGAAAACAAGTTTCTAAAAGCCAACAAGAAATCACATGAGGAAATGGCAAGTTTATCTGGAGAAGAGGAGGTGCGATGTGTAGTGCAAAAATAGAGCAATTGCACACACATGAAGAAGTGAGCACATTGCATTGTCATGTGCATGCACAAAGAGCAAGATGATCCTTTCAAGGAAGAGGATGTGAATGGGGTAGAGGTTAAACTAGAACATGCTTAATATGTGAAAAAGTGAGACATAGAGCATTTGACTTCTCACATGCATAGCACAACCATGCACTATGTAGAATAAAGGCTAGCAACCATCTTGCATAAACTAATGTATAAATTAGCACATTAGTGAATTAAAAAGAAGAAATAGAGTGTGGTAAAGCTCTTTTCTATGAAGAGAGTACTGTTGAAGCCAACAAATGAATAGTACACTAGTGTAGAGGAAAAATGTTTTTAAAAACATCTACAAATTCAGAGGTAAATTCTATAAGGTAATAATTGATAGTGGAGATATAGAAAATCTTATTTCTAGCAAGATGGTAGAGAAACTTGATTTGAAGAGGACTGAACAACAAAATTCACACAAGGTGTCTTGGTCATTGAAGGGACATTAATTGTTGGTGCACAAATAATGTATGGTCAACTTTTTGATAGGAACATATAAGATGAAGTCCTATGTGACATCATGCTAGTGGACATTTGCCATGTATTATTGATTAGGCCTTACCAATTTGATTGAAAAGCTCTAGGTGATAGAAGAGAAAATTCCTATACCTTGTGGAATGATATTAGGAAAAGTCTTGTATGACATCATACTAATGGATGTTTTCCATGTATTGTTGGGTAGGCCTTACCAGTTTGATAGGAAATCTCTCAATGATATAAGAGAAAATACATATAAAAGTTTGGAAGGATGGTAAGAATTACACTCTGAATCCTTTGAATTATAAAGGTGTAGATATGGAGAGTAGTTTGAAGGTGTTGTTAGTAATAGGCTAACAATTCTTGAAGCAAGAGAAGGAGTGCGTCTATTTTATATTCATGCCTAAGCATGTGTAAGTTGTAAGTGCAAAATGTGTAGAAGAGGAAATGACACAAGAAGTGAAGGAGATATTGGGTGAATATGAAGAAATCATGTTGAAGGATATTCCAAATGGTTTACCACTCATGCATAACATAAGTCATAGGATGGATTTGATTCCCAAATCTAGTTTTTCAAAAAAAGTGACATAAGGACTAATGTTGTAAGAGAATGAAGAGAAACAAGTTGAAGAATTTCTTTCAAAGGGATTGATAAGAGAAAATTTGAGCTTATGTATAATACCTACAATGATAATACCAATTAAAGGATGAGGGTGGATGATGTCCATTGATTCTATATCCATCAAAGAAATTACCTTTAAGTACATGTTTGCATTGCAATGGATGGATGACTTAATGAATTGTTTTAGTGGAGCAATACTTCACTAAGCTAGACTTGAAAAGCAAATACTATGAGATCAATATGAGTAGAAGACTTGTTTTAAAATGAAGGATGGATTGTATGACTAGTTGGTTATGTCTTTTGGTTTGACCAACAGACCAAGCACATCAATTGCAATATATCAATGAAGTGCTAATGTATTTTCTTGGTAAATTTTTCATTCTGTATTTAGATGAGATTTCAAGGTTTTTATCATGTCAAAGGAAGAACACTTGGTGCATTAGAGACAAGTGTTATAGTGTTTTTGCAAGGAGAAGTTGCTTGTAAATATGAAGATGGATCATGAGAAGGTGAGAGCTATCCTAGAATGGCCAGACTAGAGAGTTTGAAGTTGGAAATTTCTATTAATTGGTAAGCTTCTATAAGAAGTTCACAAGAAAATTTAGTTGGATTTGTACAATTATCCTAGAGGTAATGAGGGGTGATAACAATTATTTATTTATACTATGGACATTGAATATGGACTCTAAAAATTGAAGAAGAAGGTGACCAAGTAGCCTATATTGGCACTACTTGATTTCAAAAAAGTATTTCAAGTAGATTGTGATCCAAGTGGTATAGCCATTGGAGATAGGATGAGTTAGGAAGGCAATCCTATCACATACTTCAATAAGAAATTGAATGGCACATAGAATGCGTATTCAATTTATGATTAGGTATTCTATATTATTGTGAAATCATTAAAGAAATGGAGACACTATCTATTGTCAAAAGAGTTTGTGTTGCACATAGACCACCATGCATTGCAAGTTATAAATAGTCAAAGTATGCTAAGTCAAAGATATCTGAAATGGGTGGAATTCTTGTAGAGTTACTCATTTGTCTTGAAACATAAGAGTGGGAATTTTGATAGAGTTGTTGATGGACTATTTAGAAGACACATCTCATTGATCAAAATATGTGTGGAGACCATAGGCTTTGGCTTTGTGAAGGATTGCACATAGAGGATAAAGACTTCAAAGAAGCATAGAAGGCATGTGTATGTCCCATGCGCACAAATATATTTATTTGGTTGATAAGTTATGCATACCCAATGGATCAATGAATGAGAATCTAATCAAGGAGAAGCATATATGAATATTGGATAAACATTTTGACATTGATAAATAATGAGTTAGATAAGTGACACGTATTTTTGGTTTTGAAATGTCTATAGATGTGCAAAAAATATGTAGAGGTGATTTGGAAATTAGTGAAAGGTAGAAGTTAGAATGTTGGCTTGTATTAACCCTTGCCTATACCTATGAAGCCATGGAAGCACTTAAGCATGGACTTTGTTTTTGAATTTCCTAGAATGTAAAAGGATTGTGATTTTTTCATCGTTGTACTAGATGGGTTTCCCAAAATGAAACTTAATTTTCTTGAAAGTAGACTAATGACATGATACACAGGTGGTAAATTTGTTTTTTTATGGAAATTGTAAGGATACATAGGTTTCCATGTAGCATTGTATTTTACAAACATACCATGTTGATGGGATACTTCTAGAGAATATTATGTAGGAAGCTAAACACTTGGTTGTAGTTTAGTTGACCAAATCATCCTCAAATGAATGGTAAAAAAAAGGTGGTTATTAGAAGCCTTGGAAACTTGTTGAGGTGTTTAGTGGGAGAGAATCCTAGACTATGGAACTTAATCTCATCAGTTGTAGAATTACATATAATAACTTGCTAAACACAAGTACTGTAAGGAACCCATTCATATTGTTTATGGGTAGATTCTAAGAAGTTTCATAGAACCACATAAGGATTGAAAGGGAGGAACACAGAAGTAGAGGAATTTAGGGATTACATGTGTGATGTGAATAGACCAATACATATATGTAGCTAGAGAAGAATAATATATAGTAAAAGTAGTGTGTAGATGTGAAAAGGAGTGAGCAATAATTTGATGTTGATGACATGGTTTTAGCATAGGTTTTCAGAAAGAAAGGTTCCCAAAAGGTACATATAAAATTTAAAGTGGAAGAAAATCAAACCATGTAAAGTACTAAGGAAATTTGCATAAAATACATAAGATATTTATATTATAAAAGGGATAAATATATCACCTATCTTCAATATCACAGACTTCTACCCTTACACTAAGTGACATCCTAATGAAGAGAGTGACAAGTAGATTTTAGAGAGGTGGATTGGTGATAGGAATTTCTTGAGAAGGTGTCAGAGGATGTTGAGCAGGTAATAAATAACATAATCAAGAAGACACACATGAATTTACATATAAGGAATACTTCATAAATTGAAATGGATGTGAAGTTGAAGATGCTACATGGTTGAGCACATTCAAAATTGCTAAGTATAGAAAATTAGTAGTGTACCTAACATAATGTGAATGAACATGAGCTCATGGTTCATCTAAATTACCTAAGTTATGTGATGTATGAGCATCTAGGTGCATAAGAAATCCACATAACCTAAGAATATTAGGTAAAATAAGTGGCCTAGAAAAACCTTGTCCATGGGTAATAGTGTTGTGTAGTTGTAATAAAGGTTGAAGCCTTGTGTAAAAGTAGATTTTTCATAAAACGGAGCTTGTAGACTTAGTATATATGAGTAGAATGGTCATGCATAGATAGAAGTCTTGTGCATATGTATAACCTAACCGTGATGATGTATGTCACATAAGAAGACCATGGTTGTTGAGATGGAGTAACAAAAGGGAGATGAAGAGTCATGAATGGGAATTTTGTTGATAAGGAAGATGAACCATTTAAATTAAATAACTACTTCATGTGCCTTTAAATATGATGGTTGAAGTCATTAAAATGGTTGGTTTCAAGACTAAGAGTCTGAAAAGATAATTCTAAGAGAAGATTGTGATTTACTACAAACTATGTGTGTCAGAAGAGTCATTTTGGTTTAGTTAGAGCCTTATGGGATCACAATACTATTTTAGAAGCATTTTTCATTGATATCCCATTTGGGACCTTTATAACCTCTTAATTTGAAGACTATAATAAGAAGTAATCTCCCATTCCTATTTCTATGTTTTCCTCCATTGATTTGAATTTGTTAATTTGTTGTATTAATGTTGTTTGTTCTAGGTGAAAGTTACTACATTATGTGAACCCATTCAGGCATTGGCACAAGAACTTTGAGGGTTGCATGGTCTGAGGAATCCATTCATGGGGACCCCTAATACAAACTAAATCACCATCCCTCTAAATTCCCCCTAACAATTTGTATTAGCCTCCATGGATGTGTCTTAAAAAACCTATTATTGGATCAAAACCTTGGTGGTATTCTTCTTTAATAAAGACTTTGACAATTGACAACATTCCATGTGGTGGGAATGAACTCAAGTTGTTTTATGAGAAACACTAAGACTACTTCATAGTTCACCATAATTGGAACACAAGCCTCCATATAGTTTTCTCTTAGAATCTAGTTAATGGAAATTAAAGCTTTCTTCACTTTGGTAGTTGAAAACCTTCCCCAATCTCACATTAGATATCCCATATTAGAAATCCATTTCCCATTTTTATATAGTGGAAGAATTTTGGATCAAGAGAATCCATGGTACTAGACTAAATCTATTACAAACTTATAGCAATGGATGAGATAAATGGCAAGCTTTCAACTTGATATATAAGAATCATGGACTCCAACAAAAAAATGCTAGCCATACATAGATGTAAAGTGTGCACTGAGACAATAAGTATTGTCCTCTCAAACTAACACCTCAAGTGAGAATACTAATGAAACTTATATCTCACAAACTTCCAAAGTCACTCTTTACAAAAATAATTAGCTCATCAAGTGGGCTCATAATTATTTTGAATAGACCTAAGATATTTAACTAATTATTCCTAAAAAACCCTCACTATATTATTTGTGGGATTAGCTTCCACATTATCAACCCCTATTTACCATCTCACTAACAATTTGATCTTTAATAACTTACTACTTTTCTACATTATCTTTCATTACTTCAACATTTTCTTCTTTTATGGTATGGTTTGCAAAGGAATCCACTACTTTGTTTGATTCTTTGAAGCAATGATTAGAGGAGAAGGAGTCTAATGAGTTTAGTAAAGGCTAGATGAGTTGAAGAATTTTCTCAAGCCTTTAATTCAGAGTTCTTTTTCATTGTATCACATTCAAAACCACCATTGAGTCTCCTTCATTTTGCAAGTTCTTGAAACCATGATCTAAAGCTAGTCTTAAGCCCAAAATAAGCATGTTTGCTTATGATTCATTATTTGTTCCTCAAGGAAGTTTATTTTTGTCTTTACATATAAAATTCCCATAATGATACCAAATTAGACATATAGCCCCTAAGGGTCCATGATTACCATGAGAGGCACCATTGAACTTTAACTTTAGAAGACCTTCCAAATGAGGAATCAATTTGGCCTTACTATGAAGAAGAGAGGACTGAAACCCTTGTACCCCATGATTAAGTGATCCTTCTACATCTCTTTTTAATCTTATTTATACTATTTTTCAATGGTATTATCTTTCCATAGGAAATTCTGGTTGAAATATAATTCTCCTACCTTATTTTTTATATACTACTCATAATGTATCCTTGATAAATAATGATACAAAGTTATTAAGCTTATGAAACATATATTTCGATTATTTTGGACCAAAAGATTCTTTACCATTTATCACCACTAATGTGTTGTGATGCATATAAGAATAAATTTAACTAATATTCTAAAATTTCCTAATTGTACATCTTGTATTTTGTTAGCCACAATTGTTATGGTATAGAATCGACACAACATAATATTAACTTTCATCTTATTATGACTTTTAATATTTTTTCCTTAGGATTTTTATTAAAATAATTCTTGATTTCGACTCTATAGCATCAATTTCAAATTTTTATGGGAAAATATAAATTTATAAGGATTTAATCCAACCAACTCAGCAAAAAAAATTTTAATAGTTCTGTTGGATTTACATTTTCTCTATCAAATTTCATTATTTCTTTTAACTTTGTTTTATTTTTGTTTTTGATAAGTTTAGTTGGAAATTAGGGTCCAGATCCCTTTAACAAAGCAGCCCCAAGGGCATCAGACCACTAACAAGCTAGAAACAACAGCTTGACAACACAAAAATAGCAGACCAAAACAACCGAACAAAAACAATGAAACAACAAAGAAAATAGAAAGCATGAAGAAACTATGGGCAATGAGTCACCCCAAACTTGGCTAGAAACTCCACCATCTCCTTGTAGTCGCCTAAGCTGTCAATGCCCACTTGTTTAACCTTGTCATCCATATCCTTCACCACAATGAAGATGGAAGCCACCCTATGTAAATCTTTAGCCGTGAACTCCACCATGACCTTCCATTTGTTCTGCATAGAATCCATTCTTTTCAGGAGGTTCTGGATATCCTCCACATGTTTTCCACACAAAGTGCAATCCCCCTTGTTGGCTTGATGAACAGTCTCCCTTGCATGCTTCTTACCACTAGTGGCCTTCTTCTTACCCTCCATGCTATTCAAGCTGCATTCATTCATCGAGGCAAAGTGGCTAGTACCCTCAACCTTGTGTACAGAGTCAGTCGGAGTCTCCTCCCCCTCTTCATCCATAGTTTCCTCCACAAACTCTAAGTCCTCAAAACCTTCCACCCCTAGAGAACTGATCAGAGGTTTCTCAGCAATCCTTTTGGAACGACAGATACTCGGAAGAGCAGTCTCCCCACCTTCAATACTACCCTTAGTTTCTAGAATAGTGTCTAATTCATTGATTTTTATAGGAGAATCCTCTATGGCAGCACCCTACCCTTCCTTCTTCTTCTTTTCTAGAATTACCTCCAAATCCTCCACCCTGTCTCTCTTGCCAAACTTCCTTCCTTGCATCGGAGTAACATACTTCTATTTTATTTTGGCAGAAGTAGTGGTCTTTGACACAATTCCTTCCACCGCACTGGGGTCACCCTTAATCATGGGTGGCCCAATGCAAGTTTTCACTTTACCCTTACCCCTGTGGGAACTCCTTGGATAAGGGTCCTCCAGAATCTTCACTTGAATAGGTTTAGGTGGATAGAGGACAAGGTGGAAATGATACAATTTCAAAATGAGGCCTTGATGTATCGAAATGAGAGGATAATTGGCATTCTTGACCCTAAGCTCCCTAACAGACTTAATGGAATTTTCTAGGGAAGAGAGTAGAAAGAAGGGAAAGCTAATCTCAACCTTGTTCCTAAAATGAATTAAGAGAGCAAAATGGTAGTTGTAGTATACCCAGAATTGCCCTTCAAGTGTAAAAAACTTCATTATCATTAGACAGATTTGTCTCCATGGCTCCGGCAACTCCTCTCTCACAAAACCACCGTGAAGCTTCATAGGAACCTCCCCCTCATGAAAGAAGAGATTCATGTGCTCTGGATTAGCCACTTTGCTATGCATTGAGTGCTTCTTCCTTTTAGTGGGTAACCCGGTGGCTTGACCAATGACCTCTTTAGAGATTTGGAACCCAATCTTCCCAATCTTGACTTCTCTGGTTTCCTCATCCCACGACTTCGTGAATTGTTTAGATAGATTTTCATCATGTCCCATCATCCCTTCGAGAAATGGTACTACCTCCCACTCTTGGATAATGTGCCAAACAATAGGGTCCTTCTTAAATTCTTCCACCGAGCTGGGTTTGATTTTCATGATATCTCCTCCCATCTTGCTGGTCTAAAAATGGCTAAGGAAATTGAACAAGTTTTGATCAATATGGAAACAAACATAATTTGTAGCCTTGAAATTCAAACGGGTACTGCTAAAATGGAAATTGTGCTAAGTTGTAATAATGACGACAATGCCCTTATTATTATTACAAGCCTTAGCATCACCTTCAAGATACGTCTCATCTGGAGAAGGATTTAGCTGCCACCTCATGTGAAGATAAGTGACTCTAGCCTCTATCTTAAACCAACCACGATGGATCATGAATTTAGCCATCACATCCATCCTCCATATTCTAGCCACCTGTCCACTTCTCATCCTTTTAGAATTATGAAATCTATCCTCTGGATCTCCACCAATACTGAAGTCCTTTCTCCTTTTGGCACACCAACCAAGCTTTCCCATCAATCTCCTCATAGTACTATTATCAAGGTCATCCCCTATATCCCCGTGGACTCCTTTACCCCAGCTTCTATTAATAGGACCCAACTGACTGAACCACAACCCAGCCACCTCATTCTATAGGGGATTCTTGATTATCCTGCCAAAATTAATTTGAAAATTTGAATTGCTAGTCCTGCTTTTCTAAAGTTCATGAACTTTCACCCATCTCACACCCTGATGATACCATAGAGTGACCACAATCACCCACCACTTATATTTCTTATCTCCCACCATCATGATCAAGCACGTTACAAATTTCTTGAGACAAGCTTGAGGCACTTCTCCAACATCTCCAACCATCCTTCCCACTTCCAACATTAGCCATGGCATCTGCCACGACATTTCCTTCTCTATAAATATGAGAAATCTTATAGTCCTCTAGACCATTCAAAAGTAACTTAATATCCCCCATGATATCCTCTAGGTTCCATCCTACCTAAGAGCGACCAAGAGTGGCATTCACAATTAGCTGAGAGTCACCTTCGATATGAGGTCTTTTGATATTCATGGAAATACCAAGCTTGATACCCCATAGCATAGCCATGGCCTCTGCTTCATTATTGCTTTTGATGCCAATCCTGCCAGCATAAGTAGCAACAACCTCTCCAACATCCGTTCTTAAAAGACCACCACCACTAGCAGTACCCAGATTCCCTTTAGCTGCACCATCAAAATTTAGCTTAACCCACCCTTGTTGCAGTGAGGTCCATCTGGTTCTGGCTTGGGCTACCTTCTTGGTCATGTCCACCTTGTAAGAGTTGAGGTCCCAATTTTTTAACATGTTTAGTTCTTCTCTCCCCGGGTAACTATCCGCAGCTTTAAACTGAGAGGAATTGATGTTATCAGCTAACAAATCGACAAAACTTTGGAAGACCTCAAGAGGGGTTCTGCTCTTTTCCTTGAAGATTCTATTATTATGTTCCTTCCACAAACTCCAGACTAAATGTGGAGGTATTTGGTTCTAGATTTCTTTTGAGATTGGAAGAACCAGATTATATGGGTGCTTTCATTCTCCCACCAGAAAATCTAGTTTGGCATCCATAATCCAATTAACATTTAGCTTTTGGAGAGCGAGACCCCAGACCTCCCAAACAAAATTGTAATGAAGGAAGAGATGAGCCAAGGATTCCTCCTCAGATTCACATAGAATACACCTAGTTGGCATATAGAATCCTCTCCTTTTTAGATTATCCACGGTCAAGACCTTATTGTACATAAGAGTCCACCAAAAGAAATTAATTTTTAGAATGAGTTTAGAGGACTAGATTTTACTCTAGACTCCTTCCTCCCCCTTGTTTAACAATAGATTATACAAACTTTTGATAGTAAACAACCCTCTCTTATCCTTATCCTAGACCATCTTATCCCTTTTGTCAAAAAAGGATAATCTGTAGTCAACCAAAGCTTTTTGAAGTTGAATCATCTTTTCCTTCTCACCTCATCCAGGGCATAACCTGGGATCTCTTTCCAACTCCAGAGACCTTCCCAGATTCTTATGTAACCAGCCACTTTAGTGCCAAACACCTTGCTAGTCCTCTCCACAATCCTGCCATAGTCCAGCTCTATCAAGGGTTTATCCTTCAACCACCGGTCTTTCTAGAAATCGACCTCTTTACCATCCTCGATCCTCCATCTTAGACCTTGACAGATAAGGCCTCTAGTTTTAATAGTCCCATTCCAAATAATCGAACCCTTGGGAAGGCTCTCCTTCACAATAAGACTTCTACCTTGGTCTCCATTGAGATATTTAGCTCTCATGATATCTCCCCAATTAGTAATATTCTAGATAAGGTTCCATCCTATCTTGGCCAGCAAAGCCTTGTTCATCAAATGAATTCTTCTAAGAACCAGACCCCCTTGGTTTCTAGGAACACAAACTTTCTTCCAGCTCACTAGGGTAATTCTTTTTTTCTCTTCAACCCCTATCCAAAGAAACTTCTTCTGGATCTATTCAATCTTATCAGCCATATTTTTAGGAATTTTAAAAAGGCTTAGTGCATAGTTAGGCATCCCCTATAAGGAAGCTTTGAGAAGCTAAAATTTTCCAGCTTGGCTTAGGAGAGCACCCTTCCACCCTACCAGTTTCCTCTAAATTCTTTCCACCAGAGCCTTCCAGAACTCCAAGGAGACTTTGTTAATGGTTAGGGGGAAGCCCAAATAAATAGCCAGGAGACTTTCACTCGAACAACCTAAAATTCTAATAATCTTCTGTTGGAGGTCTGACAAGGTATTCAAAAAGTAGATATGACTTTTTTCAAAGTTAACACTCTGACCTGAAACCGCCTCATAGTTCTTTAAAAGACCCTTCCATTTTCTAGCTTCCACCATTGAGGCTGACCCAAACAATATGGTGTCATCCACAAATTCCTGAATCACCAAATTTTGGACTATTGAAGCAGGTTTTATCCCACGAAGAGTCCCTTGCATTAACAAATTGCAAGTGTTCCTTCCCAAAACTTTAGCAAGTAGGATAAACAAGTAAGGTGACAGAGGGTCACCTTGTCTAATGCCTCTCCCAAAGGGGAAGAACCCTTTTGGGGACCCATTGATAAGGACCAAGAATCTGGCAGTAGATATACATTCTTTGATTATTTTACTGATTTTTTCATTAAATCTAAATTTCTTGAGGATTCTCAAAAGAAAGTCCCAGTTGACCCTATCATAAGCTTTCAAGATATCTAGTTTGAGAATCATACCTAGGGTGTTTCTTTTTTGGATAGAGTGGATAATTTTGTGAGTAGTGATTGCTGCGTCCAGAAATTATCTCCTTGGGATGAAGCCTTTCTGGGTGGGAGCAATGAGTTTATCTAGCAGGGGCTGCAATCAAAACACCAAGAGTTTAGTGAAGACCTTATATATCGTATTACAAAGGTTGATTGGTTGAAAATCTGCCATGGTTTGAACTTCAGACTTCTTCAGGATAAGGGCTATAAAAGTGTTATTTAGCTACCGTAAGAGTCTCCCTATCCTGAAGAAATCCTGCACCACTAGAAAGATGTCATTACTGACAATCTCTGAAAACTTTTGAAAGAATGCTAGGGGAAAACCATTAGGGCTCGAGGCTTTGTAAGCACCCATGGAGAACACAGCCACTCTAACCTCCTCTAGGGTGATGGGTTTGGTTAATAGGTAATTATCCTCCTCAGAGAGGATATTAGGGATCACCTCTAGGAGAGGGTTCATATCCTCCTCCAGTACACTTGATTGATGTTCTGCTAGCAAAGTTTTGAAGTACTCTGTCACCATGTTGTCGATCTCTTCTTCTTCCTCCACCAGTTTCCCTTGTTCATCTCTAAGAGCTCTGATGGTATTTCTCTTCCTATGCCGTAATGTAGATTGATGGAAAAAGGAGGTGGTCCTATCCCCTTCTCTAAGCCACTAAACCCTAGATTTCTATTTCCAATAAACCTCTTCCTCCTTAATAGTTTGAGTCCATTCCTTGGAGAGATTCTTCTCTGTCAAATGCAGATCCTTAGATATGTCTCCCTAATCAATTTTACTTTGGACGCATTTCAATTTTTCCATAATGCTTTTCTTCCTACTCAGAACATTTCCAAAAGTAAATCTATTCCAGCCCTTCACCTTGTTTCTGACATTGGCCAATTTCTTAGCGAGCCTGAACATAGCCGGTTCTTGAATTGGAATCATTCACCAGCTTAACAAGCAATCTCTGAAATCAGGGTGAAGGGCCCACATCATTTCAAATCTAAATGGAAAAGGACCTTTATTGCCCTTCCCAATCCAGTTAAGCAAGAGAGGACTATGGTCTAAACCAACCCTTGGAAGAGTAGATAGATGAAGACTATTCATAATAGTTTAGTAGGAAGAGATTAAAAATCTATCCAATTTAACCTGAGTCAGGTTATTCCCTTGTCTTTTGTTAGACCAAGTGAAGGCCTGTCCCGATAGTTCCACATCCATAAGGCCAACATTTCCAAGAAAATCAGCAAGATCCATCATGCTGTTAGAATAGTCAGTTAACCCCCCCATTTTTTCAGAAGGGAAAAGAGGGGAGTTAAGGTCTCCCGCCACCATCCAATTGACTCTTCTATTTTTCCTGATTTTGTCTACCAAATTCTCCCAAAGTTCCTTCTGGCTGCTACGAGTATTGGGGGCATAAACATTAATCAATGTCCATCGTTCAAGATGAGAACAAAAGGCAACCTCCACATGATTCTTAGAACAAGATATTAGTTTACCAGTAATTTCTTGCCTCCAAAGAGTAACAATTCCTCTAGAGGCTCTAGTAGCCTCACTTATAGCATACATCACATTGGGCCAAATATATTTAAGGACAAATTTGAAACTTTCCTCAGACATTTTTATTTCCTGCAAAAGGAGAATATCAACTTTATTATCAAAAACATAGTTCCTAACTAGCAGCTACTTATGAGGATTGTTCAGCCCTCTTATGTTCCAAGAGATTATCTTCATTTCTTAAACTTTCTAGGGGGGCCACCAAGGTGGATTGCTTCCCACTAGCAATCTCCTACTCCATCTTCTTTTGTTTGTTCTTCATATGGGTTGGCCTTCTGACCTTACTATCTCCCCCCACATTAGTTGTCTTACGGCTACTACTTTTCCCCTTCCTCTTCACAACAGTCCATCCTCCCTTATCCTCCATCTTCCCACTTGAACTTGCCGCTGGGGAAAGCGATATATTCTTTAATAGTTCCCTCGTATTTGGTTTGAGGAACCTTAGAGGGTCCCCAAGACTATCAACTCCATTAACCCTACTCTGTAATGATAGAGCACTTTTTTGTGGGCTGAGATCTGCTCCTATCTCTCCTTCTTCCATGTTTCCCTAGCCCTCCTTGGTTACAGCTAATTCATGTAGCTCAGGTGGATTCCCCATCTCAATATCTATCAACTTTTGGCTCTCCTCCTCCCCAACAATATCAGCTCGACAGCCAGGTTCTCCTCTACCAGCAATGGAGAAGCTTGGGGCTCCAACTAAATTATCTGGGTGCCTTCTGCCAGGGTTTCCAAAATGGTTCCCTTCTCGGGAGAAATTGGGGGGGAGTCAACAATATTCAAGATATCTTCCTTAAAGAGGTATTCCTCTGTATCCTCCATCACTTGTTTTGACTTCAAGGGAGGGTTACACTTTAGGGCTTGGCACTGGGTAAAGACATGACCAACTTTCACGCAATTTTGGTAGAACATCCTAGCATTTTCATACTAAATACTCTGCGTCCACTTACCAAACTGGGATTCTAGTATAATGGAAGTGGGGAGGGCCTTCAAAATGTCCACATTGACACAAAATATGGCATATACTAGTCTTGCCTTTCCCTTCGTAACCTTATCAATAGTGACATAGTTACCGAAGGAGTTTTCTATCCAGGCAAAAATTTCCTCATCCCAAAATTCCAGGGGAAGACTTGGCAAGTGAACCCAAACCGGTGTCGACTAATTGAGGTTAGCTTTGGGGTCAAAAGCAAGCTTCCATTTGCATAGGGAGAGGGAATGTTTCCCGTATAATGAAGGACCACTAGCTAAGACTGACAGAAAATCTTCCTGAGAGGTAAATTTAAACAAAAACATACCTCCTACCATAGCACTAGCTGATACGCTTCCCTTGAGTGACCACTTGGTCATCATGCAGTGGCAAACCAAGTCAATATTAGGCCTAAAGCCAAAAAACTTCCCCACCAGGGTGTTATCCATAGATGCCACAACCCTCAACACTGTTTGCACCAGTAGTTTAAGTGCCTTAGCACCATCCACCTCCAAAACCACCGGTTGACTATACGAAGTCTTAGTAGTACCATTGATAGTACCCACAAGAGCCTCTGTCCACTTGCTGGGGTTTGACTTCGAATATGAGGCCATGTGATCCCTCCGACCACCTGTGTCATTAGCTACACCTCTTGGAGTCAAGGGAGGAGACTGAATCACCCCCCTTGAACTATCACCTTCCATTCCCGCCTAGTACGAATTCAAAATTCAGACCCTAGTTGCAAAGTGGGCTCACTATTAAGTCATTCCTAGATGATGTTGTGGTCTTGTTATTATTATACATGGTTTTATTTTACCATATAATTGTTTAGTAAACAAATTATATTTTTTGGTCATGTTCAACTATCATTTATAAATATTTATATAATATAAGTATAATTTTATTTGAACATTTCATTGACTCAATGACCCATCGTTACAGAGAATTATATTATTTCAAATCTCATGAACATTTACAATCCTTTTTTACACAACAAATAGTAATAAATTCTATTTGTGTAAATCAAATTTATTAAAAAAAAATCAAGTTTATTTACTAAATATAATTAACCAAAAGTATATTGGAAGTACAATACAATTTAAAACAAATGAAAATGAATTCCAACTAGTACATGGTTTCATACTTTTTTCAAAATGACATTTCAATATTTTTGAATAAACTAATATAAAATTTAAAATAACAATTGAGTTGAATATCCAATCAAATTTCCTATCTTATATCTTACAAATGGAAACATTAATTTCATAGTTTATCACATTTCTACATAAATTTTATAACAAATATATAATATTTATAATTGATTTTTTGATAGGTAAGGGATTAGGGTCCTCTCACATTATATTAACTTCAAAAAATAAAAATTAGTACATATTTTTAATCACATATCTTTGAGAGGAGTTAAGACACTAGGAAAACTTAATTGACCCCATAATTGGAAATTAATTGAAAACCCTCAATGATTGCTTGAACCTCAACTTCATTATTGGTGTTGTCAAGTAATTTCTTTGAAGTGGAAATTTGATAATAGTCCCAAGACTATCTCTAAAAACACATCCTAGGTACTCTAAACCTCCTAGGGTTACCTATTGATGGGCTATCAAAATTATTTTTGAAAACTCCTCCTAGATGAGGAATCTATTTCACTTTATTTCTTGTAACTTTTAAATACTTAACCCTGAACTCACATTAACATGGTATAGTTACAATAACCTAGTCAATTGGGTCATGAGAGATTAAAAATATCATAGGTTATGTCTATTTTTATTTCTCTTATAAGGTTATAAATGAAATCATGATTGCATTAAGGTTTACGTTAAGTCATTGGAGACAAGTATATTTATCTTGGATGCTATGGTCATCATTGCACATACAAATTTTTAAAAGAAATTGATTTACAAAACATCATAGATGAATATAAGAAATTTATAACATAAGCACTAACTTATTGATTCCACAAAATAAATTAGCAAATGACATATTTTAGTCTTACTAAACTATTTAAAGATACAATTACAATATGTTCTTTAAATCATAAAGTCAACCATATTGGTGTGAATTCTACAATATAGTATTATATTTTCATCAACTTTAAAATAAATGTTTAGCATCAAAGAATATAATAGTTCATCATAACTAATCATATCTTAGTGCCTTAAAAACACTATTCATTTAGTCATAATGTAGAACCTACAATACATATACTAGTTTATATTTTCAACACAAATGCACCAAATACATATCCATCAAGTATTTAAAATGACAATGCATCAAGTTTGGAAAGAGAATAACATTTTGAACTTACCATTGTTGATGTCATTATCTAAACTTTCAAGGAGAGGGGAGAGCTAATATCATGAGGGCACTTTTCTACCAAATATAGAGCCAACATAGATACTTTGTTCACCATGCAAATTAGGTGGGAACCCTTCCTTCAAGGATGAGGTCATGCAAAAGAACCATATAAAGAGAAAATAGAGGCAACTAGTGCATGTGACTTCACAATAAACATAAATGTCATCAATATATGATACCTTGGCCAAGGATTTCAATAAATGTACATATGTACCACTCATAACCAATAAATTGATAGATACCACTAAATAGAGGCACTTCCTATGGTGTAGGATCTCTAAAAAAATATACAACACATACAATATACTTGTATAGGATATCGGTATGTGCTTACCAACTATCTAGAGATGGCTAATGTCCCTAAATTAAGAATAGATTTATGACCTTGCCAATGAATCAAACATGAAACTACTTAACTATGCAAGAGTGATTTTATGACAAAAAGGGAGGTATGGATCCATAGAACCACTATCTAATCCTTGTGGATAAATTAGCTTCATATAGACTAGGTGGATGACTACAACAAAATAGACCATTCTATCTTAGTTTAATACTAAAGTACATAGGGAATACATGTATAAAGACTTATTTCAAGAAAAAATCTTATCTCATATAAATTCACTATTGGTGGGAATGTCAACCTTTCCAATTTCACATCCCTAGATAATTTAATATTGATCTGGCCACCCACTTATCATAATATTAAAATTACATAGTATTAGATATGCATCCCATACTCTTAAGATTCGATAAGAAATAGATAAACAAAAAAAAAATAGTATGTAGTGGTTCCTACTATTACATTGGTAAAATTACTATATTACAACATGTTTGTTATCATACCAAAGTTCTATGATGTCATAACATGTGTTGTACCCAAGTAATAAATAACCAAACATAGCAAGGAATCATTGTTTAGACACAAAACATACCTTATAATAACAAATGTAATAATTTGAAGACATAGCAATAGTTCATTGGGTCCAACCACCATATAAATCTATTTTACCACTTATTCAAATGCAAGATAACTATTTTTGTCATTCATGATCTTGGTTCCACAATCTACATTCATTAACATTCATAAAGGAATTGAAATATAACTAACTATTGGAACTTTGGTTTTCTATTCACCTATAGAGAGTTTATACTAAAGTTCTTGGTAAAAGGAGTTGGTTAACTTATTCTAAGTTCATGTTAACATTCCTTGATCACAGACTAGTAAACAATTATAAAGTTGGATATGGTGAGCTATGGTAAGTTGTAATGAGTTTAAAATGTTTTAGTTTAACATAAAGACTTGTTTAAGTCTAGTGTTTCTATGTTTGCAACCACAAGTCATTTGGAGAACTCACAACCACATAATTAATTATGTTACTAGAGTGTGTATGATGGTGATTGCAATATTGTTGAAGTACTTGTGGTTACTTCTAAGAGCATGGAGATGTTCTAGAGGATATTTAGAGGTATTGTAAGTAGCTAGAAGTAATTAGGTTTTTGTATTTGCCACTAAAATCCATTCAGATGGTGTTCATTTGTAGTGTAGGAAGACATGTATGTCCTTCACATAATGTTGGTCAACATCCTTTGACCAATTGTGACTAGAAATGAATTATTATGTGAAGTGATCATCCATTTTGATAAAGCATGTTTCATGTAATGTGTTGTGTGCTAACATCAACATATGGTCATGAGATGGTTGTGTGACTATTGATATTATATTTGGCAATTAGATAGATGGTTTGTAATCCATGTAGATGGCTATATATATATATATATATACACACACATGTATGGATGGAATGAGGTTATATTGGTTTAATATTGATTACCTAAAGGTGTGATAATTGTGTTGGGAGGTGGTATGCTAAAGTCTACGAATAGATACTTGAAGAGAGACTTATTGTATTGGATTTAACTTTTGTTGTGAATATAATTATTACTATCCTTTTTTTGGTGGTTTTTTCCCATAAGGGTTTCCCACATAAATTTATGTCTTATGTGTATCTATGACTTATGTATTATTTCATGTGCTTTCTTCAATTTTGCTTAATTGAATTGTATACCAAACATAACTATATTTGATCAAACAATCTTAAGGAGATTCAATATCCTAGTATATTAGTTGACTATATCAAGGATTTAATTTCTAATATTTGGTATTAGATTGTGTTGTCTAGAAAGTACCATATCATTTAGAGTCATACCCCTTCACGTGTTGTGTTATCCTCAACAATTACAAAACCTTGGCATGAAAGTTTGGTGAAATATGTGTAAAACCATTTTCAATAGAATCTTTTGAAGGATTATTTGAAAACACAAAACAATTTTTTTTTAAGATTCATTATGAGAACATCAAGGTTTGATTTGAAAATTCAATCCATTTATAACTTTGAGTTATATAATTTGAAGGTTGATAACCTCCTAGTCAAGAGAGATCAATGGATAATAGTATCTTCTTTGCTAAAACCTATAGGTATGTCTAATGAGGATTAGAATTGATTGGATGAAAAAGATAGAAGTACTATTCATCTATGTCTTTCAAATTTTGTGTTCATGAATGTGTTAGAAGAACCTTCTTAATTATTCATTGTGGAAGAAGATAGAAACCTTGTATCAATCTAAGAGTCTTGTAAATAAACTTTTCTTAAAAAGGAAAATTATATTCCTTAAATATGAAAGAGGGAGATTTAGTATATGGTCATCTGAACACCTTTAATTTGACTTTGAGTAGTTAGCCTTGCAATAGCAATTAGGATAAATGTGTTTTTCTATTGTGTTTCTTACTCAATTATTCATGGAAAAATATAATTATGGCAATTAGTGGTAACCATTATTTTCCAAAACTATAAGAACTTGTTGGGGGTTTCATAAAGTGAAGAAATTAGGAGAAAGCCCATGGATGATTCCGCTAGTGATGTCTTGGTTGTAAGGGTTAGGTCTAAGGATAGAAGATTTAAGAAGAAAGATGGTGGAGTTAAGAAGTACAAGGGAGGATAGCTCTAAGTATTATTAATCCTAAGGTGAAATACAACTGCAATTGTGGCAAGAGAGGTCACATAAATAAGAACTGTAAGTATATGAAGAAGAAGTATTCCTCTAATAGATCCTCTGGCACTAATGAGTATGCTAGTGATGCTTTTGTATCTACTAACAATGTTGGTGATGATTCTTTTTTCATTGACATGGGTGCATTATACCACTTGATTCCTCATAGGGAGTAGTACCTTGATTATAGGGAGTGTTACTCTGCTTACAAGAAGTGTGATGGAGGATACATTTTCCTTGCTGATAGCAACCCTCTTTAGATAGTTAGTCGATGGAAGGTGAAATTATGTTTCATGTATGGGAGAGTGAGGAAACCCTCCATTGTATTACATATACCAAGTTTGGCTAGAAAATTAATTTTTATCTCTAAGATGATTAACTCTAGTGTATATGTCACATTTGATGAAAAAGGGTGCAAGTTGGCTAAAGATAATTTTATACTAGATAAAGGTGTGTAGCATGGCACTTTATTAGACTAATGCATCATTATTATGAAACTCTATAAATTCTATTAAAACTAGATTATGTTTCTTGTGGCATCACCAACTATGTCATATTGGATAAAAAGGCCAAAAAAAGTTGGTAAGTAAGAATATGGTGGAAAGTATTTTAGATTATTTTTTGGATTTGAATTTCATCAAAATTATGTTTTGAAAGAACAATAGGGTGTGGTTTTTTTCAATAAGTTCTAGAGTAGGGGATGTTTCGTAAGTGATTCACAACAATATTTTGGTACTATAAATGTATAGATGGTCCAATAGATAGTATTAATACTATCTCTCTCTTTTATTATTACTCTTCTCTTTCACTGAGTATTATTCTATACATGCTTGGGTGTATTTTCTTAGGAAATAGTTTGAGGTGTTTCTCACATTTAAGCAATTTAAAGAACTTGTAGAAAATTAGACTAGTAAGAAAATTAAAGTGTTGAGGTTAAAGATAATGGTGGGGGGGGGGGGGGGGGGGGTTTATTTAAGGAGTTTGAGGCATTTTGTATGAATAATGGTTTTGTTAGACCAAGGACAACACCCTACACACCACAATAGAATGGAGTTGATGAAAAGTTAAATAGAATCTAGTTGGATTGAGCTATAAGATTCTTATGTAGTGATACCCTAGGATAGGTCTAGTTTTTGGCTAAGGTAGTTAAAACTATTTGTTATTTGAAAATAAGATCTCCCACTTCTACAGTTGAGTAGAGGACACCATATGAAATGTTGATAGATGAAAGTCCTAATTTAACATAACAAAGAATGTTTTCCTATGAGGGATTTATTCCTTCTCCAAGGATAAATGGTCTAAGTTTGGCTCCAAGGCTAAAAGGTGCATTTTCATTAGGAATTATGAGAGTGTGAAAGGCTACTATAGCTTTGAAATCTGGTGACCTAGAAGGTTTTCTATTCAAGGGATGTATATTCAAGGAACTTAGATTTTTTCCATGGAGGAACAACCAAATGTAAACAAGAGTGATAGGGTGTATTTTAAACACAAAATAGAGAAACATGGTGCATCATAAAATGAACAACTAAGTGGACATGACAGTGTGGATGGAGAGGATGTAGGAATGTATAGCACAAATTGTAAAGAAGAATAAGATGTAGATGTGACAATAAGTTCTCCATTGGTAACAACTATGAGAAGATATAAAAGATAGTGAAAATTACCTCAAATATATAGTCCAACATATTTATGATGTATTTTTTCTCTAACTTTTACTAATGATGAACTAATGTTTATAGGAGAAGACCTCTCTCTTCTAAGGAGAAGAAGTCTTGGATAAATTCCATGAAAAAGGATATGGTGACATAATAGTAGATTAAGACTTAGGACTTATTTAAACTACCTAAAGGTAGGAAACCCCTTTTTTGCAAGTGGGTGTTCAAGAAGAAATTCACAATAGATGGTACATTAGAAAGGTACAATGCATAGTTAGTGGAAAAGGGTTATTCCCAAGTAAAGGGAATAAACATGTATCAATGATATAATTTCTCCAATAGCTAATTTGAATTCCATTTGGATTTCATCCATAGCTATAACATTTGTTTTTTATGTGGAGTAGATGGATGTGAAGACTACATTCTTGCATGTAGATTTAGAGGAGGAAATTTATACATGAGTCAACCTAAAGAATTCAACATGACTTAGGGAAAAGAATATTTGGTTTCTAAACTAGAAAAGGTCTCTATGTGGGTTGGAATAATCACCATGTATGTGGTATCAAAATTTTAATTCATATACATTATAACTAGGTTTTGGAAGGAGAAATGATGATCACTATGTACACTACAAGCAAGTTGGTGGTCATGAATTAATAATTATTTTATATTTTGATGATATGAGCTTATCATCAAGACCAGTAATTCATTAATTATAAAAATTAAGGCTCATTTGTCTAGTAGATTTGATATGAAAGATCTAGGTGTTGCAAGATACATACTTGGTATGGAGATCCATAGGGATAGGGCTCGCAGATAGTTGAAGTTAGCATAAGTATCATAAACTTGTTATGTGGTGGTTTATCATGCATAGTAGTAGTACTGTAAGTACCCCTTTACTAGTAGGAATTAAGTTGAGTTTGGAATAAAATCCTAAGTCTATGGAGGCTTTATAAGACATGTGCAATGTTCCATAAACAAGTGCAATAGGCAAACTTATGTATGCAATGGTCTATACAATGCCATACATTGCCTAAGTAGTAAGAGTTCTAAGTAGTTTCATGTCAAATCCTAGAAAATAACATTAGACTCAAGTGAAAAGAGACTTTAGCTTCTTGAAAGGAACTCTCAATTACTTTTTTTTATAATGGTGCTAATGATGTTGGCAAGGTGTTGAACATATAGGGGCTTGTTGATTTTGATTGGACTAGAGATTTGGATAACTATGGATTGATAAGTGATTATGTTAAATTACTTTGTTTAGAATAGTAGTAAGTGGGATCAGAAAAAGGAAATAGACCATTTTGTTGTCAACAACTAAAGTAGAATATATGGTAGCAACACATGCTTGCAAATAAGTTCTATGGTTACAAAGATTGGGTATTAGTATTTGTTTAAGATCAATACAATGTCGAATTATGATTCTCAGAGTGTAATTTGTCTAGCTAAGATTCTTGTTTACCATGCTAGAACTAAACATGTAGATGTACAATATTTTTTTGGGGAAATTGTTGAAAAAGTTAATGTTTAGTTGAAGAAAATTGATACTTAGGTAAATATTGTTTATTTTTTGTCAAAAAAATGTAAGTATTGCTAAATTTATGGTGTGGGGATGTATTGGGTTTATCCCCTTACCATATATGAGGCTAAATTCTTGGGATAATACAACCTATCCTACAATAAAATATAAGTCAAATAATATTGGATCTTTTGTGTGCTACTCACCTATAAAGATTTCCCAATGAAGTTACTAGTAAAAGAAGTTGTGAACTTAGTCTAAGTTCATGTTTAGATTATTTGATTAGTGATTGGTAAATAATTATAGATTTAGTTATGGTAGGTTGTGGTAAGTTAATGTTGGATTACAAAGTGTGATATAAAATTTTAATTATGCAGCCAAATCTTGAAGCACATTCTATCTCGCTATTATCGATTGTGGAAATATCATCTCTTATTGTCATAAGTTGTTGTGAGTTTCAAATGTTTTAGTTTAGCATGGATAATTTTCTAAGTCTAGTGTTGATATGTTTGCAACCACAAGTCATTTGGAGGAGAACTCATGTAACCACATAATTGTTTAAGTTAATAGAGTGTGTATAATATTGTAGGTGCACATGCAACATTGTTGGAGTACATATTATTATGGCTAGGAGCATGGAGATGTTTTAAAGCCTAATACTCAAAGTTGTTGCAAGTAGATAGAAGCAATTAGGTGTTTCTCTCTACTAATACAAGCCATGGATGGTGTTTGGTTGTAGTGTAAGAAGACATGTACATGGTTTAGGTAAATTTTGTCAACAAGCTTTGACCAAGTGTCAATAACAATGACTTATTATGTGTAGTAATCATCAATGTGGAGAATTCATGTTTCATATAATGTTTAGTATGATGATGTCAAGGTATAGTCATGAGATAGTTGTGTGATTGTCAATATTCTATGTATTTCATGAAGATGGTTGTATCTATCTTCTTATATCGATGGAATGAGGTTTGGTTGTTGATTATTGATTTCCTAAAGGTGCATAAACTTTTTTTGAGGTTGTATGCTAAAGTCTATAGATTGTGACTTTGCAATAGAGACTTATTGTATTGTTAGCTCACAATATTGTGTTCCACTTTTTGGCCAAAGTGGGACATTGAAATCAGTTCATTTTTAACCAAATGTTCACTTTTGGACACCTATAGCAGCCGAACCATCAAGAATTTGAAGATGATCGCATGACCTAGTGATTTTTAAGATTTTATGTGTAGATTCTAAATATATATTTTAAAAAATTTTAGAAATAAATTGTGAAATTTTTTACATAATTTTTAATAACTTGTTTTTTATAATAAACATCATTTTTAGAAAGTGACGTTTATGTCGTAATGCATAACTTTTTTTTATAGAAAGGATAAAATTATAATTTTTAAAATATAGATTTGTAACACCAATATCTAGGGCATGGATATTTTTTCATTGTTTTTTTTTGCACATTTTTTTTAATTCATTTTTTAAGTCAGATTATTTATAATTTGGACATAGGTTTATGTCGTAACACATAACTTGTTTTGTATGTATCAAAATTTAATTTTCCCTTTTTGTTGAAACAAGGAAATCAATACCTAGAGCACACATATTTTATAGAATTTTTTTCTCTATTTTTTTATTTTCCTGCTTGTGTGGAGTAGAGACCTTATTGTTTAGTTAAAAACTTATGTTCACTAGAAAATAAAAAATAAATATAATAATCGAACTAAATTATTCAAAATTATACTTATTGGAAAGTGTATACAAAGGGATACATAATTAAAAAACATAATTTATAAATGACTTCATTTCACCCCCCAAAAGGTGAAGCAAAGTTGGTTTTTATCAACATTTTGATAGGTGTAGAGGAGACTCCATCAAGGGTTTAATTTAAGACTAGGAGGGTTCTATCCAAAGTGGTTTGGTCTAAGGGGGTTTGGTCTAACTCCTTTCAATTAAACCCCTTTAGATGGAACCCCTTAAGGCTTAAATCATTAATTTTTCTTAAAAAATATTTGATTTAAAGCAAAAATTAGGATGTCCTATAAGTGGGACATAGTATTGTGGGACAACCTTGTATTCTATGTAACTTTCCCTCTAAATATAATTATTAGCATCCTTTTATTGATGGGTTATTTTTCCATAAGGGTTTCCATGTGAATCTATGTCTCATGTGTATTTATACCTTGTGTATTGTTCCATGTGCTTCCTTTAATGTTTCTTAATTGAATTGTATAACAAACATAACTATATTTGATCACATAATCCTAAGGTGTTATAATATCCTAGTCTATTGGTTGATTGTATTATGGATTTAATTCACAAAAATAACTTGTGCCACCTTTTTATCATCACAATTCTCATTAAATAAAACAATTCACCCCAAGTTAAGTTACCACTACTAAGTGACAAATCAAAAAACCACAGTTTGGTACCAATAAAATTATAAAACAAAGATATGGCACCTTTGATGCCCTTATAATCTCATCCCTTATGTAATAAGGTATAATAATGATAGAAGGATCCAAATAATTGTTCATATAAGGATAAACAAGTTAGATCACCTTATGTTCTTTGATATTTTAGTAAGGATGTTGGTCAACCTTCAATCTAGTATTCGGCCTCTAAGACGAGACCACAACCCCATTAGGATATGTATCAACAAGGTCTATTTCACTTAGTAAATTCAAATGCAATAATGAACTTATATAAGGTAGTCACTGATCACATAAGATATATCACAATCCTACTAAGTTCGATTCCCCTAGATTTACCCCTACATGGGTAGAAAGCAATTCATGTGAACGAAGGTTATAGTGGTGCACGTTAAGACTTTGCTTCACGGGTTCCACCAAATATTGCTAACCTCTGTTTAAAAAAATATTACAAATTTATTTTAAACAAATAAGAAGATAATAAACTATTAGCATTTAACTCTAAACGTATAATAAATACAACCAACCATTCTATAATTAAGTTAGCTACTTGAATCAATGCAATAAATCAATTAGTAAATTTTGCTTGAATAAGGTTTCATCAGTCGAGAGGTTTGATTGTAAACGTAGGTAGGTGACGTCCAGACAAATGGTGGTATCTAGTTGATAAGGAGCTTCAGGAATAGGTAGGGCTGCCAAACAAGTACGTTTCTCCAAAAAAAAATGGACATCTGAGTAGAAGATTTCTCATTTTATTGAAACTTTATACACGTTGTGGGGCCAAATCAAAATCAGCTGGCTTGATCGGGATTTGAAACGAGACAAGAAGTTCTGGCAGGTGACATTTTAGAAAATACATTAAAGCCAGTATTAAATTCATAGTGTCAATCCTGACAAAAGCATGAGAGCTGCTGTCTCTGCGCTCACTTTCATGTTTTACTATAGATTGTTGGCTCGATGATTAGGAAGAGCTTAAACAGCAGTTGAAATCCTGTCGATAAATAGGAAGGTCCAAATCATGTGGATAAATAGGAAGGTCGAAACATTTTCAAAGCTGTCAGTAAAAGAAGTTGAAAAGATTACAAAGATTACAGGTCGAAAATGAAGAAAAACAATCTACACACAACGTGCCTGCTGTTTAGATGGAAAAACAATCTACACAATGTGCCTGCTGTTTAGATGGAGG
Source organism: Cunninghamia lanceolata (assembly GCA_027924645.1). NCBI lineage: Eukaryota > Viridiplantae > Streptophyta > Pinopsida > Cupressales > Cupressaceae > Cunninghamia > Cunninghamia lanceolata. Next base: position 2,742,617 of record BSBN01000684.1, read on the forward strand.
TGATGGTTATAAGAATTCAATAAATAGTATCTATTTTGCCGGATGATGAAATGAAAATGATTTTTGACGGCTTTAAACCAAGATTTTCAATTAAAATTATTGAAAACTTGCTAAGTAACCTCACAAATCCAAACTATTTCAACTTGCCACAGATAAAAATCTGTTCACTCCATTGAGATTGGAAAGCAGAGGTGATTATAAAAGATACGCACGTTATTATCAAACATGCAATTATGGCATGAAGATTTCTGTAGGATCTTATTTTTGGCTTTTATTCTCATGACTCTCACAAAGACCACTAGCTTGTGTTACTGGTTTTATGACAAGGAAGGATCTAAGATGATTGTGTAGAAGCTTGGTGGACTCCTTTTCCATTAAAAATGTACTTGCCACTATTAATATAGAATATTGCACATAGCTTCTCTGTTATTCAGTTTATGATGTAAAGTGTTAATTTAGAGTTATTTAATGTTGTTAGTTTAATCATTTTTAGTTTTTGTTGGGTAGTTAATAGTAAGTTTCTACTGAAAAAGTGGTTGTAAAAATCAAAAGAGTTAATAGTAAGTTCCTACTAAAAAAGTGGTAGTTAATAGTAAGTTTCAACTTGAAAAAGTGGTTGTAAAAATTAAGTTCGCACTGAAAAATTAATTGAATAATGTAATCTATATAAAAAATTCCACATAATATAGTTTATGTGTTCTTTTACTAGCATATTTATTTTTTTAAAAATATATCTAAAGTACATGGAGAGATATCCTTCTCAAGGTACCTATTCCACTTATATGTGGTAAATTGATTAAAAAATAGGCCCCTCGAGAAGGATATCTCTTGACATCTTTTAGATATATTTTTTAAAATATAAATATGCTAGTGGCATTCGGAGTCAGAAGCATAATCATAATCATAGTTCACCAACCCTAACCCTAAATCTGACCCTAACCCAACCCTAATTTACCTTACCCTACCCCTAATTCTAATTCTAACCCTAACCATAATTGTAACACTAATTCTAACACTATCGCTCATCCCAATACTAACTTGAATTATAACACTAACCCTAATGCTTAGCCCAATACTATCTCTAACTCTAACCCCAACGCTAACCCTAATTGTAGCCCTAATTTTAACCCTAATACTAATTATAACCTTAATTCTAATCGTAACCCTAAACCTAAACCCGACCCTAACCCTAACCCTAATTCTACCACTAATCCTAATTCTAACTATAATTCTAACCTTAATTCTATTCCTAACTCTAATACTAATGCTAACCCTAATTCTAACTTGAACCCTAACCCTAACCCTAATTGTAACCCTAACTCTTATTCTAAACATAACCCTAACCCTAATTCTAACATGAACCCTAACCCTAATTCTAACCCCAACCAAATTCTAACACTAATTCTAAACTTAAACCTAACCCTATTTCTAACCCTAACCCTCAATCTAATGTAATTCTAACCCTAATTGTATCCATAATCATAACATAATTGTAACCCTAATTTTGTCTGAAACATAATTCTTACCTAACCCTAATTTTAGTAGTAATTTAAACCTTGGTTGTAGCCTTAACCCTATTCCTAATTCTAACCTTAATGCACAACCATATACTAACCCTAGTTGTAACACTAACCCTAATCCTAATACTAACTATAACCCTAACCCTAATTCTAACTCTAACTATAACCATAATTCTATCCCTAATCCTAACCCTAATTCTAACCCTAATTACTGATATAGGTTATATATTACTATCAAAAGTGTTGGTGTCATCCACCTCCTAGGAGCACCATCTGCAGAAAATAACCTTCACAGAAAATGAGAGAGGCAACACAAGGCCATTTCACCAAAGAAGGGTGAATAAATTGAGATACATAATTTACATATTGTATAGGCTTTTTAAAGCCATGAAAATTAGGTGACAAGTATGAAACTTCTTGATACGGGAAACACAACTACCCTAATTGATAAAATGCACTATTAAACTATAATGCAAGCCTAAGTAAACTTAAGCGAGTAAATGGTAAAAACCATTTACTCCAACACCCCCCCTTAAGTGCAACATAGGGAGAATTATTATGCAAAATCAAGATGCAATATGGGTCCCAGCTACACAAACATGTTAGGTACCCATTTACAATGCAAAAAAGAAATCTCTCAGAACTGGAGAAAAGGAAAAAACCTTGTGGGAAAAAACCCCTCCCCAAAAGAGAGAAAGAAAAACAAAAAATGATGCATGGTGAATGAAGGAAATCACATCCCCCCAAGTACTACATACATCATGTATATACAATCAATAGCCCCCCCATAAGAGGGAAAGAGAGACTATGTATCCCCCCCACAATGTGTAATCACCTATAAAAATGGTAAGTGCCTAAAGACAGAACACAATCCAATGTCGACAAACAACTTGTCCCCCTTTTGGAAGAAATAAAACCAAGTACAAATGCAAGTATGCTTCCCACTCTAGATAGGAATTGAAAGAAAGAAGCATGAAAATGTATGATGATGTCTCTAAAATCTACTCATGTGTCGCCAAGACCTTAGAAAATGATGCCACGCACCAATCAGGAACAAGTCCAATCATAATAGAAGGTGACAAACAAGGTACCACTGGAAACTGATCTTAAATATTCTCTAAAGATAAAGATGGAGTGACAACAGGTGTACCAAAACTATCATCAAATAGGAGGGATATACCCTCAAATGTGTCTTCCAAGTTAGAAATATGAGATTCTATGGACAATGAACCATTGTATGACAAATAAGAATCCCAATCAGGAAGAGAATGAGATACTAGTTGTGATGAATCACTAGATGTGCTCAATGAATCATCAACACAAGATGAATGGTTCTGCTGAATAGGAATGAGAGGAGCCTCAATCAATGACTTTGTACAATGAATCACTAAAGGTGAAGGTACATCAACTATCCCTAATGAAGAAGAAGGAGCATCTGAAGAACCCTCATCATCCTCATCTGAAGATTCAAAGTATTCCAAAACTTAAAACTTCTGCATAGTATCATGATCATAGGGTATCCTATTTGAAAAATGAAGAGGCACAAGACAATCTAAAACATGATCATCTAAGAATAGTTGAGTATCATGATCTCCATGTATTTCCCAAATTTTAGTCCAAAGAATATGAGGACACTCAAAATGATCAATAGCATTCAAAGTGGCATCATCTATATGCATTGCAATAACTCCTAGGACATGATCCCTTTTGCAATTCCATGCAAATTTCTTACTATCAATATCAGGAAGGGGAACTAGATTATACAAATGTGGCAACAAATGAAGCCATCTAAGATGTTTTATCATACCATCTCTCCATTGTTTATAATTTCCCCTTTTCAACATAATTACAACAGGATGTACTGAAAACCCCATAATGAACTATGACAAATTCAGATCTCCAAGAATACAAAGACATTAACTTTCAACAACAAAATTAGAAAATCCCAAATACTGCAAATGACACCTTCAAATCAGCAAAATTAGGCAGATTTACCTATACCACTACGAGCTTGGCGAAGTCAACTTTCTAATGATATGCAGAATGCTCAAAATGGATTTCGAATGCCCAAGATATGCTCTATGGAAGAAAAATGTGAGTGAAAAATATGCAATGGATGTGTTGCAATAAAAATAATGGCATCTGTGCCAATCGATCACCAAACTAAGCCACCGATCACACACCAAGTCTAAGAAAGCTTTGCACTTTCACCACAAGCTTTCCACAACTTCACCATACAATCCAAGTGTTAGTGAATATAAAGTGGACATACCTCCTCCGCGGGAGTAATGTGGGATAAAAGATCTCAAATGGTACTCCAAACACAACGCACGGACCCACCTCCACTTCTCCTTAGCGTACAAACCCTAAAATCAAATATATGCAAACTTTATAATATATAAAGTCTAATGCAGTATAATATATATTTGCTGCAAAATTTTTTAGAATGTTTGTTGCTAAATACTGTGGGGTGGTCGAGGTGACACCCTTTAACCACTTCTCAACCCTTGTAGAGACTGCCTATTCCTTTCATAATTCAAACCAGGGCATTGATGAAAAATCTCTTCTAATATCTGGAGTGGAGGATGGATTTGTTAGCGCATGGCCGTGGATGATTGGCAAGCTAATCTGCAAACAACATTGCTTGATTTTGAATTATAGATACTATGAATCTTTGTTCCAAATGTTTAAAATGCCCAAAAACAATAACCACAGATGAATGGTGATAGGGATTGTCTGATATAAATGTAGTTTTTGCTAGAAAATTATGGCATCAACTATCAAAGACATTGCCAAATATAAACTTCTGACAGAGATATACAAAGCACCAGATATCTATGTTGCATAAAAATCTCATGCCACAGCAAACGCGGGCCTTCTTCAGCAAGAAAATGACAACTCTAATTCACAAGCCATTGGAATGAGAATCGCCAAAACCAAATGAATCGATTCTGCAGAAAAAAGGGCCTCCAACGCTCAAATTTGCGGGCAACAATCATGAACAATAGGAAAGAAAAGAGTAAAAGGCAACTTTGAAATTTGAAAACTTTTAAATGTTGAAAAAAAAATGATCCCAAACACTCAGATGAAAACTCTTAGAGGAAGGATTGCAGAATGGTTGGCTCTGATACCATGTTGGTGTCATCCACCTCCCAAGAACACCATCTACAGAAAATAACCTTCACAGAAAACAAGAGAGGCAACACAAGGCCATTTCACCAAACAAGTGTGAATAAATTGAGATACATAATTTACATATTGTACAGTCTTTTTAAAGCCGTGAAAATTAGGTGACAGGTATGAAACTTCCTGATACAAGAAACACAACTACCCTAATTGATTAAATGCACTATTAAACTATAATGCAAGCCTAAGTAAACTTAAGTGGGTATATCATAAAAACCATTTACTCCAACAAAAAGCAATAATACTATATATGCATTTCCTATATTTAGATTTTTTTTCCAAAAGTGGTTGTAGTAATTATTATAAAGGCCTATCAATAATGTAATTAATTAATTCTATATAATATATTTTATCTTTCTTTCATTACAATTCTTATATATAATCAATTGTATCCCTAACTTTATCCATAATTCTAACTATAATTTTGATCCTAATTCTAACCAAAATATAATTCTAACCCAACCTTAATTTGACTTACCCTAATCATAATTGTAACCCTAACACTTATCCCAATAGTAAATCTAATTCTGACCCTAACCCTAATTTTAATCCTAATACTCAACCCAGTACTAACTCTAACTCTATCCCCAACCTTAACCCTAATTGTAGTCCTAACCCTAACCCTAACACTAATTATAACCTTAATTATAACCCTAACCCTAAATTTAACCCTAATTCTAACCCTGATGCTCAACTCGATACTAACCATAATTCTAACCCTAACCCTAAACCTAAACGTAACCAAATTATAACCCTAAACCTAACCCTAACCCTAATTCTAACCCAACCCTAAACCTAATTCTCATTCTAACCCTAATTTGCTCTCTTGCCCGACATCCCCCCACTGTACTTATGTCTTTGCACTTTGAGAGTTCCCCCCTCTCTCTCTCTAGCACTTTAATGTAATCTTCAATTAGGAATTGGGGTAAAGAGAAACATATAAATAATGATACACAAATATTTTGTTGCACATAAATTTCTAGAAATAATTCAATTCCTCAATTATATTAGAAATTTATTAATATAGGCCAATTAATATTTAGATTTTTTTTCCAAAAGCAGTTGTAATAGTTATTATAAAGGCCCATAAATAATGTAATTAAATTAATTCCTATATATAATATATTTTATGTTTCTTCTATATTATTTGGAAATATAAATTTTTATTGTTATTTTTGTGTATTTATTCTTAATTGTTATAGTAATATCAAAACAATTACGAGTCATAGCATATAATTGAAAAAAATGAATTGAGTATTTTTATTACAAATGTATTTCTTCTAATTTTCCATGTAGAGTTTTACTCAATAGCATTCTTGTTACCTAGAAATCCACTTTGGATATTCCAAGTAATTTACGGAGGACTTGAAGACATAGGTATTAGATTTTGAACTTAGTTCTTGCTTTCTTCTCTTTCAAAGTTACTTGTTCACATGTTTGTGCATGACTTCTTCTTGCCACATTAGTATTATGTGCTTGCAATTTTTCAATTCTTAATTCAGCCCTAGTCTACGATATCTTTCGCCACCTCATTTTGTTATTTTCTTTGTGACTCTCCTTGCAAATCTGTCATTTCTTCTCGTTGTCTCGATATTCTCTTTGATATTGTCATATGATGTTAGAAAACCTTTATCAAAACACTATCTAAAGAAGATTCTTCTATATTATTATAGGCAACTCATTATTATATTTTTAATATTAAGTTGATATTAAAAACTTCAATCCATTGGCATATGGTTTAAATGTTTCAATAATTAGAATATTAAAAATACTAACCCTAATATTTTTTAAATATTAAGTTAATATTAAGAACTTTATGTAATTTATTGGCATATGTAACTTAGTGACGTGAACTGAAAAAGCTACATAAGTTTGTGCTCTTGTGTCAAGTTAAAAATATAAATCCTAATATATTGTTAATATTAAGTTAATATTAAAAATTTTAACCCTAATATTTTTTTAATGGAATAATCAATCATATAGTCATTATCGTAAACTAAATGGTATTATAATAATAAAAATTAAAGTTAATATTTAAAATTTAATGCTAATATATTTTTAATATTAAGTTAGTATTAAGAACTTTAATAATGCAAAAATATACATAAGTTGGTGCTCTTGTGTCTAAGTTAAAAATATTAATCCTAATATATTGTTAATATTAAGTTAATGTTAAAAACTTTAACCCTAATATATTTTTAATGGAATAGTCAATCCTATATTCATTACGGTAATACTAAATGGTATTATAATTATATAAATTTAAAAAATCTAATATAATTTTTATATAAATACATTGGAATATCAAAAGTATCCCGAGAATGACACATATTCCACCTATGCATGGTAAATTGATTAAAAAAATAGGTGCCTCGAAAAGATATCTCTCGGTGTACTATATATATATATATATATATATATATATATATATATATATATATATATATATATATATATATATATATATATATATATGCTAGTAGCATCTGAAGTCGCAAGCTTAATTCTAACTATATTATATATTTTAAAAATTATTATAATTATATAATATAATATTATAATATAGGTTAGATATATTATTAAAATATATTATATATAATATAAACCTAATCCTAACCCTAATGATAGTAATTCTAACCCTAATTCTACCCTTATATATACTTAAACCTAATTCTATTCCTAATTAAAACCCTTATCCCAACCTTAATACTGATCGTAGTTCTATATATAGATATAAATGTAAATGAATTTTGGTGTTTTATTGTAACTATAACCCTAATCTTAACGTTTATGGCAATATTAATACTAATTGTAACTCCAACCCTAACCTTGATTCTAATCATAGTTTTAACCCTAATTCTAACCTAAATCCTAACCCTAACCCTTATTCTAACCATAATTTTAAACCTAACCCTAAATCCAATTATAATTCTAATCTTGATTTTATCCCTAACCGTAATTCTTACACCAATACTAATTCAAACACAAATTATAACTGTAACCCTAACCATAATCTTAATCTTGATAGTAATGCTAACCCTAACTCTAATTCTAACCCTAACCCTAATTGTTACCCTAACCCTAATTCTACCCTTATATCTATCCCTATATAATATAATAGGTATGTTAGAATTATATATAATATAACCCTAACCCTAACCCTAATGTTAGCCCTAAGCCTAATTCTATCCCCAACCCTAATAGTAACCATATTTATAAGCCTACTTCTAACTTTAACCTAAACCCTAACCCTAACCCTACTTGTAGGCCTAACTTCTAATTTGAACCCAAATTGTAACTATAACCCTAACCCTAACATTAATCCTAAAAATAATTCTAACCCTAATTTTACCCCTAGATCTACTTAACCCTAATTCTATTGCTAATTCCAACCTAATCCCAACCCTAATTCTAACCATAGTTCTATATATAGATATAAATGTAAATGATCTTTGTTGTTTTATTGTAACTATAACCCTAACCCTAATGTTCAAACTAATTCTAATCCCACTTCTAACCCCAACCCTAATCCTGATATTAATGATAGTTTTAACTCTAATTCTAACCTAAACCCTAACCCTAGCCCTAATTATAACACTAATTCTAACTATAATCCTAACCCTAATTGTAACCATAATCGTAAATCTAATTATAATTCTAATCTTGATTTTATCTCTAAACCTAATTCTCATCCTAATATTATTTATATTACTAATTAAAACCTAAATTATAACTATAACCCTAACCCTAATCTTAATCTTGATAGTAATGCTAACCCTAACTCTAATTCTAACCCTAACCCTAATTCTAACCCTAATGATAACCCCAATTCTATCCCTAACCCTAATCCTAACCTAACCCTAATTCAAACTCTAATCCTCATTCTATCACTAAGATTAATTCTATCCTTAAATCTAACCCTAATTCTAACTCTATCCCATGTCATAAAACTCATTCCTCACCTTAAAGTGTTCCATTGTCCCACATCAATATTTAAAATTCAGATTGCATCACATGGAATTGAACCCTAAATTTCAAAATTTAAAACTTATAATTTTCTTGACTCTTGCCCATTTCTTTCCCACCATGAGTTGACTTGGTACACATTTTTTATGATATATCACTTTTAGGGTCTTAGATATGTGACTTCTAATGGCATTTTCATTTTTTAGATTTTTTGAGGCATTGTATTCTTACTTATCATTATTCTATTATTATATCTTTTCTTTTAGAGATTTGTGCTATGTTGAGACCTATCCTTTACCCACCCTAGCTACCCTTTCCAATCCCGTTGGGTTTCTATTTTCATATTAATATACCACTAATTCTAACCCCAACCCTAATTCTAACATTGGAGTTAGTGTTAGGGTTAGGGTTGGGTCATTTCAAATGATTTCATTTGTACAATATTAATTCCCAAATTTATATTAATAGATAAAACCATTTGGTATGGAGTAATTGTTTAAAGACATCATTTGACATCATAAGAAAAACATATGATATGAAGTATTGCAATGCATGTACATTGCCACCCTAGTACTTGTACACATAAGAATAATATTTGTCAACATAATATTCTTATCCATTTCTTTGCAAATACTTTACCTTTCAAAATTACACCAATCATTCATATCATGGTTGTTTGGTTTGAGTTTCACTCATGTTTTATTTGGATCTCTTAACCTTGTTTTAAGATCTTACATTTTTAACCCCAAAATTACACTCTTTTGCTTCAAACATTTCTTAGTTAAAAGAAAAAAACAATCATATATTAAAAATTTTAGTAACTTCCATAATCTAGGTGCATTTCTGTCCAATTTGTAATCTATTTTATATTGTGTTGCATAATTTTTTCATAATACAATTGAATTGTATACCAAAACCCAATTTCTTATATTTTCAATCCAACCTTAGAAATGTTAGTTCTTGTTGAAGCAATTTAGTATGTAGCTTGTTAAACATTTTTTAATGATTTTTATTCTTCATATTTGTTCACCTTATGGGAGATAGAATGTCAACTATTGACATAATTATAATATTGAAGAATTGTATGATGTTGGATAATATAATTGAATGAATGTTTATATGTATATAGAGTTGATGGAAATAGAACAATTAATATAGTCATTAGAAATTTTTACTATGCATTTAATATCTTCCAAGATGGAATTCCCAATGTAACCTGAATTACTAACATAGGTTATATATTACTAATAAAAGTATAACTTAGGTAATGCTAAGTTCCAAATTATGAAAAATTATTTAATTTAATTTTTGTAATATTCCACCAATATGTAATGATTTATGCATACACCATTAAGACCAAGATAAAGCATACAAATTAATAGCAAGACAAAATAATTTTGAGAGATAATTATTTAAATTTTGATGAATAGTTATTTTGATTTTGATATTTTGTATGCTTCCACAATACACCATTAAGACCCACATAAAGCAAATTAATAGCAAGACAAAATAATTTTGAGAGATGATTATTTAAATTTTTATGAATAATTATTTTGATTTTGATATTTTGTATGCTTCCTTTGTAATTCATGATTTTATTTTTTAACTTTTAATATAGCACTTTGAGAAAGAAAACAAAAGAGAAAATAAAAGAGACATTTTGTGGGCTTGCATAAAATATTTTTAGAAAGAAAATTAAATTCATATAATCAAGGGGATTGAAAGAATATTAAAAGTAAATGGAGATTTTAGGTGTTGAATTTATAAATTGTAAAAAGTAAATAAAATACCTTAGGTAATGCTAAGTTCCATATGAAAATTATTTAAATGGGAAAATATATTATGATGTTTGTAAATTGTAAAAAGTAAATAAAATAACTTAGGTAATGCTAAGTTCCATATGAAAAATTATTTAAATAATTTTTCTTTTAATATTGGAGGGATATGAAATGATATATGCATACACCATTAAACAACAAGCCAAAATAGTTTTCACAGATAGATTTTTGAAATTAAATTTTTATCAATAATTATTTTGATTTTGATTTTTTTTTCTTCTTCTATAATTATCTAATTGTTTTTGGTATTGGAGAGTTGTCAACAATTATATTATATACTATTGCATTAGCTACTTATCTAGTTATTAATCTATTAACAGTAAACCAATCAAGACACATGATTATTTTTCTTGTGGGACAAATTTGATATAAATTTGAACTTTTCTTATGTCAAGATGATAAATTTTCAATAAAAAAATCATTGAAAAATGATTTATTGTGATTGTCTAAAAAAAATGACCTACAAACACCTATAAATGTGGAGAGAAATTGATGATAATTATAGTGAAACTTCAAAATTACTTTTTCTCAAAGGTACAAAATAATATTATTAATATCCATTATTAACACTTCTTCATATATTATCTTAATTGATATTATAATATTATAATAATATAATAATAAGCATAAACATAAATATAACATAATATAACAATATAATAAAAACAAAAATATAATATAATACTATATTAAAATATTATAATATTAGAATAATGTAATAATATAAATATATTATTATCATGTTTATAATATAAACATTGTTTATTATCAATAAATAATTAATTATACTATTTCATTAATATTTAAACTAAAAAATTTATAAATTATAATATAAATAGTACAATTTTGTTATAATATTTATATTGGCTTTAAAAAAAATTATTTATTTAATATTATTAGAATCCAATTTGTAATTAAGTCAAATATTATATCAATTAATATTATACTATATTATAATACTATAATATCAATTAAGATAACATATCCAGTGTTATAATAAATATTAATAATATAATTAATATTATTATTAATATTATAACTATAAATAATAATAATTTTGTTGGTTTGACAAAAAGTAAATTTGAAGTTTACCTAATGATTTAAAAAATTAAAACTAAAACACATACTATAATTACAAAATTAAGTCAAATATTATATCAATTAATATTATATTATATTATATTACTATAATATCAATTAAGATAATATATCAAGTGTTATAATAAATATTAATAATATAATTAATATTATTATTAATATTATAAATATAAATAATAATGATTTTGTTGGTTTGACAAAAAGTAAATTTGAAGTTTACCTAATCAATTAAAAAATTAAAACTAAAAACACAACTATAATTACAACTAAAACACATATTATAATTACAACACTACAAGGCATATGATTATTATTTTAATATGTATTTGTTTTTGTTAACACATTCATTGTTTTCTCATTTATGAATCTTTTCTAACTAAAGCTGTGTTCACTTTAAAAATATTAACCCTAATATATTTTTGATATCAAGTTAATATTAAGAACTTTAATCATGTAATTTAGTGAAGTGAATGCAAAAATCTACATAAGTTCCTGCTCTTGTATCTAAGTTAAATATATTACTCCTAATATACTGTTAATATTAAATTAATATTAAAAACTTTAACCTTAATATATTTAAATATATTTGTCATGTCATGAACTGAATTAATTGTATCTTGATTAGGAATAAGAAAATCATACCACAACAATTTAAATATTATAAGCATCTCACTAGTAGATTTTTAATATTAAATTAAAAGAATAATTAAAAAGTACTTGGGATTTTTAAATTTAAAGCCATAAACAAGAGTAATAATAATATTGAACTTTAGAAGTGTATTATTTTAGGTTTTAAAATGTAGTGAGATAATCTAGAATTAGGTTATAGTTGGATGGAAAGCCTCTGCTCTAGTCAACGTTATTGCTCAGTATTCCATGTGAGCCTAACTATTCTTGCGGTTTTTTTTAAGTTTTACTGTTTTGAGTCTCCGTCATGCCCGTCAACTCAATACAACATGTCACTCAAGCCAACAAGTAAAAAGCATTATAGATAGCCAGTTTATCCTGCGGAGAGAGCAACAATCTATGCCTTCCAGCAGCAAGTAAATGTGCTGTCTGGAAATTTTTGATAATAAGGTTGAGAATTTGGTGAACAATATCTAGCCATCTCCCAAATTCCAGTGAGCAATATTTAAAGCTGTGGACCAAATTCATCGCAGTTTTAATTTGAGCTACCCATTGGAAAGTTCCATATTGGTTATCAGTTCCCCTAGCAAAACCCAGGTTTCTATAAGCCATTAGAAGCGTTAAAATTGCTTTGCACCTGTCAATTAAAAGGTGATTTTTTATTAAGTCCACTTTGGCTTGTGTTTGGACACTTATTACCAGTGATCCTGTGTGTATCTTGGTGAGTGACAATGGAAATCAAAATCAAGTTATCAGTTGCAGCCCTAGCTTTCTCCATGTTTGTGGTTATAATTCTGAGCAATGTAGGATGTGAGTGCAGAGAACTGAGCTCCCTGGCAAGTCACTCAATCTTTCTTAGGGCAAGTTATTATGGTCGCGTTGAAAACAAAAAGGCTTGGTGTGGTGATAATCAGGGAACTTGTTCACATTCTGCTCGTGCCCATGGGTATACACACGGCAAGTGGGAATGCTGCTCCAAAAAGTACTGTGTTGATGTTTCTTCTGATTCAAACAACTGTGGAAAATGTGGGCATGCATGCGGTTATGGCTTAAGCTGCTGTAAAGGAAAGTGTGTGGATCTTAACACTAACAAACGTCACTGTGGAAGTTGCTCCAACCGTTGTCATCATGAGAAGTGTGAGTTTGGTATTTGTGGATATGCACGTGGCTATGGCTACTCCAATAATAATCAAGCAGGAACACTGGGGAACTAAGAATTATTATTCTGTAATTGCTGGCTAGATCTGCACTACTTTAGGAGGCTAGTATTAGTATTTAATTAGTATTGAGAAATACTTTAAGAATAATGATTTAGTAAGTTGATAACCATCATTTGATTATATTCAATGCAGTACCCAGTTGTTTACTCCTGCAGTGGTGAAAAAATGCATGGGAAAATTAAATATTATCCTGAAAGCAATACACTATGGATTCAAACTCAGTTGTGACCTGTGAGTCCTATAAAAATGTTTCATAGCCAGCGAAACGTATTTTACCAGATCAAAGTACTAAATAAGGTGATTGATGATAAGGTTGTCTAGATGTATAAAGTGTTTAGATACTATGGAATTCTCGTATATCTTCTATGTAAATTCTGGAGAATGAATGTTTGGGTGAGGCAACTGAATGAATGGATTCTTTTACTGTAGTTTTCAAATGTATAAAACTCTGTGGGGGTGTTGGATGTTTTATGTCAACAAATATGTGCAATTCTATCATGAGTTTTACAGAGCTGAGTTAAATAGAGCCATGAACATATATATGTATTCATATGGTTTATATCTGAAAAAACTTCTTGGTAGCGAATCGATTCAGTGTTTAGCATATATATACATGTTTTTAAATCTAAGGAGATCTTTAATAATGTAAAATTTGTTGCTGAAAAATATAAGTATGATTGTCATATCCAGGCTTCGGAAATTTTTTGAAACATACGCATCTTGCGGAGATTCATTTGCGTGTGATGAACTAACAGTATGATATCACCATCGTTCAAACTGTTTCAACAGTTGTAAGCTATATTTTAATCTAGATTGATTTATAGAGCCAACAGGAATGAAATTAGGACGTAATAACGTAGTCCATTGAAAAGGAAATCGAATAAGATTAGATACTATTGTAATGATTTCCGTGTATGAGAAAAGTAGGTCAATAAAAAATGAACAGAGATGTTGATAAGAAACTAAATTAGAAATTATTCAAGTTGAAGTGTGGCCACAATCTGCAAGCAGACAAAAGATTATCCTTGTAAAAACTGATACGGTTAGGTGATCTGAAGTGTGTTATTCTCATGTTTGATAGTCAATTAAGGTTATGGAGGAAAAAGAAAATAAGTTTTTTTTTTTTTAATTATTATTATTGTTTAGGGTTTTAAAGTAATTTTAAAGTATTTATGAACTATTATTTATGTGTTTATTAATATCTCTACATGCTTAAAGATTGAATAAAAGTTTTGTTATTGTATTGTGAATAGTTAAGTTTTTATGTAACGGTGAAGAATGTTATTGTGCTAAGTTTTTACTCAAAAAGGTTTTTCTAGGTGAAATACTATGTACTATGTATTTGTTTCTGTTATTCTATTATTTGCTTCAGATTCTATATGCATCTCTTCTATTGCACAAGTTTATTAGTCTTCTTTTTCCTACAATTGGTACATCATAGCTTGGTTTTAGTTTATTCAAAGGGTTTGGATTTCTTTTGCCTATGATAAACTTTGTCCTAAGTGAGAGTTGTGTGCATGGGGATCTATGAGTGAAGCAAAATGACAAGAAGCACAAAGATAGAGATTAATAAATTTAATGGAAAAATTTTGAGTTATGGAAGATCTAGTGGTTGATAGAGATTAGTGGATTTTTTTATCAAGAACAAAATTTCAAGATATGAATGATGAAGATTGGTTGGTCATTGATAGAAAGGCAAAGAGTTTAATCAAATTGTGTATGTTAGATTCAATTTTGTTGAATGTATCCATAGAAGCCACTACAAAAGAGACATGGGAGAAGTTGCAGACTTCGTACATAAAGGAAAGTCTCTAGAAAATAAACTTTTTCTTCATAAGAAGATGTATTCACTAAGGATGAATGATGATGACACTATAGAAAATCATTTGAATGCTTTCAATATTGTTTTAAGTCAATTACTTTCTTTTGAGATTAAAATAGATGAAGAAGAGAAGTATATCACTTTTCTCTAGTTTTTACTCAACTCCTAGGAAAATCTAACTATTGCGATTACAAGTACCACTTCTAAATAAAAATATAGGATGTAGTAGCAAACCTATTATTAGAAGAGAAGAGATAAAAATCTATTTAGAATTATCAATCAAAGGATGCCTTAGTTCTCAAAGGTTATTCCTAGGAGAGAAATAAAAAGAACTCTAGGGACAAAAATTAGCAGACAGGAGATCAAAGTCTAGTGGTAAATCTAGTAGTCCAAGTAAATGTCAGAGAAACAATAGTAATAGAAAGCATTATAAGAGGAATCTCGATCTAAAAAGGTTGAAAAGGGCACATCATCTAATTATCTCCCTTTTATAGAATTAAAGACCTCCATAGAAGATTTGGTTGATTTTTTTTTGTCTACTTCATGCTTATATGAATTCCATAATGAATAGCTGATAGACTAAGGGGCTTCTTTCCATATGACTTCACATAAGGAGTGGTTTAATGAGCATGGAAAAAATAAAAGAGGTGAAGTATTTTTAGGAGATAATTTGACATATAGGATTATAGTTTGAGGAAGAGTCAAGTTGAGGCTCAAAGATAGAAGAATTAAAATATTTCTTAGTGTTCTACACATCTAAGGTTTGGCTAGAAACCTACTTTCAGTAAGCAAGATGAATGATGTGGCTTGTAAGTGGTATTTAATAAAAATACTTGTAATATGATTCATGATGCTATGGTGTTGGCAAGAGAAGCCCATTTAAGAATGCTATTCAAGCTTGATGCATGCACTACAAGTAGTAGTTGCAATAGCTTTGTGGTTTTTGATGTTAACAATATTTTAGATTGGTCTTATACACCTCATATAGAGAAGACAATGTTTTCGCATTAGTGGTTGGGATATATAGGAGAGAAAGGTATTCAAGCAGTAAAAACCAAATGTATGGCTAAAAGAATCTCTAGTTGCCCTTTAGATTTTGCTTTTTGTTACACTATATGTTTGGTAAGAAAACTTGTGTGAAATTTTCCAGTGGTGCTACAAGAAATTAGAAGGAATTTTGTATTTAGTGCATAGTGATGTGCTTGGATCTACAAAGGTTCCATCCCTAAGAAAATCTATGATGTATGTAACTTTTATAGATGACTTCTTAAGAAAGACAAGTATATTTTATTCAGAATAGATTTGAAGTTTTCAATAAATTTAAAGAGTTTAAGGATATATTACAAAATCAAACTAAAAAGTGAATAAAGATTTTGATAAGTAATAATAGTGGTGAATATTGTTCAAATGCATTTAACTAGATCTACAAGTAGTGCCAAATAGAAATGTAGAAGATCACTCCCTATACACCACAATAGAATAAAGTTGAAAATAGAATTAATAGAACTCGAATGAATAACACTAGGAGCATGCTTAGTGGTGTAGTGTTGGACATAAAATTGTTGGCAAAAGTAGTAACATTGCTTTTTATCTTATGAATAGATCACCCACCTCAACTTCGTTGGATAAAAATCCACATGAAGCATAGATTGGTAAGGAACCCCCACCCCACCAAACATTCAAGGGATTTTAGTTATGATGCTTATATGTATATTCCCAAAGAGAAAAGGACCAAGCTATGCTATAAATTAGTAGTATATAATTATGGGATATAGAAGTAGTATTTAAAAGATATAAGTTGTGGAACCCAAAAGCATAAAAAATAGAATATAATTGTAACATAATTTTTAAATAAAAGAGTTCCACAACAAGAAGTACAACCAAAGGAAGAACCTGAACAACTTTTTGTTGACTCAAAAGGTAGTGCGTCTATGCTTGAATTGGAAGCAACTATAGAAGATGAATCAAAGATCAAGTTGGAAGAAGAGAATGTTGAACCAGATGTTGCAGAATTAGAGGATGTTGAAACAAAAATTCTAGTTTTGAGAAGATTAAATCGAGTAAGAAGAATGGAAACAAGGTATGGGGACCTCAATTTCCATTTTGCAATAATTTTATCAACTTTATTTGTTATTGATGAAGATCCTAAAATTATTAAGGAGAAAATTGGATCAAATGAAAATAAGTTTTGAAATTAGGCTATGAAAGAAGAAATGAAGTCCTTAGATAAGAATCAGACATGGGACTTGGTAAAATTACCTCTTGGAAGAAAATTTATTGGTTACAAATGGGTGTTTAAGAAGAAGTATAATACAAAATGAAAAAATGAAGAAGTATAAAACTCAACTTAATTGGAAAGGGATTCTCTCAAGTAAAGGTAATGGAATTTTTTTTCTAGTTGTAAAACTAACTTCAATTAGATTTATATTGGCTATTTCAATTTCTTTTGAATTTAAAATAAAGTAGATAGATGTAAATATAATATTTTTACATGGTAAGTCTCAGGAAGAAATTTACATGGCACAACAAAAATGTTTTAAGATGAAAGGTATGTAGGCTTTAAAAAAAACTTTTGTGGATTGAAGCAATCCTCAAGGATGTGAAATAAAAAATTTAAAACATTCATAAACTACTTTTGATGTGTCTTTTAACATTTAATTTTCTATGTAATAGTGAAATATTACTATTGAAAAAGTTTTCCCAAATAAAATATTGTGTACTATATATGTTTTTTATATCAGACTTCTTTTCCTGCAACAACTTCTGTAGAGATTCCACTTTAACTACAACGTATAAGATTGGGCATGACGCCAATGCAGAGAAGGGACGCTTTCAAAGATTAAAAAAGAGCTTAAAATAAATTGGAAAAATATGTCCATTTTCTGGGTTCTAAGTAAACATCTTGTTGTTCATCATCGAATGGAGAATAATCCTTCAAAATTAAAATATATTCTTTTCCGTCGGTGATCATTTACCAAATCCCCATTGTCCAGCAGTTAAAGTACAAACGGTTGAAGGTAACATCTCCACAGCTGGCCATGTTGCAATAATACTTTCGTTGTCTTGTTCGTCAGATTCCGGTAGGTTGTGGTTTTGTATGTATGTGAAGTGGTTTCTAACTTCACTCAGAAGCCATGACACGCGTACACCTTCCCAAAAATGTCCGTGGACAAGAACCAGATGCCAAATCCAACCTCCCTTCTCTATTTGCTGTTACTGACAATGAATCACGGGCGCCATTGCAAGCCAAAGGAAAGAGATTGATCAGTCAAGTAAGTGATTGTCCTACTGTAATATTAACCGCAGTTGAACTGGAAATTTTAACAAAAGCTACTGAAGTGAAGATTTAAAGGGATAGCATAATCATCTTCAGTTGCCGATTTAAGAAATTTATTGTTAATAGATGTAAAATATTGTGCAGGGCTGATACTAAAACTATCTCCTCCACCCAACTCAGAAGAACTCTTAACAAACGCACAATTACACTCTAATAAGGTAAATATGATTTGCATTTAAAATTTTGCCAGAAGACTTTTATGGTCTGATAGTATCGTGTGATATGATTGCCCTTCTTTATACAATTTTTTAAGTTATTATCTTTACTGATGCCATTTTACATTTGACATCCATTTTTAGTTTTCTTTATAATAATTTTTAGTGTTATTTTCGTTCCTGTACAATTTCCATAGAAAACACAGTTTTAAAGAGCCCTCTACATCTTCTTTCGGTTTTTTTTTTTTTACTTGGTAAAGTGTGGCATTGAGCCGCACGCCCACTTATATTAAGCAAGAAAAAAGTTACATTTTATATCAAAGAAATGGTTTATATGTCGATTTCCGTATAGAACCTTTACAACATAAGGTGACAAAATATTGCTGACATAATTACTTGCAATAACAGTAAAACTAAAATCTATAAACAGATTGCGTCCAGCATTCAGTTGTTTCGATCAACTATGGGGACTGAGCTATTGTCCACCAAAGTCCTAGTTCTAGTGTTTGAGAGACGGGGGTGAAGGCAGATGCAAGATCCTCATCTAGAGGAGCATCCTTGCTAGGTTTTCTTCTTGTTTTGCATTATGGTGTTGATGTATACTATCCAGATCCCCACTTGTTTAAGAAAATGAGCTTCCTACTCTCTAAAAGAACCTATTGAAATCAGTTAATGTAGAAGTATCTAGGTGCAATCCTCATCACCAAAAAAGACTAAATAGGATAAGTCATTTGTGCAAATGTTGCACATGTGCAATAGTGTAGTGTAGTTGTAGTAAAGGCTTGAAGTCTAGTGTAGAAGTAGATCTTTATGTAGATGTTGGAGTTTTCACACTAGGCATAGATGAACAAAATGAAGGTCATGTGAAGACAAAAGTCTTGCACTATAAGTAGAACTTGATCTTGATGTTGTGTGTCATACAAATAAGACCATGATGATTGAGATGGGGTAATGGAACGGAGATAAAGAGTCACAAATAGGTAGTTGGCTGATGAGAAAGATGAACCATTCAACCTCCTTAACTACTTCACATGCATTTAAATGCCTTGGTTGAAGTCATTGAAGTGGTTGATCGCTAGAGCAAGAGTACATAGAGTTGAGTTTGAGAGAAGACTGCACGTTTTTGCAACTTGAGTGTGTGAGAAGAGCCATTGTGGTAACTTAGACAATGCTTTACAAGGTTGAAATACAAGTTTAGGAGCATTTGTTATGATATCTTATTTGGGATCTTTGTAGTAGGTCTCAATTTGAAGATTGTAATAAGAAGTAATGTCTCATGCCTATTTTTGTGTTTACCTTCATTGATTTTAATTTAGTAATATGTTGTGTTAACACTATTTTTACTAGGCATAAGCTACTACATTATGTGCACCCATTTATGTACTAGTGCTATAAATCTAAGGGCTATGTGGTATAAGGCATCCCTTTGTTGGGACCCCTAACCTTAATTGCACGTTAGTTGGTATCAAAGAAGGTTCAACCTACAAAGTAAATTTTAGTTTCCACATTTGTGAGTGTGGGTAGAAAGCAGTGAAGGCATCTTCTTGTTGGAAATAAGCCACACCGGGACCGATGGTGGACTGGCCACAAGGGGTTCGTAGCTCAGTTGCTAGAGTACTCTAGTAGCAAATGGAAGGTCCTAGGTTCCAGTCCTAGTTGGTCCATATGAGTAGTAACTTAAAAATTGGTATCAGAGTTAGGCTAGGAACCCCAAGTACCTATAGTGTGGCTTAAGGGGGGTATTGGAAACAAGCCACACCCAAACCAATGGCGGACTAGCCACAAGGGGCTAGTAGTTCAGTTGGTAGAGCACACTAGCATCAAATGGAAGGTCCTAGGTTCAAGTCCTAGTTGCTCCATATGAGCAACAACTGAACACTTCTAATACAAAAGTTGTTTTCTAGAAGGTCTAGTGAGCACAACAATTGTGAGTCATTTGAGGAAATACAATGGAAAATAGAGGGATTCCCCTCAATAGAGGTGGAACAAGAAATCAAACACCAAGAGTGGCAATTAGCAAGCTTGGTGTGATATCCCCAAACAATGTTTGAATCCTTAGAGAATACTCAACAAATAAGTAAACTTATATTCAAGTGATGATGGGTCACTTGTAATGTGAATGGCTGAATCTGATCAAGACTCAATAGAGGGTAGTTTATTGCGATCCATATCCAAGACAAGTGGCAACCACACATAAATAATTCAAACCACTTAGGGAGTTTAAATGTCTAGAAGACTTGATCGATTGGATTGTTAAATAGGATAAGTACTTTGAGGATGGGATCATAGAAGGCCCTTAGAATGTGTGATTTTCATGTATCAAATTGAGGGAGTATGTATCTTTGTGGTGGGATCATATCTAGATGAAAACTCAAAGAAAGGGAAAGGATAAATTCTAAATCTTTGAACAAAATGATTTCCAACTTAAAATAAAAGTTATTACCTACAAACAATGAGATGAATCATTTTAGAAAGTGTAGAACTTGAGATAAAAGGATATGAGTGTCAAAGACTAAATTGAATAATTCTATAGATTAACCATTTGTATTGTTCACATAAGAGATAGTGTAGATAGAGTCTTAAGGTATGTGAATGGATAGCACATTTATATTAAGGATAAGTTCATATGATCAATACAAATTTAGTGGAAGAAGCCTATTAGTGCACATTTCAAAGGTAGAAAATACGTTTCTAAAAGCCAAGAAGAAATCACATGAGGAAATGGAAAGTTTGTGTGTAGAAGAGGAGGTGCAATGTGTAGTGAAAAAATAGAGAAAGTGCACACACATGAAGGAGAAGTGAGCACATTCCATGGTCATGAGCATGCACAAAGAGCAAGATGATCTTTCAAGGAAGAGGATGCAAATTAGGTATAGGTTAAACTAGAACATGCTTAAGATGTGAAAAAGTGAGACATAGAGCATTTGAGTTCTCACATGCATAGCACAACCATGCACTATGTAGAATAAAGGCTAGAAACCATCTTGCATAAACCAATGTATAAATTAGCACATTAGTTAATTACATAGAAAAACTACAATGTGGTAAATCTCTTATAGTGAAGAGAGTATTCTTAAATCCAAAAAATGAATAGTACACTAGTGTAGAGGAAGAACTTGTTTAAAAACATATACAATTTTGGAAGTAAGTTCTATAAGGTAATCATTGATAATGGCAATATAGAAAATCTTATTTCTAGAAAGATGGTAGAGAAACTTGATCTAAAGAGGAGTAAACAACAAAATTTGTACAAGGTGTCTTGGTTGTTGAAGGGGCATTAATTGTTGGTGAACAAATACTGTATGGTCAACTTATTGATAGTAACATATAAGATGAAGTCCTATGTGACAGATCATGCCAGTGGACATTTGCCATGTATTTTTGAGTGGGCCTTACCAATTTGATTGGAAAGCTCTAGGTGATAGAAAAAAAAATTCCTATACCTTGTGGAATGATAGTAAGTAAAGTCTTGTATGACATCATGCCAATGGATGTTTTCCATGAATTGTTGGGTAGGCCTTACTAGTTTGATAGGAAATCTCTCAATGATAGAAGAAAAAATACACATTCAAGTTTGGAACCATGGTAAGAATTACACTCTGAATCCTTTGAATGATAAAGGTGTAGAGATGGAGAGTAGTTTGAAGGTGTTGTTAGTGATAGGACAACAATTCTTGAAGGAAGACAAGAAGGAGTGCGTATATTTCATATTCATGCCTAAGAATGTGTAAGTTGTAAGTACAAAATGTGTAGAAGAGGAAATGACACATGAAGTGAAGGAGATATTGGGTGAATATGAAGAAATCATGTTGAAGGATATTCCAAATAGTTTCCCACTCATGCATAACATAAGTCATAGGATGGATTTGATTCCCAAATGTAGTTTGTCAAACAAAGTGACATAAAGACTAATGTTGTAAGAGAATGAAGAGAAAGGAGTTGAAGAATTGCTTGCAAAGGGATTGACAAGATAAAATTTGAGCTTGTGTGTAATACCTACAATGGTAGTACTAATGAAAGGATGAGGGTGGATGATGTCTATTAATTCTAGATCCATCTAAGAAATTACCTTTAAGTACATATATGCATTGCAATATATGGATGACTTAGTGGATTGTTTTAGTGGAGTAATACTTCACTAAAGTAGACTTGAAAAGCAAATACTATGAGATCAAGAAGAGTAGAAGACTTCTTTTAAAATGAAGGATGTATTGTATGACTAGTTTGTAAATGTCTTTTGGTTTGACCAACACACCAAGCATGTCAATGCAATATATTAATGAAGTGCCAAAGTATTTTCTTGGTAGGTTTTTCATTGTGTATTTATATGACATTTTAGTTTTTATTATGTCAAAGGAAGAAAACTTGGTGCACTAGAGACAAGTGTTATAGTGTTTTTGCAATGAGAAGTTTCTTGTAAATATGAAGAAATGCAATGTCACGGAGATAGAGTACACAAACTTGGGTTTTTTGATATCTCAAGATGGATTGAAAATGGATCGTGAGAAGGTGAGAGCTATCCTAGAATGGCCATTGCCAAAGAGTTTTAAGTGTGAAATTTAAATGATTTGGTAAGCTTCTATAAGAAGTTCATAAGAAAATTTAGTGGGATTTGTACACTTATCCCAGAGGTAATGAGGGGTGATAAGAATTATTTATTTATACTATGGACATTGAATATGGATTCTAAAAATTGAAGATGACATAGTAGCCTATGTTGGTACTAATTGATTTCAAATAAGTATTTCAAGTATATTGTGATCCAAGTGGTATATCCATTAGAGCTAGGATGAGTTAGGAATGTAATCCTATCACATACTTCAACAATAAATTGAATGGCACATAGAATAAGTATTCGATTTATGATAATGTATTCTATATTATTGTGAAATAAGTAAATAAATGGAGGCACTATCAATTTCCAAAAGAGTTTGTGTTGTACATAGACCACCATGCATTGCAATTTATAAATAGTCAAAGTAAGCTAAGTCAAAGATATATGAAATGGGCGGAATTCTTGTAGAGTTAATCAATTGTCTTGAAACATAAGAGTGGGAATTTTGATAGAGTTTTTTATGCACTATTTAGAAGATGCATCTTATTGATCAAAATGTGTGTGGAGGCCATAGGCTTTAGATCTATGAAGGAGTTGTACATAAAGGATGAAGACTTCAAAGAAGCATGGAAGGCATGTGTATATCCCATGCACACAGATATAATTCTTGGTTGGATAGTTATGCATACCCAAGGGATCAATGAATGAGAATCTAATCAAGGAGAAGCATAAAGGCAAATTGGATAACTATTTTTACATTGATAAATAATGAGTTAGATAAGTGACACATATTTTTGGTTTTGTATGTCTACAGATGTGCAAAAATATGTAGAGGGGATTTGGTTATTAGAGAAAGGTGGAAGTCAGAATGTTGGGTTGTATAAACCCTTGCCTATACCTATGAATCCATGGAAGAACTTAAGCATGGACTTTGTTCTAGGATTTCCTAGAATGTAAAAGGCTTGCGATTTTTTCATCAGTGTAGTAGATGGATTTTCCAAAATGACACATTTTTTACTTGCGAGTAAACTAATGATGATACACAAGTGGTAAATTTGTTTTTTATGGAAATTGTGAGGATACATAGGTTTCCATGTAGCATTGTATTTGACAAACATGCCAAGTTCATGGGACACTTCAAGAGAATATTATGTAGGAAACTAAACGCTTGGTTGTAGTTTAGTTGACCATATCATCCTCAATGAATGGTCAAACAAAGGTGGTTATTAGAATCCTTGGAAACTTGTTTATGTGTCTAGTGGGAGAGGATCCTAGATAATGGAACTTAATATTAGTACTTATAGAATTTACATATAATAACTTACTAAATACAATTACTGCAAGTAACCCATTCATAGTGTTTATGGGGAGATTCTAAGAGGTTTCATAGAACCACATAAGGAGTGAAAGGGAGGAACACAAAAGTACAATAATTTAGGGAGTACATGTGTGATGTGAATAGACCAACACACATATGTAGCTAGAGATGAATAATATATAGTACAAGCAGTGTGTACATGTGAAAAGGTGTGAGAAATAATTTTATGTTGATGACATGGTTTTGGCATAGGTTTTCACAAGAAAAGGTCCCCAAAAGGAACATATAAAATTTAAAGTCAAAGAAAATCAAACCATGTAAAGTACTAAGGACATTTTCATAAAATGCATATAATATAGATATTATAAAAGGGATAGATATATCAACTATTTTCAATATCACAAACTTATACCCTTACAATAAGGGACATCCTAATGAAGAGAGTGACAAGTAGATTTTAGAGAGGTGGATTGGTGATAGGAATTTCCCAAGAAAGTGTCAGAGGATGTTGAGTAAGTAATTAATACCATAATAAAAAAGACACACATGAATGTAAATATAAGGAATACTTCATAAATTTAAATGGATGTGAAGTTGAAGATGTTACATGGTTGAGCACATTCAAAATTATTAAGTATAGAAAATCACGAGTATACCTAGCATAATGTGAATGAACATGAGCTCATGGTTCATCCCACTTACCTAAGTTATGTGATGTGTGAGGATCCATGTGCATAAGCAATCCACATAACCTAAAAATATTAGGTAGAATAAGTGGCTTACACAAACCGTGTGCATGGGTAATAGAGTAGTGTAGTTGCAATAAAGGTTGAAGCCTTATGTAAATATTTTTCATAAAGTTGGAGCTTGTGGACTTAGTATATATGAGTAGAATGGTCATGCAAAGATATAAGTCATGTGCATAATTATAACCTAGCCTTGATGATGTATGCCACATGAAGAAGACCATGGTTGTTGAGACGGAGTAAGAAAAGGGAGATGAAGAGTCATGAATCAAAATTGTGTTGACAAGGAAGATGAACCATTTAAATTAAATAAATACTTCATATACCTTTAAATATGATGGTTGAAAGCATTAAATTGGTCAGTATAAAGAGTAAAAATATGCAAAGATAAGTCTAAGAGAAGATTGTGAGTTGCTATAAACTATGCATGTGAGAAGAACTATTTTGGTTTAGGTAGAGCCTTGTGGGATCATTGATATAGTTTAGAAGCATTTGTCATTGATATCCGATTTGGGACCTTTGTAACCTCTTAATTTGAAGAATATAATAAGAAGCAATGTCCCATTCATAATACTATGTTTTCCTCCACTGATTTGAATTTGGTAATTTAATGTATTAATGTTGTTTGTGCTAGGTGCAAGTTACAACATTATGTGAACCCATTCAAGCATTGGCACAAGAACTTTGAAGGTTGTATTGTCTAAGGAATCCCTTCATGGGGACCTCTAAAACAAACTAAATCACCATCCCTCTAAATTCCCCCTAACAATTTGTATTAGCCTCCATGGATGTATCTTAAAAAACCTATTATTGGATCAAAACCTTGGTGGTATTCTTCATTAATAAAGAATTTTACAATTGACAATATGTCCATGTGGCGAGAATGAACTCAAGTGGTTTTATGAGAAAAACTAAGACTACTTCATAGTTCACCCTAATTGGAACTCAAGCCACCATATAGTTTTCTCTTAGAATCTCCTTAATAGAAATTGAAGCTTTCATCACTTTGGTAGTTGAAAACCTTCCCCAATCTCACATTAGATATTCCATCTTAAAAATCCATTTCCCATTTTTCTATAGTGGAAGAATTTTGGATCAAGGGAATCCATGGCACTAGACTAAATCTATTACAAACTTATAGCAATGGATGAGAAAAATGGACAGATTTCAACTTGATATATAAGAATCATGAACCCTAACACAAAAATGCTAGTCATACATATATGTAGAGTGTGCACTGAGACAATAAGTATTGTCCTCTCAATCGAACACCTCAAGTGAGAATACTAATGAAACTTATATCTCACAAACTTCCAAAGTCACTCTTTACAAAAATGATTAGTTCATCAAGTGGGATCATTATTATTTTGAAAAGACCTGAGATATTTAACTAATTATTCCTAAAAAACCATCACTATATTATTTGTGGGATTAGCTTCTACATTAAATAACCCCTATTTACCATCTCACTAACAATTTGATCTTTAAAGTGGGTGGAAGGGTGGGAGTCCTTCCACATTCACATAAGTGGAATAACTGGGGCTCGAAGGAAGCAAGGGGACAAGTTAGCTCCTCCCTTGACATGGTGGCACATTCATAGTTCCCAGTCAGTAGGTGGGAAGTCATGTAGATGAGGCAATCATAACTGCACAATGCTAGCGGCTGGCCAAGGATGGAAAGGACAACATATTTGAGGATGGGATTTGGCAAATTGGAAAATAGGCCATCCACACTCCCTGGAGCAATGGTGAGAAGATGTAGTGAACTAGTGACAAGATAGGCAATTAAGACACATTTCCATAATCATTCGAGGAAATGGTAGGTAGCTTATTTTATAGCACCCAACTTTCAATTTTTATAGAAGCTCTGAATGGTGAGTGATCCCCCTCTGATAATCATTCATCTCCTCCCTACACATTACCTTGAGTGTGGTGGAATGGAATCACCTATATGCCTAATTGTGAGGGTTAGCCAGATGGCATTCAAAGGGAAAATAATGGATCGGAGGTTAAAAAGGGTTCTCAGGGAAAATGATGCCTTTTCAATAAGGGTGATGAAGCTCATTCTTGGGAAGAATTTTATCAATGGAAGTGAAAGGTATCATGTGGATTCGAATATATCCTCCAGGACGGTGGCGGCATTGCTAGATATCTCAACTCTTAAGGAAGAGGTGAAGGTCCTAGTGCAATGGTTGTTCAATCCAACCTTACTGGAAGGGCTAGACAAGGTACTGGTAGTGGTTGAGAGAGGAGGATTACCAATGCCAAAAGACTTGAACAAGGCCAGTCAGTAGGGGGTTGTGGTAGAATATTTCCCATGTATTCTTGACATCAGGGGTACATAATTGGTGGGTCATAGAAGTAGGGCGTACAAAGGGAGGGACTTCTTGAAGAAAATGTTCAACATGACACCAACTGAAGGCTTCGAGTGGGTAGATGAGTTCCACACCTACCTATTTGAGGAGGGTGAAATATGAGAAATCTCAGTTGGCGAACAGGTGGTGCAGTTAATCAATCAATTTTTTTTATATGGTTAATATGTTTATAGTAAGGTTTTCATGGCCTATCAGGATCAAGTAGCAGTAGGTAGTTTTGGTGAAATTGTAATTTGTTAATACTGATGACTGTGTGGGATAGAAAAGGGATACAGACAATTAGTTTTGTTATGTACTGTGTAAATTTTGATAGGTATTCTGGTTGTTTGGTTTGGGGGCTAGGTCTCGATATAAAAATGTATAGGGATGGGATGTTTATGCAATGCTATTGGCCCTATGTGGCTTTTTGGTATCAGGCCCTACATGGCCACTATGAATCAATATCAGTTTGGGCAAGGGATGCAAAATTGAAATAGCCATGGAAGCTCATACAGTGTAATCCTTTCTGATATTCCTATATAATACAATATATCTTACCAATAAAAAAAACAATTTGATCTTTAAAAACTTGCCACTTTTGTTACTTCAACATTGTCTTCTTTTATGCTATGGTTTGCAAAGGAATCCACTACTCTGTTTGCTTGTTTGAAGCAGAGGAGAAGGATTTTGATGAGTATAGTAAAGGCTAGATGAGTTGAAGAATATTCTCAAGCTTCTAATTTAGAGTGCTTTTTCATTGTATCACATTCAAAACCACCATTGAGTCTCCTTCAATTTGCAAGTTCTTGAAACCATGATGTAAAGATATTCGTAAGCCCAAAATATGCATGTTTTCTTATGCTTCATTAATTATTCCTTGACAAAGTTTATTTTTGTCATTACATATAAAATTCCCATAATGATGCCAAATTAGACGTATAGCCCCTAAGGGTCCATTATTACCATGAGAGGCACCATTGAACTTTAACTTTATAAGACCTTCCAAATGAGGAATCAATTTGACCTAACTATGAAGAATAGAGGACTGAAACCCTTTTACCCCATGATCGAGGGATCCTTCTACATCTCTTATTAATCTTCTTTATACTAATTTTCAATGGTATTATCTTTCCATGGGAAATTCTGGTTGAAATATAATTCTCATACCCTATTTTTTATAAACTATTCATAATGTATCCTTACGAAATAATGATACAAAGTTATTAAACTTATGAAACATATATTTAGATTATTTTGGACCAAAATGTTCTTTACCATTTATCACCACTAATGTGTTGTGATGAATATAAGACTAAATTTAACTAATATTATAGAATTTCCTAATTATGCATCTTGCATTTTGTTAGCCACAATTGATATGGTATAGAATCGACACAACATAATCTCAACTTTGAATTTATTATGACATAAGATATTTTTTACTTAGGATTTTTATTAAAATTCTTCTTGATTTTTTTTTAAATGCGCCTCATAAACTTTTTAAAGTGACCGGCAACACTGGTGTGACATACCCTTTGGCTCCACGAGAATGCTTTTGCCCAGAGCAATGAACCGGTGAGGCCACAACACGGGGGACCTCATCCCTAAGAAGAACACTTCAAACCCATGAGCTTGTTGGCCCAGCAAAGATGTAAAGCCTATGAGCTCGTTGGCCCAGTGGGGGTTTGAACTTTGGTGGCCACCACTACAACTGAGCGACTTAACCACCGAACCACACCCTTATCGGCAAAATTCTTCTTGATTTGAGTCTATAGCATCAATTTAAAAATTTTATGGGAAAATATAAATTTATAAGGATTTGATTCAACTTACTCAACATAATTTTTGTAATAGTTGTCTTGGATTTACATGTTCTCTATCAAATTTCATTATTTCTTTAACTTTGTTTTATTTATTTTTATTATTATTATTTTTCTTGGCAAACTATTGACTTGGGGTCAACTCCCTTTATATTAAACTTTAACCAAATTTAATAGAAATATGTAAGTTCAACATGAGAATAGTAAACAAACCAAAACAAGGTTCTTCTAAAATCCATGTAGTCCAACCAACTACTACCAACTATTACATACTACTATCTTCTATACCTTCTATCCAATACATAACATTATAGAATTTACAAAAAGATGATTAAACACCGGTGACTCCATGTTAGGAACTCTCATCAGTAGCATAGTACTACAAAATTTTGTTCATCCAGTCAAACTCCACCTCCAGCCCAACGAGCTTCTTCATAAAAGCTAGCCACTGCACGGCTCTATGTCTATGACTAGTGATTTTGGCTTCCCCTACTTCAAAGACAAACGACCACCAATTCACTACATCACTTGCAAAATTCACCCTATGGAAATCCCCAGGTAGCGGCACCCTTAAACCATAGTGCGCTACACCCACAACCTCCTTCCATCCACCTCTATACTCTGGCTCAACAAATTCCTCCATCATCTTCTGGATAGTGGGTTTTTTCTCATTTAAGTCTAACATCACCACTAAGAACATTGAAGACAAATCAGTATTTAACCTATATCTATTGTAATTCACCATGAAATCTTCTCCAAGGACCCATTCGATGGCAAATAAGACTATTCCACTTTTTTCCTTAAACACCATTCCCATCCTCTTATCAGTAATGTTACCTAAGAAAGACATTTGTCTCTTCCTACAGACTAGCCAGATGGGAGTATCCATCACTACCAACACCAACCATGCAAAGAGCCACTATGACAAATGGAATGCCTCCCATCACGTTTCTCCATAAGCTTTAACTCTCCCCACACACTTTGCCAGCCACCTCTCACTAAATGGATTGAATATCCTATCAGTTGAGTGAATTGGTGCCATCATTGTTCTTTACTTACCACAACAAATCATTCAAAGCTATGATGGCAAGGTTCGCTAGCTCATCTACCTCATTATTCTGTTCCCGCAAACTGTGATTGAAAACCACTCTTTCAAATCCTTCAACTAAACATAGGGCTTCATTTAATAATATACTTAGTTTCCAATTTTCCATGGACCTTGATCGGATGGAATTTATTACTATCATTGAATCCCCTTCCACCTCCACCTTCAAAACTCTAAGGTGATGACATAAATTGAGACCAAGGATAATCGCTTGAAACTCTGCTTCATTGTTGGATCCTTGTACTAACTTCATCGATGCCTTCCCAAGAATGTTTCCCCTCCAATCTCTAACTAGAAAACCTACACCTGAGACTCCTGGATTTCCTTTCAATGCACCATAAAAATTGAGCTTTACCCATCCTTTTGCAGGTTGTGTCCACCTTGTCTCCCTTTTCCTTCTTTGGATGTCAACATCACCAACCCCATTAACGGGATTATTTTTGTTATTATTATACATGGTGTCCTTTTACCATATAATTGTTTATTATACAAATATATTTATTTTTGGTCATGTTCAACTATCATTTATAAATATTTATATAATATAAGTATAATTTCATTTGAATATTTCATTGACCTAGTGACCCGTCTGTTGGCAAGAGACACTATGTGGCTTCATCATTATTGTCATTTATGGTAAGAAAGTTTATCCCACACATCCATAGCACATAATAGGTCTTTACCAGAAGTCAGATTGAAGAATGTTTTGGTCTGGTGAGCGAAAATAGAGCATGCACCAAAGTCTAACAATCAGGTTCGAATCTCTTAGAGGATGTATCTCAACAAAGTGTGGACTTGGGGAAGTCAAGAGGAGTATCATGACTAACACATTCTAGAGATTGAGGCTCCAGTGATGAAAGAGTGAAAAGATATGAGCATCTAAGTGTTGGATTTTTGACAGGCAGAGCAGACTAAGGAAGAACTAACTAGCAGAGCATCAGATTCTAATCCAGATAAGAAATTTATTGTGATCAAGCATCTTGAGGGAATATTCATGGTTGGCCGACATGATTTCTGACTTCTATGTCTATATTTTGATATGCATCACATGTTAAACATGGATTCAGCTGTCAGATTAGTATTTAGTAAATATCTTGAGTATTTTGGTTGCCGACTAGAAAGGTGTTGAAATCTTTGGTGCAGATATATATACCAGATGGATTTAGGTATGAAAGTGTGTTGGTTGAGGAATAGTGTGCAAAGAAAAGAAGAAAGTAGTGTGGAAGCAGCTATACAAGTTCTGTATGTGACAGAATAGTAGCACTAAGCAGAGGAAGAATGAAGTGCAGTAGATCAGTATATTGAGACTAATCAGAACTAAACTTCAGCATATGTGGATGCCTCTGATCAATTCAAACACCTAGTTACTTTCTATATATCTTGTAGACAGTGAGTCTCTTGTAGGTAGTGAGCCTCTTGTGAGCAGCGTGCTTGGGCAGTGAGCCCTAATTGGCAAGTGCCATATTGTACTTCTATACTTTTAATAGAGAATACAATCTTGGGTTAGTCACCCCATGGTTTTTTCCTTAACAAGGTTTTCCACGTAAAAATCTTTGTGTTATGTGTGTTGATTTCTTTTCTGCTCTCATGGTTATGTATGCTTATATGTTTTGATACTGCATTAATTGTTAAATAAGAACATAAAGTTAAATTATTTAAGATAATTGATTCACCCCCCCTCTCAATTATCTACCTTGTTACCAACAATTGGTATCAGAGCTAAGTTCCTCTAAACAAAGCCTAACAGCTTGAGGAAGATCTAGGAATCTCAATGGATATGTATGGTAGGAGGGAACAACTTCAGTCTGCCCTAGATGGTCTTGAGCAATCTCACTTTGAAGTCAATAACCTAAGGGAAAGACTCAAACAATCTAATGATTTCATAAATGAACTCAAAGAAAAACTAAGTATCTCAGTGAAGAAAAGAAAGGAACTACTTCAACAATTAGCAAGTCAAAGTGAAGCCAATGATACTAATGAAGATCTTAATGAGAAAAACAAGTTATGTGAAAAGCTATCAAAAGAGGTCATTATGGTAAGACATGAAATGGAATCAGGGGTTATGAAATTCACCCAAGAAATTGAAGAGAAAAGAAAAATTGAAGATAATCTAAAATAATCTCTCAAGGAGAAGTCAAAAGACTGCCACAAAATGGATAGAATAATCAAGTGTCTAGAATCTAATCTTGAAGAAGCTAGAGATAATGAAGAATAACTTGAGAATTAGATAGACACTCTTAAAAGGGATCTTCAAACTGCAAATGAATACAAAGAGAAATTCAAGATAAGCTCTGCTCAACTTGAAGTTCTTCTTGAAAACCAAAAGAGGGTAGATGACAAGCATGGCTTGGGGTATGAGAAAGGTGAAAGCACTGGATCCAGTCAGAAGAACTCTGGGTTAGGAAATCCAAGGAAAAAACCTAGAAGACCTCCGGTAAGGCAACCAAATGCTCAAAGATATCCATCCTTTAATGGATACTACTACAATTGCAATAACTTTAGTCATAAAGAAAATCAGTGCAAAAGAAGAATGAATTAGACTAATTCATCCTTCTCCGGTTAGTGTTTTAACTGTGAAAGGTATGGTCACAAATCTCATAAATGTAGAAATGTGCAAATAAACAATTCATTCAATGGTAGATGCTTTGCATGCAATAGAATGGGACATATGGCTAATCAATGCAAATCAAGAGGATACCAGTCAAATATGCAAAGAAATGTTGTTTGCTACAATTGAAATAGATCTGGTCATATTGCCAAATTCTATAGAAGTAAGAATCAAGACAAAAAGGGTCTAGTGCATCATAACCAAAATCAAGACCAAGGAAAAGGAAAAGTGAATATGGATGAAATTCAAATGGAAATGAACAAGATTTAGGTGAAGAGAAGTATAGAAAATGTTGGAGATGGATCCGCACTAGAATCTGGTGCTAATATTCCTTCCAGAAACTAAATAGATGAGCTCTGGCTCAGGGGGAGTCACAAAAGAAAATAATTTCCCCTAGCCAGTCAATTGGTGACTAAAATTGGCACATGGAGTATTACGGATTGAAGAGTTCTCAAAGAGATATCTAAATAACCCTTGGTAAAAATATAAAATATTTGCAAGGAGTTTTGAAGTGGTTAATCATCCAAAATTGATCTGGTTTAACAGTCATCCGGTAAAAGCAGGATTTTCATAGTTAGATCCGGTATGACTAAAAAATTGAAATATTTTGATCTGCAGATAAGTGGAATGATTGGAGAAAGGAAGATAGATTTGCAATAATCACTGAGAATAACTCTAAGTTTAACTCAGTGATTCGGAAGGATCTCTGTCAAAACAAGGTCAAAATAAGGGAACCAGAATGACTTAAGGTGTGCATTTATTGCAATATGAATTTAGGGTTTGCACAGAAATATAAGGGTTCCTTTGTTCATCATTTGCACATTTGCATTCAAGAAGAAGAAATAAAGAGCTCTGCAACAAGATTGCTTCAACCCTCTTAAAGATCAACTGTAGAATTTGATTCAACCAGCGATCTTTTTGACTCTTATTATGAACCCTAGAAGAGTAAAAAGGTATTTTTGCTCTTGAATATCTCTCTCTAAATCTTTCAAAAGATGGCTACTCCAAATGTTGTTAAGATCACTAATAGGCTGCATCCTAAGTTCAAGAAACATCCTTACAAATCCCTAGAAGTTGATCCCCTAGGTGCATTCTCTAGCATTCCGCATGGGGTTCTACATGTAGAAGATGTTAGGGTATACATTCATGCCAACATTGAGGAATTTGGGGAATCCAAGATGATGGATATCTATCACAAGGAATTAATAGATGAAACATTTGAACTTAAACCCCAATACAAGGCCATCTGGGATAAGCATTTTAGACATTGCATCCATTTCCCCTATTTTGCGGAAGATGAATAGGTCCTGTATGTTCTTAGTAGAATACATGATAACTTCATGTGGTTGTTGAAGCCCTTAAGATAACCAAGGATGCAATCAGGGTAGTAACTGGTTTGCACTCATCCGGTGGGTTGCCTGCTCTCAAATCAATCAAAAACCAAACTGTAAGTGAGGCTACTGGATCAAAATTTGATAAAAGAGCAATGATAATTAAGGATATCATAGATCCGGATATCAAATTTGCTTCTATGATAATTGGTTATAAAATACATCACTCCAGTAGGGAGAATTCTGTATTCAGAACAACAATATGCACTACTTATCAGATGCTAAGGGAAAATGTTGATTATGATCTTTGTGAGCTTCTCCTAAACCAACTATTAGAGAATTTAAAAAAAATAAAGAAGGATAAGAAGAATTCATTTAAGTATGGTGGCTTGATACTATGTTTATTCTTCTACTATATAAATGAGCTACCTGGAACTAGTGGCTAGATATGACAAAATGATAGACTTGTTGCCATATAGATCAGAGATTATATGTATGGGCTTGGTGATGCCAAGGCTCAAAGCATATCTCTCTAAGGATATTTCAAGAATTTCCAAGGTATGATGCAGGCCAGAGAAAGAATTCCTCAGACATTAGTTGAAAAATATAAAGATACAGTGTGTTTTATGGTAGACACTGATCAATGCCTGATGGAGGCAATAGAGCTCAAAATAGTCTAGATTATGCCAATGGGCTATGAGGTGGATGAGAAAATTCTGGAACTACATGTCTAACACCTATTAAATCAGCCTAAGGACCCTGAGGCAGAAAGGTTTGGAACCTTTCAAGAATTGAGTGTGAAAATTCATGTTGAGCTAGGACAACTGGAGATGAAAAGAAAAGTGAGAAGAGAAGTAGAGGAAGTTGCCAAAAGATATGGCATTTCAAAAGAGGCAATTGATGCAAATAGAGAGAAACTTGAAAGAGAAGAGAAAGAGAGACAAGATGCAGAAAAAGAAAGTGATCTGGTGCAAGCCCCGTCCTAGACTAGATCCTCAAAGAGTTTTGCAATGACCACCTCTATGAGCTCTAAATCCTCCAAGCCTAGAGCAAAGACATCTGGAAAAGGAAAAAGAGAACAAAAAACAAGGCTACAAGATCCTATATAAGTCAAAAGGATGATGAAGAGATAGAGATAGATGAGGAGGTTAAGAAAATGAAGAAGAAAAAGAAAACATCTATGGAATTCTCTGCCAGCAAGAACAAAGAAGAAGAAGCAGAAGAATTTGTTGAAAGGCCTACTCTTTCTGTTGATGATGTCATCAAAGTAGTCACAGTAGATGGGAATCTGCAGCCCATAACTAAATTTTATGATGAGTATAATGACACTGACAAAAGAATATTGGAGGAAGCCATAGTCAAGTACTTGAATATCTATTATAATGCATTCATTGAAATCATCTTTCTAATCCCCAAGAGTTTAAAGAAAGTACTTCAACTCAGAAAAGACAATGCCAAGGAAAAGGATATGGAGATTCTGGAATAGATAGCTATTCAGCTCTATCCTTCCATCACTCCAAAACAAATGAACATGATCTTCAAGGATGAGTTCCGGAGGAAAGCTAGAATGAACAAGCTTATGCTCGGAGAGACTGATCAAGTGGCAAAAGAGACTGAAGACATCCTCCAGAATGCATATAAAAGATTCAATCTTCCTATTATAGAGGGCATAAGTGATGAACCTTCTTCCATGGATGTCGAAGGATTAAGTGTATCAAAGGAAGATCCTACTGAGAAAATTGCAGAAGAGCCAAAGGAGATAGGTAAAGAGAAGACTAAGGACCTAGATTCCTCTATTTCAGAAAAGGAAGTCCATGAAGAAGTAAATATCTCTCTTCCAGATCCCCCAAAAGACTCTAGAACTAAAGGAGAAGCAAGATAAGAGGAGAAAGCAAGTCAATAAGAAGGGAAAAAGGGAAGAGAAGAAGAACAAATAGAGAAGATCTCTGATGACAGCTCTGAGGCTGCAAAAGAAAAGAATTCTCTAACAAGAGACACTCCAGAAGCCGTGAAGAATTTCTTGACCAAGGAATTAATGGAGATAGATGAACTAGAATTGTTTCATGGACCACTCAATTTTGACTCCCTTTCTCCGGTCCAGACAATGAAGGTAGCATCTTTTGCTCAAGCTAAAGAAAAAGAAAAGCTTCTGAAGTCTCACATGGAAGACTGTGAGCTAATAGAGATTGCATTCAGTGTGCTAGAGAATATCATGCCATCCTTCCAAAAGGATCTTTTGGCCTCCTCATCCAGTAATTTGAAATCTCTTATTAATTCTGTTAGCACACATTTTGATTCTTTGGAGAAATCAACAGAAGAGAAAGTCTGGAAAGAGTTTTTGGGTAAGAGATTCTCTGAAGTTTAGGGGCTTATAGAAAATGATTGGAGAAATCTAAATATTGGAATAAAGAGCCTAGAAAATACTCTTAAAGATAGAGGAGAATTATACAAATTTTGTTTATCCTAGGCCACAGTGACAACAGACATTGACAAGAAGGTGAAAGAATAAGAGGGCAAACTATCAAGTTTATCCCAGAGTTTTGATCCTCTCACCTCATCCATAATGAATCAAGAGTGCCAAGCTATTGCCACTATAAATGAGATAAAGAGGTTTGAGAAGGAGAAGAAGAATAGAATAAGTAGAATGAGCAAAGTAAGAGGGATAATTATCCCTAAGTTAGAGGCAGTGCATGAAGCCCTAACTGATGCTCAGACTATAGCCCGGACCAGTGATCCAACAGACTTAAAGAGGAAAGAAGCTTTTGCATTTTTGTTAAGTGGTCACATCTCAATTTTGGACAGGATGAAGCAGAGTTGGGAAATAGAATTTGTCCAGTTGAAAACCACTTTTGTGGATATACTTAAGTATATGTACGTATAACTTGTATATATACTTATGTGGCTATGTATAGGTTAAATTTTGCAAATTTTAGTGTGCAGATTCCACCCTTTGCCATTGATGTCAAAGGGGGAGTGAGGAGTAGTGAAAAATGTGGAATCTAGCTAAGGCAGAGCTCCGAAAAATGTACATAAGAATAGAGCATCAGCCAAGGGGAGTGTGCTATGACACTTAGTTTTTTTTCACTAAGTGTTGCCATCAATGCCAAAGGGGGAGATTGTTGGCAAGAGACACTATGTGCCTTCATCATTATTGTCATTGATGGCAACAAAGTTTATCCCACACATTTGAAACACATAATAGGTCTTTACTGGAAGTCAGATTGAAGAATGTTTTGGTCCGGTGAGCAAGAATAGAGCATGCAAAAAAGTCTGACAATCAGGTCCGGATCTCTCAGAGGATGTATCTCAGCAAAGTGTAGACTTGGGGAAGTCAAGAGGAGTATCACGACTGACAGATTCTAGAGATTGAGGCTCCAGTGATAAAAGAGTGAAAAGATATGAGCATCTAAGTGTTGGGTTTCTGACAGGTAGAGAAAACTAAGGAAGAACTGACTCGCAGAGCATCAAATTCTAATCCAGATAAGAAATTGATTGTGATAAAGCTTCTTGAGGGAACATTCATGGTTGGCCGACATGATTGATGACTTCTATGTCTATATTTTTGATACACATCACATGTTAAGCATGGATTAAGCTAACATACTAGTATTTAGTAAATATCTTGAGTATTCTGGTTGCCAACTAGAAAGGTGTTGAAATTCTTGGTGCAGATATATATACCAGCTGGATTTAGGTATGAAAATGTGTTGGTTGAGGAATAGTGTAAAGAAAAGTAGAAAGTAGTGTGGAAGTAGCTATACAAGTTCAGTATGTGATAGAACAACAGCACTAAGTAGAGGAAGAATGAAGTGCAGCAGATCAGTATATTAAGCCTAATTGGAACTAAACTTCTGCATATGTGGATGCCTCTGATCAGTTCAAACACCTGGTTACTTTCTATATATCTTGTAGACAGTGAGTCTCTTGTAGGTAGTGAGCCTCTTGTGAGCAGTGTGCTCAGGCAGTAAGCCCTAATTGGTAAGTGCCATATTGTACTTCTATTCTTTTAACAAAGAATACAATCTTGGGTTAGTCACCCCATGGTTTTTCCCTTAACAGGGTTTTCCATGGAAAAATCCTTGTGTTATGTGTGTTGATTTCTTTTCTTCTCTCATGGTTATGTATGCTTATATGTTCTAATATTGCACTAATTGTTAAAGAAGAACAAAAAGTTAAATTATTTAATATAACTGATTCATCCCCCCTCTCAGTTATCTACCTTGTTACCAACACCGTCATTATAGAAAATTATATTATTTCAAATCTCGTGAACATTTACAATCCTTTTTTTACACAAAAAATAGTAATTAATTCTATTTGTGTAAATCAAATTTATTAAAAAAATATCAAGTTTATTTCTCTACTAAATATAATTAATCATAAGTATATTAGAAGTACAATACAATTTCAAATAGATAAAAATGAATTCCAACTTGTACATGGTTTCATACTTCTTTCAAAATCACATTTCAATATTTTTAAATAAACTAATATCAAATTTAAAATTACAATGGAGTTGAATATCCAATCAAATTTCCTATCTTATATCTTACAAATGGAAACATTAATTTCATAGTTTATCACATTTTCACATAAATTTTATAACAATTATATAATACTTATAATTGATTTTTTGATAGGTAAGGGAATAGGGCCATCTCACATAATATCAACTTAAAAAAATAAAAATTAGTACATATTTTTAATCACATATTCTTGAGAGGTATTAAGACACTAGGAAATTTTAATTGACCCCATAATTGGAAATTAATTGAAAACCCATGATGATTGCTTAAACCACAACTTCATTATGGTGTTCTCAAATAATTTCTTTGAAGTGGAAATTTGATAATAGTCCCAAGGCTATCTCTAAAAATACATCCTAGGTACTCTAAACCTACTAGGGTTACCCCTTGATGGGCCATCAAAATTATTTTTGAAAACTCCTTCTAGATGAGGAATCTATATCACCTCATTTCTTGCATCTTTTAAATACTTAACCCAGGAGCTCTCATTAACAAGGGATAGTTATAACAACCCAGTCCATTGGGTCATGAGGGATAAAAAATATCATAGGTTATGTCTATTTTTATTTCTCTTATAAGGTTATAAATTAAATCAGGATTGCATTAAGGTTTAGGTTAAGTCATGGGAGACAAGTATATTTTTCTTGGATGCTATTCTCATCATTGGACATACAAATTATTAAAATAAATTGATTTACAAAACATCATAGATCAATATAAGAAATTTATAACATAAGCACTAACTTATTGATTCCATAAAATAAATTAGCAAATGACGTATTTTAGTTTTACTAAACTATTTAAATATACAATTACAACATGTTCTTTAAATCATAAAGTCACACATAATGGTATGAATTATAGAATATAGTATTATATTTTCATCAACTTTAAAATAAATGTTTAGCATCAAAGACTATAATAGTTCATCATAACTAATCATATCTTAGTGACTCAAAAACACTATTCATTTTGTCATAATGTACAACCTACAATACATATACTAGGTTATATTTTCAACACAAATGCACCAAATACATATCCATCAGGTCTTTAAAATGACAATGTATAAATTTGGGAATGAGAATAACATTTTGAGTATCATTGTTGATGTCATTATCTAAACTTTCAAGGAGAGGGGAGAGAGAACATCATGATGGCACTTTTCTAACAACTATAGTGCCAAAATAGCTACCTTGTCCACCACCCAAATTAGGTGGAACCCCTTCCTTAAATGATGAGGTCATGCAAAAGAACCATATAGAGAGAAAATAGAGGCAACTAGTGCATGCGATTTCACAATAAACATGAATGTCATCAATATATGATACCTTGGCCAAGGATTTCAATAGATGTACATATGTACCACTCATCTCCCATAAATGGATAGATACCACTAAATAGAGGGACTTGCTATGGTGTAGGATCTCAAAAAACTATACAACACATACAATAGACTTGTATAGGATAGTCGTATGTGCTTGCCAACTATCTAGAGATGGTTAGTGTCCCTAAATTCAAATTAGATTTATGACCTTGCCAATGGATCAAATTTGAAACTAATATATGCAATAATGAGTTGATGATGAAAGAGGAGGTATGGATCCATAGAATCACTATCTAATCCTTATTGATAAATTAGCCTCATATAGACTAAGTGGATGACTACAACAAAATAGATCATTCTCTCTTAGTTTAATAGTCAAGTACATAGGGAATACATGTATAAAAACTTATTTCAAGAAAAAATCTTATCTCATATATATTCACTTTTGGTGGGAATGTCCCCCTCTCCAAGGTCACAACCCTAGAAAGTTTAATATTGATCTGGCCACCCACTTGTCATTAAATTAAAATTACATAGTATGAGATATGCATCCCATACTCTTAAGACATTCTATAAGAAATAGAGAAACAAAAAGCATTAGTATGTAGTGGTTCCTACTATTACATTGGTAAAATTAGTATATGAAAACATGGTTGTTATCATTCCAAAGTTCTATGATAAAAAACCAAACATAGAAAGGATTCCTTTTTTAGACCCAAAAGATACCTTATAATAACAAATGTAATAATTTGAAGACATAGCAATAGTTCATTGGGTCCAACCATGATATAAATCTATTTTACCACTTATTCAATTGCAAGATAACTATTTTGGTCATGCATGATCTTTGTTCCACAATCTACATTTGTTAACATCATAAAGAAATTGAAACATAACTAACTATTGGATCTTTGGTTTTCTATTCACCTATAGAGAGTTCCTACTAAAGTTCTTGGTAAAAGGAGTTGGTTAACTTATTCTAAGTTCATGTTAACATTTCTTGATCATGAACTAGTAAACAATTATAAATTTAGATATGGTGAGCTATGGTAAGTCATAATTTGAGTTTCAAATGTTGCAGTTTAACACAAAGAATTGTTTAAGTCTAGTGTTGCTATGTTTGCAACCACAAGTCATTTGGAGAACTCACATCCACATAATTAATTATGTTATTGGAGCATGTATGATAGTGATTGCAATATTGTTGGAGTACTTGTGGTGACTCCTAAGAGCATTGAGATGTTCTAGATAATATTTAGAGGTATTGTAAGTAGATAGAAGTAATTAGGTGTTTGTCTTTGCCACTAAAATCCATTTAGATGGTGTTCATTTGTAGTGTAGGAAGACATGTATGTGGTTCACATAAAGTTGGTCAACATCCTTTGACCATATGTGAGTGGAAATGACTTATTATGTGCAATGATCATTCATTTTGATAAAGAATGTTTCATGTAATGTGTTATGTGCTAACATTAACATATGGTCATGATATGGTTTTGTGACTATTGATATTATATTTGACAATTATATAGATGGTTGGTATTCCATGTAGACTGGTATATGTATCTACATGTATGGATGGAATGAGGTTATATTGGTGTAAGATTAATTGCCTAAAGGTGTGATAATTATGTTGTGTGGTTGTATGCTAAAGTCTACAAATTGAGACTTCAAGAGATACTTATTGTATTGGATGTAACTTTTGTTGTGAATATAATTATTACTATCCTTTTGTTGGTGTTTTTTTCCCCATAATTATTACTATCATTGTGGAAGAAGATAGAAACCTTGTATAAATTTAAGAGTCTTGTAAATAAAATCTTCTTAAAAAGGAAAATAACATTCCTTAAAGGTGAAAGAGGGAGATTTAGTATATGATAATCTCAAAACCTTTAACATAAATTTGAGTAGTTAGCCTTGCAATAGCATGTTGATAACTGAGAGGGGGGTTGAATCAGTTATCTTAATT
This sequence comes from Cunninghamia lanceolata, assembly GCA_027924645.1. Taxonomy (NCBI): domain Eukaryota; kingdom Viridiplantae; phylum Streptophyta; class Pinopsida; order Cupressales; family Cupressaceae; genus Cunninghamia; species Cunninghamia lanceolata. Next base: position 2,785,044 of record BSBN01000684.1, read on the forward strand.
ATTTCAGCTTTCTGAACTTTCTTAATGATTAGTGTAGCATCAATTCAAACAAGCAAACATAACCATGAAATAGAAATACACATGACACAATATTTTTGACATGGAAACCCTGTTAAGGGAGAAAACCATGGGGTGATTAACCCAAGATTGTATTCTCTGTTAGAAGAATGGAAGTACAAAATGGCACTTGCCAATTAGGGCTCACTGCCCGAGCACACTGCTCACAAGAGGCACACTGCCTACAAGAGACACACTGTCTACAAATTATAAAGAATGTAATACAATACTTGAACTGATAAGGAGCATCAACATATGCTGGAGTTCAGTTCTGGTTAGGCTCTGTATACTGATATGCTGCACTTCATCTTTCTTCTTCTTTTATGCTGCTCTTCTTTCACATACTGGATCTTCCTTTCTGCTTTTATTCAACTCTACTGCTTTTCTTCACACATCACTTATATCCACAACACCTCTCATAACTAAATCCATCTTGTATATATATATCCGCACAAGTGATTTCATCACCTTTCTAGTCGGCACCCAGAATAGTCAATATTTTCCATAAACTCTGATCTGTCGGCTGAATCCATTCATACCAAGTAATGCAGATGAAGGATATATTTGTGGAAATCATTAATCATGTCGGCCAAACATAATTTATGCCTTCATAACCTTTACCAACATCAGCAACACATCCGGAATAATGTTTGATGTTCTGCCAGTCAGTTCTTCCTCTGTTCACACTGTCACTTGGGAACCCAACACTCAAGCATTCATATCTCTTTATCCTTTCCACAATGGAGGCTCAAACCTTTGAATCTATTAGTCAAGATACTCCTCTTGACTTCCCCAAATCCACACTTCACTGAAATACTTCTACTGAAAGATCCAGACCTGTCTATCAGACCTTACTGACTGCTCTGTTCTTGCTTACCAGACCTCAACACTTCTTCAATCTGACTTCCGGTGAGGACTTATCATGTATTGCAGATGTGTGGGATAACCTTTGTTTCCATCAATGACAACAATCAAGAAGCTCCAAAGTGTCTCTTGCCAACAATCTCCCCCTTTGGCATTGATGGCAACACTTAGTGAAAAATGACTAAGTGTTATACTATACTCCCCCTTAGTAGATGCTCTATCTTTATGTACATTTTTCGGAGCTCCCCCTTATCTGGCTGCAACATTTTTCACTTCTCTTCACTCCCCCTTTGACATCAATGGCAAAGGGTAGGTCCGCATATCAAAATTTTCAAAAATTTAACTATACTTAGCCGCATAAGTATATACATATGGCATACTTACATATACTGAAGTATGTCTGCAAAAGTTGTCTTTAATTGGATAAATTCTGTAGCCCAACTTTGCTTCATTCTGTCCAAAATTAAAATATGACCGCTCAATAGAAATGCAAACGCATCTACCCTTTTTAGATCTGTTGGATCATTTGTCTGAGTTGTGATTTGAGCTTCTTTTATGGCCTCATGCATGGCCTCTAATTTAGGGACAATTATCCTTCTAAGTTCACCCATCCGACTAATTATGTTCTTCCTTTCCTTCTCGAAATTCTTTATTGCATTTGTGATTGCAATAGTCTGACACTCTTGATTTACTATGGAGGATGAGAGAGGATCAAAACTTTGAGACAGACTTAATAGTTTATCCTCTTGTTCTTTTACTTTCCTCTCAATATCTTTGGTCACTGTGGGCCAAGATAAGCAAAATTTGTACATATTTCTGCCATCTTTAAGACCATTTTCCAAGCTCTTTATCCCAATATCCATAACTTTCCTATCATTTGTTATCAGACCCTGTACTTTAGAGAATCTCTTATCCAAAAACTCCTTCCGGACCTTTTCTTCAGCTGACTTCTCTAGAGAATCAAAATGTGTGCTAACACTGTTGACTAGAGTTTTGAGATTACCAGGCTGTGGGATCTTTCTGAAATGATGGCATAATCTTTTCAAGCACTCCGGAAGTAGCTTCTATCAACTCACAGTCTTCCATGTGAGACTTTAGGAGTTTTTCTTTAACCTTTGCATTAGCAAATGAAGCTATCTTCATTGTCTGTACCGGAGAAAGAGAATCAATATTAAATGGTCCTTGTAGAAGCTCCAGTTCATAATCTCCATTGTTTCTTTGTTCAGGAATTCTTGGATAGTTTTTGCAGTGCCTCTTGCCGGAGACAAATTTTTCTTTTCTTCTGCATTCACAGAACTATCTTTTGGAGCTTTCTCCCCTTCCACAACCTTTGTACTCATATCTTATTTTCCCTTCACCTCTACTTCTTTCTCCTTTATTCTTTCTTCTCCTTTGGATCCGGAGTCAGTAGGGGAAACCAAAGGAGTGATGTTGGTCTGTTCATGGGCCACCTCTTCCGGAGCAGAGGATTCCAAGTTCTTAGCTGTTTCTGCACCGGTATTCATTACCTCTTCTGTTATTTTCTCAATAGACTCTTCTGCAACACTTGTGGTCAAGGGGTCAGTACCCAAGTCCTCTATAATAGGAAGATTAAATCTTTTGAAGGCCTTCCGGAGGATCTCTTCTGTGTCCTTGGCTACCTTGTCAGTCTCACCAAGCATAAGTTGATTCATCCTTGCTTTGCTTCTGAACTCATCCTTACAATCTTTGAATACCATATTCATTGTCTTGGGGTCGATTGAAGGATACAGCTGAATTGCTATCTGTTCCCAGATTTCTAGGTCTTTGGCTTGGGCATTATTCTTTTTTATTTCTAGTTCCTTCTCCAAGCTTTTGGGTATCAGAGATATAATTTCAATGAATGCTTTGTGTAGATATTTAGGTACCTGACTATGGCATCTTGCAATATCTTCTGATCTGCTTCACCATAATCATCATAGAACTCAACCATTGGCTAAAGATTTCCATCCACTGTGACTGATTTGATTATGTCATCAATGTGAAGAGTGGGTTTTTCAACATATTCCTCTATCTTTTCTTCTTCCTTCTGTCCTGTAGAGGGTTGACAGGATGTTTTCTTCTTTTTCTTCATTTTCCTAATTTCTTCATCAGATTCAATCTCCTCTTCATCCCTTTGACTGGCATAAGCTCTTGTAGCTTTTGTCTTTGTTCTTTTCTCTCCTTTTCCAGATGATTGTGCTTCCAGTTCTGATGACCTTGAGCCTTTGGTAGTGGTAGGTGTAGATCTCTTTGATGATCTGGTCCGAGTGGAAGGTTTTGCCGGAGCACTTTTCTCATTTTTCTTTTCTGCCTTCTTCTTCTCTTCCTCAGCCTTTTCCATCTTTTTCCTATTGGCATCAAGTGCCTCCTTTGAGATGCCAAAGCCTTTGGAAACATCATCTACTTCTCTTCTCACTTTCCTCTTAATCTCTGGCTACCTTATCTTTGTATGAATTTTTACACTTAGTTCTTCAAAGGTTCCAAATCTTTCTACTTTTGGGTCCTTTAGCTGAATGAGCATGTGTTGAACATGCAGCTCTACAATTTGTTCATCAACTTCATGCCCCATAGGCATGATCCAGACTATCCTTGGCTCTGCTGCCTCCATTATGCATTGATCAGTGTCTACCATGAAGCACACTATATCCTTGTATTTCTCAACTATTGATTTGGGGATTCTTTCTCTGACTTGCACTGTATTTTGAAAGTGCTTGAAGTAACCCCACAGAGCTGTATTCCTTGCCTTAGCATCCCCAAGTTCATGCAAGTAATCTCTAATCTGAATTGCTACCGGTTTGTCATTTTACCATACCCATCCATTTGATCTGGGTAGCTCATTCATGAAGTAGAAAAATAGGCATAATATTAGTCCACCATATTTAAAAGAGTTCTTCTTGTCCTTTTTGATCTTCTGTATGTTTTCCATTAATTGGCTCAAAAGAAGTTCACAGAGATCATATTCTGCATTCTTTCTCAGCATCTCATAGGCAATATATACTACAGTTTCGGATACTGAATTCTCCCTACTGGAGTGATATATCTTGTATCCTATTATCATAGATGCAAACTTGATGTCTCGGTCAGTAATATCTTCAATGGTCATTGCCCTCTTATCAAATTTTGATCTAGTGGGCTCAGTTACAATGTTGTTTTTGATAGATTTGAGGACAGGTATTCCTCCGGAGGAGTGTAAACCAGTTACTGCCCTAATTGCTTCCTTGGTGATTTTGCAAGGTCTGTTAAGCCATAGAAATTTGTCATGTACCCTACTCAACATGTACTGGACCCATTCATCTTCTTCAAAGCAGGGGAAATGAATGAACTGATCAAAATGTTTCTCCTAGATGCCCTTATATTCTAGTTTAAGCTCAAAAGCATCGTCTATCAATTGTTTGTGATAGATATCTCTTAGTTTGAATTCCCCAAACTCTTCAACATTTACGTGTATGTAAACCCTAATATCTTCTATGTGTAAAACACCATGCAGAACACTAGAGAAGGCTCTTAGGGGATCTACCTCCAAGGATTTGTATGGATGCTTCTTAAATATGGGGTGAGGTCTATCAGAAATCTTTACTATATTCGGAGTAGCCATCATCAAGGAATCTTACTGAGAGCTATCAAGAACGAAGAATACCTTTTACGTTGTTTAGCGCACACACGATGAAATCTGGATTGAGCTATATGAAGAATCATCTTGATCTTTGGGAGAAGTAGTTGCAGAGCTCCTTTTCTCTTTTCTTCGAATGTGAGTGTACAAATGATGAGCGAATGAACTCTTTTATTTCTGAGAAGCCCTAATTTTCATTCTGCAATAAATGCGCAACCTAATTCATTCTGGTTTGCCCTGCTTGTCTTATTCAGAGACAAAACCTTTCTGTATCACTGAGATAGATTTTGAAGTTATTCTAGGAGAGTAGTGATGATCTATCTTCCTTTCATTAGTCATTTGATCTATTTGCAGATCAAGACACCATAGTTTGAATCATACCAGACCAAACTTGTAAGGAATCTATTTTTACCAGAAGACTGTTTTACCAGATCAATTCTGGTAGGATAAGATTCTTCAAATCTTCTTGCGAATCTCTCAAATCTTTACCATACCCCTTTTAGATGTTTCTTGTATGACCCCTATTAATCCGCAGCTCTCCTTGTGCTAGTTTCGACACCAATTGACTGGCTGGGGGAACAAGGTTTTCTTTGTCTCCCCCTGAGCCAGAGCTCACTTTTTAATTTTTGGAAGGAATATCAGCACCAGAGTCTGGCGCGGATCCATCCCCTACATTCTTTGTACTTTTCTTCACCCAAATCTTGTTCATCTCACTTTGAACTTCATCCACATTTACTTTTTGTTTTCCCTTATCTTGATTCTGATTATAATATACCGGACCTCTTTTATCCTGATTCTTGCTTCTACAGAATTTTGCTATATGACCGGATCTATTGCAAATTTGGCAAACAAATTCTATTGCATGCAAAGCATCTACCATTGAATGAAATATTCATTTGCATATTTCTGCATTCATGAGATTTGTGACCATACCTTTTGCAGTTGAAGCACTGTCCAGAGAAGGATGTATTAGTCTGATTCATTCTCCTTCTACACTGATTAGCTTTATGACCAAAGTTATTGCAGTTGTGGCAGTATCCATTGAAGGATGGATATCTTTGAGCATTAGGCTGCCTTACAGAGGACTTCTAGGCCTGTTCCTTGGATTTTCTGATCTAAAATTCTTCTGACCAGATCTGGAGCTTTCTCCTTTCTCATAACCCAAACCACACTTGTCATCTACCCTCTTTTGACTTCCAAGAAGAACTTCAAGTTGAGAAAAACTTATCTTGAATTTATCTTTATACTCATTTGCTGTTTGAAGATCTCTTTTGAGAGAGACAATTTGATCCTCAAGTTTTTCTTCATTATCTTTAGCATCTTCAAGATCAGATTCAAGATGTTTGATAATTCTATCCATCTTGTGGCAATCTTCTAATTTCTCCTTGAGAGATTGTTTTAGATTATCTTCAATTTTTCTTTTCTCTTCAACTTCTTGGGTAAACTTCATAACTCCTGATTTCATTTCATGTCTTACCATAATGATTTCTTTTGATAACTTTTCACATAACTTGGTTTTCTTCTTCAGCTCTTCATTTGCATCATTTGCTTCACCTTGACTTGCCAATTGCTGAAGTATCTCCTTTCTCTTTTTCATAGAGAGACTTAATTTGTCTTTTAGTTCTCTCATGAAATCATCAGCCTGTTTGAGTCTTTCCTTTAATTCATTGACTTCAGAGTTTGACTGCTCAAGATCATCAAGGGCAGTCTTGAGTTGCTCCCTTAAACCATATGCATCCATTTGGATTCCCAGATCTTCCTCAAGCTGTTAGACTCTATTTAGGAGGAACTTGGCTCTGATACCAATTGTTGATAACTGAGAGGGGGGGTGAATCAATTATCTTAATTATTTCATCTTTCTGAACTTTCTTAATGATTAGTGCAGCATCAATTCAAACAAGCAAACATAACCATGAAATAGAAATACACATGACATAATATTGTTGATGTGGAAACCCTGTTAAGGGAGAAAACCACGGGGTGATTAACCCAAGATTATATTCTCTATTAGAAGAATGGAAGTACAAAATGGCACTTGCCAATTAGGGCTCACTGCCCAAGCACACTGCTCACAAGAGGCACACTGCCTACAAGAGACACACTATCTACAAATTATAAAGAGTGTAATACAATACTTGAACTGATAAGGAGCATCAACATATGCTGGAGTTTAGTTCTGGTTAGGCTCTATATACTGATCTGCTACACTTCATCTTTCTTCTTCTTTTATGCTGCTCTTCTTTCACATACTGGATCTTCCTTTCTACTTTTATTTGGCTCTAGTACTTTTCTTCGCACATCACTTATATCCACAACACCTCTCATAACTAAATCCATCTTGTATATATATATCCACACAAATGATTTCATCACCCTTCTAGTCGGCACCCAGAATAGTCAATATTTTCCATAAACATTGATCTGTCGGTTGAATCCATGCATACCAAGTAATGCGGATCAAGGATATGTTTGTGGAAACCATTACTCATGTTGGCCAAACATAATTTATGCCTTCATAACCTTTACCAACATCAACAACACATCTAGAATAATGTCTAATGTTCTGCCAGTCAGTTCTTCCTCTAGTCACACTGTCACTTGGGAACCTGACACTCAAGCATTCATATCTCTTTATCCTTTCCACACCGGAGGCTCAAACCTTGGAATCTATTAGTCAAGATACTCCTCTTGACTTCCCCAAATCTACACTTCACTGAGATACTTCTACTGAGAGATCCAGACCTGTCTGTCAGACCTTACTGACTGCTTTGTTCTTGCTTACCGGACCTCAACACTTCTTCAATCTGACTTCCGGTGAGGACTTATTATGTATTACGGATGTGTGGGATAACCTTTGTTGCCATCAATGACAACAATAAAGAAACTCCAAAGTGTGTCTTGCCAACATAGCAATCAAGATAAAAGAAAAGGATAAATGCATTTTTATATTGTGTTTATTACTCAATTATTAATAGGAAAATATATTTATGAGAATTAGTGGTACCAACCATTCTTTTCCCAAACTAGAAGAACTTGTTGGGGGTTTTGTAAAGTGAATAAATTAGGAAAAAGTCCATGGATGATTCCTCTAGTGATGTCTTGGTTGTAAGGGTTAGGTCTAAGGATAGAAGATCTAAGATGAAAGATGGTGGAGATAAGAAGTACAAGGGTGGATAGGTCTAAGTATTAGTAAGCCTAAGGTGAAGTACAACTGCAATTGTGTCAAGAGAGGTCACATAAATAAGGATTCTAAGTATATGAAGAAGGAGGATTCCTCTTAATAGATCCTCTGGCACTAATGAGTATGCTAGTGATGCTTTTCTATCTACTAACATTGTTGGTGATGATTCTTGTTTGATTGACTTGGGTGCATTATACGACATGACTCCTCATAGGGAGTGGTACCTTGATTATAGGGAGTTGTACTCTTCTTACAAGGAGTGTGATGGAGGATAGGTTTTCCTTGGTGATAACAACCCTCTTTGGATAGTTAGTTGATGGAAGGTAAAATTGTGTCTCATGTATGGGAGAGTGAGGAAACTCTCTAATGTATTACATTGACCAAGTTTGGCTAGAAAATTTATTTTTATCTTTAAGATGATTAACTCTAGTGTGTATGTCATATTTGATGAAAAAGGGTGCAAGTTGGCTAAAGGTGATTTGATGCTAGCTAAAGGTGTGTAGAATGGGATTTTTTTTAGACTAAGGCATCAAAATTATGAAACTCTATCAATGTTATTAAACCTCAATTATGTTTCTTATGGCATCACCAACTAGGTCACATTGGATAGAAAGGCCTAAAAAATTTGGTAAGTAAGAATATGGTGGAAAGTATTTTAGATTTTTTTTTTGGTTTTGAATTTTGTCAGCATTTTGTTTAGAAAGAATAATAGGGTGTGGTTTTTTTCAATAATTTCTAGAGTATGGGATGTTTTGTAAGTGATTCACAACAACATTTTTTGTCTTATAGATGTACACTCAGTTTGTAAGTATCAATACTATATCTCTTTTTTATTATTACTCTTCTCTTTCACTAATTATTATTCTAGACATGCTTGGATGTATTTTCTTAGGACAAAGTTTGAGGTGTTTCTCACATTTAAGGAATTTAAAGAACATGTAGAAAAGTAGACTAGTAAGAAAATTAAAGTGTTAAGGTTAGATAATCGTGGGGTGGTTTTGTTTAAGGAGTTTGATGCATTTTGTAAGAAAAATGGTTTTGTTAGGCCAAGGACAACACCCTACACACCACAATAGAATGGATTAGATGAAAAGTTGAATAGAACCTTCTTGGATCAAGAGCTAGAAGCTTGCTATGTAGTTATAGCCTAGGATAGGTCTAGTTTTTTTCTAAGGTAGTTAACACTATTTGTTATTTGAAAAATAGATCTCCCACTTCTATAGTTGAGGAAAAGACACCATATGAAATAATGATAGATGAAAATCCCATTTTAACATAACAAAGAATGTTTGCCTTTGAGGGATTCATTCCTTGTCCAAGGATAAACGGTCTATGTTTGGATTCAAGGATAAAATGTGCATTTTCATTAAGAATTGTGAGAGTGTGAAAGGATACAAGTTTTGAAATCTGGTGATCTAGAAGGTTTTCTATTCAAGGGATGTATATTCATGGAACTTAGTTTTTTTTTCCATGCAGGAACAACCATATCTAAAGAAGAGTGATAGGGTGTATTTTGAACATAAAATAGAGAAACATGGTGCATCCGAAAATGAACAACTAAGTGGATATGACAGTGTGGATGGAGAGGAAGTAGGAATGTCTAGCACAAATTGTAAAGAATAATAATATGTAGATGTGACAATAAGTTCTCCATTGGTAACAACTATGAGAAGGTATACAAGATAGTGAAAATTACCTCAAATATATAGTCCAACATATTTATGATGTATTTTTCTCTAACATTTACTAATGATGAACTAATGTTTATAGGAGAAGACCTCTCTCTTCTAAGGAGAATAAGTCTTGGATAAATTCTATGAAAAGGGAGATGGTGACATTGTAGTAGAATAATACTTAGGACTTATTTAAGCCACCTAGAGGTAGGAAACCCTTTTTTTGCAAGTGGATGTTCAAGAAGAAATTTGTAGTAGATGATACATTAGAAAGGTACAAGGCATAGTTAGTGGAAAAGGGTTATTCCTAGGTAAAGGGAATAAATATGTATCAATGATATATTTTCTCCAATAACTAATTTTAATTTCATTAGGATGTTATACATAACTGTAACATTTGATTCTTTTGTGGACTAGATGGATGTGAATACTACATTCTTGCATGGAGATTTAGAGGAGGAAATTTATATGAGCTAATCCAAAGAACTCAACATGACTTAGGGAAAAGTACATTTGGTTTCTAAACTAAAAAAGGTCATTGTGTGGGTTGGAATAGTCAGCATGTATGTGGTATCAAAATTTTAATTCATATATATTATAACTAGATTTTGGAAGGAGAAATAATGATCACTATGTACACTACAAGCAAGTTGGTGGTCATGAATTAATCATTATTTTATATATTGATGACATGATCTCATCATCAAGACCAATAAGTTGTTTATTAGGAAAATTAAGGCGCAATTGTCTAGTAGGTTTGATATGAAAGATCTAGGTGTTGCAAGATACATACTTGGAATGTAGATCCGTAGAGATAGGGCTCACAAATAGTTGAAGTTAGAGTGAGTATCCTAAACTTCTTATGTGGTGGTTTATCATGCGTAACAGTAGTGTTGTAAGTATCCCTTTACTAGTAGAAATTGTTACCAAACTATGTTTGGCAGCCCAATTAGGTTGGGCAGTAAGAGTTGTTTTCTAATGCTTTCAGCAAGCAAGCGACTTCAAATGAAGTAGGAAGGAAGAGAATATCAGATCAAAACAATCAAGAGAGAGGCTTCAACCTCTACATTTTATCTAACATGTTTGCTCACTGTGCAGATACAAGTACTTGAAGACCATTTATCTATGCCATTTTTATTCTAATTATAAAGGCTTACATATAATATGAATGGTCACTTTACCCTTGGAATTCAAAAAGAGCTATGGAAGGTGAAATTTATTAAAAAAATAGTATTTTTTTGGCAGAGTCATAACTCCTTGCTACTTTATCAAAATTTAACATTTTTGGACTCGTTAGAAAGATAAACCAATTATCTATTTTGAGTCACAAGTAGCTAACTTGGATTAACGCCAAGGTTGCTTGGCATTAAGTGGGTTTTCCCTAATTCTGCTCCAAAGGCCTCCGAAAATGCAATTTACTAAGATGTAGAAAATATCAAAAAAAAATTATATTTCCAATATTTTCTCAAAAATACCATTTTGGATTTGATTAGAAGTCTTTCAAGGTAACCAAACATAGGAGAGGAGTCGAACTGAAATGCAAGGTCATGCAGTCTATTTTTTACTTGGGGTCAAACATGACTATTTTTGGTAGTTTCTTGGTCAAGAACATTGAGACTTGGAGTTTCGAGCTATTTTTGCTCATTTTGGAGGAGTATTGGAGCCTAAATTTTAGGCTTTTCACTTGTGCTCACCTAGCAACTTGGAGTTGCTTTCGGGGACTTACTCATGAAGATTTTGGAGTCTGGTTGAGTTGGAGTTGACTGCCCATTCACTTTTTGGGGACAATTTTGTATTATATGAAAAAAGCTTATGCTTTTTTCCTTAGTTCTTGCTTTTTTTGCCTATGCATATTGCAGAGAGGAGATTGTCTTGTAACTCAACCATTTTCTTGTATAGTTTTCAATAGCAGCAGTTCATTTTTTTAGTTGTTTATTGTTATTTTGCAGAGATTCCTTCTATTTTCAATATAATCAGGGGTTCATCTATTCAGATTCAGGTATCTTTTTTCACTTTGAGTGATTTGATAAAGGATTTTCTATGTTTTACTTTGAAACCCTTAAATTCTTCTCTCATTTTGATTGAATGCAATTATACAAAGTACAAATCTCATTATAGGTCATAGATTATGCAAGTTCTTTCTTGATTTTCTATGAAACACTTTTGTGGTGAAATTTTATCATTTTGGGTTGTATGAATTGATTTGTTGAAGGGTAACTGTGAATCATATTGCAAATTTAAGTTAAAATATTGGTGCATCGCCCCCTCTAGGATAGGTTTTTCAGTTCAGTCTTAGTTTAGTCTCAGTTTATATAACATTCTTCTATCTCTTTTTCTTTATTAAGATATAGATCCAAAGGGGTATTTTAAATGGAGCCAGCTCTTCTGGAGGTCCATTCTCGAAACAGAAAAAACCACAATATGAGAATGTTCCCATGTTGCATGAGATTGCCAAGCTTGTAAAGGCTTAGCATTTAGGGCACAATCATTTGTGACAACAATTTTTAGCACGCCCAGTGGAACACTGAATAGAGTTTTAGCCACTTTAACATAGTTTTTCTTTGTTGTTTGGTATGCACAACAAGGTTTTCAGCCTTTTAGAGATAAAACAACATACTTGGCAACTCAAAATTCTAATTTTTTGCAGATCTAGTGAATTTAGCACATAAGAAAAGTCCAAATGAGAGGAAATTCAACTCCATTTGAGTATCTATAGCTATCACCTCCAAGGAGAAGTGATAGAACAATAGTAAGAATACTCAATCCAGCAGGGAGAACTTAATCTACTCCAAGTCTTAGGACTACAGAGTGTGATCAAAGGAATTGTGATAAATTTACAAATATAGACTCCACAAAGTCCCAAACTCCTCAAACTCCACAGACGCCTCAAGCTCCAACAATGGCAAGAAAATATCCTTTTGTGCAATTCAATACTAGCAGCCCATTACTTCTTGCAGAACATGATGACATTTTGGTGGCAGGCTTGAGAGGCTTAACATTTTTTTATAGGTGAAGACTAGACTACTCCAATTGAGCATATAAAAGATGTGGCTACGTTATGTTCAGTCCATCACATAACACATGAGAATGTTGCAGTGAGATTGTTGACTACATCTCTGAAGGGTAAAGCCCTTCAATGGTTCATGGGATTGGCTATAGGTTCTATTACATCATGGGACCTATTGGGGGATGCATTGAACAAACAATTCAAAGATCAATCTGACAATATGTTGTTAGTTGAACAACTCAACACAATAAAGAGAGCTCCATAAGAGCATATGGTTGATTTCAACTTCCATTTTCAGCAAACTTAGGATAGAATTCTAGTAGCGATAAGGCCTACTGAGGAACACACATTTTTATATTTTCTTAGAGCTCTAAATAGTGATATACCAGTAATGATACAGTCAATGGGTTTTACAACACTGCCAGGTGTTTATGCAATTGCCATAAGAGCTAAAAACAACCTGATTCAGGCTTGTAAAATAGTCCCAAGGCTATCAATGCCTATTTTTCTAGAAATATAGCCATCGATCCCATTACAAATCCCACCACTTGCTACTGTACCTACTGTTCTAGCCCTCAATTATCAAGTTTCAGCCAAAACTAATGTTGTCCCAATCCCATCTTAGGAGCTGCAAGAGCTTAAAGTGAAGTTCCAAGAACAAGCAAGGCTATTAAAATTAGTTAGCAATAAATTAGTGAGTATAGAGAAGAAGCAAAATCAAATTTACAAGCCTTATCAACCCCCATACCAAAATAAGAAACAAAATTACCAGAGCCAGTAGCAAAATAACTAGAATAACCAGCAAAGTAACCAGTAGAACAAACCTTTTTATCCACTCCTAGAAACCAAGGACAAAGAAGGAACTTCAATACAAGGCCTTATCAACCTTACAACCAACAGGTTGCTATATTATCAAGAGAGTTAATACTAGTGCAAAATAATATGGCACAAGAATATGATTGGTGTTACCCCTGTAACCAACTGCACAACCAATTGTCCTCCTCAAATGGCATGATTAATCAGGCCTTAATGGTGCAAAATAATGTTGCTATTTAGCAAAGTACTATACAAGAAGTTTAAGAGCAGTAAGTTTTTTATCTTAAACATGAGCAATCTAATGTAGCATTCATGAATTGGTAGGGTGAAGAGTTTTGTGAGGTTAATCATATGCAAGGGAGAAACCAATCTACCCAGTCCATAGTAGCCAACACAAGAGCTAAAAGGAGAGCTATAGATATTAGATAGCAAGCTAGAAGAAGCCAAAATTAGGCCCAATCAAACCAACTAGGTGCTTCTGGTTCATCACAGCATTCAAATATTCATGTTTTACCAAGAGGGCAACCACAACAAGTACAACAACAAGTTGATCCTATTTTTTCAAGGGGACAACCAAAGGTTGGTTCATGTTCTTTTAATATTATTGATTATATGAAAAAGGCAAATGTAAGCATGTCTTTGTGGGATTCATTATCTTTCCTAGGCCAAAAAGATTTATTACAAAAGGCCTTATCGAATACCTCTGTGAATAATGAGACCACTCAAGACCAATCAAGAGACTAGCCTAGGGTAGTGCTTGCAAATGACCCACCAGTTTAGAATGAATAGCAAGCCAAAGATGTCAAACCTACACCATTTTATGTTTCATTAATCATTGGTAAAAATCTTGTGCATAACTATATGATTGATTCAGGTGCTAGTATGCTAGTAATGCCAAAACAGGTAGTGGACAAGTTAGGATTGACTTATGAACCAATGTCCAAACGTGTGACACAACTAGATGGTTCATCCATCAATATCCTTGGAGTGATAAAGAATCTAAGTCTCACTTTGCATGCTTGCCCAAACTTTTCAATCCTGCAAGACATATATGTTGTGGACCTACCCCCATACTTTGCCTTATGCCTCTCTAGGGAGTTTACAACAAAGTTAGGAGGTTATGTGACAGTTGATTCATCACATATGTGTTTGAGGACTAGGTATGGTATGCAGGTGACTATAAAATTTGAACCTTTTGCCAAAGATCACATTGAGCCTTATATCCCTAGTGCTGTTAATGCTAATTTGACCTATCATGAGGAGGAACAACCTGCTATTCATGAGAGCAACACCCCAATTGAGAGCATAACAGACCTGGTTTTGGATGAATGGGCATCAAACAATCATGAAGATGACCCTTACAAGCAAATGTAAGAAGTTGGTTTAGGTATCTATATGATCTATGAGCATAATCAACCTATTCCTAACCTTGTGAAAGGTGAAAATTAGTAGTAACAACAAACAAAATAGCTAGAAAATGAGTTGTGGCAGCTATATTTTGATGATGCATAGAGAAAAGTAGGTGCAGGAGGTGGAGCTATGCTTATTTCACCGAACAATGAAAAATATTATCTAGCTTTCAGATTTGTATTCAGCTATTCAAATAACACAACAAAATATGAGGCACTCATTCAAGGCTTAGAATGGGCCAAAATGAAGAATATTAAGTGTTTGAAGGTGTATGGTGATAGTGAACTTGTTGTAAATTAGGTAAGGAAATTGAATGGCACCTAACATGACTTGCTTAAGTCATACAAACATAGAGTATGGAATCTGATTAAAGATTTTGATGCTTTTAATCTGCTGCCCATGCCTAGAAATTAGAACAAATAGGTTGATAAGCTTGTAGCCATGGGGGCTGAATTCGATATACCCAAAGAAATTATAAACATTGAGCAACAACAGTATGTGAAATTGGTTGTGAGGCCATCAGTGCCTGATAATAATATACATTGGCAGGTTTTTTAAAGTGATGATCAAAAAACAATTTTTCTCATTGAGGAGGCTGAGTTTTCAACTTGTAAACAACAAAAATTACAGCAGCTATTTGAAGACTAGATTGTTCAATTAAAGACAAATAAGATGCCAAAAGGTTTGGTGACCTTGGAATCAATTTTCAATTCAAATGATCAACTCAAAAAAGAAAAAGTCAACATACTTATCAAAGAGGAACACAATGAATCAGTGGAGATTTTCAAGTCCAAACTTCTCAAATTGGGAAAGGTATGTACAACTGAAGATAAGCATGCTTTTGTGTTATTGTGCCAAGAATTTGATGATATTTTTGCATGGGAATACAAAGACCTCAAAGTTTTTAACTCCAAGCTAGCTCAACACACCATAGAGCTAGAATCGGGGGCAAAACTAGTGAGGCAGAAGCAAAGGCCTCTTAACCCCGAGTTGGAAGTGATGATGAAAACATAATTAAATAAGCTAATTCAAAGCAACATCATTTTCCCAATCAAACACACATCCTGGGTGTCTAATCTAGTTCCTGTCAGGAAGAAAAATGGTGAGATTAGGATGTGTGTTGATTTTAGGGACTTGAATAGACCATCATTGAAAGATCACTACCCGCTTCCCTCAATGGAGATAATTTTGCAAGTAGTTTCAGGTGTTGAAAGGTTTTCTTTACTAGATGGCTTTTTAGGGTATAACTAACTTTTGGTTGAGTAAGACTAGTACAAGGCAGTATTCACAACTAAATGGGGTACTATGGCCTATAAAAAGATGCCATTTGGGTTGTTGAATGCTAGAGCAACCTTTCAGAGAGCCATGGATATGGCTTTTCAAGGCATAATGAATAAGTTTGTCTTGGTATATCTAGATGACATCACTATTTTCTTTAGGGACACCAAAGATCACTTTTCTCATCTCAGACAGGTCTTTGAAAGATGTAGAGAATATTGAGTCTCACTTAATCCAAACAAGTGTATTTTTCCTATTCATGAGGGTAAGTTGCTAGGTCACATTGTTTCCAACCATGGGATAACAATTCACCATGAAAGAGTAAGTGTTATTTCAACTTTACCTCTACCAGCTCATAAAAAGGGGCTGCAAAGTTTCCTTGGGAGAATCAATTTTGTTAGAAGGTTTATACTAAATATTGCAAGTTTATTGAATCCTCTAATAGCAATGTTGAAAAAGAATATTGGTATCAGCTGGACTAAAGAAGGAAAGGACAACTTTGAGGACATCAAAATAGCTATAGCAGAAACTCCTACATTGATCAATCCTAACTTTTCAAAAGATTTTATTTTGTATCCCTATGGAGGAGTTGATAGTATCTCTGCTATGCTGACCCAATAAAAAATAGAAGGCCAGAAGCAACCAATAGCCTTTTTCAGCCAGGGATTAGAAGGCTATGAGCAAAGGCACACATTTGTTGAAAAGCATATACTTTCTATGAAAAGAAGCCTCAAAAAAATTAGGCACATGTTATCAAATAACAAGATTCAGCTTATGTTTGCCCATCCAAGTGTGAAAGAATTTATGTTGAGCAAAGATCTGGTAGATAAAAGAGTTAGTTGGATAACTAGAGTGGTGGAGTACGATGTCAACATCAAAGTTACCAAGCTGGTTCGGGGTAAAGCACTATGTGAGCAACTAGTTGAAACAATAGAAAATGAAGTTAAACTGCCAAAAGAAGTGGTTTTAATGGTTGATAATACTATTGTACCTATTGTTCCAGCCAACAATACTAGTTGGACAAGAGATATGATACGCTATTTGCAAACTGAAGAATGCCCAGTAGGGATAAGTGTGGCAAAATAAAGATATTATAGGTTGCAAGACATTCCTTTTCTCATGGTTGAGTATATCTTGTTCAGAAAAGACAATAATGGAGTGTTGTTGAGATGTGTTAAAACCGATCAGATTGATAAAGTATTACACATGAGTTTCATAATGGGCCAACTCGTGGTCACTTTGCTGCCCGAACAACAACCTTGAAAATTATGAAGGCTAGATATTACTAAACATCTCTTTTCAAAGATGTAAATTCCTGGGTTAGAAAGTGTGTTAAATTTGCAGTATTTGTGGGTAAAGAAATGTTGGAAGCCTTACCACTCCAACCTATTTTAGTTGATCAACCCTTCACAAAATGGGGTCTTGACTTCATTGGGGCAATCAATCAACCTTTCAGTACTGGTCACAAGTGGATATTAATAGACACAGATTATTTTACTAAGTGGACAGAGGCAATAGTTTTGAAAGAAGCTAATGAAAGTGTTGTTTTAAACTTTTATGAAGACTTAGTGGCCAGGGTTTGTGTACCAAATGCAATTATTTCAGATAATGCATTATCTTTTGTAGGCCTAAAAATAACTGATTGGGCCATCAAACATGGTGTTTACCTAAGCACTTCATCAAATTACTACCCTTGGGGAAATGGGCAGGATGAATCCATTAATAAAAATATCATCAGGATCATCAAATGGACAATAGAAGATAACCAAAGAAACTGACATTCAAAGTTGAAATCAGCCTTATGGGCTAATAGAGTGACTCCTAAAAGGTCAACAAGTCAATCTCCTTTTGTTCTGGTTTACTGCAAAGAGGCTAAACTACCTATCTCAATTGAGCTACCTACCCTAAGTCTTATGAAAGAGCTTGAGTTTATGGAAGCTGGTCCTATGGAGGTAAGGCTAGCTGAGTTATTAGAACTAGAAGAGACAAGGAAGAAAACAACTCAGCAATTAGAGATGTATCAGATGCAGATGAAGAGAACATTTGACAAGAGGGAAACATTCAGAGTTTTCAAGGAAGGAGACATTATTCTCAAATGGGATGAGCTAAACAGTAGACCTGGTAAGCATAATGTAAGTTTGATGCTATGTTGACATGCCCATTTATGATTCCTGAATGCAAACAACACAATGCTTATTAGCTGACTACAATGGAAGGAGAGGTGTTACCCATCCCAATTAATGGGATTCATCTCAGACACTACTTTTGAGAAGAAAAGGGTTGCAATTGGATCATAGTAGAATAAGATTTCAGTTTAATAAGTGCTGGTTGCACAGTTGTTTCATTTCAGTTTCTTTTTTCCAAGAAGTGATGATGTATAGCTAGCTGGTTCTGTTTGGAGCTAGCATTGTTTTGTTTTCATTTTGTTTATGCTACTATTTTTTTTCTAGTAGCTAAGTTTTCAAGGAGTTCTATGCATTGCAAAGGCTAACAAAAGACCCTATTTCCTAATGGACATAACAGGCAAGTGTCCACGAGAGTTTTAGCAGGCAAAACTGGCATAGAGGTCGCAAAAATGTTATCAAATTGTGCTTGGAAGCCCAATTAGGCTAGGCTATAAGACTTGTTGTCTAATGCTTTCAAGAAACAAGTGACTTCAAATGAAGTACGAAGGAAGAGAATATCATATCAAAACAGTCAAGAGAGAGGCTTCAACCTCTACATTTTATCTAACATGTTTGCTCACTGTGCAGATACGGGTACTTGAAGACCATTCATCTATGCCATTTTCATTCAAATTATAAAGGCTTACATATAGTATGAAGGGTCACATTACCCTTGGAATTCAAAAAGAGCTATGGAAGGTGAAGTTTATAAAAAAATATATAATTTTTTGGCAGGCTCATAACTCCTTGCTACTTTATCAAAATTTAAAGTTTTTGGATTCGTTAGAAAGATAAACCAATTATCTATTTCGATTTGTAGGTTGCTAAGGCTTAACACCAAGGTTAATAAGTCTTAATGGCAAGCAACCTCAAGTGGGTTTGCCCTAATTCCTCTTCGAAGGCCTTTGAAAATGCAATTTACTAAGATGTAGAAAATATCAAAAAAAAAATTATATTTCTGATCTTTTCCCAAAAATACCATTCTAGACTTGATTAGAAGTCTTTCAAGATACACAAAAATAGGAGAAGAGTCAAACTGAAGTGCATGACCGTCATGTAGGGAGAGATATTTGGAGTTCTATTTTTGAATTGGGGTCAAACATAACTATTTTTGGTAGTTTCTTGGTCAAGGACTTTGACAGTTGGAGTTTCAAGCTATTTTTTCTCATTTTAGAAGAGTTTTGGGGCCTAAATTTCAGGCTTTTCACTTGTGCTCACCCAACAACTTGGAGTTGCTTTTTGGGACTCAATCATGCAGATTTTGGAGTCTAGTCGAGCTGGAGTTGACTACCGATGCAATTTTTGGGGATAGTTTTGTATTATATGAAAAAAGCTTATGCTTTTTTCCTTAGTTCTTACTTTTTTTGCCTTTCCATATTGCAAAGAGGAGATTATCTTGTAACTTAGCCATTTTTTTTTATAGTTTTCAGTAGCAGCAATTCATTTTTTCAGTAGTTTATTATTATTTTGCAGAGATTCCTTATATTTTCAATACAATTAGGGGTTCATCTTTTTAGATTCAGGTGTCTTGTTTCACTTTGAGTGATTTGATAAAGGATTTTCTCTCTTTTACTTTGAAACCTTTAAATTCTTCTATCTCATTTTGATTGAATGCAAGTATACAAAGTACAAATTTCATTATAGGTCATTAATTATCCAAGTTCTTTCATAATTTTCTATGAAACACTTTTGTGGTGAAGTTTTATCAGTTTGGGTTGTATGAACAGATTTGTTGAAGGGTAATTGTGAATCATATTGCAGATTTAAGTTAAAATATTGGTGCATCACCCCTTGTAGGATAGATTTTTCAGTTCAATTTTAGTTTATACAACATTCTTCTATCTCTTTTCTTCATTAAGATACAGATCCAAAGGGGTATTTTTAAGGGAGCTGTCTCTTCTAGATGTTCATTATTGAAATAGGCAAACCCACAGTTGGAGAATGTTCCCATGTTGCATGGGATTGTCAAGCTTGTAAAGGCTTAGCATTCAAGGCACAATCCTTCATGACAACATGAATTAATTTGATTTTGGAACAAAATCCTAATTCTATGGAGGCTTTAGAAGACATGTGCAATGTTCCATAAACAAATGCAATAGGCTTGACCTTATGTAAGCAATGGTCTATACAATGCCAAACATTGCCTAAGTAGTGAGAGTTCTAAGTAGTTTCATGTCAAATCCTGGAAAATAACATTAGGCTCAACTGAAAAGAGACTTTAGATACTTGAAAGGAACTCTTAATTATTTTTTGGTTATAATGCTACTAATGATGTTGGCAAGGTGTTGAACATATAGGGGCTTGTTGATTTTGATTGGACTAGAGATTTGGATAACTAGAGATCAATAAGTGATTGTGTTTTACTTTGTTTAGAGTAGTAGTAAGTGGGATCAGAAAGGGGAAATAGACCATTATGTTGTCAACAACTAAAGTAGAATATATGGTAGAAACACATGCTTGAAAAGAAGTTCTATGGTTACAAAGAATGGGTAATAGTATTTGTTTTAATATCCATACAATGTTGAATTATGATTATGAGAGTGTAATTTGTCTAGCTTTAAGAATCTTGTTTACCATGCTAGAACTAAACATGTAGATGTACAATATTTTTTTAGGGAAATGGTTGAGATAATAAATGTTTAGATGAAGAAAATTGATACTTAGATAAATATTTTTAATTTTTGACAAAAAAATATAAGTATTGCTAAATTTTGTGGTGTAGAGATGTATTGGGTTTATCCCCTTACCATATATGAGGCTAAATTTTTGGGATACTACAACCTATCCTACAATAAAATACAATCGAATAATATTGGATCTTTTGTGTGCCACTCACCTATAAAGAGTTCCAATGAAGTTACTATTGTCACAGAGATTGCACCCAGAATGCTAAGCTTGAATGCTTAGTAATCCCATGAAACATGGAAACATCTTCGAGCCTGTGGGTATGCTCATAGTGAAGACGAGTCTCTAGATTATGGGCTGGTTACCCTTTAGATCTCCTAGAAACTAATGGATTTTGAAGGAAAAGAGTAAAAAAGAGCAACAATTTGAAATTAAAAGCTACTTCTATAAGGTGATGCACCAAATGATATTAGAAGGGCAGCGTTATTCACAACTATCTTTTCAATAAATCTATTTACACATCTCAGTAAAGAGCAATTTAACCACATTAATAATTCAAAAGAAGGCTTGATTATTAGTCTTTTGGAAGGAAAGCTAAGTTTCACAACTTTGAAGGAAAAATAATCAAAAGCACAACCTAAGACCTATGATATGAATTACTTTTTTGTGCATATACAACAATGAATGAGACGGAAATTAAAGGTTTTGATTGTTTAAAACACATTAATTCTATCAAAAATCATTCATGAAGACATTCACATGAATTTGAGAAGGTAAAGTGTTAATCTTTTTGAACAATAGAAGGAAAAAGCACTGCAAAAATGACAAGAATATAACCTATAAACCTATTGCTGTATATAAATGTAAAAAAATGAGTCACAAAATTGTACGGCTTTTTTGCAATGTGCAAGAAAAAGCATAGAATCAAGAACTAAGGGAAAAAAATAAGTTTTTTTTTCATATAATACAAAACTATCCCCAAAAAGTGAATGGGCAGTCAACTCCTGCTCAATTAAACTCAAAAATATGCATGAATGAGTTTGAAAAAGTAACTCCAAGTTGATAGGTGAGCACAAGTGAAAAGCCTAAAATTTAGGCCCCAAAACTCCTCTAAGATGAGCAAAAATAGCTCGGAACTCCAAGTCTCAAAGTCCTTGACCAAGAAATTGCCAAAAATAGTCATGTCAAAAATAGAACTTCAAATATCTCTCCCTACATGACTCCTCTCCTATTTTGTGTCCCTTGAAAGACTTCTGATCAAGTCCAGAATGATATTTTTGGAAAAGTATCAAAAAATTTTAAATTTTTTTTGATATTTTCTACATCTTAGTGAATTGCATTTTCGGAGGCCTTCGGAGAAAATTGGTAGCATTGGCGTTAGCCTTAGTAGCCTGGAACTCAAGTTAGATAATTGGTTTGTCTTTCTAATGAGTCCAAAAACTTTGAATTCTAATAAAGTAGCGAGGAGTTATGACCTTGCCACAATTTTTTTTTTCCATAAAGAAGATAGATGAATGGTCTTCAAGTACCTATATCTACACAGTGAGAAAACATGTTAGATAAAATGTAGAGGTTGAAGCCTCTCTCTTGACTTTTTTGATCTGATATTCTCTTCCTTCCTGTTTCATTTTAAGCCACTTTCTTCTTGAAAGCATTAGAAAACAACTCTTACAGCCCAACCTAATTAGGCTGGCAAGCACAATTTAGTAATAGTTACTAGTAAAATAAGTTGTGAACTTATTCTAAGTTCATGTTCACATTATTAGATTAGTGATTGGTAAATGATTATAGAGTTAGTTATGGTAGGTTGTGGTAAGTTTATGTTGGATCACAAAGTGTGATATAAAATTTTGATGCTAAGAAAAACTATGAGGTCGAATCTAGAAGCACACTCTATCTTACTATTATGGATTGTGGAAATATCATCTCTTATTGTCGTAAGTTGGGAGTTTTAAATGTTTTAGTTTAGCATGGATAAATTTCTAAGTCTAGTGTTCATATGTTTGCAACCACAAGTCATTTGGAGGAGAACTCATGTAACCACATAATTGTTTCTGTTATTAGAGTGTGTATGATAGTGTAGGTGTACATGCAACATTGTTGGACTATATGTTGTTGGTTGTTTTTAAATCCCAACCTTATCTCATGAAATAGCCTATGATTTAGCCACTTTCAATGTTCAGCTATCATGAGGGGCTGGCCAACACATAGGTGAAAGTTAAAAAAAGTTTCCCTCTTCAATTTAGGCTCTGCAAAACCTAGGAGGGTAATCCCTTGATAGTATTCAATAACCTCCTATACCTTTTTATTATCAATACCATAAAAAGAAGATTGGTTCTATGTAGATTTAATTGAGGATTATGAAAATATGAAGACTTGGCTCAAATCAATCAAGCTTTTGCATTCATCAAAGCCATTGAATAGGTAAAAACATCAAATAAATAAGCACTTAAGATTGATTTTAGTGATTTTAAAGTATTTGGGTGCTTCTTGGCTTCTGGAGCATGAAATTAGACATAAAGATAAGAGATCGGTGCCTTATTCTAGGGTAACAGAGTCAAACTCAATGTGATTGAAATTTGATAATAGTAGGTAACCTTAACATCATAGAGCTTTATAATATTGCCTTACAACATTAAACTCGGTATTTCTAAATCAATCATTCTTATGATATCCTTGCATACATGCACACAAATTTGTATTCATGTTAAAGCATTTAACTCATTCTTTGAATAAGAGCCTCAAATAGAAAAACACATCCATAAAGACTTCATGGAGATAGAATGAACTTCATTCATTCATAATCTATGTAGACCACACCTCAGGAGGCAATTGGCTTCAAAAATATGCCATTACATTCATGGAGATGATAATATTGTTAAAACAAATTTACAAATACATACAAGTCAGACTCAAAACTTGGAAAAGGGCAAAAAGATTCTATTCCTTGTGTTTAGCTACACATAATCTTCTCAGAAAACCAACCAACCAACCCCATGTAAATGGCCCTAAATTCCTTTTATAGACAAGGAGGAAAAAGCTTCAGGCCATTACATGTGTTACAATGTTACTTGACAACCATAACAATAATCTGCCTATTTATTGTTAAGCAATCCAATACCAATATTTAGTTCTAAACATAGTAAATTCCATTAGTTGTAGAGTAATGGTGAAAATAAAAAGCACTGTCAGACAATCACATTTTTTATTCAAATTTGATAGCTTAAAAACCCAAGATCAGATCTTCCACTGCTTGAAATGATCATAATGATTTCTACCCATAGGATGCCATCGCAAAATTTGAAATTCACCTGGAGTCTTCTAGCGGCTTCCATGTAGGATATGAGCTTTTGTATAAACATCACCAAGTCTCCTGCATTGTGACATGGACTACCACATTGAATTCAATGATCTTCCTGCTATTTAAAATCCTTTATTGATGCTAACTTATACATTACTGCAATCCCATATTTCATATTTTATGTTATGCCAAACCATCACAGGGCTGCAGGCTACATTTTGTGCTTTATTATGCTTTTATCTCCATCCCACAACAATACCTCAAGACCTTTGTGGGGCTTTGGATAGAGGTCACTATATATTGCATGCTCCCATAAGTCTGCACACATCTTTATTGCTAGCCGCGGGAGTGCGGTGAAACCTTTAATGGCTCCAGTCACACCTTTACTTCCAACCTACATGATGGAGAGAAGACTCCCATTAGGTCATGGAAAACATCTTATACATGGCTCAAGCCTTACTACAAGCCCATACACCTTTCTGTTGACTACCGCGGTATAGTGGTGAATGTGTTTCTTACAACTAGCCCGCCATACTTCATATAAACTTCCATGGTATTGCGGTGGGCAGTTTCATGCTTGGGATAAGTCTTCACCGCTATCCCGTGGGATCCTCCACAAAATGTTGTGATAGCGTGGTGATGGTTAGATCCTTACCATCAGCTTGCCATGCTTCATACAAACTATTGTGGTGTTGTGGTAAGTGGTTCAGAGCACTTTTTTTTACTCCCGTAAGCCCATAGACCTTTCAATTGATGGTCGCGGTAGTGTGGTGACTGCATCGTTACTTACCGCCATCTCTCCATGACCCATATAGACCACTGCAATAATGCGGTGAACAACTATACTACACTTTTAGCTCTCACAAGCCCTAAATATTCATTAGACATAGCTGTGGGGATGTTGTAATGATAAATTTTGCAAATATTTAACATAACAAGATAGGAAATTACTTAGCAAGGCTTCGACAACAGTTTTTGATTTTACAACAATGAGCAACAGAAGGATTTAAAACATTTTCTAATGAAATTCTAGAATAGGGTTTAAGGGATAGGATCTTCAAAAAACATTTAGACCCTAACCAAGGACTCACAGGTCATGTAAAAATCAAGATTTTACCAGAGTCCTATCAGTGGCTCATATTCGGGGATGGATGCCCCTTGCAATCATGGTGAGGATCTAGAAGTCTCTAGGTGGAGTAGACTAGACTGGAGAAAAACACAGAGATAAAAAACTAGAAATCCAAAAAGAAATGGATGCCCTATATACATATGATACAGTCTACATGAAAAACAACATACCTTAAGAGAAGTATGGCTTAAGGAATTGTCCATGTACTAGCAATGCCAGAAGTTCACCTGTCAGAGACTACAGAAAATATGAATCTTCCCCATGAGAACTATTGATCATGTAAGGACCCAGCCATAAGGCATCAAATTTTCCATGTTTACCTTTCTCCTCAGCCTTGGCATTCCACATCAGAACCATGCTCCTTTCTTCAAATTTTCTATGGGAAGACCTTTTATCATATAACTTCTTGACCTGCAACTGCAACTTCTAATTCCTTTGCTATGAATCCCTTCTAACCTCATCTAGTTCTGTTAAAATATTAATTTTATTTTGCATATCATTTGTAATATTCTCATCATACTCCCAGATGAATTTGTACACCTATAACAAGTTATTAGTTAGCATTCTAGCTTCTAGGCCATAAACCAAATTAAAAGGAGAATGCCCTATTGCCCTTTTGATTGTCATCCTATCAGCCCAAAGGGCTTGCCTTAGTTTTAAATCCCAAGCTCTTTTATTCTTCTTTATTACCCTTCTTATGATCTTCATCAAACTCGTATTGTTGGATTCAACCTGTCCATTCCCTTGTGGATGGTAAGGGGTTAAGTAGGAAATATGTATCTCATATTTATTGCAGAAATTAGAGAATTCTTCTGATCTAAAGCACATAGCATTGTCATACACTATCTTTTCTAGGAGACCAAATCTAATCAAAATATTATTCATTAAGAAATCAATCACCACCTTGCTAGTAGCCCGCCTTATAAGGATAGCTTCAACTCACTTTGTAAAGTAGCTAGTGGATACCAAAATCTAGGAGTGTCCTCCACTAGATTTTTTTGCAATCTCTCCTATAAAATAAATCCCCCACTATTGAAAAGGTGCTTGCACTATGACTGGTCTGAGAGGCAAATTTCCTAAGAATTTCACCTTCCCTAAAAATCTTTGACAAGCATCACATGATTTCATTAGTCTATGTGCATCTTTGAATAACATGGGCCATCAAAATCCTACCCTTAAAACCTTATGGGTAGTTGTTTTGGCCATATAGGAACCACCACAAACACCACTACACATTTTAGTTAAAATCTCCAAAGCTTTATTTCCATCAATGCATTTCAACAATATTCCATCAATATTTCTCCACCATAACTCATTTTCAATTATGACATACTTCACAGCCTGCAACTTTAATGTTCTCTTCTGATTATCATTCATTCCTTTAGGGCATGAAATATTTTGTAGGTAATATATCACATTTTTATACCACCCTACTATTTGCATATCACAAATAGGAGATACATCAACGTATTCAATGTTGTTTACCTAATTCACCTCCAAATTTGCCTATGTCATCAACTTGGCCAGTCTTTGTCCTCTGACCAATTTAGTGATCTACACATCAATGTTGAATTCATAAATCCTATTTATCCATCTACACCTCCTTCCTGTAACCTCTTGCTGTATAAAAATATCTTTCACAGTAGCATTTGGACAAAGGTAACAATGTTTGCACCAATCAAATATGGTCTGAAATTTTTTACTACATTTACCAAAGCATATGCTTGTTTTTTAGATATATCATATTTTTGTTTAGCTACTTGTAATGAGTTGCTAAAGAAAGAAATAGGCTGCTCATAGCCTTCCTCATTCTTCTATAATAGGACAACAACAATTGTATGAAAAGAAGCAAAAGAGAAAAGTTGAAATGGTTTTGATAGATTTGGGGACTTCAATACAGGAGCTTCCTTAATGGCCTATTTTATACCTTTGAATTCTTTACATAGTTCCTCACTCCAAGATATCACTTCCCCCCTTTTCAACATTTTAGAAATAGGCCTTGTAATCTTAGCAAAATTTGTGACAAATCTCCTCAAGAAATTAACTTGTCCAAAGAATTACTGAATACCTTTGACATTTCTTGGTTGTGGTATCCTATCAATGGCAACTACTCTTTTAGGGTCAATTTGTACCCCATCCTTGGACACAATATGTCCCAATAACTTCCCTTCAGTGACTCCAAAAGCACACTATTTTAGATTGAGAGATATTTCATACTCTAAGGCTCTGACAAAGATCCTTTCTAGGTGCATACAATGATCCTCTTCCTTCTCATAAAAAAGCTACTAAATCATCTTGATATACTACCATAATGACATCAATCAGATTAGAGAAGGCTATATCCATAGCTCTCTGAAGCATAGCAATGCATCATTTGTCAGGCCAGAAGGCACCCTTGACATAAATGTAGGTACCCCAAGGAGTTGTAAATGTTGTCCTAAATTGGTTAGATTCCTTAACCTTCACCTAGTTGTAACATGAAAAACCATCCCATCATAGATAATAATTCAAAACTAGTGACTTTCTATAGCATTGCTCTGTGTTTGGCAATGCGTAATTGTCTTCTAATGATGATACATTCAAATTTCTAAAATCTACACAAAGTCTGATATCACCATTCTTGTTTCTAACATGCACAAGATTTGACACCCAAGTTGAATGCCTGATTGGCTTTATGATCCTAGCCTCTTTTAGATTTGCTAGCTCTACTTGAATTTTAGGCACCAATGTTGGGTTTATGGACCTTTGCTTCTGTCTGAAATGCTTTACATCTGGTTTGAGAGGTATTTCATGGTGGAACAAATACTCTCTCTATGCCTTCAAATCATCATACGAAAAAGTAAACACATGCCTATATTTTTTCAATAGTGAAATCAACATTGCCCTAACTTGAGGTCTCATTCTTTTTCCTATGTATACCTTCTTTGGAATACTCTCAGTTCCTAGATTTATTTCCTCTAAATCATCTAGATGTGTAGTACTCTACTTAACAACACTTTATCAGGGCCATCAAAAACCCTTTCCAAAGCCACAAGACCTCTAGGAATTTTATTAGTCTTGAAATAGATCACCTTACATCCAAACAGTATTTCTTTTCCATCTTTTTCTTCTACAAAAGCTCCAAAATTTATCTCTTAACCCCTCATATTGATCTACACATGGCAAGAAATTCAATATATCTTGATCATTATTAAACACTTGCCAATTCTAAATATTGTCAAGGGATAGAAGGCCTTATTTGTGTCTCAACTTTGAGATGCCTACAAAAGTTATATCATTAGGCCTTAATGCTATGTTTGCCAGCAAATCTGCCATAGCATTCTTGTTTCTTTCCACCCATTCAATGTTAAAAGCATCAAACATTTCTACTATGTCCCAAACATCATTTCTGTATTGCTTCAATCTACTATTCTTTGACATGAAAACTGACCTTACTTGAGACACAATTAATGTTGAGTCACCCATGACTCTCAATTTTCTTATTCCATGCTTGAGTGCTACTTTAATCCCAAGTAATAGAGCTTCATATTCAGTAATATTGTTTGTACAAACAAACTTCAATGAAAATGAAAACTTAAAAGTGTTACCACTAGGGGAAATAAAGATAACACCTACACCAGATCCTTCCATAGAAAAAGCACCATCAAAATACATACTCAATAATTCATCATTCGATGCCTGTTCCTTTACTTCATTTTCCAAGGGTACAGGTTTCCTACCCTTTTCTTCTTCTGTCATTCCAACTCTAGAGTTATCAAGATCTATATCAATAAATTGGATACACTCTTCAGGATGATCTTCCATAATTGTATATGAAGAAAGAGGCTCTATATGAAGTTTGACATCCTTGCCATTAATGGGGATGGTGCAAAAGACATATCACATTGCATACTTCCACTAATGGCAGCAAACCACTTTCTAGACAAAAGTATCCCATAAGTTGGAGGAATATCAACCATAGTTGCACTCATTCACAAACTCCTTGTTAGGATATGCAGCCAATCTGTATGGTATTTCTCTTATAATCCCTATGATTGGATCTCTCTATTATCCATTGTATAGCACTTTCCATAAGCCTTCGTGATCTTCAAACCCAATTCTCACATGATTCTAACTTGCATAATATTGGAAGATGCCCCTGAATCAATCATGTAGTTCTTCAGAGTCTTATCATTTATGATTAGAGATACACAAAAAGGGTCTATTTGATTTGGACATGTAGTGAGTGTAGTACCCAAAAATATCTAAGGGTTATCATTATTGTTCCCCTCAGGTTGAACATTATCTTTCCTTTTATTTCATGATGTATTTATTCTATTAATAAAGGCTACCACCATATCTTTATGTTCCTTAATCCTCATCATCTCTTAGAAAATGGAATTGACACCTTCATTTGTGTCATCAAATAGAACATGTCAATAGGGGCATATTTAGGTACATCTTGTACATCCACAAGATTGTCCTGGGACTGTCTCTTATTTGCATGAGAAGTTCCTTCCTCTTGGGTCCCATTCCCTTTCTTTTCTACCCCATTATTTAAATTATGAGATTTGTTTAGACGTGATGGAGAGGTCAATGGTTTAGAAGCATGCTTTTCGCCAGGCTTCCTTCCCCTTACCTTGGTATTTCTTGCCTTAGACTCTTCCCCTTTTGTATCTGCTTAATTTTCCTTAATGAAAACACTGCTAGCCTTTCCTGTTCACTATTTACAACTCTATTCCTCAAATGATAATTGCTTTTAAACTGAGCAACAACAGCAACATTTAATTTTTTAATCTTTTCATCTGATGGTCTCTCAAAGTGACATCATGTTCTTCTGTTTCAAGGGCATACACAGGCACAACTTTCTTCTTCATCTTCATCTGAGAATATTTGTTGTTGATATGCACTTGCTATATACCTTTGATTTTCAACATCCACTTCACTTGTCTCTTCACCAAAGTAAAACTCACCATCATAAAATAACATATTAATCACCCTATCTTTTTCATGAGATAGTCACAATCACCACATGTATTTTGATCTTCTTCTATAGATTGGGCAAGAGCACACTAGTGTGGTGAGGTGGGCCAATTGGCAAGCTATGCACCAAGGAGTATCATCTACAAAATTTGTAGAAGCCTTCTTCAATGGATCACAAGGATCCCTACTTTGCTGATTCTTCTGATTTTTAGGAATTGGCTTACAATTATACCAATTTGTATTTTATGGCTGATCATGTAATCTTGGTGGCTTATCGTTCATTTGGAAAGTTGGTCTTTCATTTGCCAAACCCTTTTCTTGTCTAGCAATCTTATAATTCAAATCCTTCAAGGCAGTCATAACCTTATCCATTTTATCTTCTTATAAGATACTCTCTCCTCAAATCCACTATCTTCTTTCTTTGGACTCTTCAAAAGCTTCACATCTTCTCTCCTCCCCACTTTACCAACAAAATTTCTATTGCTTTCAATATTTAGGGCAACTTTGTAAACCTCGCTTAGGTTTTGGGGATTCTTATCTCTAAGAAGATATCCCATTTTAGGATCAAATGCATTTCTATATGTAACCAAACATATAGGCTCATTTGGTCTTAAATGATTTGGAATCATGTGCATGGCTTTTTGAAACCTTATGTTAAAATTAGAAACTGTCTCATTGTATCCTTTGGAGATGTTGTTAAACTCACTCAGTATGAATTGGTGATCTATTTTGTCACCATATTGTTCTCTGAATATCCTTTTGAATTCTTCCCATTGGTAAGCCTCTATACCAATCTCTAGCATCCTTAGTGAGTGATTGCATAAACAACTTCATCCTTACATCTTCATTTTCTACTTCAAAATCATCCATCATATCATTAAATGACCTTAGGTGATCTTCTTCACTTGTGGAATTATTTCCAAAGAATCTAACTAACACTTTCCTTATATCATCTGGGAGAAGATTTGGATACCCAGCTATTCCATCAAAGCAAAGTTGTTTGTATCCATCCAGCCGCATAGGTCTTCTAGTAAATAGGTCTTTCTGATCTTCTGGCTTTCTATTTACACCACTTCCCCCTACATCTAGACTTCCATGTTGTCTCATGCTTTAACCTCCAGACTGAGTGTGTGTATGAGAATTAGAATTTGATTGTTTAATAGAGGCTAAAAGCATTCACATCAATGGGAGAAGAGGTTATTGGATTATGAGAAGCAGATGTTATAGGATTTCCAATGGAGGACTTTAGAAATGCAATTTTTCTCTCAATCTCAACATTTGCAACCAACATCTCTGCTCTTTCCAATTCCTTTTGCAATAATTCATTTTCCTTCTTCAGTTTAATATCTAGTGAATCAGACTCTTCTATTGCAACAACATTTTGAGATGACCCACCTTTATTGACATGCAAGTACTTTCATAGGCTTCTTCCCTTTCTCACCGCATTGAACAGAGGGTTTAAAAGGACTGCAACACTAGTGGGTAACAACGTAATTCGTCAAAGTATTTGTAGGGATAGTATTCAATGGGACAGTCACATTGTTTTGGGTAGGTATTTGAGAAACAATCGGGCCATTGAGTGTAATAGATATAGGTTCACGTTCTTCTAGAATCACTGGCTTTAATTGTTCTAGATTTCTCCTCATCATGTCCCTCCTATCCATATCACTTCTAATCCTTTCCTCTCTTTCCTTAGCTCTTCTTTTATTCAACTCCTTTACTCTCTCAGTCTCTCTATGTAACTCATTAATCTCCTTCATTAATTCTTCTTCACTAGATAATGTAGCACTCATGTGAAAAGTAGGGGTAGGTGACCTACTAACAAGATTGCCTAATAGGTCAAAATCTGTATGACTAAGAGGACTTGTTATTCTAGGGACTGATTATTTGTTATCTAGGAGTCTTGAACAAGCGATTCCCTTCAACAAAGTCTCTCAAAATAGAATTATCCTCATTTGTAGCAGGCATACCAAATTCATATGATATTTGCAAACTATCAACACTATTATGAAGAGAACTTCTAGATCCTAGTGCAGGAGAGCATATATCAGACTTACTAGTCTTTGCATTCTTCTTCTTCCATGATTGTCGAGTATTCTATGGCAATTCCCCTTCTAGCTTTTGTTCAGGATGATTCCTTATGTGTCCTCTAGTCCCTTTCATCTCTCTGCAACTTTCCCAGCTTCCTCTTTTACTCAACTACCTTGAAATCACCAATATAGGAGAGTCAGAGTTGCCATCCAACTAGGGAATTCAATATATTCTATCTTTCAAAGAAGTCTTGCAAAGATATAGGTGAAAATATAGATGAATCCTTCTTTCTTCATACACAACTATTCATTTTTTCTGATCAAATTCACCACCCTCTTTCAAAGGCATTAATACAACACTATAAAGATGTAAACTCTACACACTCCTAGCAAACCACTAGAATGTCTCTAGTAGAGTTGCCATTTCTATTGGTTGTTTTAAATCCCAACCTTATCTCATGAAATAGCCTATGATTTAGCTACTTTCAATGTTCAACTATCATGAGGGGCTGGCCAACACATAGGTGAAAGTTGTTTTAACTTTCACTCTTCAATTTAGGCTCTGCAAAACTTGGGAGGGTAATCCTTGATAGTATTCAATAACCTCCTATACCTTTTTATTATCAATACTATGAAAAGAAGATTGGTTCTATGTAGATTTGCTTGAGCATTATGAAACTATGAAGACCTGGCTCAAATCAATCAAGATTTTGCATTCCTCAAAGCCATAGAACAGGGAAAAACATCAAATAGACAAACACTTAAGATTGATTTCAATGATTTTAAAGCATTTGGGTGCTTGTTAGCTTCTGGAGCATGAAACTAGACATAAAGATAAGAGATCGATGCCTTATTCTAGGGAAACAGAGTCAAACTAAATTTGATTGAAACTTGACAATAGTAGGTAACTTGAACATCATATAACTTTATAATTTTTCCTTACAACATTAAACTTAGTATTTCTAATCAATCATTCTTATGTTATCCTTGCATACATGCACACAAATTTGTATTCCTATTAAAGCATTTAACTCATTCTTTGAATAAGAGCCTCAAATAGAAAAACACATCCATTTCATAGAGACAAAATGAACAATCTTTGATTCATTAATTCATAATGTATGTAGACCACACCTCAAGAGATAATTGGCTTCAAAAATATGCATTACATTCATGTAGATGCTAGTAATGTTAAAACAAATTTACAAATAC
Organism: Cunninghamia lanceolata; assembly: GCA_027924645.1. Lineage (NCBI taxonomy): Eukaryota > Viridiplantae > Streptophyta > Pinopsida > Cupressales > Cupressaceae > Cunninghamia > Cunninghamia lanceolata. The sequence continues at coordinate 2,818,364 of BSBN01000684.1, forward strand.
ATAAAACTCAGTCTCAGAACCTGGAAAAGGATAAAAACCTTCCATTCCCTATGTTTAGCTGCACAAAACCTTCTCAGAAAACCAACTAGCCAACCCCATGTAAATGGCCCTGAATTCCTTTTATAAACAAGGAGCAATAAGATTTAGGCCATTACACATGTTACAATTTTACTTGACAACCATAAGAACAATCTGTCCATTTATTGCTAAGCAATCTAATCCCAATATTTAGTTCTGAATACAGTAAATGCCATTAGTTGCACAGTAATGGTGCAAATAAAAAGCATTGTTAGACAATCACATTTTTTATTCAGATTTGATAGCTTTAGAACCTAACATTAGATCTTCCACCACCTGAAATGGTCTTAACAATTTCAACCTACAGGATGCCATCTCAAAATTTGAAATTCACCTAGAGTCTTCTGGAAGCTTCCACATGGGATATGAGATTTTGTAGAAATGTCACCGAGCCTCCTCAATGATGACATGGACTGCCATGTTGAATTCAATGGTCTTCCTGCTATTTAAAATCCTTTGTTGATGCCAACTTATACATTACCACAATCCCGTACTTCATATTTTATGCTATGCAAAACCATCACGGGGCTATAGGCTATGTTTTGTGCTTTATTATCCTCTTATCAATATCCCACAACAATCCCTTAAGACCCCTATGGGGCTGCGGCTAGCGGTCACATTATATCACAGGCCCCCGTAAGCCCGCACATATCTTTATTGGCAGTCGCAGGAGTGCGATGAACCCTTTAATGGCTACACTCAAACCTTCACTGTCAACCTGCATGGTGGAGAGAAGACTTCTGCGGGGCTGCAAGAAACATCTTATACCTTGCTCAAGCCTTACCGTAAGCCCGTACACCTTTATGTTGACTGTTGCAGTATAGCAGTGAATATGTTTCTTACCGCTAGCCCACCATACTTCATACAAAACTTCCGCAGTATTGTAGTGGGCGACTCCATTCTTGGACTAAGTCTTCACTGCTATCCCATGGGCTCCTCCACAAACTATTATAGTAGCATAGTGATGGTTAGATCGTTACCGTTAGCCTGCCACACTTCATACAAATTGTTGCTATGTTGCAGTAAGTGGTTCATAGCTCTTTTTTTACTCCCACAAACCCACAAATCTTTCAATTGACGACAGTGGTAGTGCGGTTACTGCATCGTTACTCTCTGCCATCCTTCCACGACCTGTATAGACCACTGTGGTATTGCGGTGAATAACTATACTACACTTTTAACTCTCGCAAGCCCACATCATTCATTAGACATACCCCCGGGGATGTAGTAATGATAAAATTTGCAAAGATTTAACATAACAAGACAAGAAATGACTCAAGAAGGCTTGAATAGTAGTTTTTTTATTTTAAAACAATGAGAAACAAAAGGATTTAAAACATTTTCTAATAAAATTTTGGAATAGGGTTTAAGGGATAAGATCTTCAAAACACATTTAGACCCTAACCAAGGACTCATAGGTCATGTAAAAATTAGGATTTTACTATTGTCCTATCACATGTTATGATGGCTAGGAGCATGGAGATGTTTTAGAGCCTAATACTCAAAGTTGTTGCAAGTAGATAGAAGAAATTAGGTGTTTCTCTCTACTAATACAAGCCATGGATGGTGTTTGGTTGTAGTGTAAGAATACATGTACATGGTTTAGGTTAATTTGGTCAACAACATTTGACCAAGTGTTAATGACAATGACTTATTATGTCTAGTAATCATCCATGTGGAAAATTTATGTTTCATGTAATGTTTAGTATGAAGATATCATGATATAGTCATTAGATGGTTGTGTGAATGTCAATATTCTATGGGGCAATTAAATTGTTAGACATTGGTATTTCATGAAAATAGTTGTATCTATCTACTTATATGGATGGAATGAGGTTTGGTTGGTTGAATGTTGATTTCCTGAGGTGGTGTTGCGACCTAAAAAATTAGCTCCCAAACATGTATTATTTTGCCTCAAAAATCCATTAAATATTCCCAATTTTGCCTTTGCAATCAAAACCCCTTATTTAGATCTGATCTGAGATAGTTTGTAGCATTGTTTCCTTCATAATTTCTAAGTATAGTGTTTCCTTTGGCAATGTGTTTTCTTCCCCTTAGAAAAATTGTCCATTTGAGGGATTTTAACAACAAATCGACAAGTTTGCAAAATGTCAATTTTGTTGAATAGGTCCACAGGTTCATGACTTCACCATTTTGCCAATTTGCTAATAAGCTGGCAAAAGAAGTGAAGGAAACATGGTGAAAGATAGAAAATATTTTAATTTTGTGGCCCTTTTTCGTTGAATCAACTAGTTCGTCAACTAATGATGTTGTTGACTGAGTTCGTAAGTTCTTAGTTTTGCCAACTTTCTAACAAAGTTGCATGAAGGAAGTTGCCCAATGCATAGAAAGGGCACATAATCAGAATTCAAAAGGAAAATGATGGATGAGTATCAGCCTTGTAGAATTTTTGAATTTTTTAGGTACAGTCAAATTCAAATGGGGTCTACTAGTGAATATTAGACAAACACCTTTAAAGTGTTGTATAGGCTCTAAGGAGGTGATTTCATGAAAAATGGCCATGATTGTAGGATTGTGTAGGTAGATTTGTACTTAAAATTAATGATTTTGTAGAGTAGGGTTGTTCAGGTGGGTAGCACAATAAAATTCTTCAATGCACAGGTACTCATGGAAAATAAAGTAGATGAAATTAATGTTGCAAGCGTTAGGGAGTAGACTCAAACCATCCCTCATTATTGCTCCAAATACTCCAGGCATGTGGGAAATCTTTTTTTGTTAGTCCTCTAACTTGTCAGGGAGTTGATTCAACCTTCCCTCATCAATATTTTGGGTACCTATTGAATATTTAATTATGCAGGTGAATGAGTTGGCTGCTAGTCTTCAAAACAACAAATATTTCTTTGCTACTTCATCTTCAAATATTTTTGTTTTACATGCTATGAATCAAACCAAGATATTTCTACATTTATGAATGACAAAACAAACATTCCTTTGGTAGAGATGTCTTCTAACAGGGCTATGTGCTAGATTTTAATGCAGCATGGGTGTACTCAATGACAGAGTGTGGCGCTTTGAATTGCTCAGTGAGCTAAATTGCTATATATGCATATGTTTTTTATGCATTATAGGTTGTTGAATTTGGGTAGTTTGTCTAAACAACTATAGAGATCTAGAGGCATTTACTAAAAGATCAATTTTAGTTTCTATTCTTTGGGGAGGAAATTAACAGAAATGTATGTTAATACATTGTAATTTTTATATTAAATCCATGTTTCTATCCATTGTTGTAAGTGGTCTTTCAGGGAATCTTAATCACAGTTAGGATTTCTCTTGCTACGTTTAGTAGTATGATTGTAAGCTCTGATTTTAAAGAATATGACAATTCTTAATCCATTTTCAAGCATTGTAGATGGTCAGTTCAGTATTACAAATGGAAGAGTGTTGTATGGTGTTGGATCATTAAGCATACTCACAATTTGAGATTGGTTATTATGCATTTGAGTATTCAATTAGGCAGCCATACATTTTCTTGAAGTGTTTTCACCTGATAAATATGAAACTCTATAGCCCAATGGATAGGCACCGGTCTAAGTAGCCTATGATCACCCAAATCTTTTAAAACAAAACTTTATATCAAAATCTTTAGACATGGTAGTAGTTCCTTGAGCATCCTTGTTCTATAGAATTGCTTTCATCAGCTATATAGGGGGTTTTTATAACAACCAGTCATTCATGGTTCAGTGGCAAATTTGGGGCCAAGAAGGTGATTTAGGTTTCGTTGTTGAAATACATTTAGTTGTTCATGTGGTTCAGAAGTCAATACCTTCTTAGGTATACCCCTTGGAATATCCCTCTAGAGTCTAAGTTGAGCTCAAAATGTAGAGGAGTCTACCCACTCCTATTTGTTGGCCAAAATCACCCTTAACTTGTTGATAAATATTTTTCTAATCACTTGATGACATCCCTGGCCTAGGTGATTTAGGAATGTTTGAGAGTTTTAGGTTGTAGGTATTTTGGGATCTAATAGATTGGCACCGTTGTTAGTGAGTATTTGAGGGTTCAAATAAATTGAAGACTCTACTGGTGAGTTGAACCCATAATAAAATTATGTCTTTGAAGATAAGTCACACTTCAAGGAATTCCTCCTTGGAAGAGGTGGCGACTCTGCTGTCAAAGAATATAAGTTTGTTCACTGCTATTATAGTTGTGTTGTTAGTGATTCAAACACCCCAAGTTTATGAGTAGCAGCTAGAAAATTAAACTATGTACATGGTTTCCTTTTATAACCAATTCAAACTTCCTCCAAAATACAGAAGCAATTATTCTATTATGTCTTGTGCCACCCTGCATGGTAGAAAAATTTAGTCATGGCTTCTTGGCACACAAATGGCCCTAGGGTAGATCCATCTTATGCATCATCCTATATCTCATGCCATGAATATTGTGAGGATGAATATGCTTATGATTCTTATGATGATGATTTATCATATTACTCAGACCACCCTACATCTTTCATTCCCCTACCTAAATGTCAAACACCCTTTCATAATCAAAATGAATCAACTAGACAGTAGTATGAAGTTGATAAAACTAAACAACTGTTAGATTCATTATTGTGGCAAGAAAAGAAATTAGAAAATAAAATCATGCTATGTCAGTCCAAGCTGCAATCTAATGCCCTTTGTGTTGTTGTCAATAGCTCACTTTTTCATCCCTCTCTCATTACTAGTGAGACCACATACAAATAGTTGGACCTTTCATGGGTCAATTATGAGAAGTAGTCCATGCCCAATAAGATCTATTATCAGATGCCAATTTTTGATGGGTGTGATGTTTATGATCAGAAGACACATATTGTTGCATTTTTAGATTTCATATACAAGTTCCAATTTGAGGATGAGGATATGTGGATAAGGTTCTTTGTTAGATCACTTTTTGGATTGGCAAGGAAGTGGCTTGTTGGTTTCCCAGACCATCACTTTGGTTCCTAGGATCATTTAGTGGTTTGAAAAGTTTAAAAGTAGTTTGGACCCTATTTTTCTTGTCCAAGAACTTGAAAATATCAGAAGCCATGAGGGTGAATCCAACATGGATTTTAGCCACCAATTTGTTGTTGCAGTGTCTAGGATTCCTGATTCTTTCAAACTTTCTATTCCAAGTTGCATTAATTTTCTTTTTGAATCTTATGAAATTGGGTTGAGCTTAGTCTAGGAAGATTTGAGGTTGGTTAGTTTGCAGTAGGCTTACCATGCTCTTGATGCCTTAGTTAAAATGAGGAATGAATATGTTTCTAGATTGTTGTCCCCTAAACTGAATATTATTAATGATGAGCATGTGGTAGGAAACAATACCATAGATCAAGTTGAGTGTGTTGTCAAGAGAATGGACTAATACAAGGCTAAATCATATGACAATTGTGCTGAAAGTGAAGATAGTGTAGCTACCTATCTTTAGTTGGATGCATCATCCCTTGTGGATGATGATGTTTTTGCTTTGTCTTGTGACCCCCAAACTGAAATTAAAGATGATAGTAGCATGTTTGCACCTAGTGATAACCAATTTGAGACAGGTAGAGGTGCAGACATTTGGTTTCAATTTGAAGACCTTGCTAAGAGTTGTGATGTTGGTGAATGTGATATTGTGAAGAAGCAATTTAACAATGAGAACATGAAGGCAGAGGTGTTTGATGCAACATATCTTGACAATGCAAAGGATGAGAGCAACATATGCACTCTTTTGCATTTTTATGGGTCAATTCATGGGAGTGATGGAAATGATGAATTTTTATTTAGTGAGCTCCCAGGTTTTGTCCCTTTGGACAATGACGAGGTTTATAGTGTTGAGAATTCTTGTGTGGAAGTAGAGGTGTCTTGTATTTCAAATAATATTTATCACACCTATTCTTCCATTAATGATCATTTGTGTACTGATTGGCTCTAGTTGAATGATCTTGTAACTGCTGACATCAGTAAGAGCAACCACCATGATGAACATTTCCTTTTGGTGATGTAGAGGAGGATAGTTTTGTAATGTATGTATGCAGTAGCAGTTGCAATATAGTGAGTTTCCTAGATGAGATTGAAACAGAGAGGTTGTGGGATGGATATAGTCCATCATTTGAAATACCTCATTATGATTCTTATGCTGATGATGATAATGAAGATATGGATCAAGTCTTTGATCCAAGGGTGGAACAAGACATCAGCATGTGTGCAAAGGATCTATGCTGGCAACCTATTATCCAAGAGTTTGACACTTATGATTATGAAAGTTTCCTTTGTGATGAAGGTCAGGTGTCTTTTGTTTTGGATGATGATGTTCTACTTGAATTTGAGTCTTTTGTCTTGGCCAAGTATACGTATAATAATGACATTGAGTAGCAGCACGAGTACAAAGTAGATCAACATGTTCCTACTCAACTTGAGGATATGACAGAGCTAGATTTTTTCTAGTTTGATTTGCAAGATGAAGTGTCTTCTCTGGTGGATCAACAGTACATTCAGGTACAATTCTCCTTGCCATGTGAATTGGAGGTGTTTTCCTTTTCCCTCAATTTGCATGAAGAGGTCAGCAGGTATGATAGCTTGGCACTTGATAATGGAGGTTTGTCTTCATTTATTTCTTTTGGTGCTAACCTAGTTCTAAATTTGTCACCCCTTCCTGCTAGGAACAAGAATGATAGGGATTTGAATAGGTAAAGCACCTATTTATTTTGGTTTCGTTGCAGTAGTGATGTCATTGATGAAGATGGCCTTGGCTTCATGAGTAGTAATTGCAGGCTAACACATGTTGGGGATAGTCTTCAATTGTTGCAGTTGGGTGAGAAATGCATATTTTGTTTAAGGGAGATCAACTCCTTCACTCAACTTATCTTTGATAGAGGCAAGTAGTTGTAGTATTCTTTTGTAGAGTTAGCCTACAGTTCTCTCAAATTTTGCTTACAATAAACTTTTATTTTGTGCCCCAATGTTTATGACTATATGTTCTCTTGTATATATGTCCTTGTTGTAAATATGTTCTATGTTTTTCCCCTTGTATTTTTTATTTCCTTTGGTCTTTGATGAGATTTTTTGGATCCTTGTTGTGACATAGTTTTCCACACGTCCCCAACCAAAGCCACTATTGATTTGTCACTTAGTAGTGGGCAATCTTTTTTTGGCACTCTATCATTGAGTATAGCCATACTGTGTTAAAATCTAGCACATGTCCCTATCAAAAGATATCTATGCCAAAGGAATGTCTATTTTTCCAATAAAAAATGTGGAAATATCCTAATTTGATTCAAAACATGTAAAACATAAATATTTGAAGATGAAGTAGCCAAGAAATATCTATTGCATTGAAGACTAGCAACCAACTCATTCACCTGCATAATTAAATATTCAATAGGTACTTGGAACATTAATGAGGGAAGGTTGAATCAACTCCCTGACAAGTTAAGCTACCAATACTAAGTGACAAATCAAACAAACCATGGTTTGGTACCAATGAAATTTTAAAGAAAGATATGGCACCTTTGATATTCATATAATCTCATCCCTTATGTAATAAGGTATAATAATGATAGAAGGATCCAAATAATTGTTCATATAAGGATAAACAAGTTAGACCACCTTGTTTTCTTTGATATTTTAGTAAGGAGGTTCGCCAACATTCAATCTAGTATTGGGACTCTAAGACAGGACCACAACCCCATTAGGATATGTATCAAAAATGTCTATTTCACTAAGTCATTGTTTATTAGAATGATGGTCTGATTGGCATGTTCAATTCTTCACATGAGTATATTATAGTGATCTATCATAGTAGATATTGGTTTAAGGAGAAAATACATTTTGTAAGAGTTTGGATCACACAAATTCATTAAATTTCAATAAACATAGACCTTTATAGTATTTTGACACCTCACTAGAATCATAGTTCCTCTTAGGGTTGGATTAAAACAAAATTGAAATTAGTGACTTCCCAAATAAAGCTTCCAAGGACAAGCATAGAGAGAATGTATAGTGAGGTTGTACAATGAAGATATACAATTTGAACCTATGTAATGAGGTTTTATAGTGAGACTATATAGTGAAGTCTTAACCTATGGCTCTAATCTTAAACATATCAATATTCCTTAGCCTTTTAAGTTTACATATTACTACAATTTTATTTTATGTATGTGGTTCCATGCTTACATATTTTACGAGGTCTACTTTGTACATTCAAGACCTTATCTTTTTGTGTTCACCGCTCTTGTTTTTTCATCATTGAGGAACATTGAAGACATCCCATTCACCTCTTTCTATATATGCATATACAATTACATCTTGATTTGTTCATTAATTGTCTCCCAATGTTATTGATGACACCTCTTACATTATTATTAGGGCTTACATGATCACATATTTATCTTCTTTTCTCAAATTCCTTGCATCCTTTGTATGTAAGTAATTAGAGGGGCATGTAATATCATTGATGCTATTTGATTTCTATCATTGACATTATTTACTCATGGTCTGATTCTTTTTGTTTCTATACAAAGCCTTATTTTTGTTTTAGATTAAGTTATCCTTTTGCATTTAGGTACAACCCTATTTTTCTTCAATCCAAGTAGGGTCCTATTATTATTTATACTGCTAGAAAGAGACCTTATTTCCATACTAGCTAGATCCACTTTGCCCTTTTTTTTTTGTTTGTAGACAATTTCAATAGTTATGTTTATGCTAAATTTTAAATGCGTAATAGATACTACTTGTTAGATTTTTTTTCTTTTGTTCCTATATATTTCAAGATGGAGTGCTCATGTTAAGGATAATATACCAAATTTGAATCCTTATCTAAAACTTTTTCCTAGAGACTCCTACAAAAGTCAAACAACTAATTAATCTCTACCATCCATTTCCATACTACATGTTTTAATCCTAGACATTCACATAAAAATAAGCCCTAGAAGCTTTGATCCTTGCCATATTTCTCTCACTCAATTTTTACCATCCATTCATCTTTAATCTCAACCATCAATCCTTTTAGCTTGCTTTAGAAGATTCTAATTTATGTCATCCAATCTTAGCCCTCCATCACATCATTTAAACATCTATAAATCAATCCTCATCCTCAACTAAGAAAAATGAGGAGGGACAGAATGAGAATTTACAGGTACATGTAGAAATTTTGTACAATCTTAGGGAAGATACATCAATCAAACATCAATGAGCACATCCCTACAACAAAGAAGGTATAATGTTCCATTTCTATAGAGCATTTGTTCTATGTTTGATTCTATCTTTATTTTCTATTTGAGGTATTCTAAAGTTTGGAATAAGGATCTTAGATTTGGAATAAGGATCTTAGATTAGCATTAGTTTCCTATTATTTTGATTCTAAATCTAGAGTATGCAATCATAAATGAATCAAAAGTTGTGTATCAAGGAAATGTGGATAATATATCAATGATTAATAAATAACCCAATAACTCAATAAAAATTGCAATAATCAAGACTTAAAACAAAGAACAAACCTTGCAAAACCATGTTACTTCACGGCTTCCATTGTTCGCCTAATCTCAGTCGATCTTTTGTATGAATGAAGCCCTCAGAAAGTGCACTTCCTTGCTTCGTTCTTCAAGATGGCAATAGAGAAACAACTATGATACTTCTTGTAATGAAGATGAGCTTCAATACAATACAAAAGGGTGATTGCAAGATATGGAGATGGTGTTGGTGCCAAAGGTGCACTGTGAATTCTGTAGAGTAAGTTTACTAAAATATTGGATTATTGAAATGGAGGAATAAGGGTTGTAGTTATAGGCTCATGAGAGAGAAGATCAATGGTTGAGGAAACTTGAGAAGATGTGCATGAATAGGAAGAAGACAAGTGTCTTGTTCTTCATGCAATAGGGGAGTTAACAGAAATAGATTGAAGAGTTAACTGAATAGATTGTCTAGTTAATAGAAATGACTAACTAGTTAACATATTTTATTTATGAGTTAACTAATTGGAACTAGAGGAGAAATAGGACATGTGGGTGAGGAAACAAATAATTAAATATTAAAATATTTAATTAAGTGTGCACATGGATTTGCATGGATTAATTTTGGTGTTAATCCATTTTTGGAGGAAAAAGAATAATTTAAATAAATGTTTTGATTTCTTTCAATATAGAGGATGTTAAGTTTAGAAGAACTAATTGAATAATTGGACATTATTTAATTTAGAATGACTTTATAATTTAGAAGAGGTAATTAAATAATTTGGTATTATTTAATTTAGAAGAACTTGGAGGATTTTAATTAAATAAATGATTTTATTTAATTTGGAAGAATATGAAGGATTTGTTTGATATAGGACATACAACTGAGAGGGGGGGGTGAATTAGTTGTCCAAAACTTTCTTGCAATTAACTACTTATATCCTTTTCTTAAATCAATGGTATAATGATAAATCAATCATGGAAACTTAATGCAACAATTTAAGAGTAGAAACACATTAACACATATGACACCAAGATTTTTAACGTGGAAAACTTAGCTAAGGGAAAAACCATAGGGTGACTAACCCAAGATTGTATTCTCTGTTAGAAGAATAGAAAGAACAAAATGGCACATGCCAATTAGGGCTCACTGCTCACAAGAGGCCCACTGCCTACAGGAGACACACTGTCTACAAAATAATAAGTATTACATACTTGAACTGAAGAATAGCATCTTCACCATGCTTGAGTCAGTTCCATTTAAGCCCAATACTTCTACTCTGCTTTTCTCTCTCCTCCTCTCTACCACTCTCTCATCCTCCATGATACTTTTGAAATGACTTTACAATTCCTTATTTTTACAAGACATCCACTTAGGAATAATCATCTAAGTCGGCAAACATTAGAGAGCAAATACATAAATACATCATGACTAATTATAAAAGACTTCACATGGATCAACACACTATTGGCCACACAGATCAGAGACTTCAATATTCTTCTAGGAACACGCCAATCTTCACATAACATCTTCAAGATCATTTGCAGGATGTGTAACTCATCTGGTCAGCCTGACTAGACAAGAACACCATCATCCGGAAGTAATTCTTCATTCACTAGCTCAATCTTTAATGCGGACCACCAACATGAACTGGGCACAATCCAAATACCTCCATAAGCTTGCTTGAATCACCAAGAACATCAACACTACTACTGTTTACTAAAATCATTCTCTTTTTCATCTGGAACCTCATGAGCACAGTCTGTCATCACTGTCATATTGGAATAGATGCTTGTGGACATCCAGATCATGAACCAATTAAGTTGTCACTTCACATGGACTTCCTTAACACTTCACCAAATCCGTAGAACAAGATATTGCATTTTTGGATCTCATCGGACCTATCTGTATCACTCTATCACCTCTGAACACCTGTCAATACCGGTTTTACTTAAGTGTCCATAACTTCTTCAGATCTTCATGCGGAGCTCTGAAATCTTTAGTGGATCATCTCAAGACACATATCTACAAACACTTTGAAGCACATCTTCTGATCTTTATCTTAACTAGGAGCTTTACCTCATTGTCTTCACTATTCTTCTTTGTTCCTGATTAGGACTAATTTTCTCAATATCCTCAACACACAGCTCATCCAATCCTTATCATTAATGCAATAGGAGTATGTTGACATCAATGACAACACTAGTTAGACCCATACTTGCAAAAATCTCCCCTTTTGTCATTGATGGCAACATATGATGTGAAAAACTATTTTGACCATCAAAACAAGAGCTTCTCCTTATTGTCACAACTCCCCCTATCAGCAACAACTATTCACATGTCTTCTCTTCCTTTCCAGCTCCCCTTTTGATAAACAACCACTTGTTTTTCACATGTCTTCTCTCCCCCTTTGACATCAATGGCAAAGGGCACATACTTGCAACTCCAACACTTGAGAATCATACCAGCTGCTCCCCCTTAGTAGTAGCTCCCCATCATCAATCTGAATCACAAGACATGACTATGATATCCACTAGACTGATCCACATCAGTGCTCCTTAGTTCATCACCGGAGAGGTAATAACCCCTAACTTATCCTTGAGATAATCAAATGAGTCCTTAGGTAGAGGTTTAGTAAAGCTATCTACAATCTGATCCTTGGAAGGCACAAACTCTAATCTGACTTCATTCTTGTTCACTTGTTCTCTAAAAAAGTGAAACTTGATGGATATATGTTTAGTCTTTGAATGTAACACTAGATTCTTAGATATATTTATTACACTTGAAGTATCACAGAAGATTGTGATAGGTTCCTCATATTCCACTCTGATGTCACTTACCATCTACTTCATCCACAAAACTTGAGTGCAACTACTTGCTGTTGCAATATATTCTGCTTCAGTTGTGGATAGAGATATTGCCTCTTGTTTCTTGCTTAGCCAAGAAACCAATCTCTTCCCCAAAAGGAATGCTCCACCACTTGTACTTTCTATTCATCCACATCTCCTACCCAATCTGCAACTGTATATGCATGAAAAGAGAAATTATGGTCTTTAGGATACCACAGACCATACTCAACTATCCCTTTTAGATATCTAAAAATCCTCTTGATTCCAATGACATGAGATTCTATAAGATTAGCTTGGAATCTATCAACAAGACCAACAACATTCATAATGTCAGGTGTAGTTTGAGTAAGATACAACAATCCTCCAACCATTGACCTGTACTTTTTCTGATCAGCCTTAGGAGAGTCATCATCTTTGTTCAATTTACATCCAGTTGCCATGGGAGTACTCATTGGTTTTGAGTCTTCCATCCCAAATTTATTTAACAATTCTTTCACATATTTGGTCTGAGAAATGAGGATTCCTTTCATTGTTTGAGTGATTTGCAGACCCAAGAAGAAATTTATTTCCCCAAACATGGACATTTCAAATTCACTTTTAATTTGATTTGCAAAGGTTTTGTACATACTATCTCTTCCTCCAAAAATGATATCATCAACAAATACTTCAATAATCAAGATGTTTTCATGATCAATTTTGAAATACAAATTACTATCAACAGTACCTTTGTTGAAACCAATCTTCAAAAGATGATTATCTTGTCTTTCATACTAGGCTCTTGGGGCTTGCTTGAGTCCATACAGTGCTTTCTTCAACTTGCAGACAATATCGCCATGATTAGACAATTCAAATCCATCCAGTTGCTCAATGTATACTTCTTCTTCCAAGTCTCCATTCAGGAAGGCAGACTTGACATCCATCTAATATACTTTGAAGTCCTTGAAGGAAGCAAAAGCAAGAAACAATTTGACTACAATTCTTGCCACTGGAGCAAACGTTTCTTCAAAATCAACTCCTTCTATTTGGGAGTAACCCTTGTAGACCAATCTAGCTTTGTTTCTGACTACTTCACCATCTTCATTCAGTTTATTTCAGAAGACCCATTTGGTTCCAATCACATTCTTATTTTTAGGTCTGGGAACAAGATCCGATGTGTGATTCTTCTCGTTTTGCATTAGCTCTTCCTCCATTGCTTTAGTCTAGTTTTCATCATTGCAAGCTTCATTCATTGTCTTAGGTTCAATCTTTGAAATCAGACAATACTCTTCTGAATCTTGAGCAATCCTTCGTCTTGTTTGTACCCCTTTGCTTTTATCACCTATGATCTGATCCTCTGAGTGATTCAGTCTTACATACCTAGGAATTTTGGGAGTTTCTTGCACTTCTAATTCCTGAACAAGCTCATTCAAACTAATCTCTTCTACCTGATTTACTGGATTAGTCTAAATCTAAATTTCACAAGGGGCTTGGGCTCCTCGAATCAGAACATCATTCTAATCATCTTCATCATATTCATAAAACCTTGAGGGTTTTTCAATTCCTTCATCAACCTTCACATTTGTACTTTCTATAATCTTTTTCAATCTCTTGTTATAACATTGGTATGCTTGGCTTTGATTAGAATAACCCAAGAATATTCTTTCATCACTTCTAGCATCAAATTTTCCTAGATCTTCATCTCTTTTAATGTAACATTTGCTACCAAAGACTATGAAATACTTCATAGTAGGAGTGATGCCAAACTAGAGTTCATAAGGAGTCTTACCGGTATTGCTTCTAATTTGAACTCGATTAAGAGTGTAGACTGTAGTGCTCACAGCTTCTCTCCAGTAGATCTGAGGAATATTTTCTTCCATCATCATGGTTCTAGATGCTTCTTAGATGATCTCGTTCTTTCTCTCCACTACTCCATTATGTTGTGAAGTCCTTGGAGAAGACAACTATCTTTTTATTCCATGTTTCTCACAAAATTCTATGAACTCACCGGACGTGAATTCTCCACCTCTATCAGACCTTAGACATTTTATGTTCAATCCGGTTTCATTCTCCATCATAGACTTAAATATTTTGAATTTCTCAAGAGCCTCTGATTTCTCCTTCAGAAAGGTTACCCACATCATCTGGGAATAGTCATCAATTAATAGCATAAATTATCTATCACCTTGAACACTCTTGATTCTTGCCAGACCGCATAGATCAGTATGAATTAAGTCAAATAATTTGGTAGAGGACTATTCCTTACTCTTGAATGTAACCCTGCTCTGCTTGCCTAACTGACATTCTTTACACAAGTTGTTAGAAGGTTTCATTAGTCTTAGAAGATCTCTCACAACCTAGGTGTTGCTTATTTTAATGATATTATCAAAATTCACATGACACATTCTTCTATGCCACAACCAACTCTGATCAATTTGAACAAATAAACAACTATTACAAGTACCAACCAAGTGGAAGATGTTACCTTTAGTTTGGGTACTAGATGCAATCTTTGTACCAGAGCTTTCAAAGATCTTGCATTTTCTATTTTTGAATCGGAGATCATAGCCTTTATCCACCGGCTGTCCAACACTGAGAAGATTGTGTTTCAAACCTTCAACATACAGTACATTACCAGTTTTGTTATTTCCATCAAAAGAAATAGTTCCTCTACCTCTGATTCTACTAGCAGAGTTATCACCAAATTTTACCACTCCCCCTTCATACCTTTCCAAATCTATAAACTTGTTTTTGTCACCTATCATATGGTGGGAGCATCCACTATCAATGACCCAATCATCCTTTTCTTCAACTTGGGTAGCCAGAGCTTTTTCCATAATTTTATGATTGACAGATTCAGAGGACATTGGATCTTCTTCCTTGATGGCAATAAACACCCAGTCACTTTTGGATTTGTTTCCTGTCTCTAATTCATCATCATCATCTTCATGAACATAGTAGCATTTCTTTTGGAACCTTAGTCTATTAGGGTTTGGCCTTGAGAATCTTTCCAGACACCTTGAGGCAAAATGACCAATCTTATTGCAGTGAAAACACTTAAAAGGCAATTTCCCTTCATACTTACCAGATCCTCTTGGCAGTGTTTTTGCAATAAGGGCTTTAAGTTGAGCAGTTTTTGCTTCATTTTCTTCCAGATTTTTTCTTACTTTTTCATACCATGATAGTTTTCTTGAAGAGTTCTCTCCCAAATCAAACCTTTGTTTACCTTTTACAGAGGCACTAACTTGGAGTGTAGATTTAATCTTGGGAGGGGCATCTCCAAACTCAGTCAATTCAAATGTAGCCAATTAATAAACCAATTGATCTCTTGTGACACCTGAATGGGCTCTGAATTCTTCAATGGTAGCAACCTTGTATTTGTAAGAATCAGGAAGGGCTCTGAGAACTTTGCCAACAATCTCATCTTCATCCAAGACTCCACCAGCACATCTAATGCCACAAACAAGTTCATTTACTCTGGGCATAAATGTAGTGATATTTTCATCTTCTCTCATTTTCAGGTTTTTGAATTTTCCTTTCAGACTCTGTAGTTTGGCACATTTCACATACTTGTCTCCTTCATGCAGAAGATCTAAGTTTTGCCAAATCTCATTTGCAGTTTTTATATCAACAACATTTGTTAGTTCTGAATCAGATAAAGCACTTAGAAGAGCTTCTTTAGCCCACAGATTATTTTCAGCATCTCTGATTTCATCTACGGTGCGTGGACCATTTTGTGGGGGATCATACTTCTTTGAAGCCATAATCCAATATTGCATTCCCATACATTGCAAGTGGCATTCCATGTAACTTTTTCAAAGAGTGTGATTGATTCCATCAAACCTTGGACTATCCTTCTTGTATGATGACATCCTGGATCTCCTCAAGTGGTTAAGCTCTTTAAGAGGAACTTAGCTCTGATACCAATTGTTAGATTTAGGACAGACAACTGAGAGGGGGGTGAATCAGTTGTCCAAAACTTTCTTGCAATTAACCACTTAAATTCTTTTCTTAAATCAATGGTATAATGATAAATCAATCATGGAAACCTAATGCAACAATTTAAGAATAGAAACACATTAACATATATGACACCAAGATTTTTAACGTGGAAAAACTAGTTAAGGGAAAAACCATGGGGTGACTAACCCAAGATTGCATTCTCTGTTAGAAGAATAGAAAGAACAAAATGGCACATGCCAATTAGGGCTCACTTCTCACAAGAGGCCCATTGCCTACAGGAGACACACTGTCTACAAAATAATAAGTATTACATACTTGAACTGAAGAATAGCATCTTCACCGTGCTTGAGTCGATTCCATTTAAGCCTGATACTTCTGCTCTACTTTTCGCTCTCCTCCTGTCTACCACTCTCTCATCCTCCATGATACTTTTGAAATGACTTTATAATTCCTTATTTATACAATACATTGACTTAGGAATACTCATCTAAGTCAGCAAACATTACAAAGCAAATACATAAATACATCATGACTAATCACAAAAGACTTCACATGGATCAACACATTGTCGGCCACACAGATCGGAGACTTCAATATTCTTCTAGGAACACACCAATCTTCACATAACATCTTCAAAATTATCCACATGATGTGTAACACATCCAGTCGGCCTGACTTGAGAGGAACACCATCATCTGGAAGTAATTCTTCATTCACTAGTTCAATCTTTAATGTGGACCACCAACATGAACTGGACACAATCCAAAGACCTCCATAAGATTGCTTAAATCACCAAGAACATCCACACTACTACTATCTACTAAAATCATTCTCTCCTTCATCCAGAACCTCAAGAACACAGTCCGTCATCACTATCATATTGGAATAGATGCTTGCGGACCTCCAGATCACAAACCAATTGAGTTGTCACTTCACATGGACTTCCTAAACACTCCACCAAATCCACAGAATAGGATATTACATTTTTAGATCTCACTGGACCTATCTGTATCACTTTGTCACCTCTGAACACCTGCCAGTACCAGTTTTACTTATGTTCCCATAACTTCTTCAGATCTTCATGCGAACCTCTGAAATCTTTACTGGATCATCTCAAGACACATATCTACAAACCCTTTGAAGCGCATCTTCTGATCTTCATCTTAACTAGGACCTTTACCTCATTGTCTTCACTATTCTTCTCTGTTCCTGATTAGGACTAATTTTCTCAATATCCTCAGCACACAGCTCATCCAATCCTTATGATTAATGCAATAGGAGTATGTTGACATCAATGATAACACCGGTTAGACCCATACTTGCAACAGGATTTAATTAAATAAATAATTTTATTTAATTTTGTGGAGGAATGTGAATCAGATAAATAAATTGATTTGTTCATTTATTGATAGAGGAATTAAATTGAAATAAATATTAAGAATATTTATTTAGACAGAGTCGTGTCACTTTTAGGTGTATACAAGTTGCATGTATACATATAGTTTAATTTGTATTTAGAAACTTCATTCCAACCAGGCACAACTATTACATACAAGTGTTCATCCCTTATTTTTGTCATGAGGCACCCAACTCAAAACAATGCACATAAGCCCTTGGTTTCATCCGAAGGCATAGAAGACACATCGTAAACTATAAACTTTCAAATGTTTAAATCCTCTTCATTAAGCACCTAATTTTCCGTGGTGTGAGAAAGGGTTGGGTTAAACAAGTTGTAGAGGAGATAAGAGAAAATCTCATGGACCAATTAAACCTAGATAACATATAAAATATAGAACAAGTAGATCCAATTGACATACATAGTTAAGAACAATAAAATATCCTTAGGCAAATTCAACAAGATAATAAGAGAAGACAATCAAAAGAACTTAGGAACCAAGAATGCAAACTTCTTAGAGAAACCCTCAAACTAGAATGAAGGAGCTTGAGGTCTTTGATCTCTATGCTAGCAACAGACTTGACTACTTTAGGGAAATCTATTCTCCAAGACATATCATAATCACAATAACAATGCCCTTACAAAGAACACAACAACAACAACAAAAAATTGATGATAACGATCATAGTGACAATGACACTGATACCCAATAGATAGGCACAATTGCCTAACCGAGACTTGTGAATTCTCGCTCCCAAGGGAGATGAACAGCCACTCAGTGCTGCTGCCACTCGATCAACTACTATCATGAGATCAAGAGTGACTGGAGGGTCGCCTCTATAAGGGTTGTTGATCTTGTGTTCTGCCTCGATGCTCAACTCACTTGCATTGTTCTTGGCTTCCATTCCAAATGTCACAAGTCATAGGTTCGATTCCCCTGGATTTACCCCTACATGGGTAGAGAGTAGCTCATATGGATGAAGGTTATAGTGGTGCATGTTAAGACTTTGCTTCGTGGGTCCCACCAAATATTGATTCCTTCGTTTAAAAAAAGGTTACAAATTTATTTTAAACAAATAAAGAGATAATAAATTATTACCATTTAACTGCGAACGTATAATTACGCTGAGAGGGGTTCTACACTCACAGCAAAGGCTGAAAGATTAAAATTCCCGTAAACAATTAAGATTCAGATTCCCAAGTAAACAAAATTCATAAAATGTGTAAATTAATAAATTCGTGGAAGTCAAATGGATAGAAAAATAGAAAAACTTGGGCAGTTATGGAGTGAAATCTTTATTATGCTTGAAGAATATGAAAAGTCTAGCAGCATAGTCTCTTTAAATTAACTCATGTGAGCATATCAAATATTCTAACTGAAAGTATTTTATAAATGCCAACAAATTAGAAGATATCTCTCGATGTACTCTAGATATATTTTTTTAAATATAAATATACAAGTAAATACAACCAACCATTCTATAATTAAGTTAGCTGCTTGAATCAATGAATTAAATCAATTAGTAAATTTTGCTTGAATAAGGTTTCATCAGTCGAGAGGCATATTTGTGTGTAAAAAAAGACAAGGTAAATCAGAGGTTTGATTGTAAACGTAAGTACGTGACGTGCAGACAAATGGTGGTATCTAGTTGATAAGGAGCTTCAGGAATAATAGGTAGGGCTGCCAAACAAGTACGTTTTTTCAAACAAATGGACATCTCAGTAGATTTCTCATTTTATTGAAACTTTATACACGTTGTGGGGCCAAATCAAAATCAGCTGGCTTGATCTGGATTACGATATTTGAAACGTGACAAGAGGTTTTGGCAAGTGACATTTTAGAAAATACATTAAAGCCTATATTAAATTCATAGTGTCAATCCTGACAAAACCATGAGAGCTGCTGTCTCTGCGGTCACTTTCATGTTTTACTATAGATTGTTGGCTTGATGATTAGGAAGAGTTTAAACAGTTTGTATGTTGTAAAGTATGGAAACCTTGTCTACAAATAGGACGGTCGAAATCATGTCGACAAACAGGAAGGTCGAAAACATTTTCCATTGTTGATTCAAGCTATGGGTAAAAAAATTGAAACGATTGTAAATAAAAAATGCAGTAAAACAGTCAACACACAACATACCAGCTGTTTATGATAGGCACGATGATTATTAAAAAATGATACTGAATTTTTGTTCAATAAGTATTATAAATAGTATCTATTTTGCCAGATGATGAAATGAAACTAATTTTTGACGGATTTCAACCAAGAATTTCAGTTAAAATTATTGGAAACATACTAAATAACCTCACGGATCCAAACTATTTCAACTTGCCACAGATAAAAATATATCCACTCAATTGAGATTGGAAAGCAAATGTGATTATAAAAGACACGCACGTAATTATCAGACATGCAATTATGGCATGAAGATTTCTGTACGGTGTTATTTTTTGGCTTTTATCCTCACGACTCTCACAAAGACCACTAGCTTGTGTTACTGGTTTTATGACAAGGAAGGACCTAATATGATGTGTAGAAGCTTGGTGGACCCTTTTCCACTAAAAATTGTACTTGCCACTATTAACATAGAATTTTGCACATAGCTTGTCTGTCATTTGTGCTTTCATCTTTGTTTTTGTTAAGTTTATGATCCAAAGTGTTAATTTATAGTTACTTAATGTTGTTAGTTTAATAATTTTTAATTTGTGTTGGGTAGTTAATAGTAAGTTCCTACTGAAAAAGTGGTTGTAAAAGTTAAAAGAGTTGAGGCTTTTATAAAAGTTATTAAATAATGTAATCTATATAAAAAACCCGAACATAATATAATTTATGTGTTCTTTTGTTATTTGCAAATGTAATTATAAATTTTATTTCCATGTTTAATCACGGGCCTCATAGACTTCGCATTTTTTTTTTTTTTTAAAGGTGAAAATCACCCATATGATATATTAATAAAAAGATGGATAGACAATGGCACCAAAATTGGAGGCCTAATAAAGCTGAGATGGGTTTAGAGACCCCAATACACACAAATTGATAACTTGGCCAACAACCCCATAAAGACAGAAAGAGGCAAGAAGCGAAAGTGGATAGAAGCTGACATAAACCATTGGACATAATGGCCAGAAGAAAATAGCTACCATTAATGAGTGTATAGATTTGGCATCTTTGTTAGCCACCATTGATCTTTCTTTGCAATCTTATAAATAAAGAACAACCAAGTTTTTTTAGCCATTTGGGTTTGGATTGAGAATAGAGGAGAGATTGTTAGTTTGTGTGTAAAGCTTATGTATGTTCAAAGTATGTTCTTTACTTGGACCTAGTAAAATCTGGTAACTTATAATATTATAATTTTCTAATTCCATATGGAATTTTTAATATAAAGATGAAAATTTAGGAAATATTTTGGTGTTCATTTGTCAATCTAAATTGTATGAGCTTCTTACAGTTTTGAAAATTATGCAAATTTATTTTTAAAAAATAAGAAGATCATAAATTATTACCATTTAATTGCAAACCCATAATAAATAGAACCTAACCATTCTATAATGTGTAAAGCCTATGTATGTTCAAAGTATGCTCTTTACTTGGGCCTAGTAAAATTTGATAACTTATAATATTATAATTTTTTAATTCCATATGCAATTTTTAATATAAAGATGAAAATTCAGAAAATATTTTGGTGTTCATTTGTCAATCTAAATTGTATGAGCTTCTCACAATTTTAAAAATTATGCAAATTTATTTTTTAAAAATAACAACATAATAAATTATTACCATTTAACTGCAAACCTATAATAAATAGAACCTAACCATTCTATAATTAATTTAGCTACTTCAATCAATGCAATAAATTAATTAATAATTTTTTCTTGAATAAGGTTTACACAACCTAGAGGCATATTTATGTGTAAAGAAAGATAAGGTAAATCAAAGGTCTATAATGATGCAAGATGATGGAATCTATCTCGATCATCCATGTCTATGAAGCCCATGTAATCTTCATTGGTCTGCATGTTGACTCTATATTCATTTTCGTCCATCAAAATGAGCAAACAACATTATTGACATCCATCAAAGCATAATGAAAAGAGATGTCAAAGATATGATTGTCTTGATCCCTCCATTCAGATTACTATGTAATCAGGTATTCATCATAAATAAATCCCATGTGAAGGTTTCTTAGAAGTTTAATAATACATTTAAAACTAGACATATGTTGCCCATGAAACTACTATGCTAGAAATAATAAGTTTTGTACTTGTATTTGGCAAACATGTATAGACACAAGAAACTTCATGATATGCACAACCTCTCCATAAACTGAAGAAATTAAAAGTGCACAAAAGCATTATGCAATGCAAATCATAGCATTTGCGAGAATTAGATTTGAAAAAAGAGAAGCCATGTTTTAATTGTAAAGAAAGACAAGTAAACCACAAGTCTAAATGATATGGGGAACTTACAAGAGTTGGGATTTTGGTTTCATCAATCCTATCCAAGCTAGGTTTCAATCCAAAATTGGGAGGTCACAAGAACAAACCCTTGGGCTTCTTTTTTCTAGCCTACTAGATCATGAGAGCCACAAGCTCTTCTAAAACAAACTTCTTGTCACCATAATGAAGCTTCACAGACATGTTGGATCCGCCATCAACCAAAGATACAATCTCCACACCTCTTTCAAATTACTTTTTGTCAAATCTCTATCAGAGAAGGCTTTGTGAGAGTTACAATTGATGGAGCCTAGAAGCTACTATGAAAGTCTTGTTTGAAGAGGACCAAGAGAAAATAAAGGTGCCTATCTTGAAACTCTACTCCATCAACTCCTATCATATTTTAATGGAAATGTAGTATTGATCCTTTGAATAGATGGAAGAAGCTCAAAAATGGCTCTAGCGATCTCTTCATAAATGTCACAACCATCTTGAAAAATAGGATTCTAAAGAGCTATTATTTATCATGCACTCTACTTGCATTAAATTATCTCCCTCGATATCCTCCCTAAATTTATTAGCACACATTCCTTATTTGAAAAATTTGTACCTTGCCAAGAATAGTATATTGAACATGTATCCTTGCTAGGAATATACATGTGGGATGAATACAATATATAAGGGTTACTAGTGCCCTAGTATTATTGTTGTTTATCAATCAACAAATATAGTGGAAAAAAGTGATGTGTAATTTCACAAAGTTTTCCAATTATAACTTTATAATTAATGCATTATACTCTACAATATGGTCATTACAGATTTCTTTTACTAATGTATTCATCACATAAGTTTTATTTTATATACTAATATCATGCTAGGCCCTTTACACATGAGTAATGTTGGTTAGATCTCTTATAGTGATTTTTGTTTTTATGCAATGTATATATTTAAGTTTTTAGGTTTAGGTTTTAATGAAAAATAATTTTTTACTATTTTTTATTTTATTTTAAAAAATTATAAATAAATAATAATAATAAAATCAAATTATTAATTATAGAGTTATGTGTTAGATGAATCACAAATATTATATTTTTAAATAAATATAATAAGACAAACCAAACATGGGTAATGATTTTCTTGAACACCAATGAAGACTCTATCCTATATGAAGTAGAGCACTCAAGAGACTAAAGGGTGCCAATTTATTTCACCAAACTCATGTATTTCAACAAACTTTATAAATGAAATTTCTATATCTGATTCATGTTTCAACTTCATGGTGACCAACCACTTGAACAACTTCTCCACTACAAATGTCACTTGAGAAATGCTTTCCAATACTTAAATCAAAACTTATGTCTAACCCCTAGGAGGATAGAAATAAGGTGAAGAGTGGTGTGAAGAAAAAGTCTAGAGATCCCTACACCATGTGTTACTTAAATGAAAAACAAATTGTTGTTTTTCAAGAAGGGTTGATTGTGATGAAAAGGAAGTATAGAGAATTGGAGGATTTTTTTAGCTCAACATGATCAATCTAAGCATGGATAGTCTTAAATGCACTCTTACCAATCTTAAGATCCTACAAAAAGAGAAGGATAGAGGCAAATAGAAGAAGGGTAAGAATATTGCTGATGATTCTAGTGTTGATATTGATTCTATATTAGCTAAGTTTCCTCTGATTTCTAAGGAAAGGGACATGGTTTCAAGATTCTATGGTATAGTTGGGATCCTACTATTGGTTCCTTGTGTTTTACTATCTCTCCTATTTATTGTTGTTTGTCTTGCTCTTTAGTATAGGTTGTTTTTTGTTGATTCCTTTGTTGGAATCCATTCCACTTTTTCCTTTTGGATTTGTAAGGTTAGGTACCCTTGTTGTCCCTCTTAGTATTATAAAAAATAATCAACTAAAAATATGTGATAAATAATATATATGCTCAAAAAATTAAGAGAGAGATAGAGAGAGAGGAAGAGATAGATAGAGAGATGTACAAAGGATGTGAAAGAGAGAAAGAGGAAGATAGAGAGGGAGAAAGAGAAAGATATAGAAAGAGAGAGTGAGGAAGAGATAGAGTGTGTGAGAGAGATAGTTAAATAGAGAGAGGGAGAGAAATAGAGTTAGATAGAGAGGGAGACAAAGAGGTATATATATGTATGCATGTATGTATGCATGTGTGTATATATATGTGTGTATGTATGTATGCGTGTGTGTATATATATGTATGTTTGTATGTATGTGTACAGATATTCATATATGTACATACACACACACATAGAGTTTTGATCAACCATTTCATGCTAACAATTCAAAGATGTCACATGGCCGTGGAATCTATGCTCAAGAAAACATGTCATTTGCTTAAGGAAGTGATAATTCACTTGAGAGAGAGAGAGAGAGAGAGAGAGAGAGAGAGAGAGAGCCTTTTATCTTATTTTTGGGTGTAATGATCATTCCAAGTTGGAGGTTACCAGTTCAAAATTTTAAAATATCAATAATTTAGTACTATAATTGTAAGTGGCATTTCTATTTACAAAAAAATCAATTTGAAACTACTACCTATGGTATTTCTACTTTTATATAACCTTTTATTAGTTTTTTTGGGTGTAATGAGCATTTGAAGTTGGAGGTTTCGAATTCAATTTTCTAAAATATCAATAATTTAGTACTACATCCATATGTGACATTTTTGTTTGCAAAAAATAGATGACACAAAACATCACTTGCTTAATGCCTCACAACCGACCTCGTGCATTGCTACACTATATGCTAAAAAAATGATGACTTTAATGATTACAATGATGAAATCTTTTATGAGATCTACTTTATGCTTTCATGATCTATCTTTTTATGTTTCTCACTCTTTTTTTCTTATCATCGGGGAACATTAAGGACATATTATTCCACTCTTTTTACATGCAATTATATGATTACATCTTGATTTGGTCATTGATTGTCACTCAATTCTATTGATGACTCCTATTACATGATTATTGGGGCTTACATGATCACATATTTATTTTCTTTTGTCAAATTCCTTGCATCCCTTGTATACAACCAATGGAGGGGATATGTGATATCATTGATGCTCTTTGATAACTAGGATTTCCATTATTGGCTCATGGTCATGATGATTCTTTTTTTTTCTTGACAAAGCCATATTTTTGTTTTAGATGAAGTTACCTTTCTGCATTTAAAGGTAGATCCCTATTTTTTTTGCATCCAAGTAGGGTCCTATTATTATTTCTACTTCTAGAAAGAAACATCATTTTCATACTAGGTGGATCTATTTTTACCCCTTCTTTTTATTTTTATTTTCTACTTGTAGGTAATTTTAATAGTTATTTTTATGTCTATTTTGAATTGTTGATAGATGCTAATCATTATTAAAAAAATTCTTTTGTTCCTATAGATTTTATGAAGTAGTACTCATGGTAAGGAGAATATACCAAAATTATGTCCTTATCTATATATTTTTTATTCAAGTGTCTCAATAATTTACTTTCATGTTGAGTCTTTATGACTTATTTAGTTTAGCATGCATCTCCATAGTAGTTCACATGCAAGTCAAAGTGGGGGCAAAATGTCATGGTGAGAATTACACATCCTATACTTTTCCCATTCATTTTGAATGCATTCTAACTAGTTTGTTCCTAATGTAATGACTAGTGTACAAGTTACATATTATAGTGCAAAAATTAGAAAATAAATTGATCTCTACTTAATTTAATTTGTACACATCTCTAGG
This sequence comes from Cunninghamia lanceolata, assembly GCA_027924645.1. Classification (NCBI taxonomy): domain Eukaryota; kingdom Viridiplantae; phylum Streptophyta; class Pinopsida; order Cupressales; family Cupressaceae; genus Cunninghamia; species Cunninghamia lanceolata. The sequence goes on from BSBN01000684.1 coordinate 2,844,219, forward strand.
GATAAGTCATGATTCTTATTTCATTAATTCCTTTATTTGTGTCGAATCTATGTGTGTGGAATTGACCTAAGTATATTCCATGAGTGAAAAACTAACCCTAAAATTTTAAAATTCAAATTTAAGTTTTGGCCCTTACCTAATGTTGATGACTGTTTTGATGCAATCATAACAATAAGTTAAAATTCACATATAATGAACTGAAACTATACTTGAAAGATAAGAAGGAATCATTTGAGATTCAACTAATCCCAAGTCTACAATGGTTCGGTTGGTCAAGTTCAGTTGGTCAATGTGAAGCTGTAATGTTCAAGGGGCCTTACGTAGTTTAGGTTTGTTTGGTGGCTTACTGGACTAAGAATATGCAAAAAGGTCATAGATTTCAACAAGTATTCTGTTCATTTGCATAAAAGTGATACTGGGCTGCAAGTTTTAGATGGTTTTCTTGAATTTTTGTAGCTTTCTTCTTTATCTGTTTATGAAAACTGTCTACTTATAGCTCTGTTATGCATGCTTCTTCAAATTTGAGACAATTTCCTTTAGATTTCTACGTTTTCAGCTAAATATTTCAGATCGGTTGGGAAAAGTTAGAAAGATCTAATCTATACCTCATTTAATCTACCAAAGGATCTAATTGTTTCTGTTATGCACTATGTAAATACTACAGTAATTTGATCAAATCCACAGTAAAAACCCTAAATGTAAGTTTTGAGCATTTTCACAAACATACATTTAAAATTGCAAGCTCTCAAAGAAGATATTTCAAAACACAAAGAAGGGCAGGAGAACACTCAGAAGATAGATGCAGAACTCCAGATTCTATTGTATTAGAAACGAATAGTCATACATGATTTACAATCTAAGAATGACTCTTAGTTTCATTGATCATACTACAGAGAACTTACAAGCTTTACAGATACAGTAAGGCAGCCAGACATTCCACGCGCACCTTACTGCAGACAAACAGGCGACCTCCTTCTTCTACTCTAAACTATGCCCAGAAAGGCTCTACAATTCTGGCAAAATCCTAAAATCCCTGCGTGTTTTCCTAGAATCCCTGTTGTAAAGTATTACAGTGTAGAGAGGCACAATATAAAGACATTCTGATGGTCCTCACTACAGCAAAAAACCTAACTGAACCCCTGGTTCAAACCCCTAGTTACAGCAATAAATACAGGTGAACCAGTTCCCAAAAAATATCTCTGAGCAGTGTCAAATCTGGGTGAAATATTGCCCCTTCTGAGAAGTTCCGGCAGCTGGGTAATAACTTCTGTTTGTCTGTTGCAGTAATACCTTCAGCTGCAACCTTGTTCTTTACTTGAATGGCCTTGACTTTTCGCATTTCATCCTTATCTTCTTGCTCCTGAGATCGGATCTTCTTCCTCCATGAGGTCACTGTGTTGACTTTCCAGCTGCTTCCTCAACTGCAAGCCTACAAGACAAGACAAGTAATAAGTATTTCATTTATCACATAAACAGCATGAAATTAAAATAAGCGTTTAAACCCAGGTGACTGCGCAAGATTGTGGAAATCGGATCCAGAACACTCCTCAAAATGCGTCCAAAATGCGCTCAGACTGCTCAAAATTCATCGGGTCAACTATCGTTGACCGGGAAAATGCCACAGGCGCCAAAAAAACACTTTAAAATTCCACCGCTTCATTTCCCGCCCATCGGCATGACTATCGCTATCGGCGCATCAAAAAACATGTTAGCCGACATTCTCTTCATCATCATGATATTTCGCTTCTGCATATTGGAGAAAAGAACAACATCATCATCATCATCATGTTGAAGAAGAATAGGAGGATATGAATATGATCATGCTGCCGAGGAAAGGAAAATGATGGTGATGTCATCATGATATTCGGGCTTCATTGAAATGCTAAGGATGACGTCATCATCATGTTTAGTTAAGATCAGGGGATAATTGTGATATCGGGTCACCTAAGGAGCATGATCAGGATGATGAATGTAATACGACCCCTTTGCGGCCAAGGCAACCCTCTCGAAAGATCAGGATGATGATGATCATCAGGATATTTGCTTTTGTCGAACTTAGAATAAGACGTCATCATCATATTTGTGAACCGGATCGTGCTTTGGAAAATATCCTGCTGAAGGGAAAATGTGATGATGATGATCATCAGGATATTTACTTCTTCGTTTATCAGATCAGGATGACGTCATCATGATATTTGGAGCCTTCGTTAAACTTAGAACATGACGTCATCATGATATTTCGCTAACCGGATCATGTTTTAGAAAATATCCTGCCGAAGGGAAAATGTGATGATGATGATCATCAGGATATTTGCAAAAGGTTGTATTTCTTGGCAGGAGGACTTCACGAAATATCGGGTGAACAAACAAGATCATGATGATCTTGACGATATGACAGGATAAAAAATATGATGATGATCCTCCTCATCGAATTATCATGATGACGTCATCATCATATTTCGTCTTCGGAGCACATTGATGAGTTGAGGTCATCATGATATTTGCGCCAGGGTGATTTGTAAAATATGATCATGCTGTTGAGGAATGCAATATCGACTTCTTCTTAAAAGACAGGGTGATCATCATGATATTGCAAAAAGGAGATCAGGAGGATATGAATATGATGATCCTCATATATCGAATATCATGATGATGATGTCTCCATCACTTAGCGAATTTCAGCGAATGACCCGTGAAAGATCAAGATGATAATGATCATGCAGAAGGAGATCAGGAGGATATAAAGTCGTCATCATCATCTTAGCGAATTTTAGAGAATATCATGATGATGATGCACCGATAGGTTTTGAACATGCGCATGCAGAATATGCCGAAGGTGGATTTTCTAAGTCAGGGTGATCAGCATGATATTATAAGATCAGGTAATGTTGAAATATCATGATGATGCTCGCGATACAAAGACCGCTCGACGGGGGAAACCTACCGTGACTTAAGGTTGACGTCATCATGATATTTGAACCTTAGGATATTATCGGGGGGGGTTCAAATATGATGATGATGATGCTCTTCATACAGCAAAACCAGGTTTATAAAATATGACCCTCCTAAAAAAATCATGATGCCGACGATGCGCCTAAGGCCATTTGACGGGTAAAAGGGCACTACCACCTAAGATTGACGTCTGGATATTGCGACTGCATGATTTTTATCAGGTGATAGACCAAGATCATGATGACCTTGACAACATAAAAATATGATGATCACCTTGCAAATATCAGGTTTGACCAAAACTTTGACCGTGCATAACTTTCACATATGGACGAATTTTCAAGTGAAGTAAAAGGCAAACCTGCATGGAATTTCAAGCTCTTTTTAAATATGAGGTCACAGAAACAAAATATGAACTTTGACAAACTGACCTCATGATGATGACCTACCTCATCCAATATCATGATGATGATGCACCTGACCTTCATTTTTACCAAACCGCCAGAAAGTAGGAAAACACAAGCAGAAGTAAAAAGCAAAACATCAGCAGGGGTCCTCGTTTTGCTAAGGAGAAAAATGGGGCGTGTTGTGAACATCACAACAACTAGCAACCAAAACAAAACAATTAAATTTAAAGTGTTCAAGGAAACTAGATGAAATGAACTCATAACTTCCAACTATCTTTCCTGCAAATTACTATTCAGCTTGAGACTCAAAGTATTCAATAAAGATGCATGAATTTCCATTTTCAGTTTAGTTGTGTGCATGTGATTAATTATCCTCATCTTGAAGATCAGTTGAACAAACCAGTGACTGACATTAACCTACGTAGGTGAGGATATTCCCTCATAGCCGACCAGATAGAGCCTTGCTGCCAGCGAGCATCTATAGCCCCGGCAAGGTTATCGTTACAATTCTCCTAAGTAGAGCCCCACTGCCAGCGAGCGTCCATAGCCCCAGTAGAGTTACTTAGATGGGTTAATCTGGATTTTCAGTATAATCTGCTTTATTCATTTATTTATTTATTTTCTAATTTTGAAAGATTTCATAAGATATAGCAATTTGTAACTTCATGATGCAAGGAGTGGACACTTGCTGAAATTAAGCTGAGAATTGTAATGGTAGCAAGGGTGACCTCTGATTTTTCACCTAATATCTACAATGGTAAGTTCAACAAACCCAAGGATTTTAGGTGTGTCATCGTGAGAAACCTGCTTCGAATTCTCAATCACATTTATTGAATACAAAACTTCAGAAGATGGACAACTCTCTACATTCATGACAGTGACAGGTTATGTGTAAATTGCAAATGGTTAACCTGAATATCCTAAATTATATACTGTTTTGAATGGTTGCTAGTTTTGCTCCTTAATACTCTAAAGTAAAATAAAGATCCCTGCTGAGGAGACAACAAACAAACCAAACAAACAGGCTGTACAAAGAACACAACAAAAGAAAAAATTGTACAAACAGAAAGAAACAAAAAGCAAAAACAAACAGAAGACAAGCTATACAAACAACTAACCTAAAAAGAAAACAGCAAAAGGAGAACACAAAAACAAAAAACAACTACCCTACCAGACTATATACAAGCCTCTACAAGGCAATTAGAAACCCAGGAAAAAGACCCAAAAACACCCCTACTTGCATATTTCTTTAGGTTGTGCAGGAGTAACAGGGTACTAGTTATGGTTCTCATCATAGCAGATTTATCTTTGAATTCTGAAAAAAATTCTGGTATTCTAAATTCATTGTGTTTATCAGAATAGCCCTTAATGACTAATAACTGGGGCAGCTCATCAGGATTATGATTAATCCATAGGCATGTCCTATCTCTTGAGTTTCCATAATCAAAATAGCATTTATCATTGTTTACTAAGGAAAGGAAAGAGACAACCTGATGTGCCTTTAGCTCTGTGGAACACACTTGTTTATTAATAGCTGGCTTTTCATTTAGCTCTGCATTTTCATTGCCCAGCTCTATGTCTAGTCCCTTTTCAAGTTGAAAGAGAAATGACTCTAGATGTATCATTTCTTCATCATCATCCAGCTTTGTTCCTTCATTCTAGATGTTCAGTTTATCCTCAAATTTAGCAAACCTATCAATGTTCTCATTAGTTCCCTGCACATCAGCACTTAAGTAAGTATCTTCATCATCATAATCTGACATACTGAAATTAATCATTTCTAAATCACTTGAGAGTAAAGGTGGGACAACATCTTTTGATTGACAAGAGTACTCCCCTGTTTTATTTTCAACATGGCATGGGGGTGATGTCTAATTGTGTATAGCAGCTCCATGATCCTCTGTATCCTCTTTTTTCAAGAATTGTTCATCAGATGACTCATATTTATCATTTAGTGAAGAGTCTAATCTTATTGACCTGCAACAATCTTGATTTTGATCATTTAGTTTAAAGAAGTCAGGTGTAACACTAGGATTTACTTTCTTTTCTATGACTTCACTAGTTTCTACATTAGGGATCTTATCAATTTTAGTGCATTTTAATTCTGCTAATGCTTGTTTACATTTCTTTGCCAAATCATGTTCGTTAAAACTTTTCAGGGCAAATCCAGAGGCTTCTTCTTGACAAATATTCCTTAGTAGCTCTATATATTTATCAAATGTATCAAGATGAACCTCACTTTCCTTTTCTTTTTCATTAAATCCTTTTTGCTTATTATCTAGAAAAGGGACATGAGCTGTGATTTCTTCTCTGCATTTTTTAGGATATTTATACTTTTCACTAACTTTAATCACAGCCGGATCCTGACGAAAAGACAGATTTTTTTTCTTACCATCACATGATTCCTGCCAAGAGATCTTATTATCCTTTATTCCTAGCATTGGTTCCATCTTTGTATCCTCTGCACATTTAATGACCGTTGATGCTGCATCCTCCTGTCGCTCAATAATCTCCTCATTTTCCTGCCAACTTTTAGCCTTATACACATCTGAGAGAGAGATTAGTCCTTTCAAATGTAAATCTAATCTTGTAAGGAAAGCTAGACAATTAAGCTCACCATGCTCTGTGGACTCATGTATCCTACACCTTCCAAATAAACCATCGCTGTATAGATTTTTAGGATAAAGCTGGTTATTCAAAGCTTTCTGAAATGAAGGAATGTCAACTTGAAAACTGTTCCTATACGAGTCCATTAAAAATAGGACCTTCTTTCAACTTTTTCGGCCTTTGAAATTTTATGAGATCTAACATATCTCAGAATATAACATTTAAAACTCAAAATTTTAACCCTAAACCAAATCAAGCCCTCCTTTTAGCACCAGAAAACTGTTGATGACTGTTTTGATGCAATCATAACAATAAGTTAAAATTCACATATAATGAACTGAAACTATACTTGAAAGATAAGAAGGAATCATTTGAGATTCAGCTAATCCCAAGTCTACAATGGTTCGGTTGGTCAAGTTCAGTTGGTCAATGTGAAGCTGTAATGTTCAAGGGGCCTTACGTAGTTTAGGTTTGTTTGGTGGCTTACTGGACTAAGAATATGCAAAAAGGTCATAGATTTCAACAAGTATTCTGTTCATTTGCATAAAAGTGATACTGGGCTGCAAGTTTTAGATGGTTTTCTTGAATTTTTGTAGCTTTCTTCTTTATCTGTTTATGAAAACTGTCTACTTATAGCTCTGTTATGCATGCTTCTTCAAATTTGAGACAATTTCCTTTAGATTTCTACGTTTTCAGCTAAATATTTCAGATGGGTTGGGAAAAGTTAGAAAGATCTAATCTATACCTCATTTAATCTACCAAAGGATCTAATTGTTTCTGTTATGCACTATGTAAATACTACGGTAATTTGATCAAATCGACAGTAAAAACCCTAAATGTAAGTTCTGAGCATTTTCACAAACATACATTTAAAATTGCAAGCTCTCAAAGAAGATATTTCAAAACACAAAGAAGGGCAGGAGAACACTCAGAAGATAGATGCAGAACTCCAGATTCTATTGTATTAGAAACGAATAGTCATACATGATTTACAATGTAAGAATGACTCTTAGTTTCATTGATCATACTACAGAGAACTTACAAGCTTTACAGATACAGTAAGGCAGCCAGACATTCCACGCGCACCTTACTGCAGACAAATAGGCGACCTCCTTCTTCTACTCTAAACTATGCCTAGAAAGGCTCTACAATTCTGGCAATATCCTAAAATCCCTGCGTGTTTTCCTAGAATCCCTGTTGTAAAGTATTACAGTGTAGAGAGGCACAATATAAAGACATTCTGATGGTCCTCACTACAGCAAAAAACCTAACTGAACCCCTGGTTCAAACCCCTGGTTACAGCAATAAATACAGGTGAACCAGTTCTCAAAAAATATCTCTGAGCAGTGTCAAATCTGGGTGAAATATTGCCCCTTCTGAGAAGTTCCGGCAGCTGGGTAATAACTTCTGTTTGTCTGTTGCAGTAATACCTTCAGCTGCAACCTTGTTCTTTACTTGAATGGCCTTGACTTTTCGCATTTCATCCTTATCTTCTTGCTCCTGAGATCGGATCTTCTTCCTCCATGAGGTCACTGTGTTGACTTTCCAGCTGCTTCCTCAACTGCAAGCCTGCAAGACAAGACAAGCAATAAGTATTTCATTTATCACATAAACAGCATGAAATTAAAATAAGCATTTAAACCCAGGTGACTGCGCAAGATTGTGGAAATCGAATCCAGAACACTCCTCAAAACGCGTCCAAAATGCGCTTAGACTGCTCAAAATTCATCGGGTCAACTATCGCTGACCGGGAAAATGCCACAGGCGCCAAAAAAAACACTTTAAAATTCCACCGCTTCATTTCCAGCCCATCGGCATGACTATCGCTATCGGCGCGTCAAAAAACATGTTAGCCGACATTCTCTTCATCATCATGATATTCTGGAAATATGATGCTCTCCCTTCTGAAGGTCCAGATGACGTCATCATGATATTTCGCTTCTGCATATTGGAGAAAAGAACAACATCATCATCATCATCATGTTGAAGAAGAATAGGAGGATATGAATATGATCATGCTGCCGAGGAAAGGAAAATGATGGTGATGTCATCATGATATTCGGGCTTCATTGAAATGCTAAGGATGATGTCATCATCATGTTCAGTTAAGATCAGGGGATAATTGTGATATCGGGTCACCTAAGGAACATGATCAGGATGATGAATGTAATACAACCCCTTTGCGGCCAAGGCAACCCTCTCGAAAGATTAGGATGATGATGATCATCAGGATATTTGCTTTTGTCGAACTTAGAATAAGACGTCATCATCATATTCGTGAACCGGATCGTGCTTTGGAAAATATCCTGCCGAAGGGAAAATGTGATGATGATGATCATCAGGATATTTACTTCTTCGTTTATCAGATCGAGATGACGTCATCATGATATTTGGAGCCTTCATTAAACTTAGAACATGACATCATCATGATATTTCGCTAACCGGATCATGTTTTAGAAAATATCCTGCCGAAGGGAAAATGTGATGATGATGATCATCAGGATATTTGCAAAAGGTTGTATTTCTCGGCAGGAGGACTTCACGAAATATCGGGTGAACAAACAAGATCATGATGATCTTGACGATATGACAGGATAAAAAAAATATGATGATGATCCTCCTCATCGAATTATCATGATGATGTCATCATCATATTTCATCTTCGGAGCACAAGGATGAGTTGAGGTCATCATGATATTTGCGCCAGGGTGATTTGTAAAATATGATCATGCTGTTGAGGAATGCAATATCGACTTCTTCTTAAAAGACAGGGTGATCATCATGATATTGCAAAAAGGAGATCAGGAGGATATGAATATGATGATCCTCATATATCGAATATCATGATGATGATGTCTCCATCACTTAGCGAATTTCAGCGAATGACCCGTGAAAGATCAGGATGATAATGATCATGCAGAAGGAGATCAGGAGGATATAAAGTCGTCATCATCATCTTAGCGAATTTCAGAGAATATCATGATGATGATGCACCGATAGGTTTTGAACATGCGCATGCAGAATATGCCGAAGGTGGATTTTCTAAGTCAAGGTGATCAGCATGATATTATAAGATCAGGTAATGTTGAAATATCATGATGATGCTCGCGATACAAAGACCGCTCGACGGGGGAAACCTACCGTGACTTAAGGTTGACGTCATCATGATATTTGAACCTCAAGATATTATCGGGGGGGGGTTCAAATATGATGATGATGATGCTCTTCATACAGCAAAACCAGGTTTATAAAATATGACCCTCCTAAAAAAATCATGATGCCGACGATGCGCCTAAGGCCATTTGACGGGTAAAAGGGCACTACCACCTAAGATTGACGTCCGGATATTGCGACTGCATGATTTTTATCGGGTGATAGACCAAGATCATGATGACCTTGACAACATAAAAATATGATGATCACCTTGCAAATATCAGGTTTGACCAAAACTTTGACCGTGCATAACTTTCACATATGGACGAATTTTCAAGTGAAGTAAAAGGCAAACCTGCATGGAATTTCAAGCTCTTTTTAAATATGAGGTCACAGAAACAAAATATGAACTTTGACAAACTGACCTCATGATGATGACCTACCTCATCCAATATCATGATGATGATGCACCTGACCTTCATTTTTACCAAACCGCCAGAAAGTAGGAAAACACGAGCAGAAGCAAAAAGCAAAACATCAGCAGGGGTCCTCGTTTTGCTAAGGAGCAAAATGGGGCGTGTTGTGAACATCACAACACCTAATTGATTCAATTAGTTTTTATAAGCTAAGTTCAGAGTAAAATGTTTTAACTTGTGTGCGAGAGTGTTCAATTTCAGGACAAACCCTATTTATTATTACACATTGGATCATCTACAATGTAGCAAGATAGATACACTATTCATTTCATTATCATAAGAGTTTGACATCAACATTGCATTATCACTCTAGGCATATTTGTAATTTTCCTTTTGGACTTATTTTTGTAGATTTTGGATTTCTTGAGAAACCCAAATGAAGTACAAATGTGATCTTTGTGTGAAATCACCTTAGATGTGGAAATGAGAGTTTATTCCTAGATCAATAATGATCATGAGGGTTTCTGTCCTCATATCAGATTCTAGAAGCTAAAGATTTTCATCCCCAACAATTGTCTTCAACTTGGGTTTTCATCCAAGATGACGTTTGCAGATTAAATTGTTTAACAAACATAAATTATATTGATACCTTGGATGATGATATAATGAAGTGGACTCTCTATATAAAGAGTTTGATTACAACATTAGGGTTAGGGTTTCTTATTTTTCCCTTTTTACCCTTTTATTTTAATAATAAATTAATATTAAAGTCTCCTATTACAATTAAAATAATAAGTGCATTTACACAACATAAAATATTAATATTTCCTAAATTATTAAAAAAGGGGACATGATAGTCTACCCATCCTGAAGATTGCTTGTCCTCAAGCAATGCTAGAATGCTTGGATCCCAACTTTACCTTCTTGGTTATCATCGAATCATGAGCACTTGAAGTTGTTTTATATCTAAACTGCAATGCCCAACTTAGAATCAACAATTATAAGCTTCCTTGGAAACTATTCTACATGAAGAGTGATCTCTTCATTCCACTTCCACTACACAACTCCAATTTTATAAAATTATTTAAATGCATCAAGAGCTAAAGCATCTGCAACTTTGTCTGAATCTCCAGTTACTTTCTAACTTCTCTTGTCCTATGCTTCCTATGTGCTAAAGTCTATCACTAATGTCTCATGCACTTCCACTTCAAGGATGTTTGTAAACTCATATCACTGCATTAATCCTTCAATCTGCATGGTCGACTCTTTGACCTTGTTGCCATGTGGATTAGTTTCTACCTGTATTGGTTTCTTTTCCATGATCTTCCTCTATGCAATTTTAGGTGACTTGGATTTATCTTCTTTTTCCTACTCCATCACCATGCCTTCCCTGAGATCTTGAACTTTTGGTTTGTCAATTGCTTCTATCAAATTTTCAAAAAGAGGAATAGATATTTTCTCTTGCATATCCTAAATATTTTTATAAGATTGGTGTATATGTCATAACAAGTAATCACATGATCAATTATGACTGGATCTTTCTCACTCTCACTTTGACATTTCTCTTATGAAATCTTTCTTATTAGTTCTTCATATTTTCGATAGGAGAGAGTGGCCTTCAAATTTTTGATTGATGCATTATTTTTCATATCTTTGAATAGTTTTTACAACCTAAAATTTGTATTAAATTACCATTGTAGTTTGTTCTCCACCCTCGCCATAAAGATCCATTCCAAGATATCTCTTAAGGAATGCCATGATAAACTTCTCCCTTCCAAATAGAAAATGCCTTCTAGCAAGGTGATTGGCCCAGGTTGAGCTTATTCATTTATTCACTTATTGAATCACCCACCAATGATGACTTTATGTTGCGGGTTAGGCAAATTATCACATCTTCAAATCAATAGTGACCTCTTCAAGTAGTTAATAGATTTCAAAGATTCAAGGAAACTATGACAAAATCCCTTTAATTTTGTGACTAGTCTATATGGTGCCAATATTAATTTTAGCAACCTGATAATTTGTTAGCAACTACAACACAGACCTATAAGGGTTATGACCTCTTCTTCCTTAGCTGAACCCTAAATAATATTAAAATCCTCTTATAAGTATGGTTACCAACAAAGAGTATGATTTTCTTTGAAATGAATAACTTGTGTTAATTGACCAACCTGATTTTTAGGGTTTCCAATCTTATCTATTCATTAGAGGACATCAGAAGTATAAAATCTAACAATAAACTAGACGCTACTCCAAAATCACATAGAAATCAAATATAAATAGAAACAGGATGTGTTAAGACTTATCCACAAGAGTTATCAATTTATCCAATTACCATGAAAAGTGTCAAATTGTGAGAGTATATTAGGTATCTTCCTTTCTAACAATTTATTCCATTAAGGGTGACCAACATGAAAACTGCAGAGTGATTGTGGCCTTTCATAGATGTAATCTTCAAAGGCTACCAAAATAATCTAAATATTACTGCAATAGATAATAATAAAATATCTCTATAGGGGCAGCTAAGTAATATTCCCAAGGATTCCTCCAATCAATGTGGGATGGCTAGAGTTTGGGCTTAAATTGAAGTGCATTCAGTAAACTCTTAACATATTGTAGAACAACACAATGTAAGCATAGGACAATATAAACTTTCAAAATATCACAATCAAAATGTTCAAGGAAAATGGTTGTGAGTCAAAACAAACCCATCACCCCTCTTATGTGAAACAACTTTCTTCAATCATACAAAATCAATGTATCATAAAGGAATTTTCAATTCATAAAAATATATGATTCAAACAAACACATCATCCTTCCTCCATTTGTTGGACAACTAAGAATAATCAAATAAATTAGCCAGGTACAAAATAAATATGATCCATTAAAGATTCATCAGTGAAAATAACTCATTAAACTTGAAGCACCCCTTATGGTATGCAAATATGTTGACTTGATCTACAAATTGGTGAGTTAAATACTCAGACATATTCATATATATTTGCTTTGGGCAGCTATTGTCTTTAGATCTGGCTTTCCTCTATTCGGGCCTTCTTGCTAGATTCAAATTCTTTACGCAATAAAACTCCTTTCCAAATGACCTATTTTATACCCTTGACTTTCTGTGTAGATCTATCAAATAACCTAGAAAATCTATTATAATTTCTCCTCTCTAATTTACAAATTTGGCAAAACTACTTCAATATATATAGATCTAAAAACTAATCTTATGACATCCTTGCAACATTTTTTACAAATCTACTAGAAGATGTTTTACCTAATATACAGATCTCAACACAATATGTAAATGCAATTGAAATAATGAATATTACAATTGAAATTTTGAAAAACTTATCTCAATATCTGTAACATCCCGCTACATAACCTTGAAGGGTAAGAGTCAAAAGAGGGCAAGAATATTTTTTTAATATAAAGTGATAACATACACATAATATGGTTGCCGACTTGATAGATCGACAACATTCATGGCCAAGTATGGCCGAATGTACAACCCAAATGAGAGGACTAAATCACCCTCCTTGCAAACATCGCAAAAACTACATTCATTTTAAACACCATATTCAAATGTTCCTAATACCCATTTCCACTTATAAACATAGAGCCATAATGATCATCATAGTACAAGTGGGTTCGATACCAACACCAGAAAACTGTAAGCTAAATATAAAACATCTCATTTCTTCTCATTAATATAATTTACATCATCTCTCTCAAAAGAGTACAAATTACATAAAATAATATACATAAGTACAATGGCATAGCCATGGATAAGATACAATAACTGATAAAAATAAGTAAAAGAGAGAACATCTCCAATTGGTGCTTCAATAACCTATACATCGGTCCCCAATGGTGGTGGCAATGCCTGCCAACCATGTGGACACATAAGAGACCACCCCACCATGCTCGAAGGTAGTCACAAGGCCCAAAAAGAAGTATAAAGGCAAGGAATACAATGGCCAACACTCACATCAGTCACAGAGTAGAGACGACACATAATGCATAAAGTCAATGTCACAACATAGAGATACTCATCCAATAACATGTCGAGTACTACTCACGACTATTAACGTACTAGATACTAGAGTGAAAATTGGATGGAGTGTCATCATGTGTGCTCAAAGGGATGGTGCTACACAGAATCAAGTACACTTCTCATATGGACATGGAGACAAAATCATGCCCCAATCAACCACCCACAAATGGATAACTCGACGCCCCGCAGACAGATAGGCCTTCTCGTATGCATCCTTAACCTTTACAAGAGCTCAAGTACATGCATGAGGACTCATTACCTTATTATTGTTTTACCCCATTTTTCTTATTTAGCTATCATTTGTTTACTATAACTCTGTTACTAGTTCCCCTGGCAGCCACCTGCGGGCCCCGGGCCCGTAGAGAGCCACTCTATAAGGCCACTCTAATTACCTAAACCTAATCATATCTTGTTTAACCAAATGAGGTATACAAAACCAAATTAAAACAATTCAATAACTGGTCACAATCCATGATAACATCAATTAAATCCATCAAGTAAAAAATTGCTATTTAAATATTCAAATCAGCCAAACAAAAACAAATTCCATCTTTTAATAATAATTAAAACAATCCATATTTCATCATTAAAATTCATTAAAACTAATCCACTTCTATAATATAAGATTTATCTTCTTGTCGCTACCTACAAGGCACTAAGACAATGCACAAGCATGTAAGTGGTAGCTCTTAACAAATAACAATGCTGATGACAGGGTTCCGACAGCATAAACATGCTCAAAATAAAAAGTGCCCAGATCTGAAATCTGACCACAACCCAATTCATATTTTAGCATATCTAGTTGAATACCACTTTTAACATTAAGTTTAAGACATGCATTTTCAAGCTGGTAAGGAAATGCTCTGTTTTTCCCTAAATTACAAATAGATTTTACCAGGCTGAAAAGAGGAAACCAAAACCAAATTGGAGATAAAGAAAGTACAATTAAACAACTTCCAAACTGATTTCAAACACTATCAATATAGATTACTAAAGAAATTTGAGAAATAAAAAAAGAAAAGAGATTATATGGGGTGGTAGGGTACCGGCTAGGCAAATTTTGCCCAAAAATCAAGTGCCCAGAATTGAATTATGACTTTGACCCAGTTGAGATATGGGCATTTCTACATGGAATCCACATTTAGTTTGTATTTTTGACAAGTGGTTAAGGTGTTGGATTAGAAACATGTTTTACCAGGTTGGCACAAATTTTGACCAAAAATGAAAGTGCCCAGATTTAAAATTAGAGCTTGACCTAGTTTGTATTTTGCCATTTCTAGTCAAAAATCAAGGTTAGAATTTCATTTGTAAAAGGGTTGCAATGTTGGTTTAAGAAAAGATGGTGTTCCCCCAAGTTTTATTTTTTGATGAAATTCATGAAAGTGAAAGAGAAATACAAGTGCAGATCTAATCATAAGGAAGGTGTACAGAATCCATTATTTACAGCCAATTTAACCACATACACTGACAATAACTCAAACATTTCAAAGAATAACTGATGAATACCTTCAAACTTTATCCAAAACTGGAAGTAGAGACAAGCTTTGTCCACGTGAGCAATCAACAATAAAATTTAAACAACAAGGGTAAATGATAAAGTGCAAAACATAAATATTTGCCCACCAAATTTGTCTTGGATCCTTCAACACTCTCGCCAATTAGCTCAATCCTCCAGCGTGAGGGTTTCCCTCTCCTCACACACAGCTAAGACTCTCATTACCATCCCCATAATATTGCTCTCCCCATCTCCCCTCTTTCTCTCATAAAACATATATATATATATATTAAATGGCTATGACCAACTGCATTTATCATACTCACCAACTTGTCCCCAAGGGCCATCATATGGCATAGAGTAATAATATAAGAAACTAACTTAAATCATTTAAAACAAAATTTGATTTTCTTTCAAATCTTCCCCAATGCATAGCAAAGAGGAGTTTGAAATGAAAATCCATAGTGTATTAAAACTCCCACAACAAAATAAAATTTCAAACTTAAAATTAAAATATCAAAGCTCTTACAAATGATTTATTAAAATCACTAACGTAAAACCAATTTGAAATAATTGAAATCACTTAATGAAATATAACATGTCAGCTCACACTAAAATAATAATTTAAATCACCAATAAGACATACCAAAATAAAACACATAATAAATTAATGCAAAACCATAATATAATACCGACAACCCATAACGAGATACCTCAACAAACTATACTGGCAACTACATAGGCAATCCAGACATTACCACTAGGTAATCAAAGGGTAAACACACATCACAGAAACACTGCACTAACAAGGTATAGTGGGCTAGGCTAGGGAAGGTTTGGCCTGTGACTATCTCCAGTAACCACCATCAGGGAATAAGAGTATGCTCAGGCCTATGAATCTAGGCGGAGTCGATACCCAGTACCTGCATCACTCTGAAACAAATTACAAATATCTACATAAATATATCATATAATAGCTGAAGCATCAATTGACATTAGGAAGAGGGCCATGACATCGTAAACCTCTCAGATACGAGTGTTACGACATCATCCCTTTCCTATCCATAATCATACAAAAGCAATGATAATAGTATATAAACATATAAGCATGTAATCCAACATAATAACTAATCATGTCAACATCATAATAGTATTAGAATTGCACCTTATGGGTGCCAATACAAAATACACAGTTATCAGAATCCATCAAGGAAAAGCAACAACCAAAATGTGAACACGGGGTTGTTACATCCTACCCCCTAGGACTAGGCTTACTCCTAGAAGCTTGCAAATGCTAAGGTGCAGTCATAGCACACATTAGTCCATAAAATTCAATATAAATATAAAATTTAGCATGTCACATTCATTTTGATATACATAGTTACGTGCAATATGTTCTAGTACCTAGGTAAAGCAAAGGCAAGACACTCTATTTCATATAAAATATACATTAGCATATAACAATTTTAGCCAATCAAAATAAAGAATGATGCCATAATATTTAATTTCCTCAAAGGATCACTGTCTCAAACAGCTAATTAGTTGCTCACAACCACCAATTTTCACATTTACACTAGCACAAATCACATAATTTTTCTCATAATTTGTAAGAAATTGCACTTTCAAGACCTAAAATTTTCAATTCTCTAACTTTTTATATGTCGTCATCTCTAAAATGGAGCACACAAACACACATATACATAATTTAAACCTCTGATTTCATAGCATGCATGACATCTATTTACATATAATGCAATAGTTTGTCACTTTTCAAGGCATAATGATGCAATTTTTTGTTCTCTTCTATATTTTTAATATGCAACTACATACATGACAAATTGCACAACCTACATATACATACATACTCATTCACATCACAAGTATACATTAGGGGTTCACGTGGATGTCGTAGTACCATTCATATCCAATTATATCTATGAGTCCATAACCATGTCCAAAATCCATATCTATGTGTCTTGATGGTATTGACCCTCCTAGTGAGCCCTTCCATACAAGCCACAATGACATATCTCTTATTTGTGTAAGAGTTTTAGCCTCCAAGAGATAGTCAAACAATAGAAAGGTAGTGAATTAGAGCTTAGAACAGCTCACACATACCCCCATCCTTAAGGGTTTCCCTATGTCCACTTCCTCGTATACACTCAAACGAGTGGATCTCACAATACTTGATGAGGAATCACATCACAACACAAGACCAATATTCGAAAACAAAAAGTTCAATTAGTTTAGCCATCACGAATATAAATAACGAAGAATAAATCTCAATTCCAACAATAAAATAAAATAAATGCACATAGTTTCAACAATAAATTGAATGTAACCACAAGAGTTACATGTAAAAAAAATCATAATCCATAGCTAAACCGCTACAAGCAAGATAAAATAAATTGTTGGTCCACACAAGAAAAAATAAAAGTCATCTATAACTGAAAAGAAGATTCACAAACTCTGAAATATACACATTACAACACTATGTGACTATAGCTAGTCACCACATGAGGAAGGAGGGAAACAAGTGTGACTGCCTCATTAGTCCTTCATGTGGGTATGACCAACTCACGCAACCCCACATGGAAAGGTATTGTACTGGAACTCCCAGGTCACATAACTCATGCGGCGCAACCGTGCATGGTATACGCCAAGCGAAGAAAGCATGCAATGGTTGTATACCACATGGCAATGTCCTACTCATAGGAACATCCTGCATAGTGTGTACTCACGAAGAAAGCACATGTGGCTACACACCGAGCCAAAGGTGCATATGGCTAGATTCCACTCGCATGCCAACTGATCAGAATCAAGGCAAATATAAGCAAACCCTCTACTTTGTGCTAGCACTCACTCCATGCTGCACAAGTAGAAACATAACACGTATATATATTGCACCTTCACGTATCTGTGTACATGGCATCATGTCCTTAAGCTCGGCTCTCTACCATCAGCGACACGGCATCATCACCAACATTGTGTCAGAACATCAGTGGGGTGTGGCATCATATCTAAGGCATCATGTCGGAACATGAGTGATACAAAATACCTCACATCATGGGACAACATCCATCTGCACATGTTGTGGCTCATATACAAATTAACTTAGGGTAAGACCATAGCTATCTCTGCTACTCATACCATAAACCAATGTCATCCTCAAGAACTCTGTAGATTATGCTAACATTTTATGAACCAAGTATCTATTCCATTAATAAGGGGAAGTAGTGAGTACTTTCCCCGGGAGGTTGAAATGATCGCCGTCATTTCAAGCCACCGTTATACATACAACGTGCAACTCCCTACCAAGGAACTTTGTTGTTGCTACTATCCCTCCACATATTGACCTATCAACAACCCTCGGGTTGGCAAGTCAATAGGGTGAAAACAAGAAAAAAAATAGATGGTATGATTTTCCCCCATACACATAATCCAAACATACCCTCCATGGATGGGTACACAGTATCACCATCCCATGGGCACACATCTGAAGCACCGATTATTCACAACACTCAGCAAGAGCACATTATTGGATGTTGACATCACGGGGAGTACAATCACATTTTCTCTTACACAGGAAATACCATAGCCCACATATGACTATGCAACATGATGCAAAATATACAACTTTACCAAATAATAAGTATTCCAAATATCCATACCAATTTTCTCTTTTCACAAGGGAAACTCGTTTACCCATAACATCATGGGTTCACTTGCAATGCTTTCAACATAACACAATAGTGCATGAACATGTATAACATCATCACTACCATCTTTACATTAGTGCGTAAACATAAGTAACATCTTCACAATCATCATTACATTCACTTCTATATTCACATAATGATATACATCTCATTTTACACCTATTACACTCTCATCTCATAATAACACATGATGTGACATCATATCACAAGTCACAATAATACCATTCATTCACAAGAAAAATGAGAAACTAGCAACACAATTAAATGAGTTTGTTTGAGGAACCCTGGTCATTTCCCAACATTCACATTGATACATATAAGCATAACTAACATTGGCTATGTCAATGGCATTCAATTGCTCACTCAAAGAAAGATATGCAACATTCTTATTACCTTAGCATTCACTATTTTTAGTTTGCATTAAAGTACAAGTGCTCACCTATATGATCTCATTAAAACCACAATGCAATTGAGGAGATCAAATTTCATCAACAAGATATATCCACTACGCAATTACCATCCTCATTAAAGCTCATTAAGCAAGGAGACACTAATTAATATATAATCACTTTAAATGCATAACCATAACAAGCATAAGGTTTTCTTCACTCCTATCTCACTAAATCTTTTACTTATTGCAATTTTAACATGCTAATCAAATCTATATACCGTTATTTGAACATCTTGTCAACTATTGACAACTAAGAAGATGAGAGAAAGATAGCTTTCATCTCAAGTCAAGATATTACATGCCATCCAATATTCATCATACAAACATGCAAATTCTACAAAGGGGAAGTTTAAGGCACCATTAGTACACCAATTACTTCAATTTGTAACTAAAGAATGATAAATATAGTAATCTAGCACAACAAGAGGTTACAAGCAAAATTTGGTCATATCACACCAATTTCAGCAACCATACATCACTTACAAGAAAGCATGCAACATTTATTCTAATCTATCCATATCCACAAACATCTACACACTTTCATCCTTTACATCTATAATACAAGAAAGAATTACAAGAGCAATTCATGACCAATTAGTGTCATTTTATTCACTAGCAACATAACGGAAGACACAAGAAGAGCATATCCAAGCAAGGGTAATTAAGTAACCCAAGTTACCTTCAACCCACAAACACACAAGGCAGAACATTCCTACCCCCATCTTATAACATGGGAGAGTGATCACTCTTAACCATGGGCGACACACAACTAAGGTCAACACTCTAGTCCCATGGCGTAAGGTAAGGCCAAGGAGGCTATTTACTCCATGATTTCTAAGAATGAGGTTGTAACTTAACCCACTAATGCCATGGTAAGGCATGAAAGCAATCAAGACTATAAAAACAATATAATAAGCTCATGCCACACATTCCAAACACAACGAAACATAGAAGGCTCAAGTACACTAGAGCTCCCAGTGTGTGAACATGGGCTCTGATACCAGATGTAACTTCCTGCTACACAACCCTAGAGGGTAAGAGCCAAAAGAGGGAAAGAATATTTTTTGAATATAAAGTGATAATATACATGAAATACAGTTGCCAACTCGATAGATCGACAACATTCATGGCCAAGTATGGCTGAATGTACAACCCAAATGAGAGGAATAAATCACCCTCCTTGCAAACATTGTTAAAACTACATTGATTTTAAACACCAAATTCAAATGTTCCTAATACCTATTTCCACTTATAAACACAGATCCATATGTAATGATCATCATAGTACAAGCAGGTCTGATACCAACACCAAAAAACTGTAAGCCAAATATAAAACAACATCTCATTTCCTCTCATTAATATAATTTACATCATCTCTATCAAGAGAGTACAAATTACATAAAAGAATATACATAAGTACAATGACATAGCCATGGATAAGATATAATAACTGATAAAAATAAGTACAAGAGAGAACATCTCTAACTGGTGCTTTAATAACCTGTAAATCAGTCCCCAATGGCGGTGGCAACGCCTCCCAACCATGTGGACTCATAAGAGACCACCCCACAGTGCTTGGAGGTAGTCACAAGGCCCAAACAGAAGAATAAAGGCATGAAATACAATGGCCAACACTCGCATTAGTCACAGAGCAGACACGACACACAATGCATAAAGTCAATGTCACAACATAGAGATACTCATCTAATAACATGTCGGGTACTACTCACGGCTACTAAGGTACTAGATACTAGAGTGCAGATCAGATGGAGTGTCATCATGCATGCTCAAAAGGATGGAACCACATGGCATCAAGTACACTTCTCATATGAACAAGGAGACTCAATCATGCCCGAATCAACGCCTCATAGATGGATAACTCAACACCCCGCAGACAGATAGGCATTCTCATATGCATCCTTAACCTTTACAAGCACTCAAGGCCATGCATGAGGACTTATTAACTTATTAGTGTTTTACCCCATTGTTCTTATTTTGTTATCACTTGTTTACTATAACTCTGTTACTAGTTTGCCTGGAAGCCACCTGCGGGCCCCGGGCCCGTAGAGAGACACTCAATAAGACCACTATAATTACCTAGACCTAAGCTCATCTCATTTAACCAATTGATGTATTCAAAATCAAATTAAAAAAATTTAATAACCGTTCACAATCCATGATAACATCAATTAAATCTGTCAAGCAAAAAACCGCTATTTAAATATTCAAATCAGCCAAGCAAGAACAAATTCCATTTTTTAATAATAATTAAAATGATCCATATTTCATCATTTTAATTAATTAAAACTACTCCACTACTATTATAAGAGATTGATCTTCTTGTCTCTCCCTATAGGGTACTAAGACAGTGCACAAGCATATAAGTGGCAGCTCTTAACAAATAACAATGCTAATGACAGGGTTCCGACATCATAAACATGCTCAAAATAAAAAGTGCCCAGATATGAAATATGACCACAACCTAGAGTGTATTTTGGCATAGCTAGTTGAATACCACTTTTAAAATTAAGTTTAAGGCACGGGTTTTCAAGTTGGTAAGGAAATGCTCTGTTTTGCCCCAAATTACAAATGGATTTTACCAGGGTGAAAAGAGGAAAAAAAACCAAATTAGAGATAAAGAAAGTGTAATTAAACAACTTCCAAATACTAGAAATATAGATTTCTCAATAAATTTGAGAAATAAAAAAAGAAAAGAGATTATATGGGGTCGTAGGGTACCCAGCTGGGCAGATTTTGTCCAAATATCAAAGTGCCCATAATTGAATTATGACTTCGACCCAGTTGAGATATGGGTGTTTCTATATGGAATCCACCTCTATTTTGCATTTTTGACAGGTGGTTAAGGTGCTAGATTAAAAAACATGTTTTACCAGGCTGACACAAATTTTGACCAAAAATGAAAGTGCCTAGTTTTAAAATCAGAGATCGACTCAGTTTTGATTTTATGGTTTCTAGTTGGAAACCAAGGTCAGAAATTTTTTTATGAAAGGGTTGCAATGGTTGTTTAAGAAAAGATGGTTTTCCCCCAAGTTTTTTTTTGATGAAATTCATGAAAGTGAAAGAGAAATACAAGTGCAGATCTAATCGTAAGGAAGGTACAGAGGAACCATTATTCACAGCCAATTTAAGCACATACATAGACAATAACTCAAACATTTCAAAGAATAACTGATGAATACCTTCAAACTTTGTCTAAAACTGGAAGTAGAGACAAGCTTTGTTGATGTGAGCAATCAACAATGAAATTTAAATAGCAAGGGGAAATGATAATCTGTAAAACACAAATCTTTGCCCACCAAATTCATCTTGGATCCTCCAACACTCGCCAATTAGCTTAGTCCTCCAGCGTGGGGTTTCCCTCTCCTCACACATAGCCAAGACTCTCATCACCGTCCCCATAATAATGCTCTCCCCATCTTGCCCTTTCTCTCATAAAACATGTGTGTGTGTGTGTGTGTGTGTGTGTGTGTGTGTGTGTGTGTGTGTGTGTGTGTGTGTGTGTGTGTGTGTGTATTTTTCAAATGGCTATGACCAGCTGCATTTATCATACTCACCAACTTTTCCCCAAGGACCAGTGTATGGCATAGAGTAATAATATAAAAAACTAACTTAAATCATTTAAAACAAACTCTGATTTTCATTCTAATCTTCCCCAACACATAGTAAAGAGGAGTTTGAAATGAAAATCCATAAGGTATTAAAACTCCTACAACAAAATAAAATTTAAAACTTAAAATTAAAATATCAAAGCTCTCACAAATGATTTATTAAAATCACTAATGTAAAACCATCTTGAAATACTTGAAATCACTTAATGAAATATAACATGTCAGCTCACACTAAAATAATAATTTAAATCACCAATAAGACATACCAAAATAAACCACATAATAAATTAATGCAAAAACATAATAAAATACTGACAACCCATAACAGGATACCTCAAGAAACTATATTGGCAATTACATAAGACCAGAAGGCAATCTGAATGTTACCGCTAGGTAACCAGAGGGTAAACACACATCATGGAAACATTGCACTAACAAGATACAACATGCTAGGCTAGGGAACATTTGGCTTGTGACTATCTCTTGTAACCACCATCAGGGAATAAGAGTATGCTCAGGCCTGTGAATCCAGGCAAAGTCAATACGTAGTACCTACATCACTCTGAAACACATTACAAATATATGTATATATATCATATAATAGCTGAAGCATCAATGGACATCAGGAAGAGGGTCATGACATCATAAGACTATTAGATACGAGTGTTACAACATCATCCCTTTCATGTCCATATTCATACAAAAGCAATGATAATAGTATATAAACATATAAGCATGTAATTCAACATAATAACTAATCATGTTGACATCATAATAGTATCGGAATTGCACCTCATGGGTGCCAATACAAAATAATGATAGAACAAACAATCCAATACAAAATACACAGTTATCAGAATCCATCAAGGAAAAGAAACAACCAAAATGTGAACACGGGGTTGTTGCAATCTTGATGAATCACATGTTGACATGATTCTAGCTCTTATACCACTCTAATGTCTCTTTTACACTGATGTTTGTAGATTTCAAATTTCTTAGGAAACCCAAATGAAGCACAAGCATGATCTCCATGTGAGATCACCTCAGATGTGGAAATAAGGGTTTCTTCATAGAACCACAATGATCATGAGAGTTTCCATCCTCAAATCATATTCTAAAAGATAGAGGCTTTTGTCCCCAACCACTGTCTTCAACCCAAGTTTTCATCCAAGATGAAGTTTGTAGAACAAAATTTTCAGCAAAGATAAATTGTACTGATATGTTGGATAATTACATTATGAAGTGAACTCTCTATACAAAGAGTTTGATTACAACATTAGGGTTAGGGTTTTCTATATTCCCTTTTATATCCTTTTATTTTAATAATAAACTAATATTAAAGTCTCTCATTACAATTAAAATAAAAAGTGCATCTACACAACATAAAAAATAAATATCTCCTAAATTATTAAAAATGGGGACATGGCAATATTGTATGATGGATTGTTGTCTTTGATTTTTGTTTCATATTGTTAACTCAATAATAAGGGATGGACCAAGGGAGGCTCCCTATATTTAGCAAGCTCCTCAACAATGGCTATATACATCACCACTTCCTAGATACTAATGACAACTATCAAGATAGGCTGATTTTAGATGACATAATTGGTAAAGTTTAGATCCATGTGTTAGGTTTAGCTCTACACTTAATTATATTAGTTCCATAGACACAATAGTGAACCTGAGCAATATGGGGCATTTTTTAATAGATCTTTGTTGGTGGCATATGTACAGCAGTAGGGCACACAATAGATCCTAACTAAACTCACCGCAAGGGGAATGCAAAGGACAAGACCCAACATAAGTAGTGACATTTTGTAAGGGACACATCCCTACTATAACAAATAGATATGTAATAGATAATATGTAATATGCAAGAGAGAAGTAAGAGAGAATATGTAAGAAGAGATATATGCAGAGAAGAGACTCCGACCTACCATTTTGTATATAAGATTATAATAAATATATAATGGAGATATAAGGATCTGATCTAATATCTAAATGTATATTAATGTGTATGATATGTTTGAATGATGTATTATTATCACATGTTATAATTCCCTACTATTCTTTATGATTCTCTCAATGTATCTTTTGGGGTATAAACTAACTTTAGAGATTTGATTGGGGTTGAGATCTCCAGACTTAGTCCTCCCCATTTCTTGTCAACATTTGGTTCTATTGTCAGGACCTTGGAAAGAACAGTGAAGAATAAATAGGATAAATTAGTTAAAAGAGAAGTGAGGAATAGAGAGAATAATTGGAAAGGAGAAAATCAAAGTGACACAAATATTTTTTATGATCTGCAGAGAATACTCTTAGGACCCACCCTTGTGAGAGCGAGGCAGGCACTTAAGCAGATGACAAATGGAAAGGGGAAGGATTTGAAAAGATCCTTGAAAAGAGGTAACTCTTCATGCTAAGCAAACTATGGGATACATAAGAATTAATGAAACACCATATCTAAAACACCAATGGGGAAAGGGGATAAGAAGAAGTTAAGGGAAATTAGTGAAATTATAAAAACCAAAATGGAAATTAGTAGGTAAGAAAGACAAAACAAGACTCAAGAATGACAAGAAAGATACCACAAATGGATGGAAAATGCAGAAAAACTAGGAAAGGAAAGCACCCAAGAAGGTTGCAGAGGAAAAGAAGGAAAAGGATGAGTGCACTGATATGGGTGCTCTTGAGTGCACTGATGTGGGTGATGCCGAAGAGAAAAATGTAGGAGAGGAAGAAAAAGTGGATGAGTGCACCATAGGGGCTACCAAAAATTTGATACAGAAGGATATAGATAATCCTGAACCACTAAAAATGCATATTAATAGGGCCACAGAACTTCTTAGGGTTTTAGGAGGGAGTATTGATGCTTATGACCAGTCGAGAGGGATATGGAGGGAAGATTATTACCAAACCCTAAACCTATCGCAAATAGGAAAAACCCTAAAGGTTCAACCAAATTTTACTAATGTCCAGATCGGAGTGGGTTGTTAGAATCTTGATGAATCATAGGTTGACAGGATTCTAGCTTTTATACCACTCTAATGTCTCTTTTAGACTGATGTTTGTAGATTTTAGATTTCTCAGGAAACCCAAATGAAGCACAAGCATGATCTCCATGTGAGATCACCTCATATGTGCAAATGAGGGTTTCTTCATAGAACCACAATGATCGTGAGAGTTTCCATCATCAAATCATATTCTAAAAGCTAGAGGTTTTTGTCCCCAACCACTGTCTTCAACTTAGGTTTTCATCAAAGATGAAGTTTGTAGAACAAATTTTTCAACAAAGATAAATTGTACTGATATGTTGGATGATTACATTATGAAATGAACTCTCTATATAAAGAGTTTGATTACAAAATTAGGGTTAGGGTTTCCTATATTCCCTTTTATATCCTTTTATTTTAATAATAAACTAATATTAAAGTCTCTTATTACAATTAAAATAAAAAGTGCATCTACACAATGTAAAAAATAAATATCTCCTAAATTATTAAAAATGGGGATATGGCATTATTGTATGATGGATTGTTGTCTTTGATTTTTGTTTCATATTGTTAACTCAATAATAAGGGATGGACCAAGGGAGGCTCCCTATATTTAGCAAGCTCCTCAACAATGGTTACATACATCACCACTTTCTAGATACTAATGACAACTATCAAGATAGTCTGATTTTAGATAACATAATTGGTAAATTTTAGATCCATGTGTTAGGTTTAGTTCTACACTCAATTATATTAGTTCCATAGACACAATAGTGAACCCAAGCAATATGGGGAATTTTTTTGATAGATATATGTTGGTGGCATATGTACAACAGTAGGGCACACAATAGATCCTACCAAAACTCACCGCAAGGGGAATGTGGAGGACAAGACCTGACATAAGTAGTTACATTTTGTAAGGGACACATCCCTACTATAACATATATAAATGTAATAGATAATATGTAATATGTAAGAGAGAAGTAAGAGAGAATATGTAAGAAGAGATATATGCAGAGAAGAGACTCCGACCTACCATTTTGTGTATAAGATTATAATAAATATATAGTGGAGATATAAGGATCTGATCTAATATCTAAATGTATATTAATGTGTATGATATGTATGAATGATGTATTATTATCACATGTTATAATTCCCTACTATTCTTTATAATTCTCTCACTATATCTTTTGCGGTATAAACTGACTTTAGAGATTTGACTGGGGTTGAGCTCTCCAGACTTAGTCCTCCCCATTTCTTTTCAACATTTGGTTCTATTGTCATGACCCTGGAAAGAACAGTGAAGAATAAATAGAATAAATTGGTTAAAGGAGAAGTGCAGAATATAGAGAATAATTGGAAAGAAGAAAATCAAAGTGACACAAATGTTTTTTTATGATCTACAGAGAATCCTCTTAGGACCTAGCCTTGTGAGAGCGGGGCAAACACTTAAGGGGATGACAAATGGAAAGGGGGAGAATTGGAAAAGATCCTTGAAAAGAGGTAACTCTTCATGCTAAGAAGACTATGGGATACATAAGGATTAATGAAATACCATATCTAAAACACCAATGGGAAAAGGGGATAAGATGTTAAGGGAAATTAATGAAATTATAAAAACCAAAATGGAAATGAGCAGGTAAGAAAGACAAAACAAGACTTAGGAATGACAAGAAAAATACCACAAATGGATGGAAAATGCAAAAAAACTAGGAAAGGAAAGCACCCAAGAAGGTTGTAGAGCAAAAGGAGCAAAATGTTGATTGCATTGATATGGGTGCTATTGAGCACATTGATGTGGGTGATGCCAATGAGAAAAATGTAGGAGAGGAAGAAAAAGTGGATGAGTGCGCTATAAGGGCTACCAAAAATTTGATACAAAAGGCTATAGACAATCCTGAACCACTAACAATGGATATTAATAGGGCCATAGGACTTCTAAGGTTCTTAGGAGGGAGTATTGATGCTTATGACTAGTTGAGAAGGATATGGAGGGAAGAGTATAACCAAACCCTAAACCTATTGCAAATAGGAGAAACCCTAAAGGTTCAACCAAATATTACTAATATCCAGATCAGAGTTGATAAACAATGGGAAGAATTATTAAACCTTATAAAAAATTTCCAGCCCTTGAACTTGGATGTGGACTATCTAGATCATTTGGTTAATCGAAGTGTGATGAAAGTTAGAGAAAGGAGAGAAAATGCGGTATATGATGATATTAGTTCCAAGAGTCTAACACAGTTAAAGGAAATGACACCAATAAATGATAAGATGTCATTCACAAATGTAAATACATCCCCTAAAATGATGAGACAATTTGAAGAGATGCAACCCCCAAACCAAGAGTCACCCATGTGCCCTATAAAGCAAGGATAATTTTAGTGGAAGATAACCATATAGAAGGAGACAAACAATAGAAAATAGAAGAAGAAACTAGGAAGGATTTCAAGGAAATATTAGGAAAATAATTTACTTTAACATTAAGTTATAGAGAGATAAGGGAAGAGGGAACAAAACCCTAATATAGAGGAAGAAACCTAAGAAGAAAGACAATAAGACAACACACTACAAGATAATAGAAACACTAGAGAAACAAAAGGAAACAACAATGGACTATCCCATTAAGTTGTCAGTATTTAGAAAAGACATTATAGAGGTGGCAAAACATGTCTTTGTTCTAGAATCCATTTAGAATAGGAAAAATTAAATAAGAGACTAGACTAAACCATTTGATTTCATGGGAACACTATGAAATGATGGATTGAAATGGTATAGGAAAGCATGCCCTAACCATGATAAAACATGGGATAACATAAAGAAGGAATTTTTAGATAACTTTGAGTCTCTAGTGTTTCCCACAGAGGGAGTAAGTAAACTAAAGGATTTATCTCAAAAGGAAGGAGAATCTATAAAAGATTTTGATAAAAGATTTAAAGAGGTATCCCGCAAATTGGAAGAACACTTGACTAAGAAACAAAGGATTGAATGGTTTGTATCAAGTTTAATCCATGACAATAGGACATCATTGGATGGGAAAATTATTGAATGTGATTTAGAAGTAGTGATGATGGCCTACTACATAGAATCACAAACTTGGCACATATAGGATAAGACCAAGGAAAACATGGAGATGGAGAAGCTTAGGCTTGAATTGGAACAACTTAAACTAAAAAGAGAAATTTTAGCAAGAAAAGAGGATAGCCCACAAAGGCAAAGGCCTAACATATGATGTCCATTCTATACAAAAGAAGGACATTTGTGAAATGAGTGTTCGATGATAAAAAGGGGAAGGAAAGGCTGCCGCAATGAAGTCAGACCTTAAAAAAATACCGAAATGAAACAATATAGTTTATTGCAGAATATGCAGAGATTGGGATGACAATGAAACAAAAGATTACCCATCTCAACTATTCAGGTTGAGTGAAGATGACAATGAGAATGAACCTTGGTGAAATGCACACCACAACAATATAGTGGACAATCAAAACATGGAATATGTTAAGGGATTGGCAGAGAGACCCTTATACCTCCAAAATCATAGGTATAAAGCTCCTATTTGGGATAATCAGAGAAATGTTAATACCCTACAAAACACAAACCCTAATACAACATCATACATGAATAATTACAATAGCGAAGATAGGGGTCAATATAATGGCTACATAGGAGGTAGAGGCTGCAGTAGAGGAAGAATAAGGAGAGAAGATGCAACGTACTTTAAATGCGGTAAACAAGACCACTTCGCTAATGAAAGTTGGGGAACTTAAGAAAGAAACAATGCACATTTTGTGGAAGCATAGATCATGACCTATTTTCATGTGATAAGGCTCAACAGTACTTCAGAAATGCATCGCAATAATCAAAATGTGATGAATTATAGGGGTTTAACTCACAAAAAGGTGCCCACATAATTAGAAATATTACAAAGGAACAACTGTAGGCAGCTAGAAGTTGCCGGAAGGAAGCTAACTATGAAACTAGCACCTCTTACATTAAAAATTTAGAGGAAGAGGATTACTATAAGAAATCAAACTATAAACAAACAAAACAAAAGAATAGAAAAGGAAAGACTGAAGCGACGATAGTTACTAGATACGACACAAGTACCACAAACCCCCAAAACACTCTAAGTGAAGAAGAGGATAGTGAAGAAGTTCATGTCTTCCCTAATAAAACTCAACACAATACAATTATAGAGAAGTCTAAATAAATTATAACCAAGGAATAGAACAAACAAAAACAACACACCCAGTTCTTTACTGAAGGTGAATTTTCTGCACTTAAAAAACTAAAAATGTTATGTTGATAACACAATTTAATTGATAAATTGATTCAATTCTATAAATACTAGAACAAAGAATAAGCATACAAACCTCAAATTGAGGAAATGGGTAAATGGACAGACAGTGGAAGACTAAATCCTTAATGATTGATGCACATATAAACCATAAGAAAATTACAAAGGTAATGGTAGATTTAGATGCAAATGTTAATATGTTATCTAAGAGAGTATGTTAGCACTTAGAAAGATCTAGGTTGAGTGAAACCCCCTATAACATTAGTCTAGTGGATGGATCAAACATTGGAATACTAGAAACCTAGAAAGAAGTCGAAGTAAATATAATGGGTATTAGACAAGTAATATATTTTGAAGTGGTTGCAATGAAAGAGCCCTTTGATTCATTTAATGTACTTCTAGGGTTACAGTGGTTTATAAATGCAAATGGTATTGTAGATTCCCACAGGCAGGAAATATCTTTTGCTGACAATAATAAAATAATACATATACCATTAGGGGTTGACATGGGAGAAACTTACACTAAAGAAACTATGGAGAATGGAGTGATGAGAATCCTAAAAACCTCTATTCAATATCTAAACTACCCTGGGATGACACATCAGAAGAACCAAATTTGGAAGGGCAAATAGGAATAGAAGATCACAACTATAGTACTAATAGTGAGGAAGTATTGGAAGCATGGTTAAATAATGAACTAGAACTAAAAACACAGAGGATGACATGCTTCCATAGGATATTCATGGTACAGATCTGGAAAGAAAACATATTGCAAATCACCGCATTAGGTAACAATAAACTGCACAGTAGATGTGGTAACTTAGATGACCAAAATAAAGATATATCTTAGAAATCTCAAAAATTAAACCACATTGCAAAAGGAATTTCACATATGAAATTGCCAAAAATTTTAGGAGTAAGAGCCCTGTATGCGTACCTGGTAGAAATGGAGAGAACTTTCACAGAAGAGCATACAAGACTAGAGTCCATACAACATATACTAATATGTAATGCCACAAAATGGTGGAATACACATAAAGACACATTAAAACATTGGCCGATATTGAAAATCCTTATACAAACCAAATATTTACTAGAAGGAGAGTATGAAATTATACCTAAGTACCTAGGCTAGATTCCACAACAGGACCACTTAGATATATGTACAATGACATGGAAAGGCACAAACGAGTATGACACTAGATTATATGTTCATCTATTCTATTAGACATTGTCACTAGTAGTGCAGACCTAGTATATAAATCATGAAAGAAGAAGAGAAATAAGAGACTGGGATGAAATACAAGATTTTTTACACACATTTTCATTTTATAGTCCAGATAGCACATCCCCACCACACTACTAAAAATGAAAGAAATAATCTTTAAACAAACCTCAAAGAAGGAAAAAGAAATATTGGAGAAAAGTTTACCTCCACCTAGAACATATGGGATATGGAAACTAAAAGAGTGGGTGGACAAAGAAACAAATCATAAATGCTTTAAAGCAACACAAGGAGATGATGAATATATAAATGAATTAGAAATAGAAGTCCATGAAGGAGAAAGCGAACTAGGATTATCAACAGAACCAAAGGAGAAATATTACATTAAACCTATAAACTTAGGGAGGAGAATATAGCAAAATAAGATGACCCTAAGATGGTAAAGATAGGTGATTATTAGGATGACAAAGTGGTATCACAAGTAGTTGAGATACTATCAGGATTTGAAGACCTATTTCCTAGGACATTTATAGACATGAAGGGTATTATGGAAGAGGTAGGAGTAATGAAGATTCAACTAAAGGAAGGAGATAAGCCTATAAAGAAGAGATCATATATATTGAATCCAAATATGATGAAAAGAGTGAAAGTAGAAATAGGTAAGATTCTAGTTGCAGGTATAATCAAACTTGTTCATGATGCAGACTGGATTAGTTCGATGGTAGTGTAGAACAAAAAGATTGGTGAAGTAAGAATATGTATTGATTTTAGGGAACTAAACAAATCATACATACATGACCCATTTTCCATATTATTCATTGAGGAGATACTAGAATTAGTTGTGAGAAGAGAGATCTATTGATTCACTGATGGGTTCTCTGGATACCATTAGGTAAATATAAGAGAAGAGGACCAACCTAAAACTACCTTTACATTAGAGTTTAGATCATTTATGTACACAATAATGCCTTTTGGTTTGAAAAATGTACCTTCAATGTTCATTAGGATAATTGTGAATGCATTCAAAGACTTCATACATGATTTCTTAGAGGTGTACCTAGATGATTGGACAGTGTATGGGTTGGTAAAAGATCAGGTACAAGCCCTAAGAATGATGCTAAATAGGTGTAGAAGCCTGTGGATATTATTAAACTTGAAGAAATGTATGTTTGTGGTACCCTTTGGGATGCTACTAGGTCATATTATATGTAAGGAAGGCTTAATGGTAGATCCTCTTAAAGTGACATCAATTCTCACACTACTAGCACCTAAGACTACAGTAGAAGTGAAAACTTTCTTGGGGTATACTGGATATCACCAAAAGTTTATTAGAGGATATACAACAGTAGTAGCACCTCTAGAATAACTCTTAAAGAAGAAAAGAGGTAAAAACATTGAATGGATAGACCAATGCCAAACTTATTTTGACACTGAAACAAAAAGATTGTGGAGGCAGCAATACTGATATTTCCTTATTGGAGTATCCCATTCCATGTACATGTAGATGCATTAGGCATAGAAGGGTGAGTGCAGGATCATGATGGGCCAAACACTACCCCTAAGTGGCAATGCAAATGTGAAAAATAGACTTCAGGAACTTCATGGTAAATATTGAATGAGAGATCTAAACAATCTAGAAATAAGGCAGTAATAAAAGTTGTAATAAATTGAATTTAGTTTATGGGCTACTACTTCTTTTTTGAAAATTTTTAAAATAGTTTGGTGAAAATTGGATATTTCAATGAAGCACTACTAAATTTTTTAGAAAAATGTAAAAAGTAGGTGTCATTCTGGCCAACCTAAGTATGAGAAAAAGATATTATGTTTCCTCCATGATTTGGCTTGAAGTAAAGGACACATGAGCGGATGTGACGCATATTTGTTTGAATTTTTTAAGTAAATAAATAATTATTTATGAATTTTTTACTGGGAATTTTTCAAAATATTAAAAATTAATTTTCCAGCAAACCTAACATGGTAAAAAATATATGAAACTCAAATTTTTTTAATTTTAATGTATACCCAATAAGTCCTAGAATGTGATGCATTTTTTGGATTTTAAAAAGGATTAATATGTTGAAAGTTATGGATGTTTTTCAATATGAATATCTATCTAGAAATCAGACATAGCATATGTAGAAAATTAATAATAATTACCTATTAAAATTATAGTGATGCATATATTATATTTTTAGAATCTTAATAACTTCCTCTATAAACCCTTTTCATTTGATTAAATTTAGTTACAAAAAAGTCTATGAACTTCAAGGATGAAATTGTGGAAAATTTCACGATAACAGTAAATGGGTGGTTTTTGCAAGTTTCTTTGGCAAGTTTTGGGACTCCCACTTGCCTAAATATGAGGTTATCCTAAGGCATTTTGGGAGGGATTCCATATTAGAGATAGAAATATTAACATCCTTTCCATCCAAATCTAAATATTAGTCTAAATGCTAGCACTTTTTCATCTAGCAAGTTTTGTCTCCATTGCCATTGTTTGGCCCATCATGATCTCCCACTCACCTAGAAATAGGTGAGTTACTAGCTCAACCAAATGAAACAAAAGACCACCCTACAACATTTGCTAGCAGGAAATTATCAAAACTTGAAAAGAATTATACTACAACAGAGAAAGAAGATCTAGCAATGGTCTATGCATTACAAAAATTTAGACATTATCTACTATTGACACCATTCATCTTCTATACAGATCATGAGATATTAAAATATCTACTAAACAAACTAGTCACTAATGGAAGAATCTACTACTGGTTACTCTTATTTCAAGAATTTGACTTCAATATAATGGTAAAACTAGGAAAGCACAATTAGGGACTGGACTACTTATCTAGGATTGAAATAGGGCATGAACCTGTGTTACATCCCCAACTTACAATTAGACTTAATCATTAACTTGCAATGATAATTAGGAGGATTAGTCATCATTAATTGATTTGATATTGTAGAAATATCTGATTAAACTCTTGATTATGAAGCAGATATAGATGTTTAACAGTTTTGTAAATTAAATGATTTATTTTACGAGATACGATAATGATGCATTGATCGTAATCTTGTGGTCCTGAATGTGATAGGAAAACAAACGTCCTTCAAAGGAGGAATGAGAGTATCATCCTGGAGTAAGGGTTAGACATTGTGAAAACATAAGTTGACTAGCCATCTAAGTAATCGACTCCTATGTCCTCCTCATTCCATTCGTAAGTTGACATGTGTCATGTCTCTTTTCTTTTATTTCTATGTTGTTGGTTTAATCATTTTGTCGTGGAAGTTATCACGACAAGTCATGATGACCGGATGATGTTCTTTGAACATCATTCCTAGGAAAGAGACAATAGTGTTAAGAGATGAGGATGTATCTCTTACATTTTGTTTTCGAGGTCATTGTTTTTCCCTAGTCATTTGACTAATGGGAATAGTCGATTTCGGGGGAGTAACACTTGACCCTGATAGTCAACGTTATTAATGTGAATCATTTTACGATTATAATCTCTTTGTGATAATCCTTAGACAAGGATGACACATCTTAATAGGTTGTAATGTTATTATTATTTACTTTCCTTAATAATTCTATTCTTTAGAATTTTTCTAAGTTGATTTCGTCGATCATGATGATCAATGGGAGCTTGGAGCTCAACCATCCCATGCTTTTCTAGTATCGAACCACCTTTTGTGGAGGCACTACTGACTGGGAAAGGTAGTTATCATCCATAATCGACATGCCTTGGGATCGATTTTCTTGTGTGGAGTATTGTATTGTTTTGGGGAGTCACTTGGGTGAGTTTGTATGTTGGAGGGTTCGAAGGAAAAAGGTGGCGAAAACTATTTGGCGAGAACAGAGGTGGAAAGGAGCTGTGAGCTTCTAGCCAAATTGCAGTCTGAAATGTAGCTTAACTATTACCTGGTATAGGTAAAATGGGAAATGAACACCCAATTACTTTTCATTTGATGAGTTTTATTCTCAGTAAGACTTCTGCTGAGTCTGTGAAATATGAAATATCTTCCTATTGTTAAAAATACAAAGGCATGAGGCCTGCAAAGTCGTGCCATGCCTATGGTTAATATCTTTGTATAGTGGCTCAAGGCCAAATTGGCTGAGATGTTCTTGTTTTGTAAACTTATATTTGCATTGTTGCAGAGCCATATGGCTAAATACTATCAAGACAACCTTGATTTATGATACGCTCGAAGCCATGAAGGATGAGCTTTCTAACATAGTAAACTATTTAAGACCATGCTCCAGGCCATGAGCCAAGCAAGAACTTAATAAACTCTCTTTGAGATCATGCTCTAGGTCTTTGAGCCGAGCAATGCAAACTTGTAAACTCTTCTTGAAGACTACGCTCAGCTCAGTCATAATACTGTGTAATCTTGTTTTTTATTAAGCCTGAGGCTTAAAGAACCAAATAATCAATGCTCTGTGTTTAATGTGGATACTAGCTCAAGGCCTTGAGGCCGAGCTTTGTAAGGATAAACTCTTTCTATGTTTAAGCCTAGGGTCTTTTGACCTGACTATATTATATTTTATTATAGATATATGATAATTGGAGCTCAAAGCCATTATGGTTGAGCATGCATTCTATATATATATATATATATATATATATATATATATATATATATATATATATATATTGGGCTTAGGTTGTATGATGACAAGAGCATAGCTTAAGAGCTCTCAAATGGAGCTATGAATGACTCCAATAGATAATGGATACAATCACTTGACTATAATGACTACCAGAAAGGCATTATTCTTTACCATGCAGTCTTTCGACTATAATAATAGCTGTGAAGGCATCAATGATTAACATGCAGTCCTTTCACTGTAATAACAGCCATGAAGGCATTTAATATTATAAACATAGTCCAATGGTAGATGATTGCCAGGAAAGCAATTATAAATTGGTGTGTCTATAACACCAAACTAACCCAAGTCTGGCTTGTATGAGAAGTTGACTGTGATTTATAAATAGAGTTGTTTAAACTATTATGAATGTTTATGTGAACCTTCAAATATGAAGGGGTATGATCTTTTATGATCATGGTCTCACCATGAGATAGTTGGAATAAGTTTATAGAAGAATATAAACTAGTTCTATAAGTGATTGAATTATGACTTACTGGATAATGTTATGAGATATAATTTCTTTTACTTTATTGTAAACTATTAGGTTTGGTGAATAACACCTTAATCTCATTGGGAAAATAAGATCTATTGAACCTTAAGATACTAATGTATTTTACTAAGGCAGGGTATGCCTTGAGTATCATGAAATCGACTTTATCATATGTGATGAAATGCTATCGATATGTTAACCATGGGAGACCAAGATTCTCATAAACTTTGAATTTGAGATGAATTAAAAATGGAATGGGGTGACATGGAGTCACTAGTTCCATGTTACAAAAGTAACCTATTTAGTTATAACTGACTTATGATGGGAGTCAGATGTTCAAGTTTGGACAGTGATTTGAATTGATCCCACACATACTAGACCTAAAGGACAAGGTCGTTAATAACTGACTGTAGGACATGACAGCTTATAAGTCAAGTTAGTATGGTGGACATATGATGATGTTCATTGTGTAACGTATTTGTATGAAAAAATTTGGCCAAAGTAATGCATCCATCTCTGCATGCATTATCAGTCCACATTGTTCCAGATGGCCTAGTGTCTCTAGTAGTCTCATACAAGTTAGAGTGGATCTATAGTGTATAATCATGAGACATTAGGAATGACACAACACCATATACTCAGATGGCTATCTAATTTGGGTTTAATGTCTAACCTTTTCATGAAGGGTAGGGCCTCTTCTAGTTAGAAAGATGAGCGGGGAACCGCAGGTCCGTGGTTGGAGGAAAAGCACCAGGATGATGCTCTCCTTCCCAAGCATGAGACAATATGAGCCTTATGTAGACAAATGTCATTTGTTCTAGCTACAGTGGTTGCATTTTTGACCAGTTGGTCTATTGTAATGTAAAAGTTTGATTAAGATGTGTAGAGAAGATATTGTATTTGATTAGTGATGGATATTCACTAAAGATTGTAATGATTTATTAGATTGTAATCTTTTTTAAATTTTGATTTGATTAACATGCTTAATTGATGGAAAATAATACGTTTCTTTTGATTCAAATTTTTATTATCTCTATCAATTCTTAATTAATTATTTGTTCAAGTTATATAATTAAGTTAAATCTTGAGCATTATGGAAAGTGATGTTACAACCTGATAGTTAGGAAGAACACCTCCCTTGTGCAAACTTATTTAGAATAACTATGGTCTTGGTTCAAGTGTTGGGACCTACAAAAAATTTGTTCCCAGCTTGTACATTTTTTGTCCCAAATTCAAAGAAAATCCCACTTGAACCTATAGTTTATAACTAATTAGTGATATCTTTCATAGGTTTTGATGTGTCCACCTTTTGAAAAATGCAAGGGAAAAGCCCAAAAAATGAAAGTCCAAATCTTCCTAAGTGTTCCCTTGTATTTTTCACCTTGTCGGAGTTTCAGAGTTTCAGTTTCCTACCTTTTGTCATGCTTTCTTTATCGACCCTGAAATCAGGCTCAAAAAATATATAAGTGTGGTGGATATCACAATTTTGAGCTTCTGGTCTTCGGTCTTCTTCAAGGTAGGTGTTAGGGAGAAGCTCCAAGGGCCAAAGTTTAATGATTCAATTTCTTCTAGGTATGCAGTGTGTGGCAGAGTTTAGAGGTTGGCTATTCTTTATTACTTCGAAGAAGGCAGAAGAGAAAAGATCCAGCGGCCAAACCTTGACAAGTATTCTTTCTAAGGCATTCTTCCATTCAACGGATCCTTTTGGGGGACCCATAGCTGGCTTTCAGAACCACAGAAAGCTACCACATGGCTGTGACATCATGGTGAAAAGCAAAAAGGAGAAGGCCTGTGGAGCAAAGGGAAAAGTTCTAAGTGAGTGGCTAAGGAAGAGAGGTTCTAAAAGTTTATTTTTGTTGATAAAGGCAAAAATAAGATGAGTCATTACAGTTCTAGATGGTGTATTTTTGTTGATAAGGGCAAAACAAAGAAAGTTTGGTAAAGGTGAAAGTTCCCAATAAAGATAAAGCAAGATGCTTAGACTTAGTTTGAGAATTAAAAGATTTTTTGACAAGACAAATATGACAAAGGTAAAGCCAAAATTTGGCTAAGGGAAAATGGAAATGGTGGTCTTATCAACAAATTGGCAGGAGGTCAATACTATGCAAATAGTTTGAGAGTTTGAGAAATCACCGATAAGGTGATAAACATAGCAAAATGGATAGTTTGACAAAATAAGAAATTTCTGCTAAGGAGAAGGAGTTGGTTCTCAAAAGCTCAAGTTCACCAACAAAGAAAATAAGACGAGGAGGATGGTTCAACATGAGAGGAAATTACCAAAAAAGGTATTTAAGATAGCACCAAGTTTGTAAAAGTTGAAAATTGCCAATATAGAAGGACAAGACAAAGCAAGTAAAAAGAGGCCAAGTAAGACCAGGTTGTGAAAATGTAGGTTTGCCAATAAGGAAAAATAATTCTATGGATCAAGGGGAAATGAAGAAGTTTGCAGGAAGGGCAAGTGGCTAATAGAATGTGCCCAACAAGATAGGGTACAATCAGAATTAGATGGCTCAAATAGAAAATGGGACAACATATTGGAAATGTAGTATATGCTTGAAAAGGATAGTTCCCTGAAAGTATGCCATGATTGCAAGAATATAAATGTAGATTTGTACTCAGCATTAATGAGTGCAGGCCAGAGTTGTACAGGTTGTTTAAATAGTGAAATTCTTCAATGCACAAAGGACAAATCAGATAAGTTAGATGTTGTAGGTAGGAAGGAGAGGATTAGAACTTTCTCTCTTTATTTCTTGAGGTACAAGAAGAGTGCAAGGAATCTCCCTCTACCTTTTGCAGGATTACCAGAGCATGGGTAATATTCCCAATGTGTAGATTTTCTGACATCATAGAGGGAGTGAAATTAATACAGCATGGGTGTAGTCCTAGATAGGGTACGGCGCCTAGGAAACTACAGTGAGTGAAATGATATATATATATGTAGGTGTTTGAATTTTTGTAAGGGTTGGTCATTTTGTGCAATTTCTTAGCAGGGTTGTGAGCTCCACAAGGCAGGATTGTAAGGGTATTTTTGCCATTTTTGTTTAGCATAAAACAACTTTGAAATGTATGTAATATACTTTAAAAATCTTTGTATTGAATCTATGTTTTTCTCCACCATTGTGTGTGTTCTTTCTAGTGAACTTTGATTGCAATCAGGGTTTTCTCTTGCTACGTTTTGTGGTATGAATGTAAGCATTGATTTGAATGAATGTCACAGTTCTTAATTTATTCGTGCGGCTTTGGAAATGACCTTTTCAATATTACATGAGAAAGAGAATGGTATGGTGTTGGATCATTAAGCATTTTCAGTGATTTGGTATTGATTTCCTTGCATTTGATTTATCAAATAGGCAGTTATATGTTTATGTGTGGTTGTGTTTCCTTTGTTGAATATTAGACTCTGCAATCCAATGGATAGGCACTAGTATGAGAACCCTAACATCACCCATCTTCAAAAAAAAAAACAATACATCCTATCCTTAGATGTAGAAGTAGTCTTAATGCATCCTCATTGTGTAGGATTGCTAATATCAGCTATATAGGGGTTTTATAGCAACCAACTTTCCTTAGTTTAGTGATAGATTTGGGGCTAAGGAAGCAATCTGGGTTTGGTTGTTAATAATT
The DNA here is from genome assembly GCA_027924645.1 of Cunninghamia lanceolata. Lineage (NCBI taxonomy): Eukaryota > Viridiplantae > Streptophyta > Pinopsida > Cupressales > Cupressaceae > Cunninghamia > Cunninghamia lanceolata. Next base: position 2,884,385 of record BSBN01000684.1, read on the forward strand.
TTAGTTGTTCATCTAATATAATTTTAATACCTACTCAGGCATAATATCCCTTGGCATATCCCTCCAGAGTTTAAGTTGAGCTCGAAGAGAAGAGGAGTTTACCCACTCCTATCAATTGGAAAAAATCACCTAAAACTTGTTGACAAACCTCTTCCTATCACCCTAATGACAATCTCTGGCCTAGGTGATTCAGGAATGTTTAAAAGTTTTGTGTTGACATTATTTTGGGTCCCAATAGATTGGTGTCATTATTTTGGGTCCCAATGGATTGGTGTCGTTGATGGGGACTAGTCTTTTTGTTCAAATTCAAAATCGTTGGTAATATTGAATCATTTTAGTTCTAGTTGATGATATTGAAATAAAGTTTTGTTCATTTTTTTCTTCCCAACAGGGGAAGTCACGACTATGTTTTGTTAACCTAGAATTAATTTCACTTTGAAAAAGGTTTTCATAATAGATAGAGGAAGAAACCAAGAGTAGCCTAGATGTGAGGAATCCTCTAGTAATGCTAGAAATATAAGTAGTAGGTATAGGGTGAGAAGACCCCATGTGGAGCCTACAAGAAATTTCCAAGACAATATATTTGTCGACCTTAGAAGCCAATACAACTACACTTCTGAGGACTCTGTTGATAACATGCTCAGGACAAATAGAAGAACAAATAGAGATGAGTATGATGTTAGAAGGAATGAGAACATTATTGGTAGAGGAAGTAAAGATAGATTGCATGATCCACATTTGAAAACATTTGGGATGCCCAATGATAATGAAGAGATATACTAATATGCCATGCATCCTAATTCTCCCGCAGGATCACTTGGAAGTTGGCATGATACCATTCCTAATGAGGAAAATCAACAACAATAACCTGATAATGATGAGGAAAGAGAAAGAAGAATCTAGGATGAACTTGATTTGCTCTATCATCTCAGAAATAGACAAAGGGAAGTGCATGCCTTGCTTGATTAACAACAAGCTTAGCTTGACCAGCAGACCTAGCAAAACCAGAATGCAAAGCAGCAAGGCTTGAATCAAAATGCACAGTAGCAGTGTGCACATCAACAAAAATACAATAAGTTGAATAACTAGACAACAACAACAACGTCAAATGGGACAACAAGGTCTAAATTAGTTCCTTGCTCAAAATATTAATATTTAGCCACCACAGAATCAAGCTAACCAACAGCATGGTAACATTCAGCATGTTGGGCATGCACAACGAAGACAAGCACATAGCTTTATTACACAAAGGTTGCCATTGGGAGCTGAAAGGTACAAGCGACTTGATTTCATTGGCATTCTTGATTTTCCTAATCCCATTCCAATTGAGATTAGAGGGAAGATTCTAAGATTTTAAGGAAATAACACTGTCACTGATGAGGAACACTAGAGAAATTTTATTAATGTCAATGATGAGTATGAGATTAAAGACAAAGATGTGATGATGAAGTTGTTTGTGCACTCATTGGAAGAAAGTGCAAAAGAATGGTACAAGGCTCTCTCTTTCACACCCACATTTCCCATGTGGTCACAACACGCATCACACGTGTCATGTCCACATGTGTCATGTGGTCATGAAATGAAATATCAAAAATTTTCCCATGCTTCCCTAGAAACCCCCTCGCACGCATAAGCATGCTCGGTGGCGCACGCTTAAGGCGTAAACATTACAGTTGTCAGTGGGGTAATACACACACGTGCACACACCTAAATGCAAGAAGGCCAACAAGGGGGTCTTCGCGACATGGATAATGTCGCTACAAGGGTTGAACATACTAAGCTCCTAAACCCTAGATTCTAAAAAAATCTGGTAGCATAATTGTTGATGATTACAATATACAGCCTTCTAGCCCTCCTAGCACCAGAAAACTGTTGATGATTACAATATACAGCCTTCTAGCCCTCCTTCTAGCGCCAGAAAACTATTTATGATTACAATATACAGCCTTCTAGCCCTCCTTCTAGCGCCAGAAAACTGTTGATGACTGTTTTGATGCAATCATAACAATAAGTTAAAATTCACATATAATGAACTGAAACTATACTTGAAAGATAAGAAGGAATCATTTGAGATTCAACTAATCCCAAGTCTACAATGGTTCGGTTGGTCAAGTTCAGTTGGTCAATGTGAAGCTGTAATGTTCAAGGGGCCTTACGTAGTTTAGGTTTGTTTGGTGGTTTACTGGACTAAGAATATGCAAAAAGGTCATAGATTTCAACAAGTATTCTATTCATTTGCATACAAGTGTTACCGGGCTGCAAGTTTTAGATGGTTTTCTTGAATTTTTGCAGCTTTCTTCTTTATCTATTTATGAAAACTGTCTACTTATAGCTCTATTATGCACGCTTCTTCAAATTTGAGACAACTTCCTTTAGATTTCTACGTTTTCAGCTAAATATTTCAGATGGGTTGGGAAAAGTTAGAAAGATCTAATCTATACCTCATTTAATCTACCGAAGGATCTAATTGTTTCTGTTATGCACTATGTAAATACCACAGTAATTTGATCAAATCCACAGTAAAAAAACCTTAAATGTAAGTTCTGAGCATTTTCACAAACATACACTTAAAATTGCAAGCTCTCAAAGAAGATATTTCAAAATACAAAGAAGGGCAGGAGAACACTCAGAAGATAGATGCAGAACTCCAAATTCTATTGTATTAGAAACAAATAGTCATACATGATTTACAATGTAGGAATGACTCTTAGTTTCATTGATCATACTACAGAGAACTTACAAGCTTTACAGATACAGTAAGGCAGCCAGACTTTCCACGCGCACCTTACTGCAGACAAACAGGCGACCTCCTTCTTCTACTTCTAAACTATGCCCAGAAAGGCTCTACAATTCTGGCAAAATCCTAAAATCCCTGTGTAAACTATTACAGTGTAGAGAGGCACAATATAAAGACATTTTGATGGTCCTCACTACAGCAAAAACCTAACTAAACCCCTGGTTCAAACCCCTGGTTACAGCAATAAATATAGGTGAACCAGCTCTCAAAAATATCTCTGAGCAGTGTCAAATCTTGGCGAAATATTGCCCCTTCTGAGAAGTTCCGGCAGCTGGGTAATAACTTCTGTTTGTCTATTGCAGTAATACCTTCAGCTGCAACCTTGTTCTTTACTTGAATGGCCTTGACTTTTCACATTTCATCCTTATCTTCTTGCTCCTGAGATCAGATTTCCCTCCTCCATGAGGTCATTGTGTTGACTTTCCAGCTGCTTCCTCAATGGCAAGCCTGCAAGACAAGACAAGCAATAAGTATTTCATTTATCACATAAATAGCATGAAATTAAAATAAGCGTTTAAATCCAGGTGACTGCGCAAGATTGTGGAAATTGGATCCAGAATACTCCTCAAACGCACCCAAAATGCGTTCAGACTGCTCAAAATTCATCGGGTCAACTATCGCTGACCAGGAAAATGCCACAGGCGCCAAAAAAACACTCTAAAATTCCACCGCTTCATTTCCCGCCCATCGGCCTGACTATCGCTATCGGCGTGTCAAAAAAACTTGTTGGTCGATATTCACTTCATCATCATGATATTCTAGAAATATGATGCTCTCCCTCCTGAAGGTCTAGATGATGTCATCATGATATTTCGCTTCTGCATATTGGGGGAAAAAACAACATCATCATCATCATCATGTTGAAGGAGAAAGGAGGATATGGAATATGATCCTGCTGCTGAGGAAAGGAAGAAAATGATGGTGACGTCATCGTCATATTCGGGCTTCATTAAAGTGCAAAAAATGACGTCATCATCATGTTCAGTTAAGATCAGGGGATAATTGTGATATCGGGTCACCTAAGGAGCATGATCAGGATGATGAATGTAATATGACACTTTTTGCGGCCAAGGTAACCCTCTCGAAAGATCAGGATGATGATGATCATCATCAGGATATTTGTTTCTTCATTTACCAGATCGGGATGACGTCATCATGATATTTGGAGCCTTTGTTAAACTTAGAACATGACGCCATCATGATATTTTGCTAACCGGATCATGTTTTGGAAAATATCCTGCCGAAGGGAAAATGTGATGATGATGATCATCAGGATATTTTCAAAAGGTCTTACTTCATCGGCAGGAGGACTTTACGAAATATCGGGTGAACAAACAAGATCATGATGATCTTGACAATATGACAGGATAAAAAATATGATGATGATCCTCCTCATCGAATTATCATGATGCTGACGTCATCATCATATTTCGTTTTCGGAGCACAAGGATGAGTTGAGGTCATCATGATATTTGCGCTAGGGTGATATTGTAAAATATGATCATGCTGTTGAGGAATGGAATATCACCTTCTTCTTAAAAGACAGGGTGATCGTCATGATATTGGAAAAAGGAGATCAGGAGGATATGAATATGATGATCCTCTTTATCGAATTATGATGATGATGTCTCCATCACTTAGTGAATTTCAGCGAATGACCCTCTTGTGAAAGATCAGGATGATGAGGATCATGATTATGCAAAAGGAGATCAGGGGGATATGAAGTCGTCATCATCATCTTAGCGAACTTCAGCAAATATCATGATGATGACCCTCCGATAGGTTTTTAACATGCACATGCAAATATACCGATGGTGGATTTTCTAAGTCAGGGTGATCAGCATGATATTATAAGATCAGGTAATGTTGAAATATCATGATGATGCTCGCGATACAAAAGACCACTCGACGGGGGAAACTTACCGTGACTTAAAGTTGACGTCATCATGATATTTGAACCTCAGGATATTATCGGGGGGGCATTTCAAATATGATGATGATGTCCTTCATACAGCAAAACCGAGTTATAAAATATGACCCTCCTAAAATCATGATGCGCATAAGGCCATTTGACGGGTAAAGGGCACTACCACCTAAGATTGACGTCCGGATATTGCGACTGCATGATTTTTATCGGGTGATAGACCAAGATCATGATGATCTTGACAACATGAAAAAATGATGATCACTTGCGATTATCAGGTTTGACCAAAACTTTGACCGTGCATAACTTCCACATATGGACGAATTTTCAAGTGAAGTAAAAGGCAAACCTGCATGGAATTTCAAGCTCTTTTTAAATATGAGGTCACAGAAATAAAATATGAACTTTGACAAACTGACCTCATGATGATGATGCACCTGACCTTCATTTTTACCAAACTATCAGAAAGCAGAAAAACACAAGTAGAAGCAAAAAGCAAAACATCAGCAGGGGTCCCCATTTTGTTAAGGAGCATAATGGGGCGTGTTGTGAACATCACAACAACTAGCAACCAAAACAAAACAATTAAATTCAAAGTGTTCAAGGAAACTAGATGAAATAAACTCATAACTCCCAACTATCTTTCCTATAAATTACTATTCAGCTTGAGACTCAAAGTATTCAATAAAGATGCATGAATTTCCATTTTCAGTTTAGTTGTGTGCATGTGATTAATTATCCTCATCTTGAAGATCGGTTGAACAAACCAGTGACTGACACTAGCCTACGTAGGTGAGGATATTCCCTCATAGCCGACCGGATAGAGCCTTGCTGCCAGCGAGCGTCTATAGCCCCGGCAAGGTTATCGTTACAATTCTCCTAAGTAGAGCCCCACTGCCAGCGAGCGTCCATAGCCTCGGTAGAGTTACTTAGATGGCTTAATCTAGATTTTCAGTATAATCCGCTTTATTCATTTATTTATTTATTTATTTTGTTTTCTAATTTTGAAAGATTTCATAAGATATAGCAATTTGTAACTTCATGATGCAAGGAGTGGACACTTGCTGAAATTAAGCTGAGAATTGTAATGGTAGCAAGGGTGACCTCAGATTTTTCACCTAATATCTACACTGGTATGTTCAACAAACCCAAGGATTTTAGGTGTGTCATCGTGAGAAACCTGCTTTCAATTCTCAATCACATTTATTGAATACAAAACTTCAGAAGGTGAACAACTCTCTACATTCATGACAGTGACAAATTATGTGTAAATTGCAAATGGTTAACCTGAATACCCTAAATTATATACTGTTTTGAATGGTTGCTAGTTTTGCTCCTTAATATTCTAAAGTAAAATAAAGATCCCTGCTGAGGAGAGAACAAACAAACCAAACAAACAGGCTGTACAAACAACACAACAAAAGAAAAACTGTACAAACAGAAAGAAACAAAAAGCAAAAACAAACAAAAAGGAACTATACAAACAACTAACCTAAAAAGAAAACAGCAAAAGAAGAACACAAAAAACAAAAACAACTACCCTACCAGACTATATACAAGCCTCTACAAGGCAATCAGAAACCCAGGAAAAAGACCCAGGAACACCCCTACTTGCATATTTCTTTAGGTTGTGCAGGAGTAACAGGGTACTAGTTATGGTCCTCATCATAGCAGATTTATCTTTGAATTCTGAAAAAAAAATCTGGTATTCTAGATTCATTGTGTTTATCAGAATAGCTCTTAATGACTAATAACTGAGGCAGCTCATTAGGGTTATGATTAATCCATATGCATGTCTTATCTCTTGAATTTCCATAATCAAAATAGCATTTATCATTATTTACTAAGGAAAGGAAAGAGACAACCTGATGTGCCTTTAACTCTGTGGAACACACTTGTTTATTAATAGCTAGCTTTTCATTTAGCTCTGCATTTTCATTGCCCAGCTCTATGTCTAGTCCTTTTTCAAGTTGAAAGATGAATGACTCTAGATGTATCATTTCTTCATCTTCATCCAGCCTTGTTCCTTCATTCTGGATGTTCAGTTTATCCTCAAATTTAGCAAACCTCTCAATGTTCTCATTAGTTTCCTGCACATCAGTACTTAAGTAAGTATCCTGATCATCATAATCTAACATACAAAAATTAATCATTTCTAAATCACTTGAGAGTAAAGGTGGGACAACATCTTTTGATTGACAGGAGTACTCCCCTGTTTTATTTTCAACATGGCATGGGGGTGATGTCTGATTGTGTACAGCAGCTCCATGATCCTCTATATCCTTTTTTTTCAAGAATTGCTTATCAGATGACTCATATTTGTCATTTAGTGAAGAGTCTAATCTTATTGACCTGCAACAATCTTGATTTTGATCATTTAATTCAAAGAAGTCAGTTGTAACACTAGGATTTACTTTCTTTTCTATGACTTCACTAGTTTCTACAGTAGGGATCTTATCAGTTTTAGTGTATTTTAATTTTGCCAATGCTTGTTTACATTTCTTTGCCAAATCATGTTCGTTAAAACTTTTCAGGCCAGACCCAGAGGTTTCTTCTTGACAAATATTCCTTAGTAATTCCATATATTTATCAAATGTATCAAGATGAACCTCACTTTCCTTTTCTTTTTCATTAAATCCTTTTTGCTTATTATCTAGAAAAGGGACATGAGCTGTGATTTCTTCTCTGCATTTTTTAGGATATTTATACTTTTCACTAACTTTAATCACATCCAGATCCTGACAAAAAAATAGATTTTTTTTCTTACTATTACATGATTCCTGCCAAGAGATCTTATTATCCTTTATTCCTAGCATTGGTTCCATCTTTGTATCCTCTGCACATTTAATGACCGTTGATGCTGCATCCTTCTGTCGCTCAATAATCTCCTCATTTCCCTGCCAACTTTCAGCCTTATACACATCTAAGAGAGAGATTAGTCCTTTCAAATATAAATCTAATCTTGTAAGAAAAGATAGACAATTAAGCTCACCATGCTCTGCGGACTCATGTATCCTACACCTTCCAAATAAACCATAGCTATATAAATTTTTAGGATAAAGCTGGTTATTCAAAACTTTCTGAAATGAAGGAATGTCAACTTGAAAACTGTCCCTATATGAGTCCATTGAAAATGGGACACTCTTTCAACTTTTTAGGCCTTTGAAATTTTATGAGATCTAACATATCTCAGAATATAACATTTAAAACTCAAAATTTTAACCCTAAACCAAATCAGGCCCTCCTTCTAGCGCCAGAAAACTGTTGATGATTACAATATACAGCCTTCTAGCCCTCCTTCTAGCGCCAGAAAACTGTTGATGATTACAATAGACAGCCTTCTAGCCCTCCTTCTAGCGCCATAAAACTGTTGATGACTATTTTGATGCAATCATAACAATAAGTTAAAATTCACATATAATGAACTGAAACTATACTTGAAAGATAAGAAGGAATCATTTGAGATTCAACTAATCCCAAGTCTACAATGGTTCGGTTGGTCAAGTTCAGTTGGTCAATGTGAAGCTGTAATGTTCAAGGGGCCTTACGTAGTTTAGGTTTGTTTGGTGGTTTACTGGACTAAGAATATGCAAAAAGGTCATAGATTTCAACAAGTATTCTATTCATTTGCATACAAGTGTTACCGGGCTGCAAGTTTTAGATGGTTTTCTTAAATTTTTGCAGCTTTCTTCTTTATCTATTTATGAAAACTATCTACTTATAGCTCTGTTATGCACGCTTCTTCAAATTTGAGACAACTTCCTTTAGATTTCTACGTTTTCAGCTAAATATTTCAGATGGGTTGGGAAAAGTTAGAAAGATCTAATCTATACCTCATTTAATCTATCGAAGGATCTAATTGTTTCTGTTATGCACTATGTAAATACCACAGTAATTTGATCAAATCCACAGTAAAAAACCTTAAATGTAAGTTCTGAGCATTTTCACAAACATACACTTAAAATTGCAAGCTCTCAAAGAAGATATTTCAAAATACAAAGAAGGGCAGGAGAACACTCAGAAGATAGATGCAGAACTCCAGATTCTATTGTATTAGAAACGAATAGTCATACATGATTTACAACGTAGGAATGACTCTTAGTTTCATTGATCATACTACATAGAACTTACAAGCTTTACAGATACAGTAAGGCAGCCAGACATTCCACGCGCACCTTACTGCAGACAAACAGGCGACCTCCTTCTTCTCCTTCTAAACTATGCCCAGAAAGGCTCTACAATTCTGGCAAAATCCTAAAATCCCTGTGTAAACTATTACAGTGTAGAGAGGCACAATATAAAGACATTCTGATGGTCCTCACTACGGTAAAAACCTAACTGAACCCCTGGTTCAAACCCCTGGTTACAGCAATAAATACAGGTGAACCAGCTCTCAAAAATATCTCTGAGCAGTGTCAAATCTGGGCAAAATATTGCCCCTTCTGAGAAGTTCCGGCAGCTGGGTAATAACTTCTGTTTGTCTGTTGCAGTAATACCTTCAGCTGCAACCTTGTTCTTTACTTGAATGGCCTTGACTTTTCGCATTTCATCCTTATCTTCTTGCTCCTGAGATCAGATTTCCCTCCTCCATGAGGTCACTGTGTTGACTTTCCAGCTGCTTCCTCAACTGCAAGCCTGCAAGACAAGACAAGCAATAAGTATTTCATTTATCACATAAAGAACATGAAATTAAAATAAGCGTTTAAATCCAGGTGACTGCGCAAGATTATGGAAATCGGATCCAGAATACTCCTCAAACGCGCCCAAAATGCGTTCAGACTGCTCAAAATTCATCGGGTCAACTATCGCTGACCAGGAAAATGCCACAGGCGCCAAAAAAACACTCTAAAATTCCACCGCTTCATTTCCCGCCCATCGGCCTGACTATCGCTATCGGCGTGTCAAAAAAACATGTTGGTCGATATTCACTTCATCATCATGATATTCTGGAAATATGATGCTCTCCCTCCTGAAGGTCCAGATGATGTCATCATGATATTTCGCTTCTGCATATTGGGGGAAAAAACAACATCATCATCATCATCATGTTGAAGGAGAAAGGAGGATATGGAATATGATCCTGCTGCTGAGGAAAGGAAGAAAATGATGGTGACGTCATCGTCATATTCGGGCTTCATTAAAGTGCAAAAAATGACGTCATCATCATGTTCAGTTAAGATCAGGGGATAATTGTGATATCGGGTCACCTAAGGAGCATGATCAGGATGATGAATGTAATATGACCCTTTTTGCGGCCAAGGTAACCCTCTCGAAAGATCAGGATGATGATGATCATCATCAGGATATTTGCTTCTTCGTTTACCAGATCGGGATGACGTCATCATGATATTTGGAGCCTTTGTTAAACTTAGAACATGACGTCATCATGATATTTCGCTAACCGGATCATGTTTTGGAAAATATCCTGCCGAAGGGAAAATGTGATGATGATGATCATCAGGATATTTTCAAAAGGTCTTACTTCATCGGCAAGAGGACTTTACGAAATATCGGGTGAACAAACAAGATCATGATGATCTTGACAATATGACAGGATAAAAAATATGATGATGATCCTCCTCATCGAATTATCATGATGCTGACGTCATCATCATATTTCGTTTTCGGAGCACAAGGATGAGTTGAGGTCATCATGATATTTGCGCTAGGGTGATATTGTAAAATATGATCATGCTGTTGAGGAATGGAATATCACCTTCTTCTTAAAAGACAGGGTGATCGTCATGATATTGGAAAAAGGAGATCAGGAGGATATGAATATGATGATCCTCTTTATCGAATTATGATGATGATGTCTCCATCACTTAGTGAATTTCAGCGAATGACCCTCTTGTGAAAGATCAGGATGATGAGGATCATGATTATGCAAAAGGAGATCAGGAGGATATGAAGTCGTCATCATCATCTTAGCGAACTTCAGCAAATATCATGATGATGACCCTCCGATAGGTTTTTAACATGCGCATGCAAATATACCGATGGTGGATTTTCTAAGTCAGGGTGATCAGCATGATATTATAAGATTAGGTAATGTTGAAATGTCATGATGATGCTCGCGATACAAAAGACCACTCGACGGGGGAAACTTACCGTGACTTAAAGTTGACGTCATCATGATATTTGAACCTCGGGATATTATCGGGGGGGCGTTTCAAATATGATGATGATGTCCTTCATACAGCAAAACCGAGTTATAAAATATGACCCTCCTAAAATCATGATGCGCATAAGGCCATTTGACGGGTAAAGGGCACTACCACCTAAGATTGACGTCTGGATATTGCGACTGCATGATTTTTATCGGGTGATAGACCAAGATCATGATGATCTTGACAACATGAAAAAATGATGATCACTTGTGATTATCAGGTTTGACCAAAACTTTGACCGTGCATAACTTCCACATATGGACGAATTTTCAAGTGAAGTAAAAGGCAAACCTGCATGGAATTTCAAGCTCTTTTTAAATATGAGGTCACAGAAACAAAATATGAACTTTGACAAACTAACCTCATGATGATGACCACCCTCATCCAATATCATGATGATGATGCACCTGACCTTCATTTTTACCAAACCGCCAGAAAGCAGAAAAACACAAGCAGAAGCAAAAAGCAAAACATCAGCAGGGGTCCCCATTTTGCTAAGGAGCATAATGGGGCGTGTTGTGAACATCACAACAATAATGCCTCATAGGTGTGAGGGGGATTTATTACACTAACACTACTCTTAACACGGGTTTTCCTAATAGGGTTCAAAAATTTCCTTCTACTCCCTAATCATAATGAATTTACAGTTGATCACATTAATGGATCATTTTTCAACAAAGCCCGATCATCTGTTCTCTTTCCCATTTTCTGAAATTTAATATTAATTTCTCCTCCTTAACTTAGCATTTTCAAAAAAATTTGTTCATTTGCCCTCTCTTCTGTTTCTCTAAAATTTAATTTTGATTGTATTTCTATCACATTCTCCTTTCTGTTTTGTAAGGTTTCTCTATGTTTATCTTGCTTTTCTTCCCATTCTCTATCAATCAAAGTTATCACTGCATCCTTTACATTATTCCTAATTTGTTGGTAGACCAGATCACTTAAACAGGGTTTACTATCTTCGCTTGACATAGTCTCCTAGGTTTCCGCTCTGGTTTAATTCAACATTTGAATGAATTTTGATAATTAACTTGTCCCTAATCAGGATTGACAGTAGGTCAAACTTACTTAGTTCTCTTAGCCCATTTCAGAAATGCCGCGCATTTTCTCCTCTTTGTTTTTCAAGGTTAACTTTTCTTTCTCTTTTCTCTCTTTTTCTCAATTTGGTGTTTACTCCATCTATAGTCTGAGTTCACAGTGGTCGCATATGGAATGCATATGATGGCTTATTTACATTTATAAAGAGACACATATCTATATAAATACAAATAAGCATATATAACATGTATATATGCTTATTTGCATTTAATATTTTAGATATATTTTTCTTTTCGTTTGCTTGGTATTTTTAAGTGAAAATTACTAAATTCTAAAAGCGCAACTCCCCTACAATTTGAATTAATATAATTATATATATTATCGTCAAAATAAAGCCCCTAGTTTATTTATTCTTTTTACAAGATTACCTATAGATAATGTATATATATATATGTATATATGTATGTATATATATGTATATAGATATATGTATATACATATATATATATACATATATGTATATATATATACATATATATATATTATTTATTTAAATCTTATATTTTATATATAACATTGAGTATTGTTTTATTTCCATTCATACCTTTCTTTTGAATTTCATTGGGGAACAAAACCTAATTTTTTTTTTGTTGGTTTGCATTGGCTGTGCAGGTTCTAAGGCGGCAGCGACCATGGAGACCATAGTTTGGAGATTAGTCACAGGCGGAGGAAGCCACAGTGGTGGCCACAGAGGTGGAGAATGCCGCAGGGAGTGGTGGACGAGCGGAGGGATGGGTGGTGGCCATAGGAAGCGGTGGAGGCGGAGGGATTGCGAAGGTGGATCTATGGCGGAGGACGGGATCACGGGAGCAGGACGCATGGAGCCGCAGAGGGTTGCGGCTTGGGGTGGACTGTGGGGATTTTAGGGTTGGTGGGGGCGTGGGGAGGGACGGAGCCCCACCCACATCCCACTACGTGGGGTGTGGGAGGGGCGGAGCCCAACCCACATCCCACTACATGGGGTATGGGTGGGGCCCCGCCCCCTCCCCACATCCACTATGAAAGCGATGGTGGTGGGGGGTTCGAACCCCCCCACCACCACCTAGTAATTTTTTTTTTTTAAATCATTGTGGTTTCAAACAAAACCTACGATCTATTCCATTTTAATTTCCCATTAAAATTTTCATTTTTTTCAGTTTATAATATATATAAATATAAATAAATAAATATATATATATATATACATACATATATACATATGTACTACATATATACATATGTACATATATATATACATATGTATATATATGTATATATGTATATATATGTATATACATATATATATACATATATATACATATACATATATATACATATACATATATATATCTCCATTACTCAAATCAATACAAACCATAGTCTCATTAATAAATCTCTTAACTGTAAAAACACAGAATGTTTATATATATATATATTTATATTTATAAAATTTTAATAAATAATTTTCTATCAATTAATTTATAGGACAAAATATTGAGTTTAAATTTATAATGAGTTCTCATATAAATTTGTATTCAAATGCAACTCAATTATGAATGAAAATATAAATATAGAGTATTACACAAGGATAATCAAGTGAAATTTTCTCTCAATTATATTTTAATTTCAAGTCAAAAATTTTGATTTAGAATAGTAAGGATTTAATTAATTACAATTTAATTCAAAAGCATAACTATAATCCAAGTTCAATTATTTCAAAGTGACAAAATTACTACTTCATACAATTCATTAAATTTACCAATTTCACTAAATCTTTCAATGAAATAAGTTTTAACAAACTTTGTATTTTTCCATAGCAACTAACTTTCAACTTTATAAATAGGATTATAAGAAAATAGACAATTCTAATATCCTTTTAAAACAAATTTTCTTTTCTTAATAATTTCATAAATGGCAACAAAATGTAATAAACATTACAAACGAAACTATAATTACAATGAAGAGGATTTCCTCTTAACTCAAAAATACCAAAATTACAACAGTAGAAGGAGAAATCTCTCCTCTTGGGAATCAACAAGGATGAAGCTATTAAATGTCCAAGCTCTCCTTAAGACTTAAGGAAAATAAAATATTTTCCAAGTTCAAATAATCTTCTCCAAGCTTCACAATAAGCTCCAAGAACCTGCATATCACACAAGAGAAGATAACACCACTCAACTTGCTCTCCTCCCTACCGTAGACCCGCAAGAGGGTCACCCCCGAGCTAGGGAGATCATCCACACACCTAGGGTATTCCAACATCCACTCCACAACAAGGTAATATAACATCCCAAAACACAATTACACCCATGGCTAGTTACATAACAAAAACTCAACCACAGTGAGTTTAAGAAGGGGTAGGAGAGTGGACACACTCAACTCTAGAGTGCCACCCTTTAACACAAATTTCTCATGGCCTCAAGCCAAACTTATTAACAAAAATTCCAAGGAGTTCATATTTTAGCTCTCAAGCCATATAACAAATTTTCTCAAAGTCACACAAATGCCCTCAAGGCTTTCAACATCCCAAAACAAGGAATGAACTCGAGGAGGATCACTCCTCCCCTACCCCACACTTGATGAGCATTTCTCCCAAGTGGAAGAAGCTCTGTCAACATCCCAATAAAAATTTCCCTACAATAATAAAAAAAAATACAACATAAACAAAAATAAACATTTTCACATATCCTTCATGCAACAAATAGAAAATACAAAGGAAAGGCCTTGAAATCCAACCTTAAAAAGCCCCTTTAATGGATGTAGTTGATGTAGAGCTCCACTAAAATCTCCTCCAACCTAAGTCACCAAACTCCCTCTATCCTCCTCTAAAAAAAATAATTTCCAATAATAAAAATCTCCAAAATTCAACAACCTCTCTCCCTATCCCAAGTGGGATTAAAATAACCCATTCCATGAGTTTAGAGGAATGGGGAGGTGAAACTTGTCACCTCCTCACTCTTCCTCTCAAACACTATTGTGTCCCAAGGGATGGGTGTTGACACATGTCACTCACCCATCCCCAAAGTCTTCTTTATCCCTTACCACATGTCATCTCTCTTACACATGGGAGAGAAAAGGGGAGTTAAAGAGGGAAAGGGTGACACATGTCTCCCCTTCCTTCCTTCTCATGAAGGACCAAAAAACTCATGGGGACTCTCAGCAATAGTGAAGGAGACTTGAAGTCAAGTCCTCCACAATTGGTGGATCTTGGAGTCATCCTTAACCTTGGGAATGGAAAAGGGATGGGCTTGAGTGTTGGTACCACTCATCCTATCCCTCCCATACCTCCAAATTCGTCACTTAACTTCACTGTGAAGTTAAGGTGACCATATGGAGGTTAACCAAGGGTTACCGAAGTCAAAAGGGACCCTAGACCCATGGGGTATAACCCAGGGTCAATTTTAACCTAGTTAGGACACTCAGGGTCAAGTTAAGACACAAGAAAAAGGGTCTCAAAAATTTAAAATTTAGAAAATAAAATTCAAATACATTTCTTACAATGTACAAATCATAATTCAAATTTACAAGAGGGTAGACCTAACCCATTCAACCTCATGCAAGACAACATTACAACATTAAATCAAACACAGAGTTGATCTTGGTTCCTTGTGGAACTAGATCAGCTTAACAAGGGATTACAACATCAGGTGTGGAATAATCTCCTATATCTGTGATTTTGTTAGAAATACCTGCACACTCAATTTCAAAGTTAATTCCACATATAAATAATATAGCCGAAGTAAATTTAATACATGCATTCCTAAAACATACCACAGCTCTCATAAACAAAATGAAATTACATTACAATTTTCTCTCTAACATCACCCAATTAGTTTTCCTATAATGTAAACATTAATTAAACATCACCCAATTAATTTTCCTATAAAATAAACATCTGTCAAACATCATCCAATTTTTTTTCTCTTAAAGTAAACATCTATCTAACATCACCCAATTAGTTTTCCTTTAACATAATAAGGTTTAATAGTTTAAAAATCTAGGATCAACAGTCCCACAAATATAAAAGTATCAACAATAGTAAGGTAAATAGTCACATGAACTGAATGAAAAATGGTAGGCCTCACATCCTCTCCCCCTAAGATGGTACTTCCTCCTGGAAGTCGTCAAAGAGGTGAGTATAAAGAGTCCTCAGTCTTGCTGCATCCTCCCATGTCGCAGTGACCTCATCATACATGTCCCACTGGACCCTAACCTGGTCTAGCTCTCGACCTCGAAGGCCCAGTGTCTGACAAGCCAATATTCGAATTAGCTCCAAAGTCAGCTATCCGTCTGCCTCTACCTGAAGAGCACTCCAATCCAATATGTGAGATAAGTTAGAGATGTAATGACGTAAAACAGAAATATGAAAGACATCGTGGATACGCGATAGGCTAGGTGGCAAGGCTAGACATTAGGCTACAGGTCCTATCCGCTCTAAAATCTCAAAAGGTCCTACAAACCGAGGTGCGATCTTAGAGCCCTTTCCGTAACGGATTGGACTCTTGTGCGGTCGCACTCTCAAAAATACCCTGTCACCCAGTGAGAAGCTCCGATCAGTTCTCTTAGCATCAGCATACTTCTTCTGTCTATCATGTGCCTCCTGAAGTCTCTGTCTAATCAGTGTAACCTGCTGCTCCATATCCTGAACTATCTCTGGACCAATGGCAACCTTGTCGTCTATCTGATCCCAACTCAATGGTGTCTTGCACAATCTACCGTATAAAGCCTAGAAAGAAGGCATACCCAACGAGCTGTGATTACCATTATTATAGGTGAACTCAACTAGATACAGATACTTCTCCCATCTAGACTGATGGTCCATAACATACATATGAAGCATATCTTCTAACCCCTGATTAACTCTCTCTGTCTATCCATCGGTCTCAGGATGGTAAGCTGAACTGAAGTTGAGTTGTGTGCCCAATGCCTAATGTAAGGCTCTCCAAAATAATGAAGTGAATACGAAGTCTCTATTGGAAATGATGTGGCGAGGTACTCCATGAAGTCTAACAATCTGATCTAGAAACACTCTCACCACTGATGGTGCATTGTACATCATGTGTGCAGGTGAGAAATGCGCCACCTTGGTCAACTTGTCAACTGTCACCATGATGGCATCATGACGACATGATGACATAGGTAGACTAATGATAGAGTCCATGGAAATGGTGTCCCATTTCCACTCATGTATCTCGTGAGGGTACAACAGTCCTGCTGGATGCTGATGCTCGGCCTTGCCCCTCTGACACTCAAGGCAATGAGCAACATATTTTGCAATGTTGCGTCTCATCCTAGCCCAATGATATAACTGTCGCAAATCAGCATGCATCTTCTTCACTCTTGGATGTGTGGCATAGGGTGCCCGATGAGTCTTTGAAAGAATTACTACATGCAAATCACCCGCACGGGGTACATAGATGCGCTGCCAATGTCTAAGCAAACCATCAGACTCAAGGGAATACCCTACGAATTTGCCCTTAAGGGCCCTCTGATTCTGAATTTCCTGCTTCACCTCAAGAAACCACTCGTCCTCAGGCAAATGCTGTAAGATGCGATCTCTCAAGTCTATCCTCAATGTCAAGGTCAGGATCTCATGGCACCTTCGACTCAAAGCATCAGCGACCACGTTCTCCTTCCCTTTGATGTAGTGGACATCAAAGTCATACTCACATAAGAACTCCATCTAATTCCGCTGATGAGTGTTCAAATTTGGCTATGTGAAAATGTACTGTAAGCTATGGTGATCTGAATGGAGCTCAAAGCGTCGACCTAAAAGGAAATGTCTCCAACGAACAAGAGCATGAATAACTACTGCGAGCTCTAAATCATCAGTAGGGTAGTTTAGCTCATGTGTTTTGAGCTTACGTGATTCGTATGCAATCACTCTACCACCCTACATAAGCACGGCTCCCAAACCCTCTAATTATGCATCTGTGCAAACAACAAAATCCTCTACAGGATTTGGAACTGCTAAAATGGGAGTGTTGGTAAGATGCTCCTTGAGGACCCCAAAGGCCCTCTCACACTACTCAGTCCAAGTGCAACGTTTCCCTTTTTGCTAAAGGGAAGTGATGGGATGTGCTATCCTAGAAAAACCCTCGACAAACCTATGGTAATAACCAGCTAATCCCATAAAGCTCCTAACTTCTATCACACTGGTGGGTGCTGGCCAGTCCTGAATCACTCTGATCTTCGATGGATCTACGGAGATGCCATCACTTGATAAGATGTGCCCCAAATACTACACCTCTGTCCTAAAGAAGGCACACATCGCTAGGTTGCCATAAAACTGCTACTCTCGTAAGCACCGCAACACCTGATGCAGATGGTCCACATGTTCCTCCTTGGTTCATGAATAGATCAAAATATTATCAAGAAATATGATCACGAACTGATCCAAGTAAGTGCAGAACACCCCGTTCATGAGACTCATGAACACTGCAGGGGCATTCGTTAAACCAAAGGGTACCATGGTAAACTCATAATGGCCATATTTGGTTTGAAAAGCAGTCTTATGAATGTCTGCCTCTATGATGCACAATTGGTGATACCTAGATTTTAGATCAATTTTTAAGATCACTTTGGCTCCTTGCATCTAATCAAAGAGGTCATCAATCCTAGGCAGAGGATAACGGTTCTTCACTGTCACCTTGTTCAACTGCCTGTAATCTATGCATAGTCGAAGAGATCCATCCTTCTTCTTCACGAAGATAACTGGTGCGCCCCATGGTGAAACGCTAGGTCGGATGTGTCCCTGCTCAAGTAACTCCTCTAACTGCAGTTTGAGTTCTGTAGGCTCATGTGTAGTCATCCTATAGGGTGCACGAGATACTCGCTCTGCACCTGACACCAAGTCGATGTGGAAATCAACCTCTCTGCATGGAGGCATACCTGGTAATTCTGGCAGAAATACATCGGCAAAGTCTCTCAGGATAGGGTGATCATCTAAGGTAGCCTCAGGCTCATCCTCTAATCTGTTACTGACCGTAATAGCAAACATCTAATAACCTTTCTGCATGCAATGCTTAAGCTACTGAGCGAAAATCATATGTACAGTCATGGGCTTCTGAATGCCCACTATCTCAACCTGTGTGCCATGATCGTCTAAGCAGCTAATCATCCTCTGGTGACAATCTAGCTTGGCTCTATGAGCCGCAAGCTAGTCCATATCTAGAACTACACCGTAGGATCCTAATGGCATAACCCTAAGGTCACATGATGTAGTGAAGGAACCCAAGGTGATCTCACAATCCCTAACCAAGGTATCTACTGACATCCTGGCCCCAGAGGTAAACTCAACCTCCCACCTTATGTCCTGCCTAGAAGCCACTAGCCTGCAACGTTCCACTAATGATGTAGACAGAAAAGAATCCATAGCTCCAGAGTAAAAAAGAATAGAGATGGGGAAATCCCTAATCGTACCTACTGTCTTAATGACTGAAGCCTAAAAATTAGCCTAGCAATTATCAACTGCTGCAAACATGTGGTGGGACATGCCCACATCACCTACAATCTACTCAAAAACCTCTTGAATGGGGTTGTCCCCCTGCTATAAATCCCTGTGGACACTCTCTGGCCAAATGCCCTACCCCACCACATACATAACACGGGCCCCTACCCTGTAACTATACTGACTGAGTTCTACCCGACTGTTGCTATCCAGTCTGTCCAGTGGACCCCTGTGAACCTCTATATGACTGCTGAGACCTCGCGGATCCTGCAGATGATCCCTGCTATCTCTGATCTCTACATGGGCCCTGTTGCTACTAACCACAGTTCTGTCCTCCCTGAACCCTCTGCTAGGGTCTAGATCTCTGTTGATGCTGCTGCTGCTGCTATTGTGGAGGCCTAGGAGGTAATGATGAAGAATTATATCCTCCTCTCTGTGGTGTGTTTTAAGGTCTACGAAAGTTCTGCTATTGTTGGGGATTACGATCCTGATACTGTGGGTGTGAATTCTACCCTCATCCCTGAATTTCCTCTACAATAAGAGCCTTTTCAACTGCCTCACTCATAGTCTGGGGATCTGCCATATGTACTGGTCCTACTATCCCGTGATTCAAGCCTCTGATGAATTTGTGTACTAGGAGTTTCTCATCATGGAAGTACTTCGCGTAACGAGAAATCTCAATGAACCGGCTCTCATATTGAGCAACTGTGAGTCCTTTCTGCTATAAATCATGGAACTCATCTATCCTGCGCTATTTGTAATGCTCTGACAAATATCGCACATTAAAGCGCTCTATGAAGATGTCCCAAGTGAGTGTATCTAAGGATAGTTAGTGCTTGCACTCCTCAGTGCACCACCAGGTAGCTACTGCATCTCTCAGGAGATATACTACCACTCGTGCTTTCATGTTTCTCTCATAAGGCCGCAACATGAAACACCTATCTAGACTAATCAGCCAAGCCTTAGCCACAACTCCCTCTGTAGCTCCTGTGAAGGTAGGTGGGTTGAGCCTAAGTAGGTCTCTGATGGGGTCTTCTCTGTCTCTAAGTCTCACCACTAGCTCATCCAACCTATACACGTACGGTCCATGATATATCTGCTCTACTCTCCTAGTCTCATCTCATCTCAAAAGTCTCAAAGGACTCCTACTCCGTGCATGGTAGGCTAACCCTACCTCCTCTACTGTAGTGTCCAAGATCTCTATGAAAGGCTCTGTGCATGGCACCTCTCATGGATTGATGCGGGACTCAACATATGGCTCAGCACATGACTCAGCACGCGGCTCCTTACATGGCTCCTCTCGTGGATCAACGCGAGGCTCATCATGTGGCTCTGGAATAGCTGGCGGTAATCTTTCTAACATGGCCTGCAGTGTCTATAGAATTTGTGGACCTATGTCAAATACTGGTGGTGCTTGTGGTACTAGTGGGTTTGCTATAACTGCAGGTGTCCATCGCTCTGCTGAGGAATCACTGTGCACCTCGACAAATGCTATGTTGCGCGATCGCGCCCATCGAACACGTCGGGGAGGCATCCTACAAAACAATGTAGACACTAATTAATCAAAGTTGCAGAATAAATAACGTACCCAAATATGCCCAGTGTTTAAACTTGTGCTCTGATACCAAATGTCATGCCCACATTTCCCATGTGGTCACAACACACATCACATGTGTAAATATAAATTTTTTTCCCATGCTTCCCTAGAAACCCCCTCGCACGCGTAAGTGTGCTCAGTGCATATGCTTAAGGCATAAACATTACAGTTGTCAGTGAGGTAATACGCACACGTGCACACACCCAAACATAAGAAGGCCAACAAGGGGGTCTTCACGACGCGGATAACGTTGCTATAAGGGTTGAACTTACTAAGCTCCTAAACCCTATATTCCAAAAAAATCCAGTAGCATAACGCCTCACAGGTGTGAGGGGGATTTATTACACTAACACTACTCTTAACACGGGTTTTCTTGATAGGGTTAACAAATTTCCTTCTACTCCCTAATCATAATGAATTTACAGTTGATCACATTAATGGATCATTTTTCAACAAAGCCCGATCATCTGTTCTTTTTCTCGTTTTCTAAAATTTAATATTAATTTCTCCTCCTTCTGAGCTAGCATTTTCAACAAAGCCTGTTCATTTGCCCTCTCTTCCGTTTCTCTGAAATTTAATTTTGATTGTATTTCTATCACATTCTCCTTCCTATTTTGTAAGGTTTCTCTATGTTTATCCTGCTTTTCTTCCCGTTCTCTATCAATCAGAGTTATCACTGTATCCTTTACATTATTCCTAATTTCTTGGTAGACCAGATCACTTAAACAGGGTTTACTATCTTCGCTTGACATAGTCTTCTAGGTTTCCACTCTAGTTTAATTCAATGTTTGAATGAATTTTGATAATTAACTTGTCCCTAATCAGGATTAACGGTAGGTCAAACCTACTTAGTTCTCTTAGCCCATTTCAGAAATGCCGCACATTTTCTCCTCTATGTTTTTCAAGGTTAACTTTTCTTTCTTTGTCTCTCTTTTTCTCAATTGGGCATTTACTCCATCTACAGTCCGAGTTCATAGTGGTCGTATATGGAATGCATATGATGGCTTATTTACATTTATAAAGATACACATATCTATATAAATGCAAATAAGCATATATAACATGTATATATGCTAATTTGCATTTAATATTTTAGATTATATTTTTCTTTTTATTTTCTTGGTATTTTTAAGTGAAAATTACTAAATTTCGAAATCGCAACTCCCCTACAGTTTGAATTAATATAATTATATATATTATTGTCAAAATAAAGCCCCTAGTTTATTTATTCTTTTTACAAAATTACCCATAGATAATATATTTATATATATAAATATAAATATAAATATATATATATATATATATATATATTATTATGTAAATGAATTTACAAATTTATTAGCAAACAAATAATTTATATATATATATATATTATTTATTTAAGTCTTATATTTTATATTTATTTATTTTTTTATATATAACATTAAGTATTGTTTTATTTCCATTCATACTTTTCTTTTGAATTTCATTGGGGAACAAAACCTAATTTTTTTTTGTTGGTTTGCATTGGCTGTGCAGGTTCCAAGGAGGCGGTGGCCATGGAGACCATAGTTTGGAGATTAGTCGTGGGTAGAGAAAGCCACAGTGGTGGCCGCAGAGGTGGAGAATGTCACAGGGAGCGGCGGATGAGCGAAGGGAGGGGTAGTGGCCACAGGAAGCAGCGGAGGCGGAGGGATCGCAGAGGTGGATCTATGGTGGAGAACGGGATCATGGGGAGCAGGATGCATGGATCCGCAGAGGCTCACGGCTTGGGGTGGACTGTGGGGATTTTAGGGTGTGGGGAGCAATGGAGCCCCACCCACATCCCACTACGTGGGGTGTGGGTGGGGCTCCGCCCCCTCCCCACACCCACTATGAAAGCGATGGTGGTGGGGGGTTCAAACCCCCCCACCACCACTCTGTAATTTTTTTTTTTTAAATCACTGTGGTTTCAAACAAAACCTATGATATATTCCATTTTAATTTCCCATTAAAATTTTCATTTTTTTTTCAGTTTATAATATATTTGTATATCTCCATTACTCAAATCAATATAAACCACAGTCTCATTAATAAATCTCTTAACTGTAAAAACACAGAATGTAACTTATCTATCTATCTATATATATATATATATATATATATATATACAATTTTAATAAATAATTTTCTGTCAATTAATTTATAGGACAGAATATTGAATTTAAATTTATAATGAGTTCTCATATAATTTGTATTCAAATGCAACTTAATTATGAATGAAAATATAAATATAGAGTATTACACAAGGATAATGAAGTGAAATTTTCTCTCAATTATATTTTAATTTCAAGTCAAAAATTTTGATTTAGAATAGTAAGCATTTAATTAATTACAATTTAATACAAAAGCATAACTATAATCCAAGTTCAATTATTTCAAAGTGACAAAATTACTACTTCATATAACTCATTAAATTTACCAATTTCACTAAATCTTTCAATGAAATAAGTTTTAACAAACTTTGTATTTTTCCATAGCAACTAACTTTCAACTTTACAAATAGGATTATAAGGAAATAGACAATTCTAATATCCTTTTCAAAAAAAAATTCTTTTCTTAATAATTTCATAAATGGCAACAAAATGTAATAAACATTACAAATGAAACTATAATTACAATGGAGAGGATTTCCTCTTAACTCAAAAATACCAAAATTACAACAATAGAAGGAGAAATCTCTCCTCTTAGGAATCAACAAGGATGAAGCTATTAAATGTCCAAGCTCTCCTTAAGACTTAAGGAAAATAAAATATTTTCTAAGTTCAAATAATCTTCTCCAAGCTTCACAATAAGCTCCAAGAACCTGCATATCACACAAGGGAAGAAAACACCACTCAACTTGCTCTCCTCCCTACCGTAGACCCGCAAGAGGGTCACCCCCGAGCTAGGGAGATCATCCACACACCTAGGGTATTCCAACATCCACTCCACAATAAGGCAATATAACATCCCAAAACACAATTACACCCATGGCTAGTTACACAACACAAACTCAACCACAGTGAGTTTAACAAGGGGTAGGAGAGTGGACACACTCAATTCTAGAGTGCCACCCTTCAACACAAATTTCTCATGGTCTCAAGCCAAACTTATTAACAAAAATTCCAAGGAGTTCATATTTTGGCTCTCAAGCCATATAACAAATTTTCTCAAAGTCACACAAATGCCCTCAAGGCTTTCAACATCCCAAAACAAGGAATGAACTCGAGGAGGACCACTCCTCCCCTACCCCACACTTGTTGAGCATTTCTCCCAAGTGGAAGAAGCTCTGTCAACATCCCAATAAATGTTTCCCCACAATAACAAAAAAAATACAACATAAACAAAAATAAACATTTTCACACATCCTTCATGCAACAAATAGAAAATGCAAAGGAAAGGCCTTGAAATCCAACCTTAAAAAGCCCCTTTAATGGATGTAGTTGATGTAGAGCTCCACTAAAATCTCCTCCAACCTAAATCACCAAACTCCCTCTATCCTCCTCCTCCAAAAAAAGACAATTTCCAATAATAAAAATCTCCAAAATTCAACAACCTCTCTCCCTATCCCAAGTGAGATTAAAATAACCCATTCCATGAGTTTAGAGGAATGGGGAGGTAACACTTGTCACCTCCTCACTCTTCCTCTCAAACACTATTGTGTCCCAAGGGATGGGTGTTGACACATGTCACTCACCCATCCCCAAAGTCTTCTTTATCCCTTACCACATGTCATCTCTCTTACACATGGGAGAGAAAAGGGGAGTTAAAGAGAGAAAGGGTGACACATGTCTCCCCTTCCTTCCTTCTCATGAAGGACCACAAAACTTCATGGGGACTCTCACCAATAGTGAAGGAGACTTGAAGTCAAGTCCTCCACAATTGGTGGATCTTGGAGTCATCATTAACCTTGGGAATGGAAAAGGGATGGGCTTGAGTGTTGGTACCACTCATCCTATCTCTCCCATACCTCCAAATTCGTCACTTAACTTCACTGTGAAGTTAAGGTGACCATACAGAGGTTAACCAAGGGTTATCCAAGTCAAAAGGGACCCTAGACCCATGGGATATAAGCCAGGGTCAATTTTAACCTAGTTAGGACACCCAGGGTCAAGTTAAGACACAAGAAAAAGGGTCTCAAAAATTTAAAATTTAGAAAATGAAATTCAAATACATTTCTTACAACACAAATCATAATTCAAATTTACAAGAGGGTAGACCTAACCCATTCAACCTCATGCAAGACAACATTACAACATTAAATCAAACACAGAGTTGATCTTAGTTCCTCGTGGAACCAGATCGGCTTAACAAGGGATTACAACATCAGGTGTGGAATAATCTCCTGTATCTGTGGTTTTGTTAGAAATACCTACACACTCAATTTCAAAGTTAATTCCACATATAAATAACATAACTGAAGCAAATTTAATATATGCATTTGTAAAACATACCACAGCTCTCATAAACAAAATAAAATTACATTATAATTTTCTCTTTAACATCACCCAATTAGTTTTCCTCTAATGTAAACATTAATCAGACATCATCCAATTAGTTTTCCTATAAAATAAACATCTATCTAACATCACCCAATTTGTTTTCTCTTAAAGCAAACATCTATATAACATCACCCAATTAGTTTTCCTTTAACATAATAAGGTTTAATAGTTCAAAAATCTAGGATCAACAGTCCCACAAATATAAAAGTATCAGCAACAGTAAGGTAAATAGTCACATGAACAGAATGAAAAAGGGTAGGCCTCACACTCTCTGATAACAACATTGATTCTTGGGACAAATTCATGAGGGTGTTTAGATTGCAATATGGGGATAGGATTGACCCCAAAATTTCCATCCATAATCTCACAACCATCAAGAGGGCTATCAATGAGAGAATAGCTAATTGATCATAACTATGAGAAAGGTACCTCCTCATATGAGACCTAATGAATCGATGTGTTTAGTTTTATATTGTGGTGCATTTGATTAGAATCTTGGTTATTTTTTGAGGGACAAGAGTCCCCAAACATTAAGGGAAGCATATGCTATAGCTATAAATATTGAGAGTAATATGAGATCTTTAGGGAAGCACATTAAAATAGCCGATGTGAAGTTATCCTAGCCAGATAAGCATGTTTTCAATAAACCCCTCACTACTGATGATAAGTTAGACAAACTTATGGGGGTTGTGAAAGATTTGACTTATAAGGTTGCCAGAAATGACAAAGGGTTGCCACCTCAAGGTGTTACAACACATTTTAATGAAGTTCAAAGGCTACATAATAGACCTTATACTACTAATTGGTCTAATAGACCATAGTAGAATGATAGATAGGTTTCTCCTAGCTACATGAATTTCAAACAGCTTGAAAGGGACACCCCTGATCCTTTGAGAAAGGATCAAGTTAATTTTCAAGATGAATCATTATGGTGTCAAGCTTGCTTCCTTCCCCATGACCCAACAAATTGTACGGTGCCTCATTCACTAAGTAGAGAGGAAGAATTTACAAATGAAGAGGGTGTAGCTAAGTATTATGAAGAAGAGATAAATCAATTTGATTCTAAGGATTATGAGCAGTTGAGTCAGGATGCTGGTTGTGAAAGTTCTGAAGAGGATGATCATATTTTCCAATATGATTATGATGAAAGTCAAAAGAAGTATCAATTTCTAGCTCATGATTTTGGGCATTTGAGGGACCTTATGCAGAAAAAATATCAGTAGTCCAAACCTTCAAAGTAGGATATGAAGGCATTGACTGACGCAACTGTCTTGCAAGTCCAAGGAGGATATCAATTGAGAAATAGAACTCTCCATGTGCATAACTCTCCTACCAAGGAATCAAAATAGAAAAAAATTAATCAACCAAGGGAAAGATCCAAAGGGAACATAGACAAAAAGAGCAGCAGTGCTCCAAAGAAAAACGTCCCTAAAAAGAAGAAAACCTCAATGCCATCTCTAGCAACAAAACAAAAGTATGTCTTGTCGTCAGAGAAAAAATCAGGTCTGAAACTAAAACAATAGAGTACAACTAGCATGAAAATCAAAACAAGAAAGCAAAGCAAACCTATCTCCAAGCTAGATTTGATTTATCTCCATTGCCCTTCTCAACCTCGCATAGCCATGCAAGATTTCAAAGGATGATTGTGGGAGGAATGTTGGTTGCTCACTATTTTAGTAGTATAACAGTGGCATGAGGATGAATGATGAGAGGCTCTAATGGCATTTCAACAACATGGGGCTACTTAAAAACTAGATGATCAAATAGCTTGTGAGAAGGTTGATTTATAGAAAATGCTGATTTGAATTGATGGTTGAGATTGAAAGTTGATTTGAACGATGTGGACAACTAGGATCAAATAGGGTTTCCCACTCCATGAGAAGTTGTAGTCATGTGAAAAGTGTGAGAATGAGAATAAAGGGGACCTAATTTAAATATAAGATTATTTAATTTAGTTGTGCATGTGAAGGGTTGTAGTCACGTGACAAGTGTTTGAATGTAATGAGAGGTGAGGGAATAATTCAAATATTTTATTTGAATTATTTGGAACATGTGAGAGGGGTATTAATTAAATAAATGAGATTTATTTAATTAATTGGAAAGTGGGATAAATGGGATTAGGAGTGGGATTAGGACAAAATGTCATATGATGTCTAAGTAATGTATTTGACAAGGTGTTGCAAGACATGGACAATTTTAAGTGTCTACATTTTACCCCTCTTTGAGATGATGTTCAAGATGATGAGATTTATGTCGAGTAACATTATTTCAAAGAAGCTAAGGTATGGATAGAGTAAAAGGATAGGGTGATGATGCCCCATCAAGAGGATAGGCGGGTTAGACAAACAGGGGTAGGCTCTTGATAGGAAAGGGGTTGGTCAAGGAAGAAAGATAAGGAAATGGATAGAAGAAGTGAGTGATATGTTATACTGCAATGAAAGTGAGCAACCATGGAGTTTGATATAGAACTAGACATTATGCACCAAGGTATAAGGACCAAGGTGACGATGTCTCTTGTACACCTAGCCTAATACAACCTTGTCTAATGTATGAGGAAGTAAACTTAAAGCATTAAAGTCCTAATGCACAAAAGGTATGATACGACCTTAGATGCAAAGGTTAATTCCAAAAGCTATTCCAACATACACAAGATATGAATATTAGCTGGAAATGATTAGGATGTAATACAAATGCAAGTTGAAAATGATGGCACACACAAGCAAGTAAGAAAACATGCACAAATGATTCAAAAATAAACAAGGTATTGCCCCTATCAAGCTGTAAACCAATGATTAAGTGATTTATTGATTGGTGATAATGATTGTGTTTGGTTTTAGGAAGTGAAACATGTCCTATAAGATGCCTAGTCTGGTTTGACAATGCAACATCATGTATAAGACAAATGATTGATTGATTGATACTAGTGTTGTTGGCCATGCGAATCAGCACTAGGATTTGAATGATTGGTTGGTTGATTGATTTGGTTTACATCAAGATTAGGATCAAGACCATTGAATGCAATTGGATGATTTGACAAGACTGATTAACTTGATTGGTATGGACTGAGGATTGACTTGCATTTGGATCATTAGATTTATTGAATGATGTGATTGAAGAAATGATTGAATGTTTGATTGGAAGAATTGATGATTTATTTGACTTGAATTGAATTGATTTTGATGATTAAATTTGGTGAATTGAATTGATTGGAAGAATTGAAGATTTAATTTGAGGGAGTTGATTTGAAGAATTGATTGAAATTGATGGATTGATTTTATTGCTTGGATTTTTGTTGGATATTTGATTTTCTTGTGTTTTTGGGAAATGTTTTGATTTTTTTGGATTTTCAAAATGTTTTGATTTTTTTGTATTATTTGAGATGTTTTGGTTTTTTTGGGGTTTTAACATGTTTTGAGATGGCATTGGATGAAAATTTGAGTAGCCTTTATGATAGATACCAATGACAAGGGAAAACCAAGTCTAGGTGCAAGGAAGTAGGATAGATTGGATGAATGGAAGGATGGGTGATAGTGGAATGGATGTAGGCATCAGAAAGGAGCTAGGATGTGGTCTCATAGGACTATGTTGCATAGAAATAATATGCTCCATTCTAGGTGTAATGTTTAGGATTTGACATGACAAAGCTTATGACGATAGGACTAAGATGGATGAATGGAAAGGATGAAGTATGTCAAGAGATATCCAAAGCATGTTTCAACATTTTGCCCCCATGTCTTTATCAAGATCAAAATAAGGAAGGGACGATCAATGGATAGGTATATGTATGTGAGTGTAATGGATAAGGAAGATAGGATGGTATGGAAAGATAGGATTGGTAGATGAGACAACATGCCCCCAAGTGTAAATGACATAGAAGATCAACCTACACATGACGCCTGTTTGCCAAGTTTTCATCATGGTACTTATTCAAGGTGCCACCAAGGGTGGTTTTCACTATTGCACGAAGGGATTTCTCTTTACTATTTTGATTTTTTTTCTCTTTTTTTTGACTTTTTTATTTTTGGGATGGGATAGGTGGAATGTGGATAGGAGGGACTCAAGTGTCTAGTGCCATGAAAGGTGATAGTCCCATTAGAGAGGAATGTCATCACATGGACCATGTCAAATGTCATTATGCTGAAGATGGTGGTAAGGGATTACATCAGAGGGAAATGGATGAGGTACAGATAGTGGATTATGAAAGGAATGATAGTAGATTATGATGTGGATTATGTATGGAAGAATAATGGATTATGAAAGGTTCATGTAAGGATGGATGAGAGGCTTATAAAAAAGCATGGACCATTGGAAGGCGATGGGAAAGATATGTAGGATAATGGATGAAGGATGGGGTGATTGAGGTATGGAAAGGAATCCTGACCAATGGTTGCACACACCATGATAAACATTGAAGCTTTTGATTGGAAGGTGGTGTGGGAAGCAATGGGGATGTTTGCTTAGGATATGGTCGATGTTGTGACATAGGTACCCACATAGACTTAGAATTTTTATGATTTTTTCTTGACTTGTGGTATAAAGGAATAAGAGACTTTTGATTGGAATGGGATTTTTGCATGGAGTGGATGGAAGAGGATTGTTGGGATTTTTGAATGGAAGAGGATGCCTCATTTGACTTGACTTCTTTTTGCATAGGTACCCAAACCATTTCAGTTTTTCTATTTTGTTTTGGAGGTATGGGCTTGGGTAGCCTTTTAGATGTATTTTGCTTTGACTTTTTGCATTTGCCCCTAAGGCATTAGGATCCTTAGAATTTTTAGCTTTATAGGTAGATGCATCCAAATGTTTATTTTTAAATCCCATAGACATGGTGGAAGCTTCATGTTTAGACAATGTGTGCATTGATTTGTCATGATTATGATTGTGAGGGAATGTGTAAATGGATGAATTTGGCATTGGGAGAAGTGTTGGTAAAGTGGACAGAAGGATATTAGGAGTTGGAAGTGTTGTCACAAAGGATTGCACCTTGAATGCTAATCCTTTACAAGCTTGGCAATCCCATGCAACATGGGAACATTCTCAGACTGTGGGTTTGTTTGTTATGAGAACAAACCTCCAGAAGAGGTGGCTCCTCTAAATGACCCTTTGGATCTATAAACCTGTGTGGAAAAGAGATAGAAGAATGATGAAATATATTGAATCTAAACTAAAATCTATCCTAAAGGGGGTGATGCACCAATGTTTTAACTCTAATGTGCAATCTAATTCACAATTACTTTCCAATACATCTATTCTTACAACTCAAACTGATCAAATCTACCACATAAATGTTTCACAGAAAGGCATGAAATGACTTACACAATATGTAAAATGTAATAAACTTGCACTTTGTGTACTTGTATTTAATAAATGATAGAAAATTCAAAGGTTTTAAAGAAAAACATAGTAAATTCCTATCAAATCACTTAAAATGAGACAAGACACCTGAATCCGAATAGATGAACACCTGATTGTATGGATTATAGAAGGAATCTCTGTAAAATAACAATGAACTACTGAAATAAACTGCTACTACTACATAAAACTATAAAAATGGATGAGTTACAAGTCTGAATCTCTCTCTCTCTGGAATGTACAAAGGCAAGGGAAAAAGCAAGAATTGAGAAAAAAACATGAGCTTTTTTCCTTATAATACAAAAATTGTCCCAAAAAGGGAAAGGGAAGTCAACTCTAGCTCAACTAGACTCCAAAAGATGCATGAATTAGTCTAAAAAAAGCAACTCCAAGTTGATGGGTGAGAACAAGAGAAAAGTCTAAAAATTAGGCCTCAAAACTGCTCTAAGATGAGCAAAAATAGATCATAACTCCTCCTCTAAAGATAGTTGACCAAAAAGAATGCCAAAATTAGCCCATTTTGATTCCAAGTCAAAAATAGAAAAAGATACCCTTCCTACTTGAGTTTGCACTTCAGTTCAACTCATCCTTCTATTTTTTGCATGATTATAGGGCAAAAAGAACCTAATTTAATAAATATTAAAGGCAAATATGTGATTTTTCTTTAATAAGTGTTGTATGATGCCTATTTCTCCTCTAGGTTATTGTATAACAAGTATTAAGGCAATTTATAAAATAATTACATTTAATAGGTGTTAAATTACATTATTTTTGTCCTTTACTTGTGCAAAAAGATAAAAGGGGTTTACATAGTCTCCATTTTAATTAGTTTACCTTCTCCACACAAGCTCTCCAAGCTATTAGAAAATATCCCTTCCTGCCCTTTAACTCTACAAAAAGCACTAATAATTGTCCTTATGCAAAAAAGGCCCTAAGTCAAGGCAAGCAATAATATAAAAGGCTATCTCAACCCTTTGGTCTCAATATTCATCATACCTTAAAAAAGGTCAAAAAGACATCATCACATCCTTATAACTCCATGATCCTATGCATTTTTCTCTAGGTCATTATGACTTCAAAGTCATAACCCACGACCATCATTTGATTTTTTCATGAATACTCTAAAAAAGAAGTCAAAAAAGACCTCATCACATGTTAGGGAAGCCTCAACAAGAAGAAAATCAAACCCTAAACATATTCATTTCCTCCCTTTTCATTTTTCTTTGTATGCTACACTGTGCTGCCATCATGGTGTTACTGGGGGTTTAAAGGACATTTCTAAGACATATGGAGGGTTTTTTGCTGCCATTTTTCTACCATAGATGGCTTATCATTATTGTTAGACTCTGTTCTGAAGGTGAATTTTCTCTTTTATGCACTCTACTGTAACTTTTGCAAGAAAATGGTGTAAAGACACCCTCTATTTACACTTTACTTTGAGATTCTATGATGGAATCTTCTTGTTTTGTGTATATCCTTCTTTTCCTTCTCTAGTTCTGTGATGGAAGTGATGGAAAAAATGGATTTTCTGATCTTATCATAATGTTTCTTATGTATACACTTGTATTATCTTTTCATTGACTGCGGCAACTCTTCATAGAGAAAAACTTGTAGTTTTTATATATTGTTTGCCATATTTCCATATTGTAGTTTTGAGAAGATAATGCGAGGGAAAACACTAAACCCATGCCTTTCTGCATGTTTTTGGATGTTGGTTTTGAGATAATAGAATGTGTTCTTCTTCATTGATTTCTTAATGAAATTGTTAAAACTCCATTTATGCAACTCTGTATTCTTGTTGTGGGAGCATCTTGGGACTTAGACCTATTATAGCATCATTTTGAGACTTGTAGAACTGATTTTATCTTTCATTGTTAGTGGTTATCCTTAGTCAAGGTCTTCATTATGCCCTTTTAAACATGAATATTCCTTGCTCTTCATGAGGAAAAGTTTTTCAAACCCTAGCTAGGGTTTCATAGTTCCAAGAACCTGCTATGGTTTCTTTTCATATCTTGTTGCTATACTTATGAAGAAAATGTTTGAAAAGCTACTTTTTCTATTACTCTTCTTTGCTAGAATGGTGAGATGCTCTACTGATGGATGAAACATACATACTTTGTTGATAGGCTTTATGAATATGCAAACTTTTAAGGTCTGACAGACCTGTTAGTTTCCTTGAACTGCCTTGAATAATGAGTTTGAAGTTGACACAAAACCATAAGATCACTTGTACTATTAGAATAGAACCTTTGTCTTCTTCATCACTATATGTTGTCTTTGTTGCTAATTTGTGCTAGCTTCAATGGGGAATGTACTTTATCATCATGCTGCTCCTTTTCATTATATTGTTCTTGTTTTGCATACTATATGCCTAAGTGGGGCTCCTCAATGTGACTATACCTATATATTATGTTGCTCTTTTACTTTAATAGAAATGGGTTGTTCCATTGTGAATGTTCATGTTTTACACGAGATTGCTCCTTCATTGTTGTTCACTCATGGTACATCCTAGCCTCTAATGGAACTCCTTAGATGCAAGCATAGCATTGATCTCTTTATCATCTATTGATTCTTGTCATTACTTTATTGCATGATATCACTGATGCTCTATTGTTTGATATGACTATCTTGTATGAACTTTTCTTCATGTGATTTTCTTATTTATGTTCAAGGATGGATGCTCATTTGTATGGTGGACCGCTCCTTTAAATGTTGTGACTATCATGGCACATATTGCTCCCTACAGCTCTGTGACATGTTTTGTAATGCTATTTCCTTATTGCTGCTATCAAGATGTTACTATACTTGATCATGAGTATTTGTGCTATCATGAGTATTCTCTTTCAAGACTGTCTCTTGGCACTTAAACCCATCATCAAGATCTACTGCTAGTTGTTGCTCCTCTAATGCTATAGGGCATACTTATCTCTTTAATGGTTGCTACATTATACTCCAAGATGAGTGTGTAAGGATTTGATGGTTTGCTTCTTGACAGTGAGTCTTAACAATGCACTGACTGCTACCCTATTTCTTTTATTTCTCTGAAACTACCCTCTGATATATTCAATGTTATGATTTTGCAATCCCATACACTACCAAACTTGATGCTTGATTATAGGACAATGATTCTTCTTAAAATACAAATAAGTGAGGTAGGATACATGATCTAGCACCAACTGATAATCTACAAGCTTATTTGTGTGAGACTCCAAGTGTTGTTACTCTTTACCATGACTATGATAATAGCCCTTTGAATGACTGCTCACTATGTTTCACTGCTTTCTGTCCCCCTTTTATTCAATGTCAATATTTGATCATTGACTACATTAACTACTCTCTGACTTATTGACTATTTTGCACCTTTATTGTCACACAAGAAGACATGGGATGTTGATTGTTTTAAATTCCCAACCTAATCTCAAGAAAATAGATCTATAAAATAGCTATTTCTAATAAATGATCTGTCTCAAGGGATTAGCCAATGAACAGGAAATGGGATTTCAATCCTTTTCCTTTGCACTTTAGGCTCTACAAGACCAAGGACAGTGTTCCTTTCCTAAGACAATGTTTATTTGAATGGGGGGGTTCCTAAATACTTGCTCAAAACACTTCTTCTAAAAGTGATATGTTCTTTCTTGATTTCTTAAAGAATTAATAATAGAGTAAAGCAATGGGCTAGATTCTTAAGCTTTAGCATAATCCTTTACAGAAGAACATAAGAAAAAAATAACATTTACAACCTACAACTAAAAGGGAATTTTTTTCTAATATTTTAAATGAGGATAATCAAGGGGGCTTTAGTATAGTATAGCATTTCTAACGGATCAGTTCCTAGTTCAAGGGTCATAGAGTCAAAAATAGATGTAAATGAAAAAACCTTTCTATGATTAGTTTCACTTTACTGTGATGATAGAGTAATTCCTTACATTACAATATTTCACTAGTTATAGAGTTAACCATACTTAGTTATCCTTGTAAACAAATATTACATTCAATATCCTCTTATAGCTATTATTTTACTCTTTGAGCAAATGCCATAAGAAAAATAAGCAAACACAAGAAAGACTATGATGATGAATAAATTGATCATTAATCAGATTCTATTCATAAATGTAACAATCTGTACATGAGTAAGAGACAACATACTTTGAAACTCAACAATACCTTGTAAAATAAACTGATACTAAATTACAAATAGTCTTTGTAAATACATCAAAAGATTGAACTCAAAATGAAATTTGAAACTGGACAACTAATCATAATTTCAAAAGCTAAATATACACAACTCCTCCATGATCTAGATTGATCCCGTATTTCAAACTAGGTCTGGAAAATATGGCCTTGAACCAATGCCTTATCAATAAGCCTTGAATTCCCTTTTATAGAATAAGGGAGCAGACAAACTACAAGATTAAAGACAAAAGATCTTACATTTTAATTAACTAAAAATGAAGTCTATAACAAGATGCAGGTGTAACCATCTCTTAATTGAAAAGAGATGCCTCTATAACAAAAATACCCACACATGTTGAGGTATCTATTTCTAAACTATATGTTCTTTCACTTTGGCGGGGATTGGAACCAGCTTATTGTTGATGGTTGATACACTTACCAAATGTCATTTAGGATTCAGACATCCTTAAATACCACCAACCATTCAACTGGAGGATTCCCTACTCTGCCTATCCAAGCCATGTGCCAAAAATTGAGAAAACATGCAAGAAATAATATCGAAATGAAACCCAGGAAGCTTGAATCTCCTTCATGATTTCTAGATTTCCTTGCAGTGGTGTGACTCCTCACTTCTGGTTAGGAGGTTTCCAACAACCTCAATTAGACAAAAACTCAAGGAATCCACACATAGCTGACTCAAGTAGTGTTGGAAGTCAAGCTAGGAGAGTAGTAGCAACAACAACAAATCTTTCCTCTACTCCTATCTGTTTCATCCAAGTTAGCAATCTCCTTACACCTAGAGTTAAAGCTCTATTAGGAAAATTAGATGCAAGGGAGGGGTAGAGGAAGCAATGATGTCTCTCTACCTAAGAAGAGAAGTTGACACCTCCAGGGAAGTAGAAACTATTGGAGGCAGGGGATTGTAACTTAGAGCCCACATCTAGATGAGAAGAGAGAAGGGAGAAGAAATCACAGAGGCTTAATGGATTCTGCTACTATCCCTGAGTTTTCCCTATACCACCTATTCTATGGAAAGAAAATTCCAAGTCTCCTAATTCTGTAAGGGCATATTGATAACCATGAGAATAGAGAAGAGAATCCAATAGAATAGGGGAGCAAAAAGAACATATAGAACTAGGGGAAAGTTATACTATCAGCATGATCAAATAATGTAGGAGGCAAAAATTAAAGACACCTATTTATAGAAACCTTGAAAGATCTCACACATTCTGCTACATCCATGGTTAATAAATTCTAGTCATTTCAGGGTATCTATAGCCATAAATGGAAATCTTTTGAAGATTCTCAAAATGGGTAGATAGATAGAATTTCATCATTTTGCATAACTAAAAACATCACTTGCTACATTGAGGACGCCAAATCAGTTGTCCCAAATTCATCATTTTAGCCTAGTCATCTTGCCATAACTCGTCATGAAGCAGATGAAAGTTCTTTTCTGGTAAAAACACAGATCCCCAAGGGTCGATCCTACATAAGCCAATCTTGTAGTTAGTTAATTCCCTCGTAGTGGAGGTGATGGAGACCCTGCACATGCCTAAGAAATTAATTTTGTAATGGAGTATCTTAGGTCACACTCCAACACATTACTTCATCAATTTTTTGAATCTGAGTCATTAATCAGGTCCTTAGCTAGATTAAATCAATGGTGTCAGTTTAGTCCATCATGTGGAAAAAGATCATTGTTGAGCATCAACCAATGATACCTAGCCACCTGGACAATAATCT
This sequence comes from Cunninghamia lanceolata, assembly GCA_027924645.1. Lineage (NCBI taxonomy): Eukaryota > Viridiplantae > Streptophyta > Pinopsida > Cupressales > Cupressaceae > Cunninghamia > Cunninghamia lanceolata. The sequence continues at coordinate 2,921,173 of BSBN01000684.1, forward strand.
TAACCACAATCCTGAGAAGACGCTTCAAACGGTACAGTTAGGACACTCTACATGGTTCTGTACTCAAAAGATATGGTAGGAGATTTAATCTCTATGGAATGGAGGAAAACTGTCGGATTGGCCACACACAATGGGACAACTCTAAAAAAGAATCCTCGGCCCTGGAGATCTTTCCATGTTACAATTTTGTCCACCTTGAAGCACAACCCCGTACTCCAGAAGCCACATATCATTTTTTTGCCTTTCTACGGTCATTAAGTGGGACCTTTTGGTGAAACTTGGTAGAATGGTGGAAGCCATAGAGAAGTCTCCACGTAGTGCTCAGGACCCATCACTTCCTTTTGTGTTGCAACTGATGAATGATTTATTTCCAGCTGGCGCCCTTTCTGCAGTTTCACAAGTGATTTATTTATCAATATTTTAACATCAGTGCAACAACGGAAGCGAATCAACATTTGCCACCTGTCAAAGAGGAATTAATGGGATTTGACCCTCATCATACATCTTCAAAAACATCCTTCATCTACTAGGAAAGAAGGAGCCATGGGACCACTAAAGGGTTAATATGTAATTTACATTGACATATATGAAAAATATTAGGCACGGGCTGGAGGCAGTAATTGTATGGCAAGGGGCCGATAGATAATGTACGTCAAGGCATAATGAGGTAACTAAAGAACTGAGCAACAGGTGATGGGAAATCAACCTAAAAATATAAAAAAATGATTTTCATTATGCTTGACCAACTAACACAAGGGTTTAGGGTTCAAGGGGTATTATTCAGAGCATCTTTATTATGCAAAAACCATAGGCCAGAGACCTTCTTACATGATGACACCATATTTGGGCCAAATACCAGAACCAAAGAAAATTTTTATAGGGTCCCATCAATGGCTCTAGTTGGGGATGTTTGTTCAGCCTAAATAAAGTGATATCATAGAAGAACTCTGGAGGAGTAGATCAAAACATACACATAATAGCCCTAGGTCATTATACAAGGGAGAAAAAAGGTCTGCCTCTATCAAATATTATGTTTTCCAGTGACTTCATCAAGCTAGTTCTGAAACCTTCATTATAGTTCATCTTGCTTCTGATATGGATATTTAGGAAGCTTACAAGATAATTAAATCTACCTTCTTCAAGATCTCCCCAGATTCTCTGGTCAAATGATGACTGAAATGTATTTTTATTAGATAAAGGGCTAACACATGGTTCAATCAAATCTAGCTAATTGAAATAATTGTCATTTCCTAAGTGTTGGTCTTCTCTAAATTTACCATATAGTTCTGGAAAATGAGAACATTCATATTCCACTTGATAGTTGATATTAAGGACATCCTCATTATTTGTTGAGTTAGTGTCAAACCTGAAACAATCATACTCAACCTTCTCTTGAAGATCTAACACTCTAAACTTACTTTCAAGCACTGCATCTGACAATTCAATCTGATGAAAAGTAGAGAACTGGGAAGCACTGATAGAACAAACATCTAAATTTTGATCCATTAATGAGGAGCCTATCTCTTCAAATACCTCTGCATTTTGAGCCAATGCCAATCCATGCTCTCCTTTCTTTAGTTGGTTAAAAAGGTCAATAACTTTGTTCTCCTATTTGTTAACCTCTAAGGATTCTTCTTCAAAGATAAGATTATCTCTATATCCATAAGGTTCAACACTCCTTATTTCTGACAACTCTAAAAGCTCATCATAAAGTGGATTGTACCTTATATGCATTGTTTTCATACATTCTTCAATATCACTATCTAGACAACCTATATCATTGTTGGTAGAAACTAATTTCACCTAATATTCAGCTTCAAAACTAGATGACTCCCTAGGAGAAGAAACCTTACTATCTAACATTAGATATATCTCCTCATAAATAGGGGAAATATCTTCAAATTTTGTCATATATTCATAAGACAAAGAAATTTTTTCATTACCCATACATATTTCAATAGAATCATCTTTTATAAGGGTGTAATCTACTTCCTCATTTATTGTTTGCCTATGTGCCTGAATATCATTTATCTTGTGAGTTACCCTATAGGGATCTGGGTAAATCCACCCATCCTGACTAGGGGGGCAAAATGAGTGATGGAGTTATATAAACTTTGAATTCCATTATTCTGGTCACAAACAATATTTTTCTCAGTATTTTTCAAATGTTGAGTTGCCTATTTTGACTAAGCTAACAAGGGCTTTTTTGAATTGTCATCTTTATTTCCCTTTTGGTAAATGAGAACACAATTGGATTCATTTCTCTCAACAAATTTATTTTCTATGGACTCACAATCCTTTATCCTCATATGTATTAGATTGTTCTCTATATCCATGGCCAAAGAATATTGTTGTCTCATACTAGTAGGGTTTATTCCTCTCAAAAGATAACTATCTTCTTCATTGAATGCACCTAGATATATAATCAAACACATAGCCTCTTTAGGTCTAGTATTTTTAGGGATATCCCTAACTATTTTGGCAAATCTCAAATAAAAAAATGGGACTGATTCATTTTCTTCCTTTTAAACCTGAATGAGCCTTTTAATAAACAAACTAACATTTATCCTCTCATCGAACTTCTCCATAAAAGATACTTTTAGACCTTTCTAGGAAGAAATAAACTAGTTGGGCAAATGGGCAAACCAATCTCTAGCTTCTTCTTTAAGGGTTTGAACAAAAAGTTTTATGACTACATCCTCAAGATCTATCTCATAGTCTCCCATTAAGTCACAAAAATCTTGCAAATGGCTACTAGCTGTTTTGGATTTATAATTATTGAACTTTGGTATCTGATCTCTAATTTTATCTGGAATATGGTTTGGAAAACCACAAATATTACTGAAATCTATAGCTTTTTACCTTTCCATGATAAACCCCCCTTGATAACATAAATTTGGTTGCATAGTACACATTTTAAACCACTAGGTTCTTATTGAAATATACAGAAAGTATTTAACCCTCTTCTTTTATCCATTTTGTACATTTATTGAAATATTTAAAAAGTCCTTCAAGTTTTGTAAAATACCTGAAAGAACTTGCTACTAATGTAAACTTTGTCCTAATCAAGAAAATCAAGAATACCAAACTTCTTTTATCAGGTTTCTTCTTCATAGAGCTACCACCTCTAAATATAGAGGAATAAACATTGAAAGAAAAATGCCCCATTAAAATCAACTTTTGTTTTGAATCCTCTCCCATAGTAGAGTCATATTAAACATCCCTACACATAAATTTTATGTAGCATGCTTGTCTGTGTCTCAACTATGAATGAAAGTAGTAGAGTCACCACCCCTTTTTAGGGAATATAACAATTTGATTTATGACTCGCAACAATAAATATGGGGATATAGTAATTGAGCTAGGACCTCAGGATAAGACATAATTTGAAGCATCCCTAGTAGATTCGTCAATCTGTTGGTTGTTTAAATTCCCAACCCGATCTCAAGAAAACAGATCTATGAAAGAGCCATTTATAATAACTGATCTGTCTTGAGGGATTGGCCAATGAATAGGAAATGGGGTTTCAATCATTTTCCTCTGTACTTTATGCTCTGCAAGACCAAGGAGGGTGTTCCTTTCCTAAAACAGTGTTTATTTGAATGGGGGGTTCCTAAATACTTGCTCAAAATAATGTTTCTAAAATAGATATGTTCTTTCTATATTGAATAAGAATTACTGATAGAGTAAAGCAATGGGCTAGATTCTTAAGCTTTAGTATAATCCTTTGCAGAAGAACATGTGAAAAAACTAACATCTACAACCTATGACTAAAAGGGAAATTTGTTCTGATATTTTAAATTAGGATAATCAAGGGGGATTTAGTACAGTATAGCATTTCTAATGGATCAGTGCCTACTTCAAGGGTCATAGAGTAAAAAATAGATGTAAATGAAAAAACCTTTATGTGATTAGTTTTAGTTTAATGTGATGATAGAATAATGCCTTACATTACAATATTTCACTAGTTTTAGAGTTAACCATACTTAGTTATCATTGTAAACAAATATTACATTCAATATCCTCTTATAGCTATTATTTTACTCCTTAAGCAAATGCCATAAGAAAAATTAGAAAACACAGGAAAGACTATTATGATGAATAAATTGATCATTAATCAGATTGTATTCATAATTGTAACAATGTGTACATGAGTAGGAGACAATATACTTTGAAACTCAATAATAACTTATAAAATAAACTGATACTAAATTACAAATAGCCTTTGTAAATACATCAAAAGATTGAACTCAAAATGAAATGTGAAACTAGACAACTAATCTTAATTTCAAAAGCTAAATATTTATAACTCCTCCATGATCAGATTGATCCCATACTTCAAACTGGATCTGGAAAATATGACCTCGAACCAATGCCTTATCAATATGCCCTAAATTCCCTTTTATAGAATAAGGGAGTAGACAAGATATAGGCTTAAAGAAAAAAATGTTACATTTTAATTAACCAAAGATGAAATCTGTAACAAGATACATATGTAACCGTCTCTTAACTTAAAAGGGATGCCTCTATACCAAAAATACCCACACTTGTTGAGGTATCCGTTTCTAAACTATATGCTCTTTCAATTTGGTAGGGCTTGGGGCTAGCTTATTGCTGATGGTTGACAGACTTACCAGATGCCATTTAGGGCTTAGGCACCCTTAAATGCTACCAACTATTCAAAAGGAAGATTCACTACTCTGCCTATCCAAGTCACGCGCCAAAAATTGAGAAAACGTGCAAGGAATAATATCGAAAGGAAACCTAGGAAGCCTAAATCTCCTTCACTATTTCCTAATTTCCTTGTAGTGGTGTGACTCCACACTTCTGGTTAGGCGGTTTCCAACAACCTCAACCAGACAAAAACTTGAGGAACCCACACATAGCTGACTTCGATAGTACTGGAAATCAAGTGAGGAGAGTAGTAGCAACAACAATAAATCTTTCCTATGCTCCTATTTGTTTCATCTAGGTGGGCAATCCCCTTACACCTAGAGTTAAAGCTTTGTTAGAAAAATTAGATGTAAGGGAGGGGTAGAGGAAGCAATGATGCCTCTCTGCCTTAGAAGAGAATCTGCCACCTCCAGGGAATTAGAAACTACTGGAGGCATGGGATTATAACTTAGAGCCCACATCTAGATGAGAAGAGAGAAGGGAAAAGAAATCATAGAGGCTCAATGGATGCTACTACTATCCCTAAATTTTCCCTATACCACCTACCCCGTGGAAAGAAAACTCTAAGTCTCCTAAGTATGTAAGGGCATATTGATAACCATGAGAATAGAGAAGACAATCTAATAGAACATGGGAGCAAAAAGAATATATAGAACTAGGGGAAAGGCCATACTATCACCATGATGAAATAATGTAGGAGGCAACAACCAGAGACACCTATTTATAGAAACCTTGAAAGGTCTCACACATTTTGCTGCATCCATGGTTAATAAATTCCAGTCATTTCAAGGTATCTATAGCCATAAATGGAAATCTTTTGAAGATTAGCAAAATGAGTAGATAGATAGAATTTCATCATTTTGCATAACTAAAAACATCACTTCGTCCATTGAATATGCTACATCAATTGTCTTAAATTCATCAGTTTAGCCTAGTCATCCTACCATAACTCATCATGAAGCAGATGAAAGGTCTTTTCTGATAGAAACATGGATCCCCAAGGGTCGATCCTGCATAAGCCAATCTTGCATTTAGTTAATTCCCTCATAATGATGGTGATGGATACCCTGCACATGCCTAAGAAATTAATTCTACAATGGAGTATCTCTGGTCACACGCCAACACATTACTTCATCAATTTTTTGAATTTGAGCTGTTGATCCGTTCCTTAGCTGGCTTAAATCAACGACGTCAATTTAGTCCATCGTGTGGAAAAAGATTTTTGTTGAGCATCAACTAATGATACCCAGCCACCTAGACAACCATCTTAACCATGATCCTGAGAAGACCCTTCAAGTGGTATAGTTATGACACTCTCCACGGTTCCACACTCAAAAGATACGGCAGGATATTTGATCTCTGTGGAATGGTAGAAAACTTTTAGATTGGCCACATGTAATGTGACAACTCCCAAAAGGCATCCTCAGCCCTATAGATCTTTCCACATTACAATTTCATCCACCCAATCACAACCCCATACTCCAGAAACCATGTGTCATTTTTCTGCCTTTCCACGGTCATTTAGTGGGACCTTTTGGTGAAGCTTGGCAGAATGACAGAAGCAATAGAGATGTCTCCATGTAGTGCTCAGGACCCATCACTTCCTTTTTTGTTGCAACTGATGAACAGTTTCTTGCCAGTTGGCACCCTTTCACTAGTAGAAAAATAGGAAAAAATGACTAAAAAAACTACCAAAAATTTGTCATGTGAGTAGTAGTTTGGTCATGTGACCATTGGTAGTTTATTGCCGGTCATTTATCTCATAACCAAATTTATGACCAAAAAAAATTTAGTCATTAATTTGGTAGTATATTTATTCATAAATTTGGTAGTATATTTAGTCGTCAATTTGGTAGTATATTTAGTCATGTGACCATTGGCAGTTTATTCCCAGTCATTTACCTCACGACCAAATTTCTGACTAAATAGATTTTAGTCATTAATTTGGTAGTATATTTAGTCAACAATTTGGTAGTATATTTGGTAATTTGGTAGTATATTTAGTCATCAATTTGGTAGTATGTATAATTAGTCATTTATTTAATCATTGTAATCATTTAGTCATTGATTGTTGTTAACTGGTCATTTATTTAGTCATTGTAGTCATTTTTATTTACTGGTTTCCATTAATTGGTAGTAAATTTAGTCATGATATGAATAATTTATTAAATACCATAAACTTTATAATGCAGAAAAAAACATATTATTAAATTTGAATTTAAAACATTAAGGAAATAAATTTGGAAAACTATATATTTTATGATGCTGCCAAGTAAAGATTGATAAATTTGAGCCAACATTTTCTTTTTAAGAATCAACCAATAAGAAAATGAAACAAGACAAAGCAAAGTGCCAATAACTTTTTTTTTATTGGAACAATGCAGGAAAAGAATTACAAATAATAAAAAACTAGCACAAGGGTGCCATAACTAGGGAAAAACCAGTTCAGCTCTGTCATGTACATCAAACTACAAGGACTGGCTAAAGAAAAAACTAGTTCAGCAGCCACATTAGATACAATAGCAAAACAATGGAAAGGCAGGTCGGACCAATGAAGCCCTTCACACATTTTGACACTTAGAAAAGAGATGTTGCCACTGAGCATTCCATGAGACATCATTTCTTTTGGCATTCTATTAACCAATTCAGGTGCTTTGACTGCAGCCTTGGTGCATTCCATATTCTCCTTCACACAAGCCATTGAGTTGTTACCTGTGTATTCAAACAACCCTAAACCACTGTGAACAATATCTGAATAACAACTTGAGAATGCTACTTAGAGGCCCCTGTAGCAGTGACCCTGCAGCAACAAGAAAACACACCATTCCTTGTAACCTTCCATAACATGGTCGTAGACAGCTGAAGCAAAAGAAGCACTTGAAATAGTGAAATCCATCCAGTCAACAACATGCTGAAGATGACAACATGGAAATGTTTTTGGTAAATCGTACAATTGCAGTAAAATATGAATTTATTTAAAACAACGTTTTCATGATATTTTCTTCATTACCTCAAGAAATCATAAAATAGATCATTACACAAAATCTCTACTCTTGGAATCAATCTCTTCCCTTTCTCACATGGCAATACCGCACTTGCCCATTCAGACTATTAAATTTTAGAAAACAAACTAAATAGTAGACATTCAAATGACCTCCTGCATAGATAGGATCTGAAGTTCACTACTGTCTTATTGTAGCCAGAGGTGTAGCACGTACACCACATAGCAAAACATATAGAATAAGCTTATGGTGCATAAGCTACTATTCTGGTATCCACAAAGTTCACCAATTGTTATCCTGATTGTGGTGTTTGTAATGTTGCATGGTGCATTTTCCCATTTTCATCAGAAGGTTTTGCTCCAATCCAAAGTTCCATTGCACAATGCATCATTAGTAGTAGCTCAAGGAATTTTTAACAACTTTTTCAATTTCACCACAAGTTTCCAATCATCATTGGATAAATCATCCTAAAAAAATAAGAAGAATATTCTATTTTAGACATTAAAAAGTTGTTTTATCAGCCAAAAATGAAAAGCACAAATGTTCAATTAGTATAAAATGCATAATAGTAAATACACTATAAAATTACGTAATGTGGATATCAAATAGACTTATCCTGTAGTTTTCTTTCAATATATCTATGGATCTTCTAGTGAGATGACTCACAAATTCATCCTCCATTTCAAAATACCTACCAAACATTTTTTGTGCTTCATCAGCATTATTCCCAACATTCTGCAAAGTTCGTATGATAATTCATTAACAAAAACATTTAAAAAAATAGCATCCAAAATCATACAAAACTATTAACAACAAAGAAAACTTCTCAAAATACCTTCATGGCCACTTTTTCACCCTTCTTAGCCATTTCAATAGATTTATGATTGATCTCAATTGAGGCTATTTTGCCAATATATATGAAATCTTTTGTGGGAACACATAATGGCGTGCCAATCTGTAGATGCAATCACCACATATGGCTTTATACAAACCAAAAATGATACAACAAAATTATACATGCATAAGTCATAACACCAAAAAGACTAGGTTTAGATATTGACCCTTGCAATGCCTTCAAGAATATCAACACCAACAATTATAGGATCCTTCTTGTTAAAAATACAATTTGGCAAAATGCTCAGTACACAGGGCAAAATAGCATCTTCTACAACCTCCTTTTTCCTTTCTTCTTTAAGATTGTCCATATATGCTTTAAACTAGTCAAATAGATGATAAATAATGTCTGCTACAAATATCTTGACACCAACTTCATCTGTAAGCTCCCAAGCCTCAGGAGTAATTTTGACATCAAATGCCAAAATTACAACATACTCTTTCTTCTTTTTCTCAAGCATTACACTCGTAATCATGACATCTTTTTTATACACAGGCCCAATACCAATTGCACTAACTGGGATGCTTACAGTTGGGGTCTTCAAGAACTCAAATAAAGCCTCCAAAGATCCAAGAGTTGAAGCTTGAACATAAACTCCTTCCCCACTCTTGTCAATTCGAGACATTACATTATTGATATATTGCATTACTTCTTCCTTAATATCCTCTAAATCATCATCAGGTCCAACAACATATGACTGGGTTCCTGCTATGGCATGCTCAAGACCTTGAAATCAAGAAATTGCAGCTAACTTTCATTGTCCACATATATTTGATAAATTTATGCTCATATACATAAAAAATTTAGCCTAAAATTTGATACCTGAGTGGTTATCTTGATTCCCTGTGCAGTCTTCAACTCCTTATGATGTTGATAAGATCCCTGAAACCAAAAAACCATCTTAAGCTATGGAATATATTATATTATTTTAACAATATGATCAATGTGACATGGTTTGAGTAATCTAAATTTGAGGTGTAGATTATTGTATTCTAGCATAGTAGATCACAAATACCACCCATTCTCCTTTACTATAAAAGAGCATTTCAATTTTTTTAACACCACATATACTCCATTAAATAATATGGCACCATAAGGCTTCCAATAATACATACCATTATGTAGGTTACCACAATGGACCACTCATAAGGAACATTTTAAATCAGGATCAAAGTCACCTGGATCTTGAAACCAAAAGGCAATTCCTTGGATTTTACACCATATATATCAATTTTATCTACCCTCTATCCTGATATTTCAAAAGGTAACTCCTGGTGCTTGTAATTTCTCATATTGTCTAACCATTCAACATTTACAAACTATTTCCTATTTTGAACAATTTCCATATACAAGGTTGACTTGATGATGCTATAGTATGGTAAGCTTTTACTAGAGTTCTAGTGCAAGTTTTGGGATATAACATTTATTATTTGTTAAGTTACCTAATTGGTAGAAAAACAAGGCATTTCCAGGTACTATTCATCCCAAAATCAGATTCGGATTCGAATTGCCTATGGAATTGAGCATGGTTGGGATTTTTTGGGCCTAAAATGGTGTGGAATCATTGAGGTATGGACCCCGGTGACTCTAGGATAGACATGGCATTTTGAAGAAGTTTCTATGACAATTCTAGAGGCAGGTAATGTTTTCAATGCACTTTAATATATATATATATATATATATATATATATGAACAAGCTACAACATGCTAGAATTAAAAGATTGATTCAACATCATGATAAAGAAAGGTAATCTGCAATAAAAAATATAATGCAAATATATATATCAAGTTATAAGATATGAAAACTATCTAAGAGTATATATATAAATATTATAAAAAATGTCAGTTGTCTAAAAGTTTCCAACTCTTTCAAATACACCATGAAAATTAAGATCCCTAAACAACACATTCAAAATACTGCATAAAGCAGTGGGCCAAGATGTCTAACAACAAGTACATGATAAACATCAACTATGCCATTTTTTGCAAATATTTTAGTGGCTACCATGTGAAGGTTCCTTCTTTCTCTTTTAAATGGACAACTCCATCTATTTTGTCTTCATAAGTAAGCTGTATGTTACTTGTGACCTTTAAAATATTTACATTTACATCTCCTATTCCTTTCAAGTTGACTCCATGTACAATAGATAGTGAGTGAATCCGCCCAATGCCCACAACAACACCATCACACGGATCCAACACCCTAACTTTATCCCCTTCTTGGAGTTTATTAATACATATCTGCAAAAACATAAAAAAAATACACATTATATTGAAATACATAATAATTATTATATAGGTAAGGATTACCCTTATTTACATAATAAAACAACCATTACTTATGTTGGAACAAAATTTTAAAACCCTAAAATTTTGTTAATTCCCACCATTATTCCAAATAAACTATTCTAATGTCTCACCTATTAGGACCTCTCAAAAATTTTGCACATTTCCATCCTACTTGATCTTTTCACTTGTATATGACCATTTCTTAATAGACATTCATGCCAAAATTTTATGCCATTTATTTCCTAGGGTCACATAACATGGTCATTTTGAGGAGTATGCAATTATTCTTAATCATTTCTATGTTTTTGTAGTTTACCACAATCTCGCAGGTCATCCTCATTGTCTTAACGGTAGTGTGGGAACTAGAGCAACAAGAATCATGTATACCGCACTCCCGCTAGAAGCATACAAGTTGTTCGTGGCATGGCAGTAGGAAGGGCTCAGTCAACCATGTTACCGCAATCTCACAGGTCATCCTCATTGTCTTGGCGGTAGTGTGGGAACTAGAGCAACAAGAATTATGTATACCGTACTTTCACTGGAAACATACAAGTTGTTCACAGAATGGCTGTAGGAAGGGCTCGGTCGACCATGTATACTGTGGTCCCTTGGAGGTCTCACCACTTGGTTGCTGCTTGGCAGTAGTAAGTGTCCAAGTTACTGGGCTCCCGCAATGGCTTTCAAAGAACGTTTTCGAAAAGGCGGTAAGCAATAAAAGTTGGCAACATAATCTCACCACGGTAATGAGAACAGGCACTTGCGAGTTGACCGTAATGGAAGAAAATGGAATAAAGGGGGCTTTAATCCCCACAATCCCACTTTGTTTGAGCATAAGGGTTGAGGGTTGGCGGTAATCAAGAAAAGTGAACAAAAGGCATTGAAGCTTATCACCATCCTGTGACCGGTTTAAACAAGCTCCGCAGTAGTGCAATAATAATAATAAATGAAGGCATTGAAGCTTATTGTCATCTAGTGACTTGTTTAAACAAGCTCTGTGGTAGTATGATAATGATAATAAATGAAGGCATTGAAGCTTATCACCATCCCACGACCAGTTTAAACAAGATCTACAGTAGTGCGGTAATGATAATAAATGAAGGCATTGAAGCTTATTGCCATCCAATGACTGGTTTAAACAAGCTCTGCGGTAGTGTAGTAATGATAATAAATGAAGGCATTGAATCTTATCGCCATCCTGTGACCGCTTTAAACAAGTTCTGTAGTAGTGCGGTAATGACAATAAATGAGTAAACATACTCAGTGTGGGTGTGTGATTACCGAGAAATTTGAAAGATCTTGTCATTTCATCTGATCGTTGGATCGAATTTGATCAAGGGCTTATATTTGAAATGAATTGAATATGGAGATTTTATAATTTCATGGCACGAACCAAAAATAATGGTTGAATGTTGAACATTGTGGCTCGATAAAATCTAGAAATCTCTCGGCATTTGCTTAGTTTAGAGATTGCAGATTGGCTCGGAGAAGGTGCCCAGTTCGGTCTGTTCTTAGCAAGCTTCAAATTGTTCAAGTAAGCCCATCTCTACATTCTCTGCAAGAAAGTTTGAAGAATCTTTTCTCTGTTTCAATTGTCCGTGCATTTTCTTGAATTTTGAAATCCTAGTTTGTATAATGACACCCAAGAAGTTTGAATTTGAAAGTAAGACCAGTAAGCTTGATCCTGCCCCTAAGAAAAGATCGCTGCAACAATCTTAGCTAGATGTTTTATCCAATTCAATTGACAAAGGTCAAAAGAAAGTATTTAGGGATGTTGTTGAGGGTTGTAGGGATGCCATAATTCCCATTTCTGGCTAGAAACTGTTTTGGTACTTCTGTCAGAAGAAGGATGGTCAGGGACTAGTGGGCAATCCATGGAAGCTGGATTTGGCCAAGCTAATTGTTTCAAATGTGTTTGTGGATGTGGAACTGATTTGTACTCTAGCATTGCAATATCACCTAGGGTCATCCCACAATAATGGTTTACACTTTTTGGCCAAACTTGGCATTGAAATCAATATTTTGAACTAAATCTTGACGTTCTGACAACTATAGCTGCTAAACCATTAGGAATTTGAAGATGATGCAAACTAGTGATTTGTGAGATTTTGTTTGTAGTTTCTAAATATATATTTTTTTAAAATTTGGAGTTAAATTGTAAATTTTTTTTGCATCTCCTTTGATAACTAGTTTTAAATAGTAAACAACATTTTTTGAAAGTGATGTGTATTTCGTAGCACATAACTTTTTTTCTACAAAGGATAAAATTCTGATTCTTTTTAATTTAGATTGGTAACACCAATATTTAGTTCTTGCATTTGGTTTCATAATGTTTTGTTGAATATATATTTTTTAACTAATTTTTAAAGTTAAACCAATTATAATTTAGACATAGGCGTATTCCGTAAAACATAACTTTTTCTGTATGTATCAAAATTCAATTTTTTTTCTTTTGTTGAAACAAGGAAATCAATACCTAGTGCATAGATATTTTTAGAATTGTTTTTTAGTAATTTACTAATTTTCCATGTTTGTAGAATAGAGAACTTGATGTTTGGTAAAAAAATACATTCACAAGAAATAAAAAATAAATATAATAATCAAATTAAATATATTTAAAATTATATTTTTTGGGAATATTATAATAAGGACTACATACTTACAAAGCATAAATTTTAAATGAATTCATTTCATCCCTCAAAAGATAAATCAAAATTGGTTTTTTATTAGCAATTTGATAGGTGTAGAGGAGACCCAATTATAGGTATGGTTTAAAACTAGCGGGGTTATATCCAAGGGGGTTTGATCAAACCCTCTTCAATTAAAATCCTTTAAATGGAACCTTTCAAGGCTTAAATCATTATATTTTCTAAAAATATGTGATTTCAGAAAAAATCAGGATGTCTTAGAAAGTGTAACCCATTATTGTGGCTACTAAAACAGTAAGGTTGCCAAATGGATCTTCTCTGTTGAGAATTGATAGAAGTGTTATAATTGACTATTTTATGTTGAGCAAACAAGCTCTCACCGAAATTGACCTACAAAACATTGAACAAGAATACAAAATTTTGAGAAGAACACTCAGAAGTGATGAGCTACCGATATTTATGAGAAGAGATGCAAACAACAGGATGGTTGATATTCCTTCCAATGTAGTTGAACCATTCCCTATGGAAGATTTTGTAGTCTATTTCAAATGGACCTATTATGCATTGTGCCAAGTACTAGGAATTGATGATGATCACAGGATGCCAGTTAGTTTGATGATGATGGCTATAAAGATACAAAATTCAGAGGTGAACATTGAGTATGACTTTGCCTCATATCTTGAAAAGAAAATATATGATGGATTCAGCAGTGTGAAAGAAGATAAGAAACCCATGAACTTCAAATTTTATTCTTTGGTTTTCCATCTGATCTTATATCAAAATAGGAGTAAATGGTCAAGTAAAATGCACATCAGCATGATTAACAGGACAAGGCAAAGAATGCCTACTTAATGTTGGTGTTACATGTGGGATTCTCATTTCTAGACTAGTAAGTATAATGTATTTCATAATTAATTTTCTGTGAGAATAATGAATTCTTTTGGTATGGGGATCCCCAGATTGTCACTAGAAATGAGGGCAATTCTAAGACCTCTTACACATAAACTAGAGAGAGGTCATACTTTCAATTATGTTGATTGGTTCTTCCTAGCATAGCACACAATAATCAGGGTATATGATTGCCCCCAACCACCTCACAAATTGCCAAAGTTTGTTTCTAACAGAATTGTATTCTTGGAATTCATGTGGAAAATGATGTGGAGGGAAAAGGAAGTGATGAAAAAGGTGAAGAAAGGCACCTTTTTGCCTGATATCATTGTCTTTGGAGATTGGTCAATTGGTTCGGACACTCTTGAGGAGCTGCAAGCCTATTTGAAGGCCAAGTACTCTTTGGAATTTGGTGTTGAAAGAGTTTGTGACCCTGAAGGTCATATAAACTTGGTAAGACAAGTGATCTTGACTAAGATGGGCATCTCCCATAAAACATTTTATGATGAGGATGTGATAAGGAACCTGGTTACTTTTAATGAAGTGTATGATAGGAAGAGGAAATGGGAGATCCTCAAGAAAATTGAAGATGACAAAAAGGAAAATAATCTTATTTTTGAAGGATTTTTTGCTGAAGAGAAAGATCCTCTAAGGGGGATTAATACAATGATTGAAAATTTTGAAATTATTTATGCTAAATCTGAAGTATAGCCTACCAAGGCTACCAAACTTCCAGTGAAGAGGACTACAGGAATTAAGATTCATGAGCTTACCCCTGATGTCATATCAGTTCAAGATCCATAGATCCCTGAATCACCACCACATAAAAGGTAGAGAAGTGAAGGCATGTCTCCTCTGGTCCCATATGAGATGTCTGAGGGTGTGGGGGATACTGATCAAGTTGCCAATATTTTGACACATTTGCATGATGGAGAGGAAGATGATCAACCATTGGTTGGTCAAAAAACTAATGCACACAAGCCTAAGGCTAGGATGGAGGAACAAGCCCAAATTGATCCAGAGCTATAGGAAGATGAAAGGGTGGTGGTATCATTGAGATTTATTCAAGATGATGATTTCATCAAGACTCCAAAGTTTCAAGATTGCTGGTTAAAAATGAAGATGGAGGAATTTGATGAAAAGGTGGAAATCAATAAGATGGGTGCTAATGAGTCTCAGTATGATCAAATAACCACCTGAACAATCCAAGAACTAAAAGTTGATGAAATCAATGTGACTCCTGAGGAAGCAAGACAAATGGTCTTGAAGAGTAACATGCTGATCATCGCAGGTCTTGAATTGAAAAAGGTATTCTTGCTTGACCAAGTTAGGAGTCAAGATGACCCTAATCTTGTGTCTGAATTTGATTATGAGGAGGGAATGAGTGTATGTGGTTTCAACCCAAACACAGAGACTCTTTCCATATGGACAAAATAGAAGAACACTAGTAAGCCAAGGTTGCTAGATGTTGTTTAGGAAATGAGGGGATCTGCTATGGTGAAAACCTTACGAGATACTTCAAGAACTGAGGCCTCTACTCTTATAGTCCATTCTTCCATGTTCACCCATGTAGTTGTAAAAAAGTTGGAAAAAAATTGTAGGATTATGGGAAATCACAACAAGAGATGAATGATGAAGTGAATAGGTTGTTCATTGAAAATAGGCAATTGAAAAAGTAATTACAAGATGTGGGTTCTTCCCAGAGTCTATCAATAGTTCCATATCAACCTTTTATGCCACCAACAACTGGTGATGTCACAGTGACAATGTAAGAGTTTAATGCTTTGAGAACAAATTTTGAAAAAGAAATTGAGGACCTGAAGAAGCAAAATGAGGAAACAAAAAATGAGACAAGGATCAAGGTCCTTGAAGTCTTTGAGAAAATTCTAGAATACAAGATAAAGGTGGTTGTGGATAAACTTGGGGATGTACATGATTGCTACTCCATGTTATCTTAGGCCATTAAACAATTGCAAGCAAACTTTTCTATTTTGGAGCCACTGTACAAGAAATAGTAGCCTTCCTTGCACAATTTAGGCCTACTTTGTAGGATACTTCAAAGAAATCTTGATGCTCATGCTGAATTGAAGCCCACAGAGCAGACGGTGACTATGTTCATTGAAGAGTTTCAATATGCCAGCAGTGAAGACAAAGGATGCAGGCCAGACTTGAATCTTTTTCTACTTTAAAGCATTAATTTATCCCCCCTATTCTGACAGAGGAAAACAAACAAGTTAAAGGACTTGATACTTGGAAGGCAAAATTCAGAACAACAGTGTCTGTGGTTAATTGAATTCTTGAAAAAGGAGTAGGATATAGATACTTTGATCTTTAACATGATTTTGGATAGGGTCATAGCCCTAGATGCAGGATATGGAAAATGTGTAATTGATGTTAAGGCTATGTTGGATAAAAGATGGAAGGACCATCAGACCAATCTGCTCTGAATTTAGGAATTCAAATGGCCCAGTGAACTTACATTCAATATGTGGGAGAAAACATGCTTGAAATGTTGATGTGCAGCTACAAGTTCAGGTGCAGAAAGAGCAACGAGCAGTTTTGCTGGCATCAACATGGAGAACAAGGACAAAATTTTGACAATTTTTTGTGATAATAGATCACGGCACAACACAGTTAACAGATACTACAACATGGAGATGAGTACCTTGCCAGGCCTGAGGTCATGGGTTCTCTATGATGATTGATAGATTCAAATCTTGGTTAACTTGCTTATGCCATTAATTTCTCTTTATTATACATGTTTAGTTACAAGAGGCTTGAAGCTTGTTGCTTTCCATATCTATAAGAGAAACCAAGGCCTAGACAATCATCATCTTTATGCAAGACAATTTATATATTCCAATATCATCTATCCAATCATATTTTAGATTCAAGACATTACACTTCTATGATAATTTAATATTATAATGGGCAAGGATGGTTAACTTTGTGGATATGTATGGTGTTCTAATTTTCTGTTAATATACAAGTTCATAAGCTGTTTGATTGTCTTCATATTGGCTATTTCCAGTTATTCAAATCAATAGATTTATTAAGGCACATTTGTCGTCATTGTGTGGATGCTTGTAATTGGTTTCTACTAGAAGTTGATGTAATTCCCTTTAAGTGACTTACATTTATCAGTCTCTCTCTAGAGTTAAATCCTTTAAAGTAAATCATATTGGTGGGTTTTCCTTCAAATAGAATTAAAACAACTTACTTGAATAGTACTTACTTGCATGTGTGTGTAAAAAAAACAATGACTACCATGAAAGACATAAAAATAATAAATAGCACTCACCTCAATTCTAGCACCACTACTACTACTCCGAATATCATGCAAATTCTCATCAAGACATTCAACATAATCACTATCATCATTGTCCTCAAGTTGTGCAGCTTTGTAGAGAGCTCTATTGATAGGGCCTTTTTCTTTTCATTCTTCTCTCAGATAATTTCTCTACATGTGGTTTAGTCATCATGCAAAAAATAATATAAGTCAAGTAAAGAATGCAAAAACTATATTTTTTTGTTCAAAATAACATTTTTTTTTCCTCTCTTAACTGACTAAGTCAAGGTATGTTGTGAGATTCTTCCTTTATTGTAAGCAATAGATTCCAGTTTATAGGAGGATTCTTATAGTCATGAGCATAATATTTTCAACAAGAAGGCACAATCCTAGTCCTTCATATGATAAGGAAGATAGTAAAAGTTGTAAGATGGCAGTCCATATCTTTGTCTTAGGACAATCCATAGCATGGAAGGTATAGGAGAAGATAAAGAGATGCAACAACTAGTAGGGTTTCACCAAACAAAGAGAAGAGATAAAGGCACTATCAAAACCATTAGACAGTGACCAAGAACCCTTGGAATGATAGCAACAAAGCAGATATGATAGCCTTGACTTTACGATCAGTGAGTAAGAGACTTACTAAGACATACTCAAAGTGACTATCTAGAATGATAGAGTTAAATGTCATAATGCATCATAGGAGCATGTCATAAACATGACAAGGACAACAATAATGAAGTGAATACTCAAGAAAAATTGTTTGAAGTTGTTTAGGGTAAAATTTGGATTGTTTAATGTTTAATGTTTAGATGTTTGAATCCTCCTTTCACCCTTTACATTCAAGGATCTAGGGTCGAGTGGAAATTCACTATCATACCCTGGGTCACTGTGAGATGTAGAGAAACTTGGATTAGGGAATTTAATTATCAATTTTCCTTCTCTTATGCTTAATTGACCATTAAACCCTAATTTCACAATTACAACTGTAAACAGAAGAATAACAAAAAAAGCTCTTGCAGACGGAAGTAAAATATCAAATCACAGAGTACCTATTTTTGGGGTTTCGAGGTAAAAAAGTTTGGGAAATAGGAACGGCTACCCAAGTCCAAGGTACTAGTGTCTTTGCAAAATCTTGACCTTCTTTTGACACTAATCAACACTATAGCTTCTATTTCTAGAAATTCAACTATGGAGGATAAAAGAGTGAGTACCCAAGTCCTAAAAAGGCTCCAGTGTCCTGCTTCTCTTCAGATCCTGAATCTTTTATGTCTATTGATCCCTCTTGTAACCCTATTTTTTCTAGATGCGACAACTGTGACCTGCAATCACAAAACTCTGGGAGGGGGTTGTGGTGTTTAGAGGCTTGCCTCAGTCAAGCCCCAAAGGACATTTAAGTCTCTAAACACTGTTGTCAGATAGATAGTGCGTGCCCTTGTAAGGCAGAGGCAAAAACCAGAGGGAAATGATGATGAAAACACAATATAATGTCACCTTGTAGTGAAGATATCATGGGAGGAAGATGCTCTTCATTCCATGATGAAATGGATGCTCAAATCTACAAACACAAACACATAAACCACACAAATATGCTCTTGCAACACAATAAAATCCTTGAATCACCTTGAGAACACTCAAACATCACAATTGCCATCTAGTTTAGAAATGAATGCCTAAACATGCTTTTATATACAACTACAAACACTCCTGCCAAGATTTTCATAATTTAAACTTACCATGTTGGCAAAGGACCAAATAACGGTCATAAACTGACACCCAGAAATTGGGACTACCCCAAAATGGGGTAAGACTAGGGCACAGGCACCCAAGTCCTCCCACCTATTTTGGGTAGGGTACAACTCAAGGGGTCCTCCTAGGTCTCATTTGTCATGTTACCTAGGGCTCATTCCATCGAGATGCCAAATTATGAAGTAAGATGTCCTAAATGCATGCCAAAGACCCAAGAGCTAAACCCTATGAGGGAAAAGCCCCCAAGGGGACATTTTCTAACGTTACAGAAGTAGAACTTGGTAAATTATAGTGTTGTATGTTTCTTTTAGTTCTGTAAGTAGAACAGTGAGACAATTTGTGATAATGCATTTATGCAAAGCATCAATGCGAAGGTTATAATGGCTAGAATTATAGTATTGTAGATTGAGGGTAGGTTCATTCTTTGTTTACATTATCCAAGAGCTATGATAACTATTGAAGTATCCAAAAAATGCAATCACATGGAAGTATAACAAAAACATGGTACAAGTTTACCCAATAAAAAGCACACGAAATGAAAGGATAGTGTAATAGAACCTCTTACCTCATCTGCATCCATAATATTATGCTCATTCCATGCAGAAACTATAGGCTTAATGGAGGAAGCCAACTGCGACAATTTCTCAGTGAGACTGTGTACGCAACTCACTATATGTTGGTACCCTTGATTTGAGTTGACATGATCTATAGAGGCTCTTACTGGGCGTCTAACAGATGGCTCTGAAATCTCTATTGACGAACTAGATTTCCACTTCATACTACCGTTAGATTTACTAGGATCTAGTGCTACCATATAATCAAGTATGTCTTCCACACCTGGTTCTCTATTACTATTTTCCACCTAAAATACAATATCAATATCAACATATAGTCAGTTCAATAAAAAATCAAAATAAATAACCAAAGTAAATTGAACCAAAAAGCCATACCTTTACTCCAAGTTTGTCCATTTTGGCCTACAACCCACCTCGGTAAAATGTATATCCAGCTACCACATTATCTCTTGCCCTCTTTCCTTTATAAATCTTTGTCAAATATTCATCAGAACACATATTTTCTTTTAATGCCTCCCACTATTTGGGAGATAGAGGGGATTCTAACCTCTCTTTTCCCTCCAAGATTGTTTTTCTACAATTGTATCTATAATTGTTCATCAAAAGTCTCATCTTTTGCTTGTAATATCTTCTAGAGATTTGTCTGCCAATAGTCTCAAAAGCATTTTCCATTTTTTGTATAACATTTTCCACACTTCGTGGATCTTTCTCTACAAAATTTGATTTGCAAATATCCAAATGGGCCCTACATCTCACACCCAACTCAGAGGCCCACCTTACAACATTTTTCCCAATGGGCTCACCATCTCTCAATACCTCAACCAAGAATGGCTTCTTGCCTTCTAATCTTCTCTGTTTTGCATTCCTCTCTATAGATCTGTATAAATCTTGACTCAATCTTTTTCTTTTGAAAAAATTAGGCACATCTTCTATTAAACCACTAGCAATATTTTTGGTTGATCCACTAGTTCCATCAAAAGTTGTAGAAGGCACATCAGATGCAAGTGATCTCTCTTCATGACTTTCATTAACCGAAACTTCATCATCCTTGGCCACATCAAGTGTGTCATGAGTAGGTAGATCAGTAATGGTCTCTGTAGATTTCACTTCAAATGTATCCTTTAATCTTGAATAAATCATCTACAAGTCACTTACTGTTCCTTTCCTCTCATTGTTTTCAATAATATCTCTTAGACTCTGTGCTAAGAGATCATCACAATGTTGCACATCACCATGTGCTATAGTAGGATGCACATCACCATGTTCTATATCAGGCTACACATCACCATGTGCTATATCAAGCTACACATCACTATGTGTTATATCGAGTTGCACATCATCACAACTATTCTTTTCACTAACTACATTCATACTTGAATCCCAAATGTGTTGGCTTCTACGAGTTGGCAGCACTCTATCTTTACTTTCCTTTTGTTTTCTCTCTGCATTTTCTTTGCACTCTTTTTCTTTCCTATAAAACAAAAAAATATCATATTATGTCTTATATACATAAACCTCTTGCCTATAAAATTTTATAAACACAATTAAACAAATAATATAGTACTTGGTGGATTTACAACTTGCTTGTTTGTCAAACCAAGATGTGATAAATACTCACTATTCTTTGCCACACGTTCTTTATGAAAGTGCTCATAATCTGTCAATGGAACTTCAGCAACATGATCACTATCATCTAAATTGTGCCTCATAGTCTTTTTCCTCATTTCCAGAATTCCAAATAAACAATAATATATAAATCAGCAACTTGAATCAGTAGAACAAGAGTGGAATATAAACAAAACCATTATTTTCAGTCAACTAGAGAATATAAACAAATGCAGTCATAGTATATAAGGACAGTCCCCATATGAAATACATTCACAGAGCATATAAGATGCATTCTTAGAAATTAGAGGAGACAATCTATGACAAGTGACATGACATGGGATGATAGCATATAAGATGCATTATATGGAGGGGAAAAAATTTAGTAAAATGTGGCACACAGATTGAAACCCAAAGGAAACTCTATTTGTTTATCCTTCTATTTGAGAAGAAACTAATTGCCTTTCTGATAGTGTGAATCATCATTATTTCTACTTATATAATCCTCATTATTTCTACCTATAAAATCCTTATTATTTCTACTTATATAATTTTGCAGAAATTATGAACACACAAATGTAAGTAAACAAAAATAGTCAATATGTTCTTTAAAACTAAGTAGTTTATTGTTGGAACAAATATAGCTAGTTATATGCATGACCTAGAACAAGACAAGAACTAGAAAAACAACAAAAAGTAGATCCCAACATAAGAGATTACCCTGAAAACCCCAAAGTCAAAGAAATTACTATACACTAATGCCCTTTCTTATCTTGCTGCTTCTCTACTACATTTTACAAGCTCATAGTTTTCTTGATGTCTTAACTAATCATCTGCATTGCCAGCAAGATCAGAATCCTAGTCGCTCATGTCTGCATCTACTTGATTTTCTTCCTCATCCTCATCTGTGTCATGCAATACATTCTCTCTCCCAATCTCTTCATTAGTAATCAAAATATCTTCTCCAAACACTCCATCATCATCTTCATCCACTACTTCAAATGTTTCTTTTAAATTAACATATTGCCCATTAAGCATTATATCAACATCTTCCATGAATTTTCATTTGGAATGAGACTCTGTTTGAATGACATATGACCATCCTGGGCTTCTTATATCATCAATTAGAAATGATTGACTTGTTAATTTGAAAAGGGAAAACATAGGGCTCATCCCTCTCTGATAAAAATTGTCCTGTATTTGCACGTACAAATCCATACTAATCAACATGTATTGCGGATGGTCAGATCCACTTACATTTTAATAATATAGGACTGTTTTCACCAAAATCCACTTGAATAATTTCCTAGATGAATCTAGCATAGAATTTCTTCTCAGTTTCACGAAGAAATTCAGCACTTACAACACAATCATAATTTATCTTTCCTTTGTCTTTTTCCTCCTCTCTTAAATGGCTACCATAGCCCCACATTCCACTAAAACACATAGCCCATAAATGTGGAGGTTGTGAAAGCTCACTTTCCTCTGTTTTTATATCTTGACCATCTTTTGCATCACTAACTGTATTAGCAATCCATTCTTCAAATTTTAGAAAAGAATCACCTCCAACCAAATCATGATGTCTGTGCTTTTGAGGTCGATGTTGCATCCAACTTTGATTCTCTTCTTCATATTTTCTACATAGAATAATAATGTGCAAATAGTAAGATTAATAGTATAAATGTGTAAATGCAATTGAGTAAGATTAATAATATAAATGTGTAAATAAATAATTGTGTAATTTTTTTTAACTTGTGCCACTTATCAAATGAAGATGTGTTTTGAAGAAGAAAGGCATGTATCACACTTCTTTCTTGATGTGATAGCTTGAATCGAGATTCATTGCCTTCTAATACTTCACCTGCAACTCTCTCATCTTCATCATCATTCCATACACATTGATTGAAATTTTTAAAATCCTTCATATATTCTGTGCGAAATCCAATGGCCTCTTGAATTGAATATCCCTCAAACATGCTACCTTCTAGTTTTACCATAGTACAAACAAATTTTTCAAAACCTTCATATATCATTCTATAGGATACATCCATCTCGTTCTTACTGGACCACAATGCTCTAGTTCATATTCTAGATGTATCAAAAGATGCATAGAAATGCTAAAGATTGTTGTTGGAAATTCCCGTTCCAATAGACAAAGGACTTCAACAACCTCCTCCCTCAAACTATCAAAGTTCAAAGGATCTAATACATGTGAACTCATTCTCTTTAATATTAGGCCCAACCTTATAATTTTCAATCTTGGCCCCTTTGCCAAACTTGATATATTTACCACAATAGGTAAAATATTTTCGATTATAACATGATAGTCATGTGTCTTTAGGCCTCTTAAGCTATTACTCTCAGTTTGGCTTCCAATAGTACTACTTACATATCTAGTGGGAAAGCGAGTCTGAGACATCAACTGTAAGAATTGTGCACATTGTTCCTTTGTCCAGACATAAGGAGCACTGGGTTTTCTATATTTTGCATCATCATATTTTTTAACCTAAAGATTTCAATGAATCTTTAGTTCTCGAAAGTCTTCATGTGATGAAATAGTATCAAAAGCACCAAAAAGAGTTTCTATAATAGCATAGGCTATATTTTTCTTAGTATGCATAAAGTCAACAATATGTCTAATGGATATATCCTTTAAGTATGGCAACTTATAGAATATGCACAACTATTTTACACCACTTTCATTACATGGATCATATCTACTACCAGCAATCCCACCATTTTCAATAAATGACATTCTTTTTTGTCCATTCTCAATAATGTAATCACTTGTTATTAGGAAAGGTGCTTCACAATTCTCTTCTTGACCATTGAAACGTGTTTTTTGTTAATGATATGGATGACCCACTTTAAGGTAAGCACAATGTCACAATAAATACACTTACACAAACTTCTTGAGTGCCTCACAAAATCCTTAAAGTTGCAAGCAGGATAGCCATGGTATCCATGATCAGTGAGACCAGACAATGTACCATATGTAGGGAGATCATGAATTGTAACTAATAAGGAAGCTCTTAAAGTGAATTTGATTGAATGACCATCACTTAAAGATTGAATTGCTTCAATTCCTTTCCACAATTCCATTAGCTCATCATATAATGGCTCTAGATAGGCATCTATTGTATCTAAAGTCACACTTTTATTTCCTGGTATAATCAATGATAGCATTAAGAAAAGTGATTTAGTTGCTAACCATGGAGGCAAGTTATAATTTATTAAAAATACTTGCCAAGTTGACCATTTAGTATTTTGATTTGAGAATGGGTTCACCCCATCTAGAGCCAAACCCAACCTTATATTACAAGCATCTTGAGAAAAATCAAGCCATCTGTTATCAAATTCCATCCACATCTTAGAATCAGGCACATGTCATTGTTTTCCATCAATGCTCTTATTTTGGGCATGCCACTAGATAAGTTCAGCAATGTCTCTGCACCTATACATTCGAAGTAATCATGGGATTATCATAAAGTGGCGAAGAACCTTTCTAGAAACCACAGCTAATTTCAACCCTTGTCTATACCTTGCTTCATGGCATTTCAGACATTCACTTTCACTTGCAAGATTTTTGTGAAATAATACACAACCATTAACACATGTGTGGATGTTTTCATACCCCAAGATGAGCTTTCTAATCTACTTTTTACATTGACTTCATTTTGTTGGAAATGTGGAGTCGGCTGGTAACAACAAACTTAATAATGCCAATAACTGATCTACACTCTTATTTGTCCAACCATACACCACTTGCAAGTTAAGAATTTGAAGGATTGTTGTCAAATGACTTAACTTGCAATTAGCATACACAAGCTTTAAAGCATCCTCCATTGACTTGGCCCAATAATCGTTTAGACCCTCATTCAAAAT
Source organism: Cunninghamia lanceolata (assembly GCA_027924645.1). Taxonomy (NCBI): domain Eukaryota; kingdom Viridiplantae; phylum Streptophyta; class Pinopsida; order Cupressales; family Cupressaceae; genus Cunninghamia; species Cunninghamia lanceolata. The sequence goes on from BSBN01000684.1 coordinate 2,946,670, forward strand.
TCTTTCAACTTCAAACCCTTCATCTAACATTTTTGCCTCTTCATCTATGTTTGGTGCCACTTCACCTATGTTTTTTGCCTCTTCATCTCTCACAGTCTGCAATTCTATCATATCTTCATAATAATTGTAAGCCCAAGGGATTATACCACTATGCCCATATCTTATCATATGTCAATAAATCACATTTCTTTTTCTCACCCTTCCACCAAGATAGTCATTACATGGACATGGATATTTTTTCATTTCCCTCTCTTTGGCCACTCTCATCATATGCATGATATTGATTCATAGTCAACCTTCGATGTTGATCCATTTGTAATATTGTGCATTTCAATATTAATATAGCATAATAATCTATCCTATGCCTAGAAGGCCTTTAAATATAAAATCTTAAAAGGTAACCTTCAATCATGCATATGGTCAAGCTAGGATAACCTTTGCTTCAGTTTGGGCTAGTCATCATGCAGGGAGATCATGTAGAGTAGAGGTGTGGTTTTATTTGAGTTCAAGGATTAGTTAAGGATCAAGTTCAAAAATACTGAAGATAACATTTTATTTTAAGTTTTCAAGCTTCAATCATGAAAATATCTCCTGGGGAGCGCCCATAAGCAGCTTCCCCAAATATCATGAAAATATCAGTTCACTTTTAGCAATGAGGGTTTTGAATTACCTTTGAATTTGTTGTAGAGTGCATCCCCAAATTTGACTTTGCTGCAGAGGGCCTCGCCGACTTCAAATTCATGACAGCAAACTCTGAATTCCTTGCCTACCTTTTCAAAAGTTTCCAAGTCCTCTCCAAACAAGCTTTATCACCCATGCAAGTAGCTGCTACACTTATATGCACCTAAAACATTTTTGCAGGTGCATGCATCGGATAGAGTAAGTGCTTCAATACATGTCCATGAGAATAACAAACATCAACAGCAATTCAATTTTATTCCCATGCCGACAATTATACATTTTACAAGTTGTCTAACTTAGAAATATCGATAAGCTATGTAAACCAATATATAAATAGCATTTAGAAGAAATACTAAACAATTTATCAAGATTACACTTTTAAACCCCAATTAAATAACTATTGTGATGAAGTATTCATAGCAGCAAATCACTTGCCAAAATCATATGCAAAGTCACCAAATAAAGGACTCAAGATGTCAACCATTTCAAATGACAATCATGACAATAGGAAAAATAGCATAGAGAATACAATCATGCCTTTGATTGCAAAGGAGGGGGCAGATATTACAGTCTATAGCAACATTGAAAAGATGAAAATACAAAATCCATGAAGTCAAACACTTTTGTCAAAATACAAACCCTTACCTGATTAGTTAACTGATTCTTGAAGATTTTATCAGGCAAAGATAGTCATTATATAGATGCTAAAACAGTGACACAAGTGCCTTTGAAAGTGATGACAGTCATGTCATCAAACTGATAGTGAAATCAGTCATCAAAAAGAGTAATGCACAACACCATAGAAGAAAAGAGGAGATCACTATCCATTCAAAGAGATGCCCTAATCACAGTCACTAAAGTGGGCTACAATAACAGAGAAAAGACAATGGAATATTGACAGTCTTTTTGCATCCAAATGTGAATTATGTGAAAACTATGTCATATATCAATAACAAAAGTAACAGAGAGGATTTTTTACAGTCAAAAGTCTATGAATAGAATCTTCAAGTTTATCAAAATCAAGTTAATAAGATTTATGATAGTCATAGCAGCAGATGGACAAAGGGAATGTGACTATGATAGATTTTTGCATACAAAGGATAGTCATCATCAATGATATCTTTGTATTAAGGAATTTGTAGGCAAGTTCGTGATAGGACAACAAAGATCAGTTGATGTATGAAGCAATGAACAAGGCTTTCATGACAAAGGTTACTATCAAGATAGCAGTAAGAGACAGTAAAGACAGTGAAGAGAAAATTTAAGGAATGAAACAAATCATGGAATAGTCTTGCATTCTCAACAACAAGCTTTCATTCTTTGTTTTGTGACAGTCATTTTGAAAATACAATCATCTTTCAAAGGTTGAATCACACACACAGGGGCAGTGTCTAAGTCACAGGTTGAAGACCATCGAATTCCTTCATGCCAAGGTATTATAAGTATAAATCATGAATGGGAAAAGTAAAACTTTATCAATAAAGAACCATGAGACCTCTTCATACAATCATTGAAAGAGATAGAATAGTCACTAATGATAGAGCACCAAGCTTTCAAAGATACAAAACTTTAGAGCAGGCTAAGAGAAGAATAGAGGTAGATGGAAAACCCTACCTCTACTTCATAAAACCATTTGTTATCTGTCATTTATCTACCGTCTATCTACTCCTTTGATATCTTCCATCTGTATATGGAAATCCTAAAATTCCCTCCTTTCTTCATTCACACAATGATCTCAAAACTATTTCCAAACTCAAAGAACTATGGCCATGAACAATCTTCTCCTATTCGACTACTCATACCCTATTCTTGGTGGCCATGAACAATCTTCTCATGTTTGACTACTTATACCCTATTCTTGGAAGCCATGAATAATCTTCTCCTGTTCAACTACTCTACATACCCTATTCTTAGCTGCCATGAACAATCTTCTCCTGCTAAACGCAAAATCTTTGCTTCTTCACAGGTTTCACTTTTTGTTCAAAATTCATAAAGGCGCAATCCCTCCATTATTTCCCTCCAAAACTAAAGTGAAATAAAAAAGAATAAAGGAATTTATTTAGTCCTTTATTGAGTCAATTTTATTTGTAGTTGTGTTTTTTTGCCTGATGACCAAATTAGTCATTTATTTGGTCATTTATTTCATCATTTCAATAGTCATTTCAACCGATGACCAAATTAGTCATTTATTTAGTCATTTATAGCTATGTTGCAAAAAATTTTAGCCACATGATTAAAGTTTGGTCACATGACTAAAAGTTTTAGTCACCTGGTCATTTATTTGCCATATTTCTACTAGTGTTTTTGCAGTTCCACAGGTGATTTCTTTATCAATATTTTAATATCGATGGAATGACAGAAGTGAATCAACATTTGTGACATGTCAAAGAGGACTTAGTGGGATCTAACCCTTGACATACATCTTTAAAAATATCCTTCGTCTACTAGGAAAGAAGGGGCCATGGGACCATAAAAGGGTTAATATGTAAATTACTTTGACATATATGAAAAATATTAGGCACGAGCTAGAGGCAGTAATTGTATGGCAAGGGACCAGTAGACAACGTACCTCAAGGCATAATGAGGCAACTAAAGAACTAAGCAATAGGTGATGGGTAGTCAACCTAAGAATATAAAAAAAGTGATTTTCATTATGTTTGACCAAATAACACAAGGGTTTAGGGTTTAAGGGGTATTATTCAGAGTATCTTTATTATGCAGAAACCCTAGGCTAGAGACCTTCTAACATGATGATACCAGATTTGGGCCAAATACTAGAACCAGGGAAAAAATTTATAGGGTCCCATCACGGGACTTATGATACATGATTGTCCCTTATAGTCTGGCATGACTGCCCCTTAATGTTGATACAATCTTCTAGTGTCTTCCTTGATTTTCATTGATGCTCTTACTCTTATAAGCAGTCTTCTAAAGTTGTTTGTACTTTTTAGTCATGCAAATGATGTCCTTAGATGTCATCTGATATTCCATTGAAAACAAAAGTATTTGATGAATGGTCTTCATGTACCTGTACCTACACAGTGAACAAACAAGTTAGATAAAACATAGAGGATAATAACCTCTCCTTGATTGTATGATTTGATTTTTCTCCTTTTTGCTTCATCTCATGAATAGATATCTATATTTGATGTCTATTTATCTCACTCACTTTTTATGGATCAAAAGTAAGGTGACAAGTACATGTTAAATTTATCTACATACAAAACTAGAGATGAAACCCTAAGCTCTAACATCATGTTCATTTCCTCTTGCAAGTCTTCTTTGAAGCTATCAACGGGACAAGCTGAAGATGATGCAACTATCAACAAGATTCATCATTCACTCAGGAAATGATGGGTCCCACTTTACTTTTATTTTCTTCTTTTACCTCAAATGTATTTTTTATTGTGCATTGTATGCTCTACAGTTACTCCCATGGCTTGTGTGGGATCATATGAACACTTCATTTGAATATAAATAGTTATTTCATGCAATGACTTGTGTATAATTTCTCCCTTTTGTAAATCAATTGCATAACATAACTAAACATTTATTACATGGCATATGTGTTTATAATCATAAGTAGACTATCTAGATTTTATGTACCTTTCTGAACTGCATCAAACTGCAATGGATGAACTGTAATGAACACCACTAACACATGATCTGCAATGACTAGATTAACTTTAATTTCACATGTCAATCTCTTAATACCTTCTACCTTGTTGGAGCACTCTTCATCTTATCTAGCTCATGTAGCAGCTCTAATTGAGCTGCTACATGATCATTGAAATAGTCCTCCATCAAGATAGTAGATATTCTAGGCTAGCTAATGAACTTAAGTTTTTTCCTTATCCCTTCCTTTTGAACCTCTCCACTTCTCCAAAGCAGCAAATAAACTGTTGTTACAACCTAACCTAATTGGCTACAAAGCATAATTTGGTAACAAGAAGTAATGGAGACAAAGTGGATGGTGGAAGGTGTATGGTCACATGCCTTTGACATTTGTAGGATGATGGAGGTGGAATGACAACATATGTTTTAGGAATATGATAGGATTGGTGATGGAAAGTGGTAGACTTAGGGTGCATGGAGGAAGTACCAACATCTTTAGATTGATGTCCTTGGGGTGTGTATCAAAGGCCATATGAGCGTGGAGGGACTTTGACATGGATGGGCTCCAAAATAACTTGTTCATGAAGGCCTAAGCCTTTACCTTGGTAGTTCATGTTTTAGAGTACTTATGTGATGGACAATGGGACTAGGTGTAGTTTGGACACTAGACTTGAGCTCATTATTGGATGGATAAGGTGAGGTGGTGGATAATGTTTGTTGTTGTCCTAAGGAAGAACATTCATGAATGAAAGTGGATAGACCAATAGGATATGATGGATTTGAAATGGGGTCGTAGTGGCTGATGATGAAGTATCATTAGGACCTTTATTATGTTCATGTAGATCCAAGCTACTGGTTTGATCTTCTATGCTTGCTTGGGAGGCATGTGTCTCATCATGACAAGTGGATGTTGGTGGATCATGGGGTAGGGAGAAGTTTCCTTGCTTCGAAGGAAGACCATGAAATGGGGTGAATGCTCAAGTTGGTAAACAAAACTTTTAGTAGATGGAGTGTGTAGGTCTTGCGTGTCTTGATCATGAATGGTGGTAGGGGTATGAATAGGATCAAGTTGCTCATGGATAGGTTCTTCATCATGGATAATGTCTTGATCGAGAAAAAGATAAATGTTATGGATGGGTTGAATGATAGTGATTTGATGTTGATTAGAATGAGGGGCTAATGGTTCCACATGCTTAGGATTATACCCTTGACATATCTCTTGAATTGTTTGAATGGAGATGGAAATGGAAGGCTCTTGGATAGGCTTAACATGTTGTTGATGGTCAATTTCATAGGAGCATGATGGAGGTTGACTTGCACTCATGGGGGAGACTCTTGAATAGGATCAAGGGGTTGTGGACTATATGAAGGGGTTGTAAGAATGGACATGGTGTTGGAAGATTCTTTTGTAAGCTCAAGGATAGGACTTTGATGACATGTATGACTCCTTGCTAGTAGCCCTTGGATCACATCCTTTGTAGGTGTATGGGTAGATGAATCATGTAATGGATGGGTGGATTTAGGTAACTCCATAGGTTTTGTTTTGAAATGTTTGAATTTAGGGCATGAAGTTGATGGAGGTTTAGATGATGGTCCCAAAGGTAGTGAAGGGTTTGATGGATTGGAAGGTGGAGGAACCAATGGATTAGGACTAGGACATGGTGGCTTTAGGATAGGCATGTGATTGGATGGTGGTATAATTTAATTATAGGTGGGATAAGCGAGACTAGTGTTCCCCTTGTCAAAGGTGGCATTAGAGCTTGATGGCATGGAAGGAGGTGACACATGTTCTTTTTGTGGAATGATTTGGTAGGTTGATGTGGCATTGACATGGAAAGAAGTGGGATAGGTTGATTTGGCATTGATTTGATAGGTGGATGGATAAGATTGGTATTAAGTGGAGGGGGATGACACATAGGATTGAAATGAATGTTGTGGTTGATATAGAATGGATAGAGGGTGTGTTTGTTGGGTTTGACAAGTGGCTATGAATTGTTGGGCTTGGGCTATGAGGTGTTGTATTTAAGGTGATTGGATTTGTTGGAATTTTTGGATGAGGGCTTGGAATCTTTGTATGGTTTGGTGGTCTAGGGGTTGTGGCATTTGGTGAAGTGTTTGGCTGAGGTCTTGGAGTTCGGGTGCTAGGACATTGTTTTCAAATATCAGCATGGTGTCACAAATGTGTTTAAGTCTTTGCATTTCATTTTGTTCCTCAAGGTATGTATCATGATTCTTATCATCATTAGAAGTAGGAGGAAGGTCCCCTCGAAGTATGATTTTGGGTCTAGGATTTGTTTCATTATTGGGATTAAAGGGAGGGCCTCCTCCAAGTATGATTTCAGGCTTATGATTGGGCATAGGATTGCTAATGATTAGGACCATTTTGACTAGTGTATTAGAACTATGATGATGATGATGTGGAGTGATTAGGATATGATTAGGATATGATAAGGATGAAGATGGTTGGATTTGAAAATGTTGGAAAGAATGTTTAGAATGTATTGTCTTTATGTGTTTGGTGTTTATAGCATGATGTGGCAATTTGCAAAGAAATGATTACACATGTACACACACGAATCACACACACAAGACACATAAACAAGTTTGAATTTGAAATTTGAAGAATGTGATGATTAAACAAGAACTTGAAGACACATCAACAAGCCTATGACTAGTCAAGTAGGTGTGGCCAATTAGGTCCTAGTCTAGGATGCACAACTTGATTAAGGATGTCCCCAATATACACAAGGTACAAGGGGCCAAACAGCTGGGGGAAAGGGGTAACCCACCCTTCACCTTCACTTCCCAAAGGTATAAAGTTCTTTGGGGCTTATCCAAGAGTGATAATATTTCAACTTCCAAAGAGGGTGTCTTTCGATTCATGCCTCACTATTTATACTCCAACAGAATGCTAGAGTTGAGGTTGTCCCTTGGAGTGATGTGTCTTCAAGTAGGCCTCCTAGGAAAGGTATGACCAAAGAAAACCAAGTGGGTGTTTTTGATCTCCAAGATCACCTTGTGGTGTGAGGAGAGAGCATACACATGTACACTTGATTCACACTCGCACTTGTTAATTTACTCTTAGAAAATGAAATGTGGGATGTGAAATTGAATGGATGAGAGGTGTTTTTTAATCTCAAGATCACACGAAGTGCATGAGAAGAGCATACATACCTTCTAATCACACTCAAGTTCACCTACCAATGAAGACCCTCATTTTTTTTAATCCCAAGTCAAAATGTGAAGGAATACACTTGTTCACTTTATGCCCAATTTTGATGTGTGATTGAAGACAAGATTTGTTTTAGGAGCCCAAATCCAAATGTGTTTGGAAATAATGATTATGATGAAATGAAAGAGATGAAATATGAATGGAGTGTACCTAAAAACTTTCATCCTTAAACCTGCTGCTGTGACTGATCCCAATCCTACTATAGCTCCTTAGATGCACCTAGAAGCTACAAAAAACCAAGAGGGAAGCGAGTAAACTTGCAAACACATGTATTATGTGAAAAAGAGGAAATCTAATAAAATCTACTGTAGATGTATAGTGACAAGAAAATGAATAGCATGATTAGATTGTAGACAAAATTCTATGCACTTTTAAAAAAAGATTTCGTGAAAAATAGATCAAATTCGCAATAGTTATGAGCGTTTGAAGTTTAAATGGAGAGATGACTTTGACTAAGAAAAAACCTAATAAGATGATGTAGTCACTTGAAATAGTCTTTAGTACTATGTAGCTCTCTGAGTTAGCTTTCCAACAAGTCCTTGTTTGTGAATTTTTAACCCTGTATGTAGAAGTTATGAGGAAAAGAAAAAATTCCCTAATTAGAGCATGTAGGAGGCACAAGGGGACCCTGACAGTTTGATCTAACTGCTAGCGGTTACCCTGAATGTGGCCACATGCGTGGGTTTTGATGCCTAGTGATTTCCTAGAGGTTAGTTAGAGTGGCCCCCTTGGTCATTCATATGACCAAGGGCTGAGTAAGGCAAAAAATAAAAAGGGGGCCGATAGGTTTTAGCCCTCGCCCCCCTTTGTGACCTGTAGCCTGAGACCCTCACAATACCCTGTGATCACTAAGGTGACCGGTGCCTAAGGTGAAAAGGGTGGATGGTTATGACTAGGTAGACCACAGGGATACACACTAGGCCTAAGATTAGGGTTAACTGTGTGTGTTTAGGACGATGCAGGAAGTGGACTGGTGAGGTTTAGGGTTTAGTTAGGGTTTTGGCAGATGGTTAAGCTACGACAGACAGAGCTTTAAGTCGACGCAATTAGCATTCAAGAGCTATGACAAACAAAGGTGTAGGGTTTTGATAGCATAGACTAAGTATGGAATCAACACTACGGTGGAGACAAAGACTTGTTGGTGGTGATTGAGGATGAACAGGGTGTTGAGGGGTATGCATGGTGGTGACAAAAATTTTCAAGCTGACGATAGAAGGATTTCAAGTGGCACAGAGGTCAGTGTTTAGGTTTGTAAACAGTGACCAGGTTAAGACTACATATTAGGAGATTAGAGTTTACAAGAGGGTTGGTGGGTATTTGCAGAGCTAGTGGCCAGTGTCTAGCAAGGGGCGACTAGATTATGGCTAGGGTTTTTTCAGGGTGTCGACCAATATTTTCAAGCCTATAATCAAAATTTAACCTACAAGAGTCAGCATTAAACCTGCAACATTAAAATATCAGCCATGAAAATTAGAGATAAAAACTAGAAATATTTGACTAGAGACCCCTACGCAGAGGCCACATGGGTCTGTATGCTATAGCCCTGCAACAGGGGCTAAACCAAAAAAAATTCAAAAATTTTTTGGTAGAGAAAAATGAAAAAAATTTATATGCCTCCTAGGGTTTTTGTGCCCCCCAAACTCAATGGTGAGGTCAGATTTGAGCTAGGATGCCACCTACAAAATTCAATCACCAATACTTGACAAAAAATCATTAGATTCACGTCAAGTTCACCATTTGTCGTTAGGGCAAAAATCAGGTCTGAAACTAAAGCAACAAGATATGAAACCCTAACTAGCACAATAGAGTACAAACTAGCATGAAAATCAAAACAAGAAAGCAAAGAAAACCTAAAATAGAGCTATATTTGATTTATCTCCATTACTTTTCTCAACCTCGCATAGGCATGCAAGATTTCAAAGGCTGATTGTGGGAGGAATGTTGGTTGCTCACTATTTCAGAAGCATAACAATGACATGAGGATGAATGATGAGAGGCTCTAATGGCATTTTGATAGCATGAGGTTACTCAAAAACTAGATGATCAAATGGCTTGTGAGAGGGTTGATTTATAGAAAAGGTTGATTTGAATTGATGGTTGAGATTGAAAGGTGATTTCAACGATGTGGACGGCTAGGATCGAATAGGGTTTCCCACTCCATGAGTTGTAGTCATGTGACAAGTGTGCGAAGGAGAATAAAGGGGGCCTAATTCAAATAAAAGATTATTTAAATTAGTTGTGCATGTGAAGGGTTGTAGTCATGTGACAAATGTTTGAATGTAATGAGAGGTGAGAGAATAATTCAAATATTTTATTTGAATTATTTGGAACATGTGAGTGGGGTATTATTTAAATAAATGGGATTTATTTAATTAATTGGAAAGTGAGATAAATGGGATTAGGAGTGGGATTAGGAAAAAATGTCATATGATGTCTAAGTAATGTATTTGACAAGGTGTTGTAAGACATGGACAATTTCAAGTGTCTACATGTCCAAAAGAATCTAGTACCAATTGTGTAGCCTATAGATACTACACCCATTCTAGGGGTTCATTATCCAAAAGGATGTTATAAGTGTTATCAGCCTTAGGCACAAATAGGATCAAAAAAGGAGAAGACAAAGGATGAAGGTAAGGATATTTCATCCAATCAAGTAATACTTTACATTCCTTCTGCAAATGATGTAATTGTTTCATGTGATACTCCTTTGCCCAATTATCTCCCTATTAACATGGCTCAAGATTTTATCCAAATTAGAATTTTTGTGTCAATAGTGGAACTCCTTAGAATCTTTGAACACAAAGATAGGCAGAGTCTCTTATTACTACTATAGATGCACAAAAACATGTTGTTGTTACCAACATTAATGATAAGGGTGTGGGTCAAGAGGAAACAATAGAGGTTTATTTAGGGTCTTCCATGGTTAATAGTAAGATGGGAGTTGACCCCTTTTATACCACTCTGATTATAAATGGAAGGTTGTTACACAACTGTATGCTTGACTCTGGGGCATCTACCAATGTCATGCCACTAGAAATCATGAATGAATTGGGACTAAAAGTGTCCAAATCCTTTGGTAAGTGTTTTTCCATGGATTCCAGGGAAGTGAATGTTATAGGTCTAGTCAAGGACATTGAGGTCAAACTCAAAGCCTACCCAGACAAGTCTTTTCTCATGGGTCACATAATTATTGTGGATTGCCTAGCCAAGTGGGGAATGTTGTTATCTAGAAAGTGGGCAACTTCCATGGGTGGAAGTATACATATGGATCTTTCATATGCCACTATTACTATCCAAGGCATGGAAGTGAAATTATACAGGGAGAAGAAGGTGGAAGACTTGAATATTGAGGACAGATATAAAACAAAGGAGGATCATGCAAATTTATTTGACATTGAAATAGACCATTTTATGGCATATAGCAGTGATGATAATCCTTGCCTAAATGTTTCACCTTCCAATCCTGTTATTTAAAATTCTAAAGCATATGATTTGTGGATGCTACATTTTGATGGTGCATATTAAAGAGAAGGCTCTGGTGCTCGGATTGTTTTGATATCCTCAGATGGTGAACAATTTGGCATGTATTTTAAACTTGATTTTCAGTGCACTAACAACATAGATTCAAGTATGAGGCACTCTTGTTAGGCTTAAATATTGCTCACAAGCATAAAATCAAATGTTTGAAGATTTATGGTGACTCAAAATTAGTGTAGTAAATTAGAAATAAATTTATTGCCAAGGATAAAAGGTTAAGAGGATACAACAATGTTGTATGGGATATTGTGGATCTATATGACGCTATTGGTATTGAGTGGATAGACAAGATGAAAAATGAATAGGTGGACACCCTAGCTATAGTTGCATCTAGATATAATCCTCAATTAGAGTTTCTTCATGACCATCAAGTTGTTAAAGTACTTACAAGGCCGACTATTCTAGACAATATATATAGTTGGCAAGTGTTCAATGACATCAGTTAGATTTTCAGTTTCCTAAATTGTATGGATGAGTTTGACAATCAAATGATTAATTGGCAACCTATGATCAAAGTGGATAATGGTCAGGAAACATTATTTGGCAGCAAGGTGGTGCAATTGAAGACCAATACCATTCCCAAGGGATTGGTGGCATTGGAGAAGATGTTTGATAGTGCTGACCACTAGAAAAGCAATGGTAAACTAGTTCAAGAAGATAGTGTAAAAGCTGTTAACCTTGGAACCGAGGAGGCACCAAAAATGGTTTACATAGGCAAGAAGCTAAAGCCTCATTAAAAGCAAATGTTGAATGCTTTATTGAGGAAATTTAGAAAGTGTTTTGTATGGTCATATGATGAGCTGAAAGCTTATCGGGAGGATTTTTTCCAATATACTATCCCCCTTCAACCTAACACAAAACCATGTAGGTAGAAATAAAGGCCTATAAATCCTACCATAGCTCCCAAAATGTAAAAGGGGTTTCTTAAAATGAAAGAGGGAGGTATCATCAAGCCTATCAAACACTCTTAGTGGGTATCTAATCTTGTCCCAATAAGGAAGAAAAATGGGGAGATTAGACTATGTGTCGACTTTAAAAATCTGAACATCAAGTCCCTCAAGGATAATTATCCTCTTCCCAACATGGACCATCTTTTGCAGAGGGTGGTTGGTTTAGAACTAATGTCAATGATGGATGGATTCTTAGGGTATAATTAGGTGCTAGTCAAGGTGTTAGAGTAGTACAAAACAACATCCACTCCTTGGGGGACATATGTTTATCTGAGAATGCCATTTGGATTAAAAAATATAGGATCAACCTTTCAAAGGGCAATGGATGTGGCCTTTTCTAGCCTCATTGATGAGATCATGGTTGTTTACTAGGATGATCTAACTACATTTTCAAAGGATAGGAATGATCATTGCAAGCATTTGCAATTGATTTTGAGAGATGTTTAGAGTATGGGATCTCTTGAAATCCCAAAAATGTCAAATTTGGAGTGGAAGAAGGAAAATTGTTGGGACACATTGTGTCCAAGGATGGGGTCAAAATTGATCTAGAAAGGGTTAAGGCTATTGACCTTATCCCTCAACCCAAAATAGTCAAACGTATTCAGTCTTTCCTTGGGAAAATTAATTTTGTAAGGAGATTCATCCCTAAATTTGCTGAGAAGACTAAAGCCATCTCCAAGATGCTTAAAAAGGGACAATCCTTCATATGGGACGAGGAATCTACTAAAGCTTTTCTTGACATAAAGGTGGCTCTAAAAAATGCACTAGTGTTGGTAATCCCAGACTATTCCAAGCCTTTTCAGCTCTTTTCCTTTATTTCAGTTTATACTGTGGCTGCTATGTTATTACAAAAGAATGAAGATGGACTTGAGCAACCTATAGGATTTTCTAGTAAATCTTTACAGGCTACTGAGTTCAATTATTCTATTATGGAGAAGCACGCATATGCATTGGTTAAGGACACAGAATTTTAGATCTTATTTGACATGTGCTAAGTTCATTGCATATGTGCCACACAGAGCAGTGAAATACATATTCATGTTGTTGAATGCACAACACAACTAAGAGGGGGGTGAGTCATTTGTATCAGAAACTTCAAACCTTCACAAGCATAATCACATTCACTTCAATTCACTTAAGCCATAATTCTGTTATGAAGATTAAACATGAAAACAGATAACAAAAAATTAATCACATCAATACCATGCACATGAGTACACCATATTTTTATGTTGAAAACCCTAAAAGGGAAAAACCACAATAAAGATTAGCTCACAATATATAGTAGTATCAATATTGAATTACATAGAGGCTCACTGCCCAAGGACTCATTGTCCAAAGAAATGCTCACCGCAATAGGCTCACTACCAATAGGGCTCACTACCAAAATGGCTCACTGCCATGAATTGATATAATAGCATCTACCACATGCCTGAGTTCAGTTCCATTGAAGCACAATATATCTCCTTTCATAGCCTCACAACACACACATCCTCATCTTTGCATCCATGCACCCCCCACTCAAACACACAAATCATTTTCACTTATTTATATCAGTCATCAACCTTGGAACATACATCAAGGTCGTCAATACATTCTACACCCTTTGGAACAACCTTTAAGGTCGACAAACATACATAATTCAAATTAGGTCTAGACCTAAACAATCTTGTGAATCAAATGAATGAAGGCAGAACACTTCAAGGCTTAGCTTGGACCCAAATACATCTTCACATGCTTCAACATTCTTCTACATTGTCAACAAAACATATCCGCGAAGAGTGTTAGCACCCAAGTCAACCAAAATTGTGCAAACACCAAGAATACTTAGGCACATACTTCCATGAACTCAATCATAGCTTGTGGATTAAGAACAATCCTTCAACACATTCTGGAGACATCAATGAACAACATAAAATAACTTGGGAGCCAACAAATCTAGCTGCAACAAATCTCACTTGAAGACAGATCACAGACTGCTCACAAGAAACAATGTCAAACTCTGTTACACAAGAACTTGCTTTCCAGAGCATCAAATCACAAATCCTTTGGAATGAAGATATCTAAGGACCTTATAAAAATGTGTCCAAAACTGCAACACCTGAAACTACTCTGTAGAGAAATGCAGAGAAAAATACTTTCTCCCAAACACATCTGCACAACCTAGAAACTCTGTCAATTACAGTCTTCAAACTTGTGAACATAACTTCTACTGCACAGCGATCTGGACCACCAAATTCTAGATTTAGCATCTTCAAAAGTTTCTCTAAAACATATCCAAAACTCACACTTTGGTCTTCAACACAGAAGAAATGCAAAGAAAAAACTTAGATAGTATCCTATAAACCAGAATACTTCTTCACAACATTTCTTTAGTATTTATCAAATTTCTCGAAAGCACTTGGAAACCAACCATCAAGAGCATATGTTTATCATCTTTATAACATATAAAAGGCATTCAAATAACCTTTACACAATCACTGAATCAGTCAACAACTGCAACAATAGAAGATACAATTGACACCAATGACAACGCAAACATGTTGACATCAATAACAACACCAATTAGCACATACTTGTAACAATCTCCCCTTTATTATTGATGGCAATATATGATGTGAAAAACCATCATGACACAATTCTGCACTAATCTCATTCTCCGCCTTTGACATCAATGGCAAAGGGCGTAAACACTATCTTCAAATTGTCTCCCCCTGAATATGATACTGCACATACTTGCACTATTCTCAATTAATTTGAATACTCCTTTTATGAGTACACACAAAACCATATCAACTCTTATTCACATTTCAGAGGACCTCAAGACCTTCATAGACTAACACTTCTAGAGTAACATATCTTGTCTTCACAAAACTTCAGAGTAGACTCTGTACAAATCAAGGTATGATATCCAACCATTGAAATTTCTTTCTTCTTTGGGAACATAACATCACATCTTTTATCAACCTTCATGACAACTTATGAAAATAATACATATTATGACAATATAACAAATACAACACATATAGTCAATAATTTCCTTAGATCAACACTCATTTGTCTGTAACTTTTCTCCTACAGACTCCTCCTATCAAATGTCACTACTACCAGCTCCCCTTGAGAGATAGCCATCATTAGTCTAGATAAGATAATGTCTTCTTCAACCTGCTATTTAAGAAAGCAATCTTCACATTGATTTGATACACTTTGAAATCCTTATGTACTGCAAAGGTTAGAAACAGCCTAATAGCCTCCATTCTTGCCACCGGAGCAAGAGTTTCCTCATAGTCTATTCTTTCAACTTGTGAGTACCCTTTGCACACAAGCCTTGCCTTGTTCCTCACCACTTCTCCATTCTGATTTAATTTGTTTTCTAATCTTGAGAAAAGTTCCCAAGTCTAATTCTTCTTAATCTGCATTAGTTCTTCTTTCATTGCCTTAATCCAAAACTCATCCTTGCATGTCTTAATCACTATTTTGGGTTCAACTTTAGAAATAGATTTACCTATTCTTCAGTAGATTTCCTTCTTTTCAATACATTTTTTCTCTTATCACCAATGATCTGATCTTCAGAGTGATGCTTAGACACATACTTAGGAGTTTTAGGGATTCTTTCTAGGGCTTCTTGTTCTTCAACATGTACTTCTTTTTCTTTGGTTTCTTCTTCTTCTCTTCCTCAAGACCCATCTGATTTATATCCATTGACCTTTGAGATTGTTTGTAGATCCCAAAAACTTGCAAACAACATGAAAACTAAGCTATGTACTAGAAACAACCGTGTTCTATCAAGACAAACTTCTGTTACTCATTCTTTCAAGCCAATCATCAAAATCAGACAAAATTATAGATGTAGATGTATCAAATGATCAATAACCATATGCTAGAACCACAGAGTAATATCTTCAATAGTGGACCAATGTAGACCAAATTATTGGAACATTGTAGCTTGAGTTTTCCATATAGATTCTTATCCAAAATTCATAGCATGTCTTCTTACCTGATCAAGTTTTCTTGCACAACCAGGCTAATCTACACAACTCTACCTTTATCCATTTTAGTCATAGTCTTCTACCTATCTTGAGCCTTTGTTGCTAATCCTTTACTTTATCAGCACCATTCCTTTGGCAGGAGAGAAAAATTTTCCATTAAAGCTCCCCCTAAGCCAAAGCTCTTATCTTAGTTCCCGGAGGGAACATCTGCACCAGATGCCGGTATAGATTCATCATTCACCTCGGCTACTTCCTTCTTTACCCAAATCTTATTCATCTCGTTCTTAGTCTCTACTAGATCAACTTCTTGTGCTAGCTGGCTTGTTCTTCTCCACCAGATTATCCTTCTTCATGCTTCTACTTCTGCAGAACTTTGAAATGTGTCCTGGCTTATTCCAATTGTAACACACAACATTCCTCTTATCAGTATTCCTTTCAATCATTCTAGATCTACATGTATTGGTTAGCTTTGTGCCCAAATCTATTACATGTATAATTTAGTAGTCATTGAAGGATTGAGTTATTCTTTGATTTCGGCACTCATTTCCTTTATGTCCCATTTTATTTCATGCAAAACACTTAATAGAATTCTGACTCACTTTGCTTCTGCATGTAGTAACTCTATGACCAATTTTATTGCATGTGAAGCATTGACTACAGAAGGATGGAATAATTTGATTGCTTCTACTTCTACATTCTATTCCTTTGTGTCCATACTTATTGCATAAATGACAAAAACCATTGAAAGATGGATACCTTTGAGCATTTGGTTGTCTGACTGGAGGTCTTCTAGATTTAATTTTTTGATTCCTGATCTACTTTCCTTTGCCATTCTTGTTCTCAACATTCATTGCTTGACCTTATTTGGAACTTTCACCTTTCTCAAATCCCAAGCCTTCTTTGTCATCAGGGCTCTTCTAGCTAGGAATCATCTCATCAAGTTTTGTCGAACTTATCTTGAACTTTTCTTCATAGCTCTTTGCCTTCTCCAAATCTGACTTTAGGTTCACAACATCTTTTTCAAGCTTTGCACATTCTTTAGATTTGTTTTTCACCATTTTATTTAGATATTTTTCTTCTTTTGCCTTTCCTTCAACTTGCACCTATAGACCATTCAGGGTTTTATTTGTTGATCTCAATTGTTCACTAATCTCCTTATGCTTTTCTTTGAACTTCTTGACTTTCTCCCTCAACTTTCTGATGCACTCATCTTCTTCTTTGATATTTTCCTATAGATCCAAGTTTTCCTCTTCAGTCCTTTCAAGGTCTTGAAGAGCAAATTTGAGTTCTTCACTATTGACAGACATGCAATCATCTTCTAAAGATCCATCAAACAGGGAGACATTCTTCTTGTGTGCCATCCCAAATCTACCTTAAGTTGTTATACTTTCTTCCAAGGAACCCTCACTCTGATACCAATTGTTGAATTCACAAGACAACTAAGAGGGGGATGAATTAGTTGTATCAAAAAATTTAAACCTTCACAAGCATAATTGCATTCACTTCAATTCACTTAAGCCCAAATTTTGTTATGAAGATAGATAATAGAAATTTAATCACAACAACACCATGCACATGAGAACACCAAATTTTTATGTGGAAAACCCTAACAGGGAAAAACCATGGTGAGGAAGTTAGATCACAATATATAGTAGTATCAATACAGAATTACAAAGAGGTTCACTGCCAAAGGGCTCACTATCCAAAGAAATGCACACTACAATAGGCTCACTACCAATAGGGCTTACTATCAATAGGGATCACTGCCACGAACTGATATAATAGCATCTACCACATGCCTAAGTTTAGTTCCATTCGAGCACAGTATATCTCCTTTCACAGCCTCACAACACACACATCCTCATCTTCACATCCTCGTACCCCCCACTCAAACACATGAATCCTTTTCACTTATTTATATCAATCATCAACCTTGGAACATACATCAAGGTTGGTAATTTGATACATTCTACACCCTTTGGAACAACCTTTAAGGTTGACAAACATATATAATTCAAATTAGGTTTGGACCTAAACAATCTTGTGAATCAAATGAATGGAGGTAGAACACTTCATGGATTAGCTCAGACCCAAATACATCTTCACATGCTTTAACATGCTCCTACAATCCATGGAACACATCTGTAAAGATTGTTAGCACCTAAGTTAGCCAAACTTGTGCAAACACCAAGAATACTTAGGCACATATTACCAAGAACTCAATCATAGCTTGTGGATCAAGTACAACCCTTCAACACATTCTAGAGACATCCATAGACAACATAAAATCACTTGGGAGCCAATAAATCTAGTTGCAACAAATCTCACTTGAAGACAGATCACAGACTGCTCACAACAAATAATGTCAAACTCTGCTACAGAAGAACTTACTTTCCAAAGAATCAAATTAGAAATCCTTTGGAATAAAGATGGCTAAGGAAATTATAAACATGTTTCCAAAACCGCAACACCTTAAACTAATCTATGGAGAAATGCAGAGCAAAATACTTTCTCCCAGACACATCTACACAACCCAAGAACTCTGTCAATTACAGTCTTCAAACTGGTGAACATAACTTCTACTGCATAGTGATCTGAACCACCAAATTCTAGATTTAGCATCTTCAAATACTTCTCTAAGACACATCCAAAACTCACACTCTAGTCTTCAACACAGAAGAAATGCAAAGCAAAAACTCAGACAATATCCTATAAGCCTGAATACTTCTTCAGAGCACTATTTTCAATATTTGTCAAATTTTCTCAAAAGTACTAAGAAACCAACCATCAGGACCATATTCTTATCATCTTTAGAACATCTACAAGGCATTCAAATCACCTTATCACAATAACTCAATCAATCAACAATTGCAACAATAGAAGATATAGTTGACACTAATGGCAACACAAACATGTTGACATCAATGATAATGTCGATTAGCACATACTTGCAAGACATGCAACAAGAAGCTTTAGGTAAAAGGTGCAAATGGATCAATAGGATCAAAGAATATGATATGTGTTGGAATTAGGTCAAACAACTAAGAGGGGGGGTGAATTAGTTGTCCACCACTTTAAATTTTTCTGCTTTTAATCTTCTTCTTTCACAACTTACAAATAGATTAATGATGTAAACATTAAAGTATGAATTAATAACACATGAGTAGAAACAAAATGAACACATAAAACACCAAAATTTTTATGTGGAAACCTAGTTAAGGGAAAACCACGGTGGGGGTTAACCCACAAGATTCATACCCTGTTAAAAGTACTTAAAAGAAATGGGAAGGCACTTGCCTTCGGGTGCACTGTCTAGAGCTCATTGCTCAAAGAGGCTCACTGCCTACAAGATTTTATGTTCAATATAGAAAGAATGAACTGAGAAATAGCATCTTCTTCATGCCTGGTTCAGTCCCATTGAAAGCTTACAAAACTTATGCTCTGCCCCAAACACTTCTTCACTAACACTTCATCCTTTATTGCTCTTGTTCTTCTGCTTCTTCTCTTCTCTACTCTGCCTCTATACCTTTCTTAGGATTTTATCATTTTCACACAAGGACAACTTTCCACAACTTATCCACAAGTATTTATATGCTTCATCAATCTTTGAATAATCATCAACGTTGGCTTAACTTAATGCGAATCACTTATATTGTCATCCAAACATAGTTGGGACTTGGATCTTCTTTGATCAACACACGACACTCCAGAAAATTGCTCTTAGATCATCTGCAACACGCTTGAAACATCTAGTCAGCCAAGACTGGGAAGAACAACAAAACTAAGGAAGAAATCTTCAACAACAAGCTCAATCTTCAATGTAGACCTCCAACACAGCAGGCACACGATCCAGAGACCTCCACAAGTACATTAAATTCAACAATAATATCTTCACTACTTCAAATCATCAGAATCACTTGCATCTTCATCTGGTACCTCAAGAACACTATCTTTCATGACTATCACACTAGAAAGATTGCTTGCAGATCTCCAAACCATGAACCACTTGAGTTGAGGATCCACACTAACTTCCTAAACATGCCTCTAGATCTGCAAATCATGATTTTTCATTGCGGAGCAATCTGGACCAATTTCCTA
This sequence comes from Cunninghamia lanceolata, assembly GCA_027924645.1. Taxonomy (NCBI): domain Eukaryota; kingdom Viridiplantae; phylum Streptophyta; class Pinopsida; order Cupressales; family Cupressaceae; genus Cunninghamia; species Cunninghamia lanceolata. Next base: position 2,966,772 of record BSBN01000684.1, read on the forward strand.
TCACTCTATCTCTTTTGAACACTGTAAAATCTAGTTCTACTTAGATGGCCATAACTTCTTCAAATCGTCATGTGGACCGCTCAAATCTTAACAGGAGCTACTTTAGACAATCCTCTACACAGCCATATGGTCTGTGTACTATTATTTCTCTAGAAATGCGGATCAATCTACTTCACTGATATGCATTGTTTCCTTTGTTTTTGACAAAGGGATATGTTGACATCAATGACAACACATCATAGGCACATATTTGCAACAATCTCCCTCTTTGTCATTGATGGCAACATATGATGTGAAAAAATGATTCAACCATCAAGACAAGAATTTTTCCCCCTTTCTCTTATCACTTTTGCAACCACTTTCTTCACTACTCCCCCTTTCATCAACAACTAGTTTTTCACATGACTTCTCCCCCCCTTTGACATCAATGGCAAAGGGCACATATTTGCAATCCTTTCTCCCCCTTTTTGTTTTAGACTGATCTCCAAAATTTGCATACTAACTACTCCTCCTAAGTAGTATCTCCTTAACATCAATCAGGATCACAAGATATGATTGTGAATTCCACTAGACTGATGCACACTAGTGCATCTTAGTTCTAAATAGGACTGGTAATAACCCCTAGCTTCCCTCTGAGATACTCAAAAGTATCTGTTTATAGCAAAATATAGATTTTATTGAAAGATTTAAAAATTATATGCAAACCCTAAAACCTATATTCAGTGCAACACAAAGGATAATGATAAAAACTATTGAAATCCAAAAAAAAAATAGATGTTACCGAATATTAATTTATATGTGGTTGCTCTGAGTATTGCATAACTCCAATGTAAATATTTCCGGGGTCTGAAATGATGAATGAAAATGATTTTTATGAAAGTTTGGGTAAAAGGTGGTTTAGGTAGTTAGGTAAACGGTAACGTAGTTATATTAACAGGTTTAGGTAAATTAACGAATTTTGGGTTAGTTTTTGTAAATAATAAATTAAAGTATTAAGTTTATTTTATTATTTATGGGATGGAATATAAGAATTTAATTAATTAAAATTAATTAAATCTTATATGGGTGGAGGATTTAGGATAATCAAGGAATAATTAAGGATAATTAAGGATAAATAGGGAAATAGGATAAACTAGGAAATTGGTCAATTTTAGATGTTTACATTTTTGCCCCTCTTTGAGACGATGTGGCGAAGCAATGTCATTTCAAAGAAGATTAGGTTTTTGAAATCATATTTTGGTTTGGATTGGATTGTGGATCAGATGGATGGGATCAAATGGGGTTCATAAAAATGAAGGATTGGTAGATAATGCCCCCTCAAGAGGATATGCAGGGACAAAGGAGGTGGATAGGCTCTTGAGAAAGGAAATAGAGAGAAGGATGAAGGAGTTATGTTGATTAAACGTTGAGCAACCTAATGTTTGATATGGCACCTGACGTTATGCACCAAGGTGATGATGTGTCTTGTGCCCCAGCGTAATACAACCTTGTCTAATGTATGAGAAAGTAAACTTAGGGCATTAAAGTCCTAATGCAAAAAAGGTATGTGGTGACCTTAGATGCATAGGATAATGCAAAAAGCTATTCCAACACACACAAGATATGAATATTAGCTGGAATGATATGGATGTGATTCAAATGCAAGATGAAAAGATAACACACACAAGCAAGCAAGCAAGCATGAACAAATGATTCAAAAACAAACAAGGCATTGCCCCTATCAAGCTAAAAACCAATGATCGATTAGATTGATTGATGCTGATAATGATGATGATTGGTTGATAGCGTTGTTGATGTGGGAACGATTTGTAGGAGTCAAGGACAACACTGAGAGGGGGGGTGAATTAGTGTTGTGTGAATTTTCAAATCTTTTTACAACTTCTTGCAAACTTTCTCTTATAGAACAAATAGAGAGGAATACATTAATTATTTGTGCACAAGATTAATAATGAAGGATGTGAAAATAAGCAAAGAACTAATATACACAAATACAGATGAAAAACAACATTAAACATGACACATGCTTTTCACGAGTGGAAAACCCTTCTTGGGTAAAAAACCACTCAAAACTGCCTCACTGGCTTAAGTGAAAACCTCACTGGTTACAATGTTTGGAAGCACCAACTTCCAGGAGCACCAACCCCTAATTCTTTTGAACCACCAACTTCAAGGAGCATCAACCCCTAATACAGAACAAATTAAAAACTCAGAGGGTTTCTCTGTTTCAATACAAAACACTTCTTCTCTCCAATGTGTCTGTCAAATGGCCATTCTTTTCATCAACCCAAATCATATACAAAACTCAGATATTCAAAATCAACCCTGTATCTTGATATCAATCCACCTGCAAAGCCATTATATACAAGATGACTTTTCATATTTTGTCTTCTCTCCACAATTGTTTCAATCCTTGATATTCTTGCATTTGCAAATACAGTCTCTTCAAATTCTCTGTCCTGCAAATCCATTTTAGTGAGCATAAAACCTTTCATATTTTGCAGAAGAAAATTCAATGATCTTCAATATCTTATTTTTGCCCTCATATCTATAAATGCCTCTTCATATTCAAATTTGTCTTCAATAAAATTCCTGCATAAAAAATCTTCAATATTGCCCCTGTCAAAAACAATTTCTTTTAAAAAAAAATTTCATAAAAAATCATTTTGCCCGTGCAAATTCAATCTACAAAAATAACTCCACCAATTTATCAATCAACCTTCTCTGCAAAAATCATCTGACATTTCTTTTTGAAAAATTTTTCTAGCAAAAATATCTTCAATCTGTGTATCAAAACATAATGAAATGATATTTCATATTCCTCTCAAAAAAACACTTTTCAATTTTCCTCTCTGCAAATATTGTCTTCAAAAATAAAATCTTTTTCAATATGCTCTTGCAAAATAACTTCTCCCAATCCATTCATCTTCTTCTTCTGAAAAAAACAATCTCCAAAATAAACACTTCATATTCTTTTTGCACTTCAAGAACTCTTAAAAAAAAAATTCTTATTCAAAAGAATAAGAAAAATCCTTCATAAATCTTCTAAATCTGAAGAAAGGATTTAAAAATAGAAAAAATCATTTTTAAAAAGAAACTTCAAACTTCACTTTAAAATCTCCTTAAAATCCCCCATTAAAAAGATGCTTTTTTTTTAAAGCCCCAAAAAAAGGAAATCAAAAATTTCTAAATTTATGAATCCTTCAAAAAAACTTTTGAATAATATGATCTCCTTTTAAGAAATTTCTAAAAGAAGCTTTATATAAAAGAAACATTCAATGCCCCTTTTGTTTTAAAATCCAAAGTCTTTTAATATTAATGGGCTGCCACTCAAGTCACACGTGACTTTTTTATATGCTTACTTTCTTTAATAAAATAAAAAACTTGATCATATTTTTCTAAAAAAATAAAGCCTATTCAATGCTTTTATTTTATGCATAAAGCACCTTAAAAAAATGCTCTTTATAATGTGCTCCCCATAGTATATTTAAAAAATCAGTCCCTTTCCATAAAACATGATCTTCTAAAATAATTCAATGTCTTTTCCTAAAAACATGCTCCACATATTTGAAGACTTTTTCATATTTAATCCATGTTCTCCAATTTGAGCATATTTGATGCTTTATTAAATGCTTATGACATTTGATGTCTTTCTCAAATCTTTTGATTCCACATGAAGATCAAGTAAAGTCCATGAGTAAATCATATGTAGATCTTTGTCTATCTCTACAAATGTAAATTCACTGTATGCCTTGAGAAGTGAAATATCGTCATCAACACTAATGAAGACTCATACAAAGAAAACAACTTCAAACAACATATCTGACACATCCGATTACTCACTACTGCAACTGCTCCTAATCAAAAGAATAATATGAACAAACCTTTCATTTGATGAACAAACTTCATGCAACCATACTGACCCCTGATAGAATCTTATCATTTCAACTTTGTCGTGCTTGGAGATATACTGATTGAAGACCACATCTGTGAAGATCATGACAAATTGTGAACAGATATTTCACTGCAACAACAAACAACACACAAGATGATATACTCCTAATTAGTGACCTTCAAATGTTTACTAAGATCAACCCAAGATCCTGCAAGACCTTTTTGACATCAATGACAATCAGTCACCATCACGATTTATCCCGAGAACAACGCGAGGATTGTGTTGTTGATAGGGGAATGATATATCCCAAGAACAACACTAGGATTGTGTTGTTGATAGGGGAACGATATATCCCGAGAACAACACTAGGATTGGGAACGATATATCCCATTGATGATGATGATTGATTAGGTTCACAACAAGGCTAGGAGCAAGACCATGGATGTGATTGGATAATTTGACCTGATTGATTGACATGGATTGGTACGGAAGGATACTTGCATGTAATTGATTTGATTGGTTGAGGGAATGGATTGATTGATTTGATTTTTATTGGATATTTGATTTTTTTGTATTTTAGGAATATCGTGATTTTTTGGCGTTTCAAATGGTATGATTTTTTTTTGGATTTTTGGCATGGGATTGTGTGTAGATAGCCTTTGAATAGATACCAATGACAAGGGAAAACTAAACCACAAGGCAAGGATCAATAATGAATGGGGATGAACAATAGTGAATACGATAGATAAAAGGATTGGATGAATGGGTAAGAGGATGGGCGAATCGGCAATAGGATAAAGGTAGGAATATGGGATTGGGCATAGAAGGACAATGGATGGGAAATATATGATAGATGGATGAATTGAACTGAATATGGATGAAAGGAACTGAGCATGTGATCTCAAAGGATTATGTCACATAGGAATAACCTGCCCCCTCCTCTATATTATGCCTTAGGATTCAGTGGGGTGATGCTGATTAGGATGCATGATAGGGATAATGGTTGAAAAGGAACGAATGGAAGTAGTAGTGGATGGATGTATGGAGTTTTTAGAAATAGATGGATGGAATTGGGAGTATGGCAAGAGGTGTCTAAAAACATTTTCAACATTATGCCCCTACTCTTATCAAGATCAAGAGGAAGGGAATATAGATGGATAGTGCAATGAGGAAGGTATGATAGATATGATGGATAAGGATGTCAAGATAAGATGGAAAATGAAAGGATAGGATATGCAATGGGTAGATAGGATATGAGATGGGATAGATGTGACAACATGCCCCCAGGTGTAAAGCACATAGATAATCATCTATGCATGATGCCTGTTTGCCAGTTTTTCATCATGGTACTTATCCAAGGCGCCTGTTTAACAGGTTTTCACCATTGGATGAAATGTTTTCTCTTTACTATTTTGATTTTTTTTTTCTTTTCTTTTCTAGGGGATAGTCGGATGGAATAGATGGGGACTCAAGATGTTGTTCTCATAGAAATCTCCCTAGATGGGTAACTCACAGACCTTGTCCAATGTTGTTATGCTCATAGATGTTGGTCAGGAATGTTGGTAGGGAGTTGCACGAGAGGGTAATAAAGTAAGGAGATAGCATAGTATAGATGGATAGTGGATTATGTATAGATCATTTATATTTAATCATGATGGGTATTAGGATGGAAAGATAGGGAATAGTGGGTTATGATGAGGATTATGGATGAATATATGCACAAGGATGGATGGAAGGTTTATTCAAAAAGCATGGACCATAGGATTATGATGGAAGAAATAAGTAGGATAGCAAATGGGAGATGGGAGGATGGATGTATGTGGGAATGTTGTGGAGTGGAAGGAAACCAAGACCAACGGTTGCACACACTGAAATGGATTTTGAAGCTTGGAAGGGGGATTTGGGAGTAATGGAGATGTTATCTTAGGGATTTTCCTATTTAGGTCTTTAGGAACCCAAATGGACTTATGAACTTTAGAATTTTGTGATAGGGAGTAGGATATTTGGGATTTTAGAATTGTGGATGATCCATTTGAACTAGGTACTTTTTACTTGGGGACCCAAACCATTTTGGTTTTGAAATTATTTTTTGAGATGTGGACTTGGGTAACATTTTTGAATTTTGATTTTTCTTTGATTCTTTGCATTTGTTCCATATGGCATGAGAATTATTGGGATTTTTGGCCTTATGGGTGGAGGCATCCAAATTTTTATTTTTGAATCCCATAGGGGTGTTTAGGAGAGCTTCATATTTATGCAATGTGTGCATTTGTTGATCATGATTAGGAATGGTAGGGGATTTATGGGAACGGGATGTATGAATGGATTTGTGGTTAAAGTGATAAGGAGATTGGAGGATGGGAATATTAGGAGTTGGAAGGAGTGGAGGTAAAGTGGATGGAGGGATGTTTGGAGTCGGAAGAAGTGGAGGTAAAGTGGATGGAGGAAGATGAATGGTCACATGCTTTTTGGGTTTGTAGGATGATGGAGGAGGAATGGAAACAATTTGCAAAGCACAATGCGTAGCATTAGTGGATAAAACAATGAATAATAGAAGCAGCCATATGAATAAATCAAAAGCATAACCATAAATTAAAACAAATGTCTTGCATAAGGTTTGTTTTTTTATGGTGTGAGATAATTTTAACACTATAATGCTTCCATATGAGAACCTATCGGTAGGAATGTCAAGGGATATGCTGATATGAACAACCCATGAGTGTGAGGGGATTTTTTGAGCACTACAATGTTCACATATAAAAGTTTACCAGCCAAATAATAATGGCAGCATTTTTATGACAGCTAGCAGTTGCACCCATTAGAGATTCAAGGAATACGTTGATAGGAACAACCGACGAGTTTTGAAATGTTTTTGGCATGAAAGATTTTTATAGAACAACCGACGAGTTTAGAAAATCTCCCGGTGTGAATTATTTTTTTTTGGCCTAAGACAATTTTCCGTGCTGCAATAACTATTACTTGCACCCATAAAACCCAATAAGAGGTTTAAGGAATGCGCTAACCAACGAGATTAGAAAAAAAAAAACATTTCAACGACCAGCTTCCTCTCTTTTCACAACTCAATACAATCTGCTTGACAAATCACTCCAAGCGTATCATGTCCAACAGAGAAGAAATTGCTATAAAAAAGCTTCTGAGAATTGGAAGTCCAGGCTCCACACATGACGATGGTTAGCGGCATATAGTTTGTTTACTGGCATTTTGTTCCAACCATGAAATCAACCTACATGCTAACAATGTGAGACAATTTAAGCATTATTTTGGCTTTCTTCCATTATGCACAAAAACAATTCAATAGCCAATAAAGTCCCTGATGTTAAAAATGAAGAGTAGTGGAGCCGTACATAGACCTGAGAACTTCAAACATTGACAACAATCTTAACACACAGAGCACTGTACACTTCAGCCAGTAGATTAATCTATTACATAAGAAATAAAAACAATTAGAAATAAAATCTTGTAGAACAGGTGATGATCACTCCGGCAAAACTCACGAAACCGTATATATCCCAAAGCAATCTTGAAATTATCATTAACATCAAGATTGAAAGAAATAGTTATGAAGACTATCTGTTAGATGAGAAAATACTTTCCTTTTGCAAACAAAATTATTAATGAATGAAAGATTTACACACAGCATGAAACCTGTCAATGTAAATAAAAGCACTGCTTCTGTGTGTTAACTATATGAACGATCCCTGCACAATTTCAATCGAAAGGCTTGCAAAAACAATGAATTAAGAAGGAGTTCACGTCAGGTTCACCAATTGTTTGCAGCAAAATATAGATTTTATTGAATTAAGAAGGAGTTCACGTCAGGTTCACCAATTGTTTACAGCAAAATATAGATTTTATTGAAAGATTTAAAAATTATATGCAAACCCTAAAACCTATATTCAGTGCAACACAAACGATAATGATAAAAACTATTGAAATGCAAAAAAAAAAAGAAGATGTTACCGAATATTAATTTATATGTGGTTGCTCTGAGTATTGCATAACTCCAATGTAAATGTTGCCGGGGTCTGAAATGATGAATGAAAATGATTTTTATGAAAGTTTGGGTAAAAGGTGGCTTAGGTAGTTAGGTAAACGGTAAGGTAGGTATATTAACGGGTTTAGGTAAATTAACGAGTTTTGGGTTAGTTTTTGTAAATAATAAATTAAAGTATTAAGTTTATTTTATTATTTACAGGATGGAATATAAGAATTTAATTAATTAAAATTAATTAAATCTTATATGGGTGGAGGATTTAGGATAATCAAGGAATAATTAAGGATAATTAAGGATAAATAGGGAAATAGGATAAACTAGGGAATTGGTCAATTTTAGATGTCTACAGTATCCTTAGGCAGAGGCTTGGTGAATATATCCGTAATCTAATTCTTTGAAGAAAAAAAATCTAATTTGACTTCATTCTCATTTACCTTCTCTCTCAAGAAGTGAAACTTGATGGATATGTGCTTTGTCTTTGAATGCAACACCAGATTCTTTGAGATGTTTATTGCACTTGAATTATCATAGAAGATTGTAACAGTCTCTTCAAACACAATTCTAATATCCTTAAACATTTGCTTCATCCACAAGACTTGAGTACAATTGCTTACTGTTGCTATATACTCTACCTCTACAGTAGACAGAGATATTGCCTCCTACTTTTTTCTCAACCAAGAAACCAATCTCTTTCCCAAGAAGAATGTACCACCACTAGTACTTTTCCTGTCATCCACATCTCCTACCCAATTAGCATCTGTATATGCATGAAGAGTAAAGTCATTATCCTTTGGATACCATAAGCTATAATCAGATGTTCCCTTTAGATATCTAAAAATTCTTTTGATTGCTACAACATGGGATTCCCTAGGATCAGCTTGAAATCTAGCAACAAGTCCAACTACATTCATATTGTTAAGTCTGGTCTGAGTCAAATAAAGAAGTCCTCCAATCATTGATCTATACCTTTTCTGATCTACCTTGGGGGAAACATCATCTTTACTCAACTTGTATCTGGTTACCATAGGTGTACTCACTAGTTTTCAATATTCCATTCCAAACTTTGTCAACAATTCTCTCACATACTTAGACTGAGATATATAGATGCCTTTATCTGACTGAGTGATTTGTAGACCTAAGAAGAAATTCATTTCACCAAACATGGACATGTCAAATTAACTTTGCATCTAATCGACAAATTTCTTACACATGCTTCCATTTCCACCAAAAATGATATCATCAACAAATACCTCAACAATCGAGATGTGCTCACGATCAATCTTGAAATAAAGATTACTGTCAATTGTGCCTTTGCTAAATCCTAGGTTTAGCAGATACTAATCTAATCTTGCATACCAGTCACTTGGGGCTTGTTTAAGTCCATACAAAGCTTTCCTCAATCTGCAGATGATATCTTCTTGATTAGACAACCGCAATCCTTCTGGTTGCTCAATGTAGACTTCTTCCTCTAGCTCTCCATTCAAGAATGCTGACTTGACATCAATCTAGTAAACTTTAAAATCTTTGAAAGCAGCAAATGCAAGAAATAATCTGGCTGCTTCAATTCTTTCCACCAGAGAAAATGTTTCTTCAAAACCAATTGCCTCTACTTGAGAATATCCTTTGCATACTAATATTGCTTTGTTTCTCACAACTTCACCATCTTCATTCAATTTATTATGGAAGACCCATTTGATTCCAATTACATTTTTGTTTTCAGGTCTAGGAACAAGATCCCAAGTATGATTCCTTTCAATTTGCATTAATTCTTCTTCCAATGCTTTTACCCAATTTTCATCATTACAAGCTTCATTCACTATTTTTGGTTCAATCTTTGAAGTCAATCAATAATCTACTTGATCTTCAACAATTCTTCTTCTAGTTTGAACACCTTTATTCTTATCTCCTATGATTTGATCTTCAGATTGATTCAACCTTACATACCTAGGGGTTTTGGGAGTTTCTTGAACTTCTGATTCTTGAGTTCATTCCTCAATATTTGCACTAACTTCTTGAGTCACTAGATTTTCTGGATCAATCTGGATCTGAGTCTGGGTTTGAACTTGCTTTCCCTAACTTTTATTTTCATCTTGATCATCTGAATCATATCCACAAGGCCTGGAAGGTCTTTCTTTGCTCTCATCAACCTTGACATTAGCACTTTCATCAATCTTTATCAATCTCTTGTTGAAGCACTGGTATGCCTTGCTTTGAGTAGTGTAACCCAAAAATATTCCCTCATCACTTCTTGCAACAAACTTGCCTAGATCCTTATCTCTTTTGATATAGCATTTACTACCAAAAACTCTAAAATATTTCACAGTAGGAGGATGACCAACCCATAGTTCATAAGGTGTTTTACCAGAATTGCTTTTGATCTGCACCTAGTTAAGAGTGTAGACAGCAGTACTCATAGCTTCTCTCCAATATACTTGAGGAACATTTTCTTCCATCATCATGGTCCTAGAAGCTTCTCGAATGGTCTAGTTCTTTCTTTCCATAACTCCATTTTGCTGAGGAGTCCTAGGAGCAGATAACTGTCTTTTTATTCCATGCTTTTCACAAAATGTATCAAATTCACTAGAGGTAAACTCTCCACCTCTGTCAGATCTCAGACACCTTATCTTCACACCTTTCTCATTCTCCACCATAACCTTGAACACCTTGAATTTGTGAAGAGCTTTTGATTTTTCTTTCAAGAAAGTTACCCACATCATCTAGGAGTAATCATCAATCAGTAACATAAAATATCTGTCTCCTTTCACACTTCTAATTCTAGAAGAACCACATAGATTAGTATGCACAGGTTCCAATAGTCCACTTGAAAATTGTTCTTTACTCTTGAAGAAAGTTCTGTTCTGTTTACCCAATTGACATTCTCTACACATGCTATCAGCAGGTTTCACAAGTTTTGGAAGATCTCTCATAGCATGAGTAGAACTTATCTTGACAATATTATCAAAATTCACATGACACATTATCTTATTCCATAACCAACTCTAATCAATCTGAGAAATCAAACAACTTTTTCCAGTACCACTTAAATGAAAGATGTTACCTTTAGTTTGTGTACCTGATGCAATCACAGTTCTGGAGCTTGCTAATATTTTGCATTTTCCATCCTTAAATCGGAGATTATACCCTTTGTCAACCAACTGTCCAACACTGAGAAGATTATGCTTCAATCCTTCTACATACAGAACATCATTAGTGTTATTCTTACCATCAGAAGAGATGGATCCTTTGCCATGAATTCTACCAGCTAAATTGTCTCCAAACTTCACAATTCCACCTGCATATCTTTCCAAACATATGAACTTACTTTTATCACCAGTCATATGATGAGAACATCCACTATCAATCACCCATTCATCCTTTTGTTCAATCTGAGTAGCCAAGGCACTTTCCACATTCACACAGCTAGTAGATTCAGTAGACACTAGATCTTCTTCTTTGATGGCAATGAACACCCATTCATTTCTTGAGTTACTTTAGACAATCCTCTACACAGCCATATGGTCTGTGTACTATTATTTCTCTAGAAATGTGGATCAATCTACTTCACTGATATGCATTGTTTCCTTTGTTTTTGACAAAGGGATATGTTGACATCAATGACAACACATCATAGGCACATATTTGCAACAATCTCCCTCTTTGTCATTGATGGCAACATATGATGTCAAAAAATGATTCAACCATCAAGACAAGAATTTCTCCCCCTTTCTCTTATCACTTTTGCAACCACTTTCTTCACTACTCCCCCTTTCATCAACAACTTGTTTTTCACATGACTTCTGCCCCCCTTTGACATCAATGGCAAAGGGCACATATTTGCAATCCTTTCTCCCCCTTTTTGTTTCAGACTAATCTCCAAAATTTGCATACTAACTACTCCCCCTAATTAGTATCTCCTTAACATCAATCAGGATCACAAGATATGATTGTGAATTCCACCAGACTGATGCACACTAGTGCATCTTAGTTCTAAATAGGACGGGTAATAACCCCTAGCTTCCCTCTGAGATACTCAAAAGTATCTGTTTACAGCAAAATATAGATTTTATTGAAAGATTTAAAAATTATATGCAAACCCTAAAACCTATATTCAGTGCAACACAAAGGATAATGATAAAAAACTATTGAAATCCAAAAAAAAAAATAGATGTTACCGAATATTAATTTATATGTGGTTGCTCTGATTATTGCATAACTCCAATGTAAATATTGCCGGGGTCTGAAATGATGAATGAAAATGATTTTTATGAAAGTTTGGGTAAAAGGTGGTTTAGGTAGTTAGGTAAATGGTAAGGTAGGTATATTAACGGGTTTAGGTAAATTAACAAGTTTTGGGTTAGTTTTTGTAAATAATAAATTAAAGTATTAAGTTTATTTTATTATTTATAGGATGGAATATAAGAATTTAATTAATTAAAATTAATTAAATCTTATATGGGAGGAGGATTTAGGATAATCAAGGAATAATTAAGGATAATTAAGGATAAATAGGGAAATAGGATAAACTAGGAAATTGGTCAATTTTAGATGTCTACATTTTTGCCCCTCTTTGAGACGATGTGGCAAAGCAATGTCGTTTCAAAGAAGATTAGGTTTTTGAAATCATATTTTGGTTTGGATTGGATTGTGGATCGGATGGATGGGATCAAATGGGGTTCATAAAAATGAAGGATTGGTAGATAATGCCCCCTCAAGAGGATATGCAGGGACAAAGGAGGTGGATAGGCTCTTGAGAAAGGAAATAGAGAGAAGGATGAAGGAGTTATGCTGATTAAACGTTGAGCAACCTGATGTTTGATATGGCACCTGATGTTATGCACCAAGGTAGAAAGACCAAGGTGATGATGTGTCTTGTGCCCCAGCGTAATACAACCTTGTCTAATGTATGAGGAAGTAAACTTAGGGCATTAAAGTCCTAATGCAAAAAAGGTATGTGGTGACCTTAGATGCACAGGATAATGCAAAAAGCTATTCTAACACACACAAGATATGAATATTAGCTGGAATGATATGGATGTGATTCAAATGCAAGATGAAAAGATAACACACACAAGCAAGCAAGCAAGCATGAACAAATGATTCAAAAACAAACAAGGCATTGCCCCTATCAGGCTAAAAACCAATGATCGATTAGATTGATTGATGCTGATAATGATGATGATTGATTGATAGCGTTGTTGATGTGGGAACGATTTATCCTAAGAACAATGCGAGGATTGGGTTGATAGTGTTGTTGATGTGGGAAAAATTTATCCCAAGAACAACGCGAGGATTGTGTTGTTGATAGGCAAACGATATATCCTGAGAACAACACTAGGATTGTGTTGTTGATAGGGGAACGATATATCCCGAGAACAACACAAGGATTGGGAACGATATATCCCATTGATGATGATGATTGATTAGGTTCACAACAAGGCTAGGAACAAAACCATGGATGTGATTGGATAATTTGACCTGATTGATTGACATGGATTGGTATGGAAGGATACTTGCATGTAATTGATTTGATTGGTTGAGGGGATGGATTGATTGATTTGATTTTTATTGGATATTTGATTTTTTTGTATTTTAGGAATATTGTGATTTTTTGGCGTTTCAAATGGTATGATTTTTTTTGGATTTTTGGCATGGGATTGTGTGTAGATAGCCTTTGAGTAGATACCAATGACAAGGGAAAACTAAACCACAAGGCAAGGATCAATAATGAATGGGGATGAACAATAGTGAATATGATAGATAAAAGGATTGGATGAATGGGTAAGAGGATGGGCGAATCGGCAATAGGATAAAGGTAGGAATATGGGATTGGGGATAGAAGGACAATGGATGGGAAATTTATGATAGATGGATGAATTGAACTGAATATGGATGAAAGGAACTGAGGATGTGATCTCAAAGGATTACGTCACATAGGAATAACCTGCCTCCTCCTCTATATTATTCCTTAGGATTCAGTGGGGTGATGCTGATTAGGATGCATGATAGGGATAATGGTTGAAAAGGAACGAATGGAAGTAGTAGTGGATGGATGTATGGAGGATATTTTTAGAAATAGATGGATGGAATTGGGAGTATGACAAGAGGTGTCTAAAAACATTTTCAACATTATGCCCCTACTCTTATCAAGATCAAGAGGAAGGGAATATAGATGGATAGTGCAATGAGGAAGGTATGATAGATATGATGGATAAGGATGTCAAGATAAGATGGAAAATGAAAGGATAGGATATGCGATGGGTAGATAGGATATGAGATGGGATAGATGTGACAACATGCCCCCAGGTGTAAAGCACATAGATAATCATCTATGCATGATGCCTGTTTGCCAGGTTTTCATCATGATACTTATCCAAGGCACCTGTTTACCAGGTTTTCACCATTGGATGAAATGGTTTCTCTTTACTATTTTGATTTTTTTTTTCTTTTCTTTTCTAGGGGATAGTCGGATGGAATAGATGGGGACTCAAGATGTTGTTCTCATAGAAATATCCCTAGATGGATAACTCACAGACCTTGTCCAATGTTGTTATGCTCATAGATGTTGGTCAGGAATGTTGGTAGGGAGTTGCACGAGAGGGTAATAAAGTAAGGAGATAGCATAGTATAGATGGATAGTGGATTATGTATAGATCATTTATATTTAATCATGATGGATATTAGGATGGAAAGATAGGGAATAGTGGGTTATGATGAGGATTATGGATGAATATATGCATAAGGATGGATGGAAGGTTTATTCAAAAAGCATGGACCATAGGATTATGATGGAAGAAATAAGTAGGATAGCAAATGGGAGATGGGAGGATGGATGTATGTGGGAATGTTGTGGAGTGGAAGGGAGCCAAGACCAACGATTGCACACACTGAAATGGATTTTGAAGCTTGGAAGGGGGATTTGGGAGTAATGGAGATGTTATCTTAGGGAGTTTCCTATTTAGGTATTTAGGAACCCAAATGGACTTATGAACTTTAGGATTTTGTGATAGGGAGTGGGATATTTGGGATTTTAGAATTGTGGATGATCCATTTGAACTAGGTACTTTTTGCTTGGGGACCCAAACCATTTTGGTTTTGAAATTATCTTTTTGAGATGTGGACTTGGGTAACATTTTTGAATTTTGATTTTTCTTTAATTCTTTGCATTTGTTCCATATGGCATGAGAATTATTGGGATTTTTGGCCTTATGGGTGGAGGCATCCAAATTTTTATTTTTGAATCCCATAGGGGTGTTTAGGAGAGCTTCATATTTATGCAATGTGTGCATTTGTTGATCATGATTAGGAATGGTAGGGGATTTATGGGAACGGGATGTATGAATGGATTTGTGGTTAAAGTGATAAGGAGATTGGAGGATGGGAATATTAGGAGTTGGAAGGAGTGGAGGTAAAGTGGATGGAGGGATGTTTGGAGTTGGAAGAAGTGGAGGTAAAGTGGATGGAGGAAGATGAATGGTCACATGCTTTTTGGGTTTGTAGGATGATGGAGGAGGAATGGAAACATATGTTTTATGGGTGTGCTGAGGTGTACCCAATTTGGGCTTAGATGGAGTGGATTTAGGAGGCATAAATGTGGTACCAACATCTTGATATTGCTTACCTTGGGGTGTATAACCAATACCATACGGTTTTGGGGAGACTTTGACATGGATGGGTTCCAAGGTACCTTGTTCATGAAGGCCTAAGCCTTTACCTTGATAATTCATGTTTTGGAGTATGCGGTAAACAATGGGACTAGGCGTGCTTTGGGAACTAGACTTGAGCTCATTATTGGATGGAGAAGTGGTAGACAATGGTTTCTTCTCTCCCATTAAAGAACATTCACGGATGAAAGTACCCAGACTAATAGGATGTGATGGTGGAGTTGAAATAGAATCAATATGAGATAATGAAGGAGAAATAGGATCTTGATTATGCTCATGAAGATTCAATGTATCTGTTTGATTATCTATGTGCTTGTGGGGACCAAGTGTCTCATCAAGGGAAGTGGATATTGTGGGATGATGGATATGAGTGGTGGAGGTTTCTTGAACATGGATAGTATTGGGACCATGAATGAAGGAAGTGATAAGATCTTGATCATAGATAATATCTTGATCATAAAAAATATATAGGTTATGAATAGGTTGAAAGGAAGAACTTTGATCTTGATTTGGTAAGGAGCAAGGATGATCACGCTTTAGAGTTGACTCATGACATAAACCTTGAGTTTGGATAGGAATGGAGGTTTCTTGGATAGATTCAATGTATGGTGGAGAATGAATTGGGCTTATAATAGGTGGATCTTCGAGAACATTTGAAGGTTCTTGCATACTTTCAAGAATAGGCATTTGATGGCATGAGGGTGATAGTTGATTCCTTGCTAGTATCCAATGGATCACATTGTTCATTAGTACATGGGTGGATGGACAATATAATGGATGGAGAATAATGGTAGATGGTGTAGGCTTAGAATGTAATGGGAGAATAATGGGATTAGATGTGATAAGAGTGGGATTAGGATTGGATAGAAGGACAAGAGGGTTGGATATAATAGGATTGGGATTTGGATTATGTGGAGGGATGATAGGATTGGTTGTGATAGGATCAAAACTTGGATTGGGCTTAGATGGATGGTTAATAGGATTGGACTTAGGTGGAAGATTTGATGGTTGAGAGTTTAAGTGCATTAAGGGTTGGCTTAATGGATTAGGATTTGGAAGGTTGGAAGGAATATATGATGGAGGTTCCATAGGGATGGATGGATGAGGAGGACTAGTAGATGGATTGGTGTATGATTCTAAACTTGAGGTGGTATCTCCCTTGTCAAGAGTATCAGTAAGAAGACTTGTGAATTCATTCTCATGTGGAGGATTTTGAGATGGATATTGAGGAATATTCATGAGATTGGTTGATATGGAGGGACTAGGTTGGCATGATGATGAGTGTGACTCATAGAATTTAGGTTGAATTTGTTGATGTTGTATGGATGATGGTGGTGAAGGTAACGAAGGGACTGATGGATGAGGAGGACTAGTGAATGGATTGGAATTGAAATTAGACAAAATTTGTTGTTGTTGCATGGATAAAGGTATGATGGATGATGTGTTAAATGAAGGTTGTGGTTTTTGGGCTAAGATTTGTTGTTGTTGAAGGAGGGCTTGTTTTTCTTGGCTTTTTTGTTGAAGATATAAGGTGAGGGGACATGGTATGTGTGAAGATGAAGCATGGGTAGGGATTTGGACTTGTGAAGTTTGAGGTAAAGTTATTGTTGAATAAGTTTGAGGTATGGATGTGTTGGGTTGATATGAGTGATAGATTGGTTGTGATAAAGATTCGTATGAGGTGGATGGAGATGACTCATAGAGTTGGGGTGTTGACGTGGTAGGATGTTGAAATTGCGAAGATAATTGTGATAGTTGTACGAATTGAAATGTAAGATCAGCCTCTGATTGAGTGAGTTGTTGTTGTAACTGAAGGACTTCAGGATTAATGGATGTCGAGGTTGAGACTTGGATAGGATTATAGTTTTGTGAGGTTAATGGCACGAAAGGAAAATCTTGGGTTGTGTTGTGATGATAGGAATGTCCTTGTGGATAATGATCATCATAGATATGTTGAAGCTCTTGTATTTCCTCATAGTCTTGAGATGATAGTGATGTTGGTGGAGGCCAAAATGGGGAGATATAAGGTTCATGGGTATCGAAATATGCATCATGATCTATCAAATTCTCATCATTAATATATCTAGGTGGGCCTCCGCAGAGTGTGCGTTTTGGTTTTGGATTTGTCCTAGATTTGTTGATGGTCACAACCATTTTGACGAATAAGGATTGGACTAGGTGGGAAATGGGTGGATCAGTTGAAAAAGCTTCTTAGGATTCAAAGTGACAAGGTTCCACTTGAGATGTGACACGGAAGGATGATAGGTTCCTGATTCTGAAAGCCAAGTTGATGATATAGGAGACAAGTTGTAGTGATGATGATGATCAGGCACACACAATCATATAAGACACACAACAATTTGATTGGTTGTTTTTGATGACACCTTGATGTTTTGCAAACACATGTAAACATGCACGATCCTAGGCTTGGAAAGGACAATACTTGTTGAGTTCCCACTTGGTTTTACCCAGCCACACCTACTTATGGTGTATAGCTCCAGGAAACTGGGGCACGGGCTCCCCCTTATAGTGCACTCACTTCTCAAGCACACCAAGTTCCAGGTCCTAGGATGCGCAGATCCTGAGGTACCTTACTATCTCTGCCATAAGTTGCGAAAATATGGGACGGCTATCAGAGTTTCCTCCTGTATCAACAAGTAGAGGGTTTTTGGCCACTACACAAAAGGGTTCTAGTGAATATCTGAGGGACCGGCACCTTACGAGCGTCCAGCAAGCCACTAAAGGCTTTAACTAACCCTATAGGAGTTTAATATACACAAAGGTATGCCTCCTTTTGAGCTAGCACTGTACGGTAAGTGCTAATACCGATTAGACTTGGCTTTCACCTTATCCTTAATTTATATAGCGGACCGGACGAAAGTACCGCTTGGGGTTGCAAATGAGTTCTCCTTGTGGATGTGTCTCAAGAGCAGGCCCACTCTAAGGATGACAAAAGCAAGGAAACACGTTGTTTTTGGTCTCCTAGATCACATGAAACGCAAGGAGAGAGCATACACAACGCCTTTGCCTCACACTCACATGGGGTTCATTTTAATTCCAAATCCAAATGTGTGGGTGGTTATACAAAATGTCAAAGAAAATGCTTTTGATTCTCAAGATCGTCGAATGATGCAAGAGAAGAGCATACACATTCAATGACAAAATTGCAAGCCACAAGACATTGCAAACACTTGTTAATTTTAACCCTTCCTTATGATGTGATCTAATCTATAAAAAGAAGACACGTTGTTTCAAGATTAGATTCTTTGACAATCGATCCTACAAAAAACTGATCAGTAGTTTGAAAATTTATCTTTGACAGGTGTGTAGCTGCAAGAAAATGTTAGACCAAGACAAAACAATCCTGCAAGCATAAAAGTTGTAATGAAAATGTTAGGACAAGACAAATGACCCTGTAAAAATGCACACGAAACATTAAATGCATTGTGAGATGAAAATGTTTGATGATTTGAAACTAAAGGCTGAATTTTTAAATGGTTATACCAGAAAATTTGAGATTAATTTGATGAAATGGTTTCTTTCATGATGTAGTTCTTTTAGTCACCTTTCTGACGCCTACAAAAACATGAAAATCCAATGAAAAACAAAAAAGTTATGCTTATTTGAGTGAAAACAGCCTCCAAGGGCTAGAAATTGGCACTCTGACGGTCAATTGATCATTGGCAATTTTCTCCTGGGCACAAGCAGATTGTTTTTCTAGCGGTTATGGTAGTTACATTTTTTTTTGCATTTTACCGACAACAACTATAAGAACTTTTGCTATGGGTTGAAGTGTTGCAGGAGAACTTTGGTCCAACATTAACGAAAACAATGCCTAAAC
Source organism: Cunninghamia lanceolata (assembly GCA_027924645.1). Classification (NCBI taxonomy): domain Eukaryota; kingdom Viridiplantae; phylum Streptophyta; class Pinopsida; order Cupressales; family Cupressaceae; genus Cunninghamia; species Cunninghamia lanceolata. The sequence continues at coordinate 2,986,181 of BSBN01000684.1, forward strand.
TTCAATCGAAATCCCTTTTTACTAAGAATAAACCCTTATTAGACAATGCTGGGTCCTGTTGGATAAGACCAATCTGCAAAGCACAACGCACAATATTAGTGGATAAAACGATCTGCAAAGCACAATGCGTAGCATTAGTGGATAAAACAACGAATAATAGAAGCAGCCATATGAATAAATCAAAAGCATAACCATAAATTAAAACAAATGTCTTGCATAAGCTTTTTTTTTTTTATGGTGTGAGATAATTTTAACACTATAATGCTTCCATATGAGAACCTATCGATAGGAATGTCAAGGGATATGCTAATATGAACAACCCACGAGTGTGGGGATTTTTTGAGCACTACAATGTTCACATATAAAAGTTTACCAGCAAAATAATAATGGCAGCATTTTTATGACAGGTAGTAGTTGCACCCATTAGAGATTCAAGGAATACGCTGATAGGAACAACCGACGAGTTTAGAAAATCTCCCGGCGTGAATTATTTTTTTTTGGCCTAAGACAATTTTCCGTGCTACAATAACTATTACTTGCACCCATAAAACCCAATAAGAGGTTTAAGGAATGCGCTAACCAACGAGATTAGAAAAAAATAAAAAATTCAACGACCAGCTTCCTCTCTTTTCACAACTCAATACAATCCGCTTGACAAATCACTCCAAGCGTATCATGTCCAACAGAGAAGAAATTGCTATAAAAAAGCTTCTGAGAATTGGAAGTCCAGGCTCCACGCATGACGATGGTTAGCGGCATATAGTTTGTTTAGTGGCATTTTGTTCCAACCATGAAATCAACCTACATGCTAACAATGTGAGACAATTTAAGCATTATTTTGGCTTTCTTCCATTATGCACAAAAACAATTCAATAGCCGATAAAGTCCTTGATGTTAAAAATGAAGAGTAGTGGAGCCGTACATAGACCTGAGAATTTCAAACATTGACAACAATCTTAACACACAGAGCACTGTACTCTTCAGCTAGTAGATTAATGTATTACATAAGAAATAAAAACAACTAGAAATAAAATCTTGTAGAACAGGTGATGATCACTCTGGCAAAACTCACGAAACCGTATATATCCCAAAGCAATCTTGAAATTATCATTAACATCAAGATTGAAAGAAACAGTTATGAAGACTATCTGTTAAATGAGAAAATACTTTCCTTTTGCAAAGAAAATTATTAATGAATGAAAGATTTACACACAGCATGAAACCTGTCAATGTAAATAAAAGCACTGCTTCTGTGTGTTAACTATATGAACGATCCCTACACAATTTCAATCAAAAGGCTTGCAAAAACAACGAATTAAGAAGGAGGAGTTCATGTCAGGTTCACCAATTGTTTACAGCAAAATATAGATTTTATTGAAAGATTTAAAAATTATATGCAAACCCTAAAACCTATATTCAGTGCAACACAAACGATAATGATAAAAACTATTGAAATCCAAAAAAAAAAAAAATGTTACCGAATATTAATTTATATGTGGTTGCTCTGAGTATTGCATAACTCCAATGTAAATGTTGCCGGGGTCTGAAATGATGAATGAAAATGATTTTTATGAAAGTTTGGGTAAAAGGTGGTTTAGGTAGTTAGGTAAACGGTAAGGTAGGTATATTAACGGGTTTAGGTAAATTAACGAGTTTTGGGTTAGTTTTTGTAAATAATAAATTAAAGTATTAAGTTTATTTTATTATTTACGGGATGGAATATAAGAATTTAATTAATTAAAATTAATTAAATCTTATATGGGTGGAGGATTTAGGATAATCAAGGAATAATTAAGGATAATTAAGGATAAATAGGGAAATAGGATAAACTAGGGAATTGGTCAATTTTAGATGTCTACAGTATCCTTAGGCAGAGGCTTGGTGAATATATCCGCAATCTGATTCTTTGAAGAAAAAAAATCTAATTTGACTTCATTCTCATTTACCTTCTCTCTCAAGAAGTGAAACTTGATGGATATGTGCTTTGTCTTTGAATGCAACACCAGATTCTTTGAGATGTTTATTGCACTTGAATTATCATAGAAGATTGTAACAGTCTCTTCAAACACAATTCTAATATCCTTAAACATTTGCTTCATCCACAAGACTTGAGTACAATTGCTTACTGTTGCTATATACTCTACCTCTACAGTAGACAGAGCTATTGCCTCCTACTTTTTTCTCAACCAAGAAACCAATCTCTTTCCCAAGAAGAATGTACCACCACTAGTACTTTTCCTGTCATCCACATCTCCTACCCAATTAGCATCTGTATATGCATGAAGAGTGAAGTCATTATCCTTTGGATACAATAAGCCATAATCAGATGTTCCCTTTAGATATCTAAAAATTCTTTTGACTGCTACAACATGGGATTCCCTAGGATCAGCTTGAAATCTAGCAACAAGTCCAACTACATTCATATTGTTAAGTCTGGTTTGAGTCAAATAAAGAAGTCCTCCAATCACTGATCTATGCCTTTTCCAATCTACCTTGGGGGAAACATCATCTTTACTCAACTTGTATCTAGTTACCATAGGTGTACTCACTAGTTTTGAATATTCCATTCCAAATTTTGTCAACAATTCTCTCACATACTTAGACTGAGATATATAGATACCTTTATCTGACTGAGTGATTTGTAGACCTAAGAAGAAATTCATTTCACCAAACATGGACATGTCAAATTAACTTCGCATCTAATCGACAAATTTCTTACACATGCTTCCATTTCCACCAAAAATGATATCATCAACAAATACCTCAACAATCAAGATGTGCTCACGATCAATCTTGAAATAAAGATTACTGTCAATTGTGCCTTTGCTAAATCCTAGGTTTAGCAGATACTAATCTAATCTTGCATACCAGTCTCTTGGGGCTTGTATAAGTCCATACAAAGCTTTCCTCAATCTACAGACGATATCTTTTTGATCAGACAACTGGAATCCTTCTGGTTGCTCAATGTAGACTTCTTCCTCTAACTCTCCATTCAAGAATGCTGACTTGACATCAATCTAGTAAACTTTAAAATCTTTGAAAGCAGCAAATGCAAGAAATAATCTGACTGCTTCAATTCTTTCCACCAGAGAAAATTTTTCTTCAAAACCAATTGCCTCTACTTGAGAATATCCTTTGCATACTAATATTGCTTTGTTTCTCACAACTTCACCATCTTCATTCAATTTATTATGGAAGACCCATTTGATTCCAATTACATTTTTGTTTTCAGGTCTAGGAACAAGATCCCAAGTATGATTCCTTTCAATTTGCATTAATTCTTCTTCCATTGCTTTTACCCAATTTTCATCATTACAAGCTTCATTCACTATTTTTGGTTCAATCTTTGAAGTCAATCAATAATCTACTTGATCTTCAACAATTCTTCTTCTAGTTTGAACACCTTTATTCTTATCTCCTATGATTTGATCTTCAGATTGATTCAACCTTACATACCTAGGGGTTTTGGGAGTTTCTTGAACTTCTGATTCTTGAGTTCGTTCCTCAATATTTGCACTAACTTCTTGAGTCACTAGATTTTCTGGTTCAATCTGGATCTGAGTCTGGGTTTGAACTTGCTTTCCCTAACTTTTATTTTCATCTTGATCATCTGAACATATCCACAAGGCTTGGAAGGTCTTTCTTTGCTCTCATCAACCTTGACATTAGCACTTTCATCAATCTTTTTCAATCTCTTGTTGAAGCACCGGTATGCCTTGCTTTGAGTAGAGTAACCCAGAAATATTCCTTCATCACTTCTTGCAACAAACTTGCCTAGATCCTTATCTCTTCTGATATAGCATTTACTACCAAAAACTCTAAAATATTTCACAGTAGGAGGATGACCAACCCATAGTTCATAAGGTGTTATACCAGAATTGCCTTTGATCTGCACCTAGTTAAGAGTGTAGACAGCAGTACTCATAGCTTCTCTCCAATAGACTTGAGGAACATTTTCTTCCATCATCATGGTCCTAGAAGCTTCTTGAATGGTCTAGTTCTTTCTTTCCATAACTCCATTCTGCTGAGGAGTCCTAGGAGCAGATAGATGTCTTTTTATTCCATGTTTTTCACAAAATGTATCAAATTCACTGGAGGTAAACTCTCCACCTCTGTCAGATCTCAGACACTTTATCTTCACACCAATCTCATTCTCCACCATAACCTTGAACACCTTGAATTTGTGAAGAGCTTTTGATTTTTCTTTCAAGAAAGTTACCCACATCATCTAGGAGTAATCATCAATCAGTAACATAAAATATCTGTCTCCTTTCACACTTCTAATTCTAGAAGAACCACATAGATCAGTATGCACAAGTTCCGATAGTCCACTTGAAAATTGTTCTTTACTCTTGAAGGAAGTTCTGTTCTGTTTACCCAATTGACATTCTCTACACATGCTATCAGTAGGTTTCACAAGTTTTGGAAGATCTCTCATAGCCTGAGTAGAACTTATCTTGACAATATTATCAAAATTCACATAAAACACATTATCTTATTCCATAACCAACTCTAATCAATCTGAGCAATCAAACAACTTTTTCCAGTACCACTTAAATGAAAGATGTTACCTTTAGTTTGTGTACCTGATGCAATCACAGTTCTGGAGCTTGCTAATATTTTGCATTTTCCATCCTTAAATCGGAGATTATACCCTTTGTCAACCAACTGTCCAACACTGAGAAGATTATGCTTCAATCCTTCTACATACAGAACATCATTAGTGTTATTCTTACCATCAGAAGAGATGGATCCTTTGCCATGAATTCTACCAGCTGAATTGTCTCCAAACTTCACAATTCCACCTTCATATCTTTCCAAACATATGAACTTACTTTTATCACTAGTCATATGATGAGAACATCCACTGTCAATCACCCATTCATCCTTTTCTTCAATCTGAGTAGCCAAGGCACTTTCCACATTCACACAGCTAGTAGATTTAGTAGACACTAGATCTTCTTCTTTGATGGCAATGAACACCCATTCATTTCCTGAGTTACTTCCCATATCAGATTCATCATCTGTGACTCCTTCTTCATTAGCTTCTTGGACATAGTAACATTTCTTTTGAGCCCTTGATCTACTAGGGTTTGGCTTTGAAACCCTCTCTGAATAGCTTGAGGCAAAATGACCAATCTTATTACAAGCAAAACATTTGAAAGGCAACTTTCCTTCATACTTACCAGATTCTCTTGGCAATCTTTTGGCAATAAGGGCTTCAAGTTTTGCAACCTCAAATTCATCATCTTCAAGATCCTTCCTTGCCTTCTCAAATCTATTTGATCTTCCTAAAGAGCTTTCACCTGGATCATATCTTTGTTTTCCATAAACACCAGCCTTAAATGCAGATTCAGACTTAGGAAGAGAATCACCAAACTCACTCATTTCAAATGTTGAAAGCTTACCAAGCAACTGATCCCTTGTAATAGTTATCAAAGTCTTGATCTGTTTAATGGCAGCAACTTTATGCTTGTATACCACAGGTAAGGATCTGAGCACTTTGGCAACAATCCCAAATTCTTCCAATATTCCACCAACACTCTTGATGTCAGTCACAAGTTTGTTCACTTTTTGCATGTAGGAAGTAATGTTTTCATCTTCACTCATCATCAACCTTTCGTATTTACCCTTCAAGCTCTGTAGCTTGGCACATTTGACATATTTATCACCTTCATATAGAGTTTCCAACTTTTTTTAGATTTCATGAGCAGTTTTCAATTCCTAGACATTTATCATTTTTGTATCAGTCAAGGCACTCAACAATACTTCTTTAGCTCAAATATTATATTCAGCTTCCTTGAGTTCATCTAGAGTTGAAGGGCCTTTCTCTGGAATCTTATACTCGCCCTTAGTTATCAACTAAAAGGCATCACCCATACATTGCAAATGATACTACCTCCGCACCTTCCAAAGGGAGTAATTTATTCCATCAAATCTCAGACTTTCCTTCTTGTAAGTCGACATCTTTGATCTCCTCAAGAGGTCAAGCTTCTTATAGAGGAACCAGCTCTAATACCAATTGTTGGAATTAGGTCGGACAACTAAGAGGGGGGAGGGGTGAATCAGTTGTCCACCACTTTAACTTTTTCTACTTTTAATCTTCTTTCACAACTTACAAATAGAAAAGTGATGTAAACATTAAAGCATGAATTAACAACATGAGTAGAAATAAAATGAACACACAAAACACCAGAATTTTTACGTGGAAACACAGTTAAGGGAAAACCATGGTGGGGGTTAACCCACAAGATTTGTACCCTGTTAAAAGTACTTAAAAGAAATGGGAAGGCACTTGCCTTCGGCCTCACTACTCAAAGAGGCTCACTACCTATAGGAGGCTCACTGCCTACAAGATTTTAATATTTCCAACATGCATATTAAAAAATCAAAGACTGCCTGCAAGAAATCTCTGTCTGTCATTTGCAGGACTGCTAGAGCATGGGCAATATTTCCAACATGCATATTTTCTTACATCACAGAGGGAGTTAAATTAATATAGCATGGCTGCAGTCTTGGATAGGGTGCGGCACCTGGGAAACTGCAATGAGTGAAATGTTATATATGTAGGTGTTTGAATTGTTGTAAGGGTTGGTCATTTAGCGCAGTTTCTCAGCAGGGTTATGAGCTCCAGAAGGCAAGATTGTAAGCATATGTTTGTCATCTTTGTTTAGCATGAAACAAATATGAAATGTATGGAATATACTTTGAAAATCTTTGTATTGAATCTCTATTTTTCTTCACCATTGTGGGTGTTCTTTCTAGTGAACTTTAATAGCAGTCAGGGTTTTCTCTTGCCACAGTTTGTGGTATGAATGTAAGCATTGATTTGAATGAATGTGACAGTTCTTAATTCATTTCCAAGGCTTTGTAAATGATCTTTTCAATGTTACATGATAAAGAGCATGGTATGGTGTTGGATCATTAAGTATTTTCAATAATTTGGTATTGATTTCCTTGCATTTGATTTATCAAATACGCAGTTATACATTTCTGTGTCATTTTTCCTCTATTGAATATTGGACATTGTAGCCTAATGGATAGGCACTAGTCTGAGTAGCCTAAGATCACCCATCTTCAAAACAAAAAAAATACATCCTATCTTTAGAAGTAGAATTAGTCTTAATGTATCCTCATTGTGTAGGATTGCCAATATTAGCTATTTAGAGGTTTTACAGCAACCATCTTTCCTTTTTTCAGTGATAGATTTAGGCTAAGAAAGCAATCTAGGTTTGGTTGTTAATATTCTTAGTTGTTCATCTGGTCTGATTATAATACCTACTCAGGTATAATACCCCTTGGAATATCCCTCCAAAGTTTAAGTTGGGCTCGAAGAGCAGAGGAGTTTACCCACTCTTGTCAGTTGGCCATTTAATCACTCCAAACTTGTTGATAAACCTCTTCCTATCACCCTGATGACAATTTCTAGCCTAGGTGATTCAGGAATGTTTTAGAGTTTTGTGTTTTGTTATTTTGGCTCCCAACAGGAATAACTACATGACATAGCAAGCTTACTTTCTATGAGGCCTACATTTTTCATTCTGTTCATGTGACTATTTACCTTATTGTTGCTGATACTTTTATATTTGTGGGACTGTTGATCCCGGACTTCTGAACTTTTAGACCTTATTATGTTAAAGGAAAACTAATTGGGTGATGATAGATAGATGCTTGTATTAAGAGAAAACAAATTGGGTGATGTTATATAAATATTTATTTTATAGGAAAACTAATTGGGTGATGTTAAATAGATGTTTAAATTATAGGAAAACTAATTGGGTGATGTTTGATTAATGTTTACATTACAGGAAAACTAATTGGGTGATGTTAGATAGAAAATTGTAATGTGATTTCTTTTATGCTTAAGAGGACTTGTGATAGCTTATGTGAGTGCAATTTTTAAATTGCTTCGGCTATGATAATTAAATGTGGACATGACACATGTGATGCGTGTTGTGACCACATGGGAAATGTGGGCATGACATTTGGTGTCAAAGCCCAAGTTTAAACACTGGGCATATTTGGGCACGTTATTTATTCCGTAACTTTGATTAATTAGTGCCTACCTTATTTTGTAGGATGCCTCCCCGACGTGTTTGACGAGCATGATCGTGCAACACGACATCCGTTGAGGTGCATAGTGATTCCTCGACAGAGGGACAGGGACCCAAAGTCATAACAGATCCACCAATACCACAGACACCACCAGTATTTGACGTAGGTCCACAGATTCTATAGACACTACAAGCCATGTTAGAGAGGTTACCGCTAGCTATTCCAAAGCCACATGATGAGCCTCACGTTGATCCATGAGAGGAGCCATGTAAGGAGCCGCATGATGAGTCACATGTTGAGCCATATGTGGAGCCCCGCATCGATCCATGAGAGGTACCACGCATGGAGCCTTTCTTAGAGATCCCTGATACTACAGTAGAATAGGTAGGGTCATCCTACCGTGCATGGAGTAGGAGTCCTCCGAGACTTTTGAGACAAGATGAGACCATGAGAGTAGAGCAGATATATCATGGACCGTATGAGTATGGGTTGGATGAGCCAGTGGTAGGACTTAGAGATAGAGGAGACCCCATCAGAGACATGCTTAGGCTCAACCCACCTACCTTCGCAGGAGCTATAGAGGGAGTTGTGGCTGAGGCTTGGCTTATCAGTTTAGATAGGTGTTTCATGTTGCGACCTTACAGGAGCAACATGAAAGCACGAGTGGCAGTACATCTTCTAAGAGATGCAGCAGCTACCTAGTGGCGCACTGAGGAGTGCAAGCATTGTTTATCCTTAGATACACTCACATGGGACACATTCATAGAGCGCTTTAATGCGTGATATTTGTCAGATCATTACAGACAGCATCAGATAGATGAGTTCCATGATTTACAGTAGAGACGACTCACGGTTGCTCAGTATGAGAGCCAGTTCATTGAGCTTTCTCGTTACACAGAGTATCTCCATGACGAGAAACTCCTAGTGCACAAATTCATCAGAGAACTGAATCATGGGATAGCAAGACCAATGCATATGGCAGACCCCTAGACTATGAGTGAGGCTGTCGAAAAGGCTCTTATTGCAGAGGAAATTCAGGGATGAGGGCAAAATTCACACTCGTAGTTTTAGGACCACAATCACCAACAATAATAGAACTTTCGAAGACCACAATCCACACCACATAGAGGAGGATTTAATACCTCATCATCACCTCCTAGGCCTCCACAGTAGCATCATCAGCAGAGGGTTTAGGGAGGACATAACTGTGGTTGGCAGCAGCAAGGCCTACGTAGAGATCAGAGACAACAGGGATCATTTGCAGGACCCACGAGGTCTCAGCAGTCTTACAGAGGTTCATAGGGGTCCACTAGATGGACTAGACAGTAGCAGTCGGGCAGAACTCAGTCGGGACAGTTACAAGCTAGGAGCCTGTGTTATGTATGTGGTGGGGTAGGGCATTTGGCCAGGGAGTGTCCATAGGGATTTACAATAGGGGGACAACCCCGTACAGGAGGATCTGAGTAGACTGTAGGTGATGTGGGCAGGTCCCACCACATGTTTGCAGCGGTTAACAACTGCCAGGCTGATTTCCAGGCTTCAGTCATTGAGACAATAGGTATGATTGGGGATTTCCCCATCTCTATTCTTTTTGACTCTGGAGCTACTGACTCTTTTCTGTCTACATCGTTAGTGGAACGTTGCAGGCTAGTGGCTTCTAGGCAGGACATTAGATGGGAGGTTGAGTTGGCCTCTAGGGCCAGGATATCAATAGATACCTTGGTTAGAGATTGTGAGATCACCTTGGGTTCCTTCCCTACATCATGTGACCTTAGGGTTATGCCATTAGGATCCTATGATGTAGTTTTGGGTATGGACTGGCTTGCGGCTCATAGAGCCAAGCTAGATTATCACCAGAGGACGATTAGCTGCTTAGACAATCATGGCTCACCGGTCGAGATAGTGGGCATTCAGAAGCCCACAGCTCTTTGTATGATATCCACTCAGCAGCTTAAGCGCTACATGCAGAAGGGTTGTCAGATGTTTTCTATCATGGTCAGTGATAGATTAAAGGATGAGCCTAAGGCTACCTTAGATGATCACCCTATCCTAAGAGATTTTGCCGACGTATTTCCACCAGAATTACCAGGGATGCCTCTACACAGAGAGGTTGATTTCCACATCGACTTAGTACCGGGTTCAGAGCCAGTTTCTCATGCACCCTACAGGATGACTACACATGAGCTTATAGAACTTAAACTGTAGTTAGAGGAGTTACTTAAGAAGGGACACATCTGACCTAGCGTTTCACCTTGGGGTGCACCGGTTATCTTCGTGAAGAAGAATGATGGGTCTCTTTGATTATGCATGGATTACAGGCAGTTGAACAAGGTGACGGTGAAGAACCGTTATCCTCTGCCTAGGATTGATGACCTCTTTGATCAGATGCAAGGAGCTAGAGTGTTCTCAAAAATTGATCTAAAATCTAGGTATCACCAATTGCACATCACAGAGGTAGACATTCATAAAACTGCTTTTCGAACCAGATATGGCCATTATGAGTTTACAGTGGTACCCTTCAATTTGACGAATGCCCCTGCAGTGTTCATGAGTCTCATGAATGGGGTGTTCTGCACTTATTTAGATTAGTTCGTGATCATATTTCTTGATGATATTTTGATTTATTTGTGAACCGAGGAACATGTGGATCATCTGTGTCAGGTTTTACAGTGCTTACGAGAGCAATAGCTTTATGGCAACCTGGTGAAGTGTGCCTTCTTCAGGATAGAGGTGCAATATTTGGGGCACATCTTATCAGGTAATGGCATCTCCATAGATCCATCAAAGATCAGAGCGATTCAGGATTTGCCAGTACCCACCAGTGTGACTAAGGTCAGGAGCTTTATGGGATTAGCCAGTTATTACCATAGATTCGTTGAAGGCTTTTCCAAGATAGCACATCCCATCACTTCCCTTCAGCGAAAAGGGAAACATTTCACTTGGACTGAGCAGTGTGAGAGGGCCTTTGGGGTCCTCAACGAGCATCTTACCAGTGCTCCCATATTAGCGGTTCTAGATCATGCAGAGGATTTTGTTGTTTGCACTGATGCATCATTAGAGGGTTTGGGAGTCGTGCTTATGTAGGGTGGTAGAGCGATTGCATATGAATCGCGTAAGCTCAAGACACATGAGATAAACTACACTACTCATGATTTAGAGCTCGCAGTAGTTATTCATGTTCTTGTTCGTTGGAGACACTTCCTCTTAGGTCGATGCTTTGAGCTCCATTCAGATCACATAGCTTACAGTACATTTTCACATAGCCAAATTTGAACGCCTGCCAGTGGTGTTGGATGGAGTTCTTATGCGAGTAAGACTTTGATATCCACTATATCAAAGGGAAGGAGAATGTGGTTGCTGACGCCTTGAGTCGAAGGTGCCATGAGATCCTTTCCTTGACATTGAGGGTGGACTTGAGAGAGCATATCTTACAGTATTTGCCTGAGGACGAGTGGTTTCTTAAGGTGTAGCAGGAAATTTAGAATCAGAGGGCCCTTAAGGGAAAATTTACAGGATATTCCCTTAAGCTTGATGGTCTACTTTGACATTGGCAGCGCATCTATGTACCCTATGTGGGTGATCTACGTACAATAATTTTTTCAAAGGCTCATAGAGCACCCTATGCAGCACATCTAGGAGTGAAGAAGATGTATGTTAATTTGTGATAGTTATATCATTGGGCTGGGATGAGACAAGACATTGCAAAATATGTTGCTCGTTGTCTTGAGTGTTAGAGGGTCAAGGCCAAGCATCAGCATCCAGCAGGACTATTGTACCCTCACAAGATACTTGAGTGGAAATGGGACACCATTTCCATAGATTTTATCATTTGTCTACCTATGTCATCATGAAGCCATGATGCCATCATGGTGACAATTGACAAGTTGACCAAGGTGGCGCATTTCTCACCTTTATGCACGACATACAATGCAGCATCTGTAGCAAGAGTGTTTTTAGATCAAATTATCAAACTTCATGGAGTACCTTGCTGCATCATTTCTGACAGAGACTTGATTTTCACTTTAGCCTTTTGGAGAGCCTTACATCAGGCATTGGGCACACAGCTCAACTTCAGTTTAGCTTACCATCCGTAGACCAACGGATAGACAGAGAGAGTTAATTAGGTGTTATAAGACATGTTTCGTATGTATGTTATGGACCATCAGTCTAGATGGGAGGAGTATCTATATCTGGTTGAGTTTGCCTACAATAATGGGCATCACAGCTCGTTGGGTATGCCTCCTTTCTAGGTTTTATATGGTAGACCATGCAGGACACCATTAAGTTTAGATTGGATAGAGAATAGGGTTTCCATTGGTCCAGAGAGAGTTCAAGATATGGAGTAGTAGGTTACACTGATTAGACAGAGACTTCAGGAGGCACAGGATAGATAGAAGAAGTATGCTGATGCTAAGAGAACTAATCGGAGCTTCTCACTGGGTGACAGGGTATTTTTGAGAGTGTGACCGCACAAGAGTCCAATCCATTACAGAAAGGGCTCTAAGTTCGTACCCCAATTTGTAGGACCTTTTGAGATTTTGGAGCGGATAGGACCTGTAGCCTATTGTCTAGCCTTGCCACCTAGCCTGTCGCGTATCCATGATGTCTTTCATATTTCAGTTTTACGTCGTTACATCTCTGACTTATCTCACATTTTGGATTGGAGTGCTCTTCAGGTAGAGGTAGATAGATAGCTGGCTTTGAAGCCAATTCGCATATTGGCTCATCAGACGTTGGGCCTTCGAGGTCGAGAGCTGGACCACGTTAAGGTCTAGTGGGACATGTATGACGAGGTCACTGTGACATGGGAGGATGCAGCGAGACTGAGGACTCTTTATCCTCACCTCTTTGACGACTTCCAGGAGGAAGTACAGTCTTAGGGGGGTAGGATGTGAGGCCTACATTTTTCATTCTGTTCATGCGACTATTTACCTTACTGTTGCTGATACTTTTATATTTGTGGGATTGTTGATCCTGAACTTTCAAACTTTTAGACCTTATTATGTTAAAGGAAAACTAATTGGGTGATGATAGATAGATGCTTGTATTAAGAGAAAACAAATTGGGTGATGTTAGATAGATGTTTATTTTATAGGAAAACTAATTGGGTGATGTTAAATAGATGTTTAAATTATAGGAAAATTAATTAGGTGATGTTTGATTAATGTTTACATTACAAGAAAACTAATTGGGTGATGTTAGATAGAAAATTGTAATGTGATTTCCTTTATGCTTAAGAGGACTTGTGATATCTTATGTGAGTGCAAGTTTTAAATTGCTTCAGCTATGATAATTAAATGTGGACATGACACGTGTGATGCGTGTCGTGACCGCATGGGAAATGTGGGCATGACACTTTCCACGTGTGAATTTCATAGAAATATGATACTGCAAGAGAAGTTAACCTTAATGTTTTAGGTTTTACCTTATACATTAATAGAACGAGAATTACATATCATAGGAAAGGACAATGTCATAAGAAGGGTAGTATATGAGCATGAAAGAGAATGTATAGTGAGGGAAGTACATGAAGGAGTAGCAAGTGACCATAATTCAGGAGAAATTACAACAAGGAAAATTAAACTGGTTGGACTCTAGTGGCCTACATTATGCAAGGATACAAAGAGATATGCCGAACACTATGAAATTTTCCAGCACATAGGAAAACCAACTAAAAGGGATGAGATGATGCTGAAACCATTACTACCTCAAGTCCCATTTGAAAAATGGGTGATTGAATTTATTCATTAGACCCCTTGTTAAACATTCTAAAGCAAGATTTATCATTACAGGGATTGTATACCTAATCAAATGGGAAGAAGCTAAATAAACTAAACATTGCACTATAAAAACTGCTGTAAGGGTTTTATATGAAAATATAATAACAAGATTTGGATGTCCTTTAAGTGTAACAAGTGACTGGGGGAAGCATTTTGTCAACAACACAATTACAAAAATATTACAAACTTTTATGATTATACATAATAAGAGCTCCCCCTATCATCCACAAGCAAACAGAGTGAGTGAAGCTTTAAATAAGATAATAGGGACAACATTGACTAAAATGTGCAATGGTAATAGAAAAGACTGGGACCTAAAACTGCATGTGGTACTTTGGGCCTACCGTACAACGTATAAAAGGACAACAAAGTTCACATCCTTTGAATTAGTGTATGGGTTGGATGATATGGTGCCGATGAACTTCATACTTACAAATTTTCATACTGCACTGACTTTGCGGTTAACAAAGGATGAGTCTTTAGTTGAAAGGATTGAAGAACTAGAAAAATTGGATGAAAGTAGTCTAATTGCAGCATACAATTAGAACCTAGAAAGAATGTGGCAGAAGGTTGGCATGATAGAAATTTGTAGTTGAAAATTTTCAAAGAAGGTGACTTAGTACTTTTATATGATAGCAAATTTAAGAAACAAGGAAAATTGAAAGTAACATGGTTAGGACCCTATTACATAGATGAAATTGTAAAATTTGGAGCAATTAGATTAAGGGACATGAATGAAAAATTATCAGTAGGGTTTGTCAATGGAGCAAGATCGAAGCATTACCACCAATCTCTAGAATGAAAGAAGATAATGTGGTAGATTTATAAAAATTAGAAGTAATGTATTATATTGTAACATAAAGCAACCATTAGCAGCTTACAAGTGGGTAACACTTAATGGCTAGAAAATCCTGCCAAAAGGGAAACAGATAGATACAATAAATGGAAAAAACATACTGTTGGGGATATAAAAACCCTAAGCCTTCATACAACTTGTCACAATTGCATTCAACACTTAGAGAAAATTGAGCTCTAAAGTAAACAAAGAAGAGTGCTAGTAAACCCTAAGTACACCTGCAAAAGAAAGATAATGGCCACCCCTACACTAATTGATGTCACAGAGAAGCCAAGGCTGAATTATAAGAAATACCCTTACAAAGAAATGGAATCAAATAAGGATGACACTTTTTTAGAAGTACCAATAGATGTGATATATACAAAAGATGTGCGGAAGTATATTCATGCATTAATATTATAAATTGACCAAACAAAATTTGAGGGGCTATGGACTACACTCCTCCAACTAGACTAAACAGGGTATTTACCAAAATGCTAGAACATTGCAGCAAAGAAATTAGACATTTGGAAGGACTTCCAAGACTTTTGTGGAGAGCATGACTTGGTCTGAATATTTCTAAGCTGCATACATGACAAATATATGTACCTAGATATACCACACTGCATTACCAAATAAGCAATTCAAGCAGTCACAAAGTTAAGTGTGGTAGGAGAAGTGCCGTCTAAGAAGGAAACAAAAAATGAAAGAGTAATAGAGCTAAATGGGGCCACACTGAATGGATGGAGCTTGAATATGAATGTGATTACAAACCCCACAGTTAGATATGGCACCATGGGGATTGGATACAAGATTTATTATGCAAATTGTGAAGGGTCAGCCACTGAGACAACCATACATACAACTCATCAAATGATTGGAGATGGAAAAGACTTCAACTTGTGCGAAGAGTTGAGGGAGAAGATACTAGAAAACCTATAGAAAACAAAATGCTCAAACTACAATTTTAGGTATGGAACCTTAATTATATGTCTCAAGCCTTTTATTTTATGAATGCTCTACCTAATTATGGGGTAAAATATGGCAAGAAGATAGCACAGTAGTGGCATAGATAAGAAAACATGGAACAATCTTCAAAGATAAACCCTTGTACATTGTCGCATACTTTGGGGTTCTTCAAGGCCTGTAGGATAAGATGCAAGCAAGAGAGAAGATACCATATGAGTTAGTAAAACAATTTGAAAATCACATAACTTTCATGGTGGATAAGGATATACCTATATGGAGATAGTAGAACTTGGGACATCATGGATATCTAAGGTACCCTATGAGATAACAACACAAGAAATAGATACGTATGCAAAGACTCTCTTGACCAAACCAAAAGACCCAAACATAGAGAGGTTTGGGAAATATAGAGAATTCATAGATAAACTACATAAGAAAGAGGCAGAGGAACATGTAGAGAAACACAAGGAAAAACTACATTCACAGTGGGGTATCCCACCATAGCCTAGTTCACCTACTTCACAAACTATTGCAACACTAACCATAGGATAGGACTACAAGTACATCACAAACAAGAAGGTCTAGGAGATTACATTCTGCAACCCATAGTACTTAATCTGCAACTGAACCTGCAACTTCTTCACAAGCAGTATCGACGCCACACCAAATAGAGAAAGACCTTGAGGTTAAAGATATCAAATGCGTTGGTACAATTAAGTGCAAAGAAGAAAAAGAAAGCAACAAAGAAAAAACAAGGACTAAAAAGGAGCATAGTACAAGCATCTATGGAAGAGGAGATAGAAGAAGTAGAAACAAGTAAATTATAGAAGAGATTTAGAAAACAAAAAGCATAGAAATAGAAGAACATGAAGAGAAAAAATAATCACCTAAGAACCTTGGAGGAACTATTAGATTTGGATGCATTGGTGAATGCCATTGAAAATTTTGGTTTTCTTAAGAATACAATTGACCTATACAATGAGGTCTGAAAGGAGAATAAGGAGATAATCCAAAAAATAGTAATAAGGCAAATGTGAATGAATGAAAAAACATTAGAAGGTCTAATGGAAGGGTTTCCAGAGGAGCTACCAGATGCCATGATAAGGAAAAACATGGTAAAATCAGTTGAATTAGATGAAGAGATAAGGCAAGAAGCCATAAACAAGGTGGAACCAACCATTTCTGTAGAATACAAAGAAAAATTAGCTCAACTACAAGTTATAGAGCTAAGGACAAATCAAAGAGTAGATACATTGATGAGCATGACCTAAGAGGATAGGAGGAAAATACAAAAAGAGACAGAGGAGGTGACTAGGAAAGTATATAGCACATTGAGGGAGGAAGATAACAAGAAAAAGAAATTAAGTCGTCATAATACATAGCAAGAGGAAGAGCGAGAGGAGAAACAAGAAGAAAAATAAATAAATTCTCCTCTACATGATACACATGATAGTCAACAGTAATCAGATAATCAAGACGCTTCTTCCTCTGCCTCCCCAATTCATTCCATCAAAGAGTTTCTAGATCAGTAGAAGAAAATAAAACCGGTCGTCACACCCCATCTTCTACAACCTCCCCTCATTAGATCACAAGTCAATCTATCTAGGATATTACCCCTCCAGAAGCTACAACTAAGGGATATCTTCCATGCTACTACAAGAGAAGAAATCCTACAACAACATGTAGATAGTATTGAGAACTTACAAGAGGCAGTGGATGCAATACAGAACCAACTACCAAATGCTCAGAGAGATATCACATTGCCACTAACACAACAACTCAAGAAGTTGGTAAGTAGCTTGCAAGAAGAGATGAAATATCAAGAGGAAAAGGTGAAGAAGAAGGTTATTGATGAAATGAATAAGAAAAGAAAGATAGAAGCATCTAGAAAATGCAAATAAACAACTACACAATTATAAACACATATCAAAAACTTATAGCAAGCTATAGACGAGGCTACTATATTATACCAATTTTGTTTGCAATGGCCTACTACTACCAAAAATCTAAAAGATCAAATAGATGCCCTAGAAGAACAAATAGCACATACTGTAGGGACATATGATCCCTTGCAAGATATGAATGGAGTAATAAAGACACAAATTGAGACAACCCACACTTAGTTGTAGCAACTCCAGAATCAAAGGGAGTAGATTAAGGGGTAGGTAAAGCAACTGAGAGAGCTAATCAGCCTCCGTCTAGCCCACTTAGTAGACATATTATCTAAGGCCAAACAAAATACATAGAAAATATAGATCCCAGCCAATATGGGAGATGCAGAGAAAACACACATTGAGATAGAAGCCCATATCCAGGTGCTACAACAAACTAAGAGACTGTGGGACACTACCCTGAGCCAGTTGGAGGTGATTTACAAGAATATCCTACCCGGGAACTAGCATCTCATGTCTTGAGGACAAGACCTAGTTCTAAAAAGGGTAGATGATGCTGGCAAGGTACGTACAACAATAGGGCATACAATAGATTGTACCGCAACTCACCATAAGAGGAATGCAAAGGACAAGGCCGACATAAGTAGGGACATTTTCTAAGGGACATGTCCCTATTGTAACATATAGATATGTAATAGATAATATGTAAGATGTAAGAGAGAAGTAAGAGAGAATATGTAAGAAGAGATATATGCAAAGAAAAGACTCAGACCTGTCATTTTGTATATAAGATTATAATGAATGTATAACGGAGATATAAGGATCTGATCTAATATCTAAGTGTGTATGAATGTGTATGAATGATGTATTCTTACTGCATGTTATAATTCCCTACTATTCTTTATGATTCTCTCTCTATATCTTTTGGAGTATAAACTAACTTTAGAGATTTGACTGAGGCTCAAATCTTTAGATTGTGTCCTCCCCATTTCTTGCCAACAATCTTGATTTTCTAACATATTGACAAATCAGTTGACACAACAAGATCAACATCAAACCTGAAGCTAAATAGCTTTATTTTTTAATTTAAGTTCCATGCATTTATTCAAGTATTGTTATAAATCCCAACTTAGGTTTATCTAAAGAATTTATTGCTTTTTTACATTAATTTACCCAAAATATGTGAAAAAGGTTATATATTTTCATTTACAAATATATAGTTGCTTAATTTTTATTTTTAATTAAGTATTCCCGTTGTGGGAGTCCTTTAGCTTATATGATATAAGAGAGGGGTATCTCTTCCCTCAAATTCACTAAGGACTTGCACATGGCCTCGACCATTGGGGTACGCTTATTCCACAGAAATAATAGTAACAACTTAAAGTTAACAAACCCAACAAAATAAATATAAATGTCACTTGAGAATTTGAACCTAGTTCTCTAATACGAAAACCCATTAACTCAACCAATTCAATTCAACTCCTTTGACTACTTACATCATTTCTTAATATATATAACCTAATGTACTGTTAAAACTATTATTTATTTATTTTTTATGAATAAAGTCTTTACTATATTTTAAAAGCTAAAATAATAATAATACAATATTCACTTCAAGAATGTGATGGTATAAATACTCACCATAAAAATCTAAGTAGGACTAAGTCCAAAACAAAGAGAAGAGTATAAATAAGACTAAATCCAAAACAAAGAGAGAGTAAATGAAACTAAATCCAAACCTATTATTTTAAATTTAAATTTTGTCATGAAATCATTCCTCAATATTTTTTAAGACTTTAAATGGATTGATACATTTTTTTTTGGGCGGGGCGGCGGGGGAATTAACACACAAAACAAGATAAAGCCCTTAAATTCAGGGCATTCGTGAATAAAGACAAGGGGAAAAACAAGACAGTATTAGTATCATAAAAATAAGCCTAAATCTAATAAGTATAATAAATACTGTATGCCTCCAATGGGATGCTATTTTGACTATTGAAAAGATAGGAAATAGTATTAAATAGGTTAACATGGAGTAAGTGGAAATCACGAGGAACTATTTCAACAAACATATATACAATAAAATTATCGTCTTTGTTCTTTCCGAGAGTAGTTAGTTTTTAAAGAAGTGGCTTTGGACAACATGCAAACAAACAAAGAAGATGCATTACGTATATATATTCTTAGGTATAAAAGTATATAATCAAACACTGTAATTCAACGACGGAATATAATTGCCATGTTAAACAAATCGACATGCACCGAAGAATTTAGTCGTTAAAGACGACGATTCAAAACTGCTATTTAAATAATAGAATATATACAGTACATGGCGAGGCAGAAGCCCAACTTGCGAGTCAAGATTGTCGGTCTTTATCATTTTTTAAAATCAGTTTTCAAAAATTCCAGCCCTCTCATCCTCCACATTTATCAATTTCCACTTGCTTGCAATGGAAATCGTTAAGCAATGTTTCTATTAATCTAAGGCTCACCTCACTCTAAAGAATCATGCAGTTGTCTACTAGACCAATTCTTGTAAATAAAGTTTGCATAATTCTTATATGAAAGAAGAATGTTTTATTGTAGAGGATGGTAGTTTTAAGTTTCTCGATATAAGTCTGATGTGTATCCCTAAAAAGGAATCAATGTGCAATGATGTTAAAATGTGTGAAACAAAGTGAAGTTAATTGGATGATTAAAGGAATGGATATTAATCTATTTATTTGCCATTTATAGTACAAGAGGATGTAAAAAGACAAGTCAAAAGGTTTCTTGCATATTCATTTCTCTTATATTGACCTAATAGTTCATCCAGAACTCAACTATGATGTAGGATCAGAATATTTTGCCTCTCAAAGATACTAGATTAGTTCTTGAGATGGAAAATGTGCTATTAGGCTAAATTTTACTTTATTCCTAGATTTAGCATCTAAATATATTTATGCTATTGTTGGTGAAAGATGTATTTTCAAATTGTTGAATATTGTGTTTCCTCCCTCTAACTTACCTCAAGGAGTAAGCTACCTAGAAGGATCTAAGAATTTGATAGATTCTGGTCACCATATTGATGGTGAATGATTTCAAGTTGGATTCTCAATTATAATTAGGTTGATTAATAATAACAGGAGTCTTAGATTTACAAAACTTTAAGTACCTAGTTCTATTTTTGTATCAAGAAAACCTCAACCTACTAGGAGGGTCTCTACTATAGATCTCTTGACAAAACCAAACCAAAATCTTGAAAAATTCCTACTCTTGCTAGGAGATCTATATCCAAATTATCTTCTACGCCTAGTAAAAGTAATAAGCAGCCATGATATATTGACTATGACCTACTAGTTTTCCTAAATGCAAACAAAAGAAGTTTTCACCAACCATCTATTAATTTCTATCCTTCTGCATTAGCCATAGCATCCATTTTAGATTTAAAAAATAATCCTCAACTGGTAGATATGCTAGCTTGACAAGTGACCCTAATGTTAGCCTTAACCCCAAAAAAGAAGTTTTCACCAATCATCTATTAATTTCTATCCTTCTGCATTAGCCATAGCATCCATTTTAGATTTAAAAAATAATCCCCAACTGGTAGATATGCTAGCTTGACAAGTGACCCTAATGTTAGCCTTAACCCCAAAAAAGAAGAACTAGAAAGAAAGAAGAATATATAAATAAATAAAATTAAAGAAATTATAGGAATGTCTAGAAAATGAGCCTTTCCATGTAACATTTGTTTTTGGAAAACAATGATAAATATATTAACTAAGAGTCAAGAAAAGATTACAATAAAAGGATTTCTAGATAGCAATAGACATCACTAAAGCTTAAATAATGAAAAACCAAGGAGTCTTGCCACTATTCCACCATCTCCAAGAGCCAAAGGAAACTATGTAACTAGTAAAACACACAATCCCAAGGAAGAATAAGTAAGAAGGATCAAACTGAATCATCATGAAGAAGCTAAAGAAGCTATAAATATTGATCTATAAATAGGGACCCCCATTCAATAACATTTTAGTTACAATTAACATCAGAAGCCCATTTGGCCAAACAATCTGCTACGACATTCCATTCCCTAGGACTATGAACAAAAGAGATGGAATCAAAGTTTGGAGTAATGTAGAAAATTTCTCCACAAGGATGCCAACCTCCAAGAAGTCTCATGAAACTTTCCTTTATTCAAAAGAGAGACCAAGATCATGGAATCCATCTCATAGATGATCTTTATCCAACCCAACTTACAAGATTTCTCCAAAGCCACAAGGACATTCCAAGCCTCCGTCTAATTATTAGTGCCAAACCGCATAGAAGAAGAGAAAAAGAAATGAATAGAATCATCATTATCATGTCCAACAAATATCAAATTCTCATTGACTTGTCAAAGAAAAAGTTTATGAGCTATGAGCTATGTAGATGAATGACTCACGAAAATTCTATAGTCCTTAATACAGATAAGAAACTTTGGGGTGCATTTAAAGTAAGGCTACATTCTAAGATATGTACTATGGAAAAAAATTCAAAAGCATAAAGGAACTAATTAGTTCATTAGAATTTGTCTAGACAATATAACATTGACGATATTATGGTCAATGATGTAGTCTCTACCCTAGAAAAAGTAGATCTCATCTTTAAGGTTCAAGAAAATACTCAAGGTATAAATTCTTTGAATAGGCAACAACTTGATGTGTTTCCAGAAGTACTATAAATATTTCATGGCTAGAAAAATATCAAGGCATTTGTAAATAGCTTGACAAATCATTAGATTCATTTTAATGAGAAGTTGATGAATTTTATTAATTATCATAATTTAGTAATGCTTGGATAAATTATTATAAAACAATTATGTATCATCTTGCTTCAAAGTTAGAAAAGAAAAAAGAGAATATGTAAGAAACTTCAAAATTGAACAAGCTAAGCGTAATAGTTTAGATGAAGAATCTTCTATCATCACTTCATCTTTTGATAGAAAAGTGGCACCACTAAAAGAAAAACATGGTAGCATATCTCATAATTAACTTCATAGGCAAATTCATGATGATATTTTTGAGCAATTCTAAATTTAAGCTATCCAAGAAGAAGAAAATTGATTCATTAAAATAGATTGGAATTGATGGAGAAACTAATAATCTTGTGCGTGTGGAGATAGAATAAATACTAGATGGAGAAGAGTTCATTCTTAATGAGCACTTTCCTTCTAAATCTTGAGAAGAAAAAATCAAGAAAACATAGAAGATTAAAATAATTGGGAAATTCCCATTATAAAAATAAGTATTTCAAAAATTAAATTAGAAGAAACACTTGATATCAACATGGAAGATGTTGTTAATGAAGTATTAGGATACTAACATATTAGCTCAACAAATGCTAATGGATACACCCTAAACATTTATAAAATAATAGATCCTGATGATTCTATCATGACATGGCATGATTGTATGAAATATTTTGAGTCCATTCATACAAGATGGTCTAGTGAAAAATTTATCCATTATGCAATCAAGTTGTTTTCAAGAAATCTCAAATATTAGTGGGAAGGAATTGAAGAAAGAGATCCTAGAAATCTAGACAACATTATCAACATTAATGATTTTGGAAAATCCAAGATTGCAAAGCTTAGCCTCAACCAACTTTACCTAGACATGTTGATAGAAAAGATAACACTAAGGAAGAAAGAAGTATTATTTATACCATGAAATAGTGCATTCTTTCAAAATTTAATGAATACTATCTTGTTTATGAGAAATATGCATATATATATCTTGTGAGTGGCACTAGCATAGTTTGAAGATACATTTTTTTAATGTCTTTGCCATGTAAATTGGGAGAATGGATATTATCTCATGTTAAGGAGACTAAAAGTGAAGATATTACTAATCATATATATTAATTGAAATAAAAGTTTTTTTCATCAGAAGTTGATGAAGAAATGTATGTTTTAGTTGATCAAAAATAACATGGATGAATACAATATCTTAGGTAATCTTTGAGGTTTGTTTTAAAACAAAACCCTCATCTTCAAATTGGGGTTGCACTAAATTTTCATATAATCCTATCCCAAAGATACACCATGCTAAATACAAAAAATACAAACACTGCATGCTATGTGATGACACCATTCCTTATCACTAACACATGTTTAGAGACATACTTGTATCCAAACATAAATTCTCCAAGCCCAATTATAAACCTCCTAACCACATGGTTCTCTACAAGCACTCCACTCTTCATCCAATATCTTCACATATGAAATGATATATTTGTAATGGTTCTCATTATGCTTCTAATTTTCTTGGTAGAAAATAACACTTTCTAGCCAAAGCATTTTACAAGAAACTACAAGCACAAGGGTGTTGCAATATTATACCATCACAAAAAAGCATTACATTTGAACCCAACAACCAATGCTTTGAATTCATCAAAATGCCAACAAAGGCCTTTGAAATGATTAAGGATAAAATAGTAAGAGAACAAATGTTGAAGCAAAATCTAAAAATGAATAAATGAAGAAGAAGAAGATATATCATAAAAGTTGTTCTCAAAGAAACCTCAAGGTAGTCCAATAAAAAATAGTTATGGTTGGAAATAGACATATATTCCAACAAGCCATGACAAAAGAAGAAATGAGAATTGTAACAAGGAAGAAACAAACCAGAGTTGGAGACTCTAAAGAAAAAACAATAAATGATTAAAAAATAGCTCAACTAGTATGCCAATACTCCTTCATTTTTACAAAATGTAGAGCATGGATACAAGAAACCAACATAGAGTAACCAAAAGAAGAAGTTCTCAAAAGAATTCATTGAATGAGAAGAAAAAGATTTCAATGAAGAAGAAAGTTCTTCAAAAGATTAGCAAGAGAAAAGGAAAGTAAGCATCTTTGATAAACTTATGGCTAAGCCAATTAATGGAGATGTTGATAATATTAAAAGAATGATTCTATATTAATGAAAAGGTTTCTATGAAATAGGAAAAAGATTAAATCTTCTAAAATAGATTCTTTTAGAAATTGATAAGTAGAAACCTCTTGTAGAAATTATATCTAGTGTGTACCCTGTGAGGAATCTATCTATATTAGCATTACTTTTGATTTTCTTAAATATAAGGCATATAACTTAGATGCTTTCATAGTATAGGGTCTCTTATATCATTTTCAAAAACTAAAGTGACTCCTCCAAATTTTTGGGAAGAAAATCAATTATATATGACAAGAAGCTCAATAACATTAGAACCCTTAAATTTTGGTAGGTAGGCTCTAAATATCCCTATTTTAGTCCAAGGAATGACTTTCCATTTAGACTTTATAGAATTTGATTTTTAAGGACGTTGATATACTCCTAGGGAATATATTCTTGCTAAGATATCAGCCTTTTGTCCAAACCAATAAATAAATTTTCTTAACTCAAATTAATCAAGAGATACAAATTTTCATTTTACAACTAGTCAATCATAGGATATCCCATGTTAGTGAACCATAAAAAGAAGATTCACTAGAAGAAATACAAAAACATCATGGGAAGAGAGTAGAGAAGAAAATCATACAAAAGACAATCATAAGATATCCCATGTTAGTGAACCATAAAAAGAAGATTCACTAGAAGAAATACAAAAACATCATGGGAAGAGAGTAGAGAAGAAAAGCATACAAAATACTGGTGGGTAGCAAGAATCAATTAGTGTCAAGAAAATCCAAAGTTTGCACATATGAGGGAAAGATTTGCTAGAGAATGCTATAGTATGAACTCATCACAATTTTGGAGGGCCAACCAAGAAGAGTGTGAAATAAAAAATAAGGACAAAATCTAAATGAAAAATTCCCTTCAAATTTGCATCTTTACTAAGCCTATTAGAAGTCATTGAAGTGGATGAAAACATAAAAGAATTGTTATATGGTGGCTTCATTAGACCTAGTAATAGTCTATTTTTGTTATATGGTGGCTTCATTAGACCTAGTAAAAGTCTATTTCATGTCCAACATTCCTAACCAATAAGAGAGGTGAATAGGCTAGAGGTAAAAGATATTTTTCATTAATTACAAGCTTTTGAATGAAAATTATTCAACCATTCAATTATCCTATTCCATTGAGTTATAACTTCAATAGAATAGCCTCACAATGCCAAATTTATTCCAACTTTGATAGAAAGTATGGATTCTAGAAAATTAAAATAATAGAAGAGGATAAATACAAAGATACATTTTTAGTTCTTCAAGGTTTATAGGAATGAAATTTCATGCCCTTTGGATTAAGCATTGCACATGTTTTCTTCCGAAGAAGAATGGATAATACATGAAAAAAAACTCAAATTTTTTTGTTGTATACATATATGACTTCTTGATATTTTTTAATTTAACTAAAGAACACATACAACATTTAGGACAACCCTTGGAAGCTATAAAAGAAAATAGGATTTTCTTATCTAAGAAAAAGATCAATATGACACAACAATATAGAGTTTTTACGGTCTCCATCTAGATAAAGGGAAGGTAAGACTCCAACAACATATTCTTAATAGTATTTCTTAACATGTTAAAAGATAAAATGTGATTGCAGAAATTTTTAGGATGTCTAAATTATGTGTCTCCTTTCTTTGAGGACCAAGCAAAAGTAAGAAAATCCTTACAAAGACGATTGAAGAAAAATGGTCCCAAGAGCATCGAATGATAAGTCTACACAAGCAATAAAAGACATCAAGCTTAAATGTCTAAATCTTCCAAAATTACAAATGCCACAACTAATCATACCTTAGGTCTTAAGCACATATGTTTCAAACAATACACATGGTTAGCTATTTTGAGTCAAGAATTTTTAGATGGAAAGAGTGATTTAAGTGGATACAGGTTAGGAACTTTCTCACAATTAAAAAAAAATTATCATATTTATAAAAAATGAATCCTTGTAGTAAAAAGAGGCATCAATAATTTCAAAATATTTCTCAAAGATGAATAGTTTACTATCAAGACTAGTACCTGAGGAATGAGGAATCTACTTAAAAGGAAGCCTAATAAAGATCTTTTACATGGAAGAATAATGAGATGGTATTTTAAATTTCCAAGTTATGATTTCACTAGAATGGGTTAAAGATAGTAAAAATTCCCTTGCCAATTTTTTAACCAAGGACTTCAAGGTATTCATTGTAACTATAATAGTCACTTTAGAAGATCCATCTATTTTGTCATGTGATATTTTAAGTTTGCTTCTCACCCATTGGTATGCAAATAGATGGTTAGAAATGGTAAGGACAATTATATTAGAATGTTCGGATTATAATATCCAAGGTTATGATTATTTTATAATGGAAGCTATAGATTTACAACTTGCTCCTATTATTATGCATCCATAGAGTGCATATATTATTGATGTAATAAGTAGAGATTTTTCTTTTGATAGATCAAAATGGCTCTAAGGGGGCCATACCCAAATACATAGTAAACTTATATCAACTATTCGAGCAAAATACCATTACAAAAAACTCCATACAATATCATCTTCCAGTCAGAAGGGCCACCTTTCTTGCATCCTCAGATTCTAGCAACAACCACTTCAAGCTTCTCCTCAATCTCCTCATTGGCCACTAGGGTAGGTAGGGTGACCATCCTCTAGGCATCCCAAGCCTAGTAGAACCTAGTGAGCTATTTTAACTCAGCAATGTTTCCCCTAACAACCACAATCCTCGACTCAGAGTCCTCCCCGATGCTTCACACAATAAAGGGTATCCATGGGCCATTGTAGCTCTTAGTGAGTGCTAGCCAAATCCCTCCCTATGGGTTGAGAACAATCCCAGGAACCACTCTCTCTAGAATCTTATCCAAGCCAACTCTACACCAAGCCTTCATGAATTTTTGCATCAAGCATATCATCACTTCCTTCTCCTCCCAGGCTTGTAGCAACTAGATGAGCAACATGGAGGCTAGGTCATTATTTACCCTGAATTTGTTTTCCACCGACAAGAAATGAGCACCCAGAATCCCTTTCACCACCTTCATTGATTTGATGCTATTGACATTGAAGACCATCCTGAAGCACTATTCTGACACCCTGTCTTTGAAGGCCATTTGCCTCTCCTTCACCTGTAGGGAAATTGTGGTCTCCATCCTTCTTTACTCAATAATGCAACTCGACCTTCAACTTAAAGTGAGCCTACTATCACCGTTCCTGTTTCACTAATAGGCAATTAATAGTCATCCTTACTGAAATTACTTTGGCCTACCTCACCCATGCGAAGTCTCCTCAAACCGCCAACTCTGGTCCTTGCAAGCCTCTTATCCCATCAATTGGAATATTTGATAATTTATCCACCTCCCTATTACCTTCTCGGAAGATATGGAAGAGTTTGAAGTCCTCTAAATCATTAATATCTTCCCAAATTCGATTTATGTATCTTTGAATCTTCTAGTTTGCTGTCATCTTTTTCTGGATGGCATTGATAATTATCAGGGAGTCCCCTTCCAAATGTAATCTTTTGACAACCAATCCTCTACCCATTTTGAGCCCCAACCATGCCACTTCAACCTTCACCTCATTGTTCATTCTTATCAGTAGTTCTCTTACCTCCTCTATGAAATTTTTCCCTGTATGATCTCACAGGATGCACCCCACTCCTGACCTACTTGGATTGTCCCTAGAAGCCTGATCAAAATTCACTTTTACCCAGCCTTTGTTCAGCGGCCACCACTTCACTGTCATGCCCAAATTTGCAAATGTGGTCATGACTTAAATACCACATGAAATACCCACATTTTCCATGTGGTCACATGACATGAAATATAAAAAAAAATTCCTACCCAACTCTAAAACTCCCTCACACGTGACATGCACACTCGGTGACACACGTACATATTGTGGTTGTATTTGCAACACACATTAGGTGCGTCGCACAAAGGTGGGGAAGTCAACAAGGTATGAGATGATGTGAAATCCTTTTGCTATCCCTACGAAGATGATAGCATTAAGGGGGGTGTGCATCACAACCAACATCACTAAGAGGGGTAGTCTCCATCAAGGAACCATCCCTAGAGTTTCCTAGGTAAATGTGGAAATCGTATTCAACCTCAATCAAAACCCTAACCCTAGAATCTACTTTAAAAACTATATTTCAATCTAAAAAGTGGAAGCTAGAGGAGGTAATAATTTAAACTATTCCACTATCCATAAATCCATACAAGGAAATGAAACTAAATCAACTACCCTTTTTAAATCCTAAACAAATAAATTTAAAGGAGATTGTTTAAATCAAAACTATAGAACAATAAAATTGTCTAACCAAACAAATAATTTTCCAGTGTTGCAATATCTATCACATTTGCCCAGTTAAAACTCTAAATCAAATATCTAGTTTCCTTAAAAATTAGTAGCATAACCTTACAAATACATTCCTAGGTTTTCAAATAGTCAAGGGATGTAAAAAATTTAATTAAACAACTATAGAACTATACAATTATCTAATTTTCACTTTAAAGGAGTTTGAAAAGAAAAAAATAGTTTAAATTTTGATTAAGAGTCCCTAATGATTAGGGCAACATTCTTTCAACCTAAAAAGGTTTATAAAAGCACTACTAATCTCTTTATTCTCACACTTGTTTGGTTTTGTAGGTTGGAGGCAAGAGGAGAGACAAATCCCTTCCCCAAGTGGGAAGGCTATTTTACCAAAGTTTAATTTTCCCAAAAATTTTATTTTCAAAGTTTTCTAAAATAGATTTCTCAAAAGTATCTAGTTTCCATTTCTAGTTTTAAAAGGTTACTTGTTTCTAGTTAAAAATAATCTCCATTTTGTTTAAAAAATTTTCCCTCCAAGCTATATATATATATATGTACATACGTACGTACGTACATATATATGTACGTACGTACGTACATATATAAGTTTAGATTAGAAGAAGAGTCCTTTTATTTATTCCTCCATAGATTGAAAAAAAGTATACAATAAAATTTATTTATTTATGTTTTTACCAAACACTTAAAATATATATATATATATATATATATATTACATAGATCTATGTGTAAGGCCAAACCAAAAATAAGAGGATGGATCAAATATAGAACAACTCGACTATGTTTTTTTTTGTTGAGCACAGTGAATTCATAAACATAAAAAAAAATGAGGAAGTCCCTATAAACTGTGCAGTCCACGGGACCCCCTTTGTGGGGGCCTGTGGACTGTACAAGTTGCAGGGACCCCGTGGGGAGGGGGAGGAGCCCCCGTCCCACAACGCCCATGGGCGCTGTAGGCCGAGGTCTCTAACCCTTTCCCACTGGCAGAGGGGGCGCAGGGCAAGGTTCGACCCTCCTTGCATCCCAACACTAAAACAAACACAATTTTATTTTTTCTTTAATCCATTAAAACAACCCCAAAAAATGAATGCATCTTTAATACTTTTTGCTATAATATAAAATAAACTCAACCCTAATTTTATATATATATATATATATATATATATATATATATATTTCAAGAGGTTAACTTATGCAATGTTGAATAAATGGTTGCAAGTGGAAATTCACTCCCTCACATAACCAACCCTTACAACACTCCAAAGAGCCAAGGCATTTACATTGCCTTAATTTTACAACACAACACAACCCATAATCACTTCATGAAACCTTCTCCCAAGCTCTTTTACAAGAGTCAAACTTGTAATGCAATGAAAATCTTCCCAAGGCAAGATCACCTCCCAACCGTTGGCTTACAAGCAAGCAACCCCCGAGCTAGGAGGCCCACAATATAATCGGGTTCATACTCACACAAAGGATTCCAAACACAAACACACACACAATAATACACATAAACACCCACCCAAAGAGACTTAACACACAACATCTATACAAATGGATTTTAAGGGAGAGAGAGTGGACTCAATCAGCTCAAGGGGAAAACCAACAAACCATAGTACCCAAAAGCTCATAACAGATCCAAATATCATAGCCTCTTACTATCCAAAATCCTCTTATAACTCCAAAATATCCAAGGCACTTTTGCCATACATAAACTATCAAATATTTTCATAAACAAGGCCATAGCCATCAAAACTCCTTACAAGGAGAGGTTTTACCCAAGGGGGTTCTCTCCTCTCTTACCCAACACATGGTGAGCTTTCTCACATGGAGAGCTCACTACAACAACCCTTAACCCATTACATTATCAAGAAAATGACTAGAAATAAAAGCATAACATAACTATATGCATAGATACAAAATAAACAACAATAAGGATTTGAAGCCTTGAGAGCCTACCTCTCAAGCCTCAAGTGATGAAGGATGTTTGGTGAAGGCCTCCAAGAGCCTAACTTCAAGATCCTTGCATAATTATCCCTTTCCAAGACTAATCTTCTTCCCAAAATCAATAACCAAACCCAAAAAGAAAGAACCCTTCTCACCTCAACAAGAGGGAGATATATAGGGTTTAAAAACCCTTCCCAATAAATGAGGAGGTGACACTTGTCACCTTCTCATTCATTCTCACAAGCACAACTTCCTACAAGTGCTCTCACACATGTGTGAGAAATGGAGGAGTAGGGAGGTGACACTTGTCAACCTCCCATTCCTTCTCCAAGGCACATCTACCCATATTTCACCTCACACATGTGTGAGGCATGGAGAAGAGGGAAGTAGTTGGAGTTAAATTCCCAAGGGTTCTTACATGGTGTGCTCACACATGTGAGACCCTTGGTATTCCCCCAATCCCACTCAAGAACCTTGGGTTGTGGGATTGAATTGGACAAGTCAGCCAATCCTTAACCCAAAACCCTAATCTCGCCACGTAACTCTTAGGGTTAAAAAGAGGGGTCAAATATGAGTTAAAACTCATGATTTGAGGTATACAAGGTAACTAACCCATAGGTACTTGACCTAGGCCCCTTAAACACATGAAATTAACCTTAAAAATCTCAAAAAACATCATTTAAAAAACCCATAAAACTTATGAACGAAAATGACACATGGATGACACTCACCATCCATTCAACCTAAGTCAACCTTAGGAGACTCAAATTAAAAATCAAAATCAAGAATAAACGCATTACATTAATGCTCAAACAAAAATTAACCTTAGTCCACCTTAGGGACTAGGTTGGTTTCACAGGGATAATTACTTAGGGTTATTTGTATGACCTCTAGTTTCCATTAGCCATGGAAATTACCTACACACTACACAAACACATC
This sequence comes from Cunninghamia lanceolata, assembly GCA_027924645.1. Lineage (NCBI taxonomy): Eukaryota > Viridiplantae > Streptophyta > Pinopsida > Cupressales > Cupressaceae > Cunninghamia > Cunninghamia lanceolata. The sequence goes on from BSBN01000684.1 coordinate 3,017,865, forward strand.
AATAGCCCAATGGATATCATAGCTGAAGAAATTAAATTACACACACACATATGATCGCACAAGTTCATGCATTCTCAAATATATCACATGATAAAATTCACTTGATTTCCAAATCAATTATACTTGCAATAACACAATCAAGATCATGAAATCATAATTTGAGATAATATTTCATCAACTCAATTAGCTCAATAACAATTTCAATTGTGTCAAATATTCTAACACATTCATCATCATAGAAGTAGAATATAATCTAACATATAAGATATAGCATCATCATATAATAACTCATATATCTAATCAAGCAAAAGATAAAGTTGTTGAATGTCTAATATACAGGATCAACAGTCCCCAAAATGTCCAAATGTCAAAATATAATCCAAACAACAAGTCTCATAGTCAAAGTAGGAAGTGCAACAAATGTGGCCTCACATTAATTCACTAAGGATCTGGTTCAAGCATAATCGAGTGATAAACCTTCAATCCAAACTCAGGTGTAAATCTCCTATGCATGCTCAAATCAACACAACCATCTTAAAAATAGATCCACAACAACACCATACTATCTCTCAGATAGGGTCACAATTCCATATACCAAACCCTTAGCTTGGGTGAAGCAATACAATTAGGTCTAATAGTGCAACTAAACCTATCGCACAAGGGTGGGCCTCACATCATCCTTCCCTAGAGCTAAACTTCCTTCTGGAAGTTAAGACGAAGGTAGGGTAGAACAACCCACCTTCAATCATGCCAACAAGGTGGTGAACCCAAAATAGTTTCTAAAACAATAGTAGAGAAAAAAACAAACACTCAGGATCTTAACAAGTAATCACTTAAGAATTAATCTAGTTGATACCCTCCTCTAACTAAGAGAAATTAAGTATCTAAGCAACACAAATGCCAACAACTTTATGAGCATTAGAAAACACAAGGGCATTAGATGCCTTGAGCTAGACCACCAAATAATTCAAGGTCATGAAAGATGAGGTCACACCAAGAAGGTTGGCACCATGACAGGCTTTTCTAATACACTATCTTAATCAGATTCCTAACCTCTCTTAGCCATCCAAATTAACTTAACTAACATAAAAAAAAAACCAAAAGGTCCAAGTTTGGGCAAACCAACTAGTCATCATTATCATACTAATCACAGCCCCAAACATGCATCTAACTCACCATACCACCGATGCTAAGATAAAGCACTTTAGACTCCAAGCAAAATGCACGAGACTCACAAGTCTCGATTGCCTCTTCTATGAATAGGTCCTCACTAGACTGCCAATATTGAACTTGCAGAATAGGTAGGAACCAACCATATCCATGTGTTCCTAGCATCAAGGAATGAAAGACTAAACACCCACATCACTACAAAACTCAAGGGTCAACTTCTAATTCGATTGGAGCAATCACAAAGCCTTTAAAACAAGGGAGCCAATATCATGAGGATAGTGGGTCCACGCAACAATAGGAGGATCTCAAGGTTTCCCAACCTGACTACTCCTCCAAACCTTTTTAGCATTCATCTCTTGTTATCTTAAAGATTTAACCTCCCAAAAAGGGAAAGCACTAGAGTATCACTCAACAAGGCTCAAGGTCAACAAGGAATTTCGACCAACCTTTATCAATCTGATCCACAAATCTCAACCTTACGATATCAAACCAAGGCCAACTATTCTCATTTTCCTCTCACCAGGTACCCCTTATACGTAGGGTAGATTACATAAATCACATCACTACATATGTACTAGTAGTTATCAACAATAAGAAAATCCTCAAAATAATAAGCTTGCAAAAGATAATCTTTTGAAAAAAATTTAATGAATAAAATTTGAAAGATTAAAATCCAAAGATAGATCAAATTTAAAAGATAAATAAAATTCAAAAGTGGTGCTAAATTTCAACATTCAAAATTTGAATCGAAATATGATTAAACAAGTCCTTAAGGTAAGAAGACTATAAGAAAGTAAAGTGGCTAAGTAGCTAAGAAAAGAAATCCAATACTGCTGGTTTTGCAATTAATACAAATTTCATCAATAAATAAATAATTATCTTCAATAATTTTATCAAAAATGTACATCACAACATCATACGTATATATGTTGTCACACAAAGGGAGAGGAGGAGTAGTGGTCACACTCCAAACTAAGATCATGAAACAACTCATCTAATGAACACCCACATATTCTAGACAACTTAGGACATGCTTGGAAAACATTGCCAAAAGTCATATATCCTAAGAGTCACCTTGGAAGTGGAGCCTTTTGTGCTTCCTATCAAGGAACACATACCAACATCTTCATGGATACTACCAAATCCATCTGAAATTCACTAACTTACTTCCATAATCTATAATCACACAAGGTAGTTCATAAATACAACACTAATCTTGCTCAAGATACCAAGATACCAGAGTGGAAGCTATTCCAAGCCAACACTAGTTGTGACTAACACGCGACAACTATCCTAGCACAAACATCAGTACGACAAGGTTGGAGAACCCCAAACAAAGTGTTCACAATCTAAACTCAAAGTTCAAGTCATTTCCTTAATATCGCCCAAAAACAACCCCATGGATACATCTTTGTCAATCACACATGTTGTCCACAATACTTATCCACTAACAACCAAAAGGTATAATTACCATCTTACTATTACTCACAAAATGAATTCAACTTCCCAACACATCCTTACCATCCAAAACCTTTCCAAGTTAATAAATCAAGTGACTATATTCACGCTCATTACCCTATAGCAAGGTGTGTGAATCCTTATTCAATTCAACACCTAGAATTATTGCATTCTATAAAAATAATATTTTTCTATTCATTAGGATCATCTTCGTGGATCATGCAATCAATTGCACAAGGGACTCATCCCATTTCTTAGCAAAAGCCAACAAATTAATGTTTCAATATAGAAGGGTTGACACTCCAACTATCTTGTTGCATCAATTACTCAAACACCTTAAGCATCTCATGCATTCTCCCATACCAAAAGACAAGAAAGTGCTGCTAGAGGGTTTTCACAATAACTCAAAAGGACAAGCATAACTAAATCTTAACTTTCATTACTACAACCCATCACAAGGATTCACTAAAGCCTTGTATGCACAAAGACATAAGTTGCTCCCAAGGGTGATTTGTCACCTTGACAAGACGTAAAGGTAAGAAAAATCCAACGAAACAAGGTGGCAAGGAAAGGATCATGTTGCTCTTAGGTTATCATTTAATAAGCAATTAGGGAATCACACCTTCAACTAGATCTTACTCCTCGACTATCATACTATGGTTCAACATCATGCAATAAACCACCTTTTAACCATCAACTACATGAGGTATCTTCTTTAAGTAATTATATCGCATCACAAATTAATGCTAAGAGCAGTGCATGGCCTTAATAAACACTAGACACCATCATGTTGCAAGGAGATTAACTCAATGTCGCATAATACGTGTCACTAGATTCACAACTAGGAGGTGGTTTTCAAAGCCACTACTGTCCTTCCACTCAACCAAAAAGGCATACAAAAATATAGCTATAAAAGGCCTTACATGCCATACACTTTAAACATCCACTACTCCATTCTCAAGATAGGGGTACCAAAGCAACTCTAACAAGAGAGTATACCATCTTTATCCTCTTTTCACTCTTCAAGTGAAAACTGCCCATCAGGATAACTTAATCCTATATCTAAGTCGAAGGACAACTATAGATCTACAACTTCTCATCCCAAATAGGGGTCTTCTAAACAAGACACAAACTTACCCCATGATACAAAGGTTATCTAAATGACACAAGGTGGGAAAAAATGTAATAGGGTACATGAGTCTTTGTCCAAGGTTAGCATACCACTTTAGTACATTTCTTCCTTCCTATATGGTAGGATAAACACAACTTGACATTCTCAAAAAAGGGTAAGTCTCATACGACGTGATGGCACTCACAACTTGCAATGTTCCACTCAAAAATTCACTAGGGCAATCCTTCAAGGTATCCATAAGAGAATAACTTTACCACCATAACACATTTCCAAGGGTGCAGTACAAACAAGTTGTCAACGATCTCTAAAGAAAGATCAAAATACACCATTAAACTAGGACAAGGAGCAAGTATTCACTAGAATGAAACACCTAGCAATACTCAAACAATTAAACTCCCTTAGGATAACATTTTCAAGAAGTTGACTAACTCTTGAATTTAGGACTTGCATGATCCTTCAATTACCCTATTCATCATGAATACACTCCCCAAGTACCTACGACACCAAGTCGTACATGGGAGTTAGCGGAAGCAAAATCAAGGGAAACAAGTTGCCCCTACACAAGGTGTCTTACAAACCCATTGCTACACGAGTGAGAGTTAGACACACAACTCAAGTACGCATGACCATCAAGTGGCCCAACATAAACACTTGTACACACTCAGAGTTCCCAGTGTTTAAAACTTGGCTCTGATACCAAATGTCATGCCCACATTTGCCATGTGGTCATGACACGAATACCACATTTCATGCCCATATTTTCCATGTGATCATGACATAAAATATAAAAAAAATTCCAACCCGACTCTAAAACCCCCTTGCACGCAACATGTGCACTCGGTGACACACCCACGTAATGTGGTTGTATTCGCAACACATGTTACATGCATTGCACAAAGGCGAGGAAGTCAACAAGGTGAGGGATGATGCAAACTCCTTTCACAATCCCTACGATGATGATAGCACTAAGGGGGGTCTGCATCGCAACCAACATTGCTAAGAGGGGTGGTCTCCATCAAGGAACCATCCCTAGAGTTTCCTAGGTGAAGGTGGAAATCAGATTTGACCTTAGTCAAAACCCTAACCCTAGAATCTACTTTAACAAATAAATTTCAATCTAAAAAGTAGAAGCTAGAGGAGATAATAATATAAACTATTTCACTATCCATAAATCCATACAAGGAAGCCAAATTAAATTAAATGCCTTTTTAAAAGCCTAAACAAATAAATTTAATGGAGATCATTTAAATCAAAACTATAGAACAATAAAATTGCCTAACCAGATAAATAATTTTCCATTACAATATCTATCACATTTGCCCAATTAAAACTCTAAATAAAATATCCGGTTCCCTGAAAAATTGGTAGCATAACCTTACAAATATATTCCTAGGTTTTCAAAGAGTCTAGGGATGTAAAAAATTTAATTAAACAACTATAGAACTATACAATAATTAATTTTCACTTAAAAGGAGTTTGAAAAGTAAAAAGTGTTTAAAGTTTGATTAGGAATCCCTAATGATTAGGGCAACATTCTCTCAACCTAAAAAGGTTTATAAAAGCACTACTAATCTCTTTATTCTCACACTTGTTTAGTTTTGTAGGTTGGAGGCAAGAGGAGAGAGAAATCCCTTCCCCAAGTGGGAAGGCTATTTTACCAAAGTTTATGTTTGCCAAAGTTTTTTTTTCAAGTTTCCTAAAATAGATTTCTTAAAATTTTCTAGTTTCCATTTCTAGTTTTAAAAGGTTTAAAGTTTTAAAACCATTTTCCATTCTCTTCCTTTTTCCCCAATGCATTTTGAAATCATAGTTTTAAAATAGGAATCAAGGCATTTGTTTTCTCATTTTCTATTTTTTTCTAGATTCCAAAAGGGTTACTTGTTTCCAGTTAAAAATAATCTCCATTTTGTTTAAAAAGTTTTCCCTCCAAAGCTAAATATATATTAAAAAAGGTTTAGATTAGAATAAGAATCCTTTTATTTATTCCTTCATAGATTGAAAAATGTATACAATAAAGTTTATATATTTTTGTTTTTACCAAGCACTTAAAATAAAATCATATATATATATATATATATATATATATATATATATATATATATATATATATATGTTGGCATAATAGTTAGTATTACATTGTTAATGTTGCAGTTATAAATTGGTTATACAAACTGCAACGTCAAACTGGAAAACTAGAACGAGTAGTTATAAATTGGTTGCAACGACAAATTGGAATGACAGTCATTATGAACTATATCATCCTTGTATAAAAACCGCTGCTTTGTATCATTTCACATATATCAATAAAGTCACTACCTCATTTTCATATGGTATCAGAGCAGTCTTGTGTGATGTGAGGCGTTGGAAGGAGTCATGTTGTGCATCACCAAAGATTGTTGCAGTTCGGTGTAGATTCATTTATCAGAGCTTGCAGTGTAGTCTGTATCCTTCAATTGTTGTGTCCACTGTGACAAGGATATTGAATTCAAAAAACTTAGTCCAAGTAGCCTGTAATTAAAAATTATGTGAAGGGCGTAAAGGAGGCTCGGTGAACATGGAATATGCACTGAAGAATGCAAAGATGAGGTGTGATGTAGAATAAGGAGAAACTAACATTGAGATTAGATGAAGCGTTGAAATCTATTGAAATATGCAGTCCATATTTCCAAATCCAATTGTAAGTATGTTTAGAAAGAGGCATTCCATTCTTCATTTCTAGCACTTGGGTTTTTGATGATCATTTAGCCATGCCAAAAGAAATCGTGCCAGCCATGTTTGGGATATGAGTTTAATAAAATGTACTAAGGAAAGGGTTATTTTTGAGTGGAAAAGAGACACCAAGAAGAGCTTATCAGATCTATATTTAGTTCTGCCCTAGCCGTCATCATTTCTTGTTGATCTGAGTCGCCCAACTATTGGAAAGAGGTTGTAGGATTTTGAGGAAAGAGCCTTGTCCAAATGTGAAGGAATCGTGAAGATCATGAAGGAAGACATAGTAAGCTGTTGAAGAAGGTGTTCAAATATGCATTGATAAAGGTATCCAGATTCATTTCCAAGTGTCTATTATTTCTATTTCAAGGAATATAGAAATATTTCAAATTAATTATTGCATCTAGTATGAGTGAAAGATGAATACATGAGAAGCTTGTGTAAGGCATTTCATTCTTTTGAACTGCTGCGTCCAAATCACTTGCTGTGCAAACTAAAGAGGAAGGCATTTAAATGTGAAGGTGTTTTTCCAAAGTGTTGGAAGAGCTCACTTTGTTGGTTGAAAATCTCCTATCAAAAAATCTTAGTCCATGAATCAAGATTGCAGAGGCTAAACCATGGAAGAAGCACAGATATAGAAAGAAACCACGTAAAAATAATCCATTTGAAATGAGACGTGAGATTCATGGAACCATGAAAAATCAATAAATCTATTTACAAAAAGGTATTTTGGAAAAAGATGTATTTTTTGATTGAATCTGAAACCTTCATTTTTATAATGGTCAATTGCATTATGTTATCAAATGCTTGTTCTCTTGGGATCATTTATGCCACGTCTAACAAGGCCTCTAAAGACTCATCAACGATATAAGATGGATAAAGTGTAACAAGGTCATATTGGAGGTAGGCAGCATCGGAGGATGGAGGATTTTCCATCATCTCAAGTTAGCTTCTTGCTTTGAGATGATGCTTTGCATGAGAAGTGTTTTTGGTTTTGGTTGTTTTGCTTTTCTTTGTTGATGCTGGCAGATTTAAAGAATGTATGTTTTGTGAAGATTTTTTTTTTAGACAGGTTTGGGATTTGGTGTTGAGCTCAATATGGATTGTTGTCCAATGAGCTTCAAAGAGTATATGATTGAGAATTATACCCTTTTGCAGTCACTAGAAAATGGCAGAGATCTATCGTATCTCTTAGGGTTCATTGTTGAATAATTCAAGACTCTATGATTTGAGAGCTTGGGACTAAAAAGCTCAAGAACACAGCTTGAAGCTATGCCTTTCTAAGGGTAGACAAGACAGTATGATGGAGCCCTACTTGGTTCAGGATTTGTTCTTTGGGAGAAGATATTCTATAAAATATGTATTCATATTATGTAATAAGCTTTGTTGAGTATTTTAGCATTAAGGGGGGGTACCTTGGTACTATTGCAAGAACAATGTAATAAGGGGGTGAATGTTGGCATAATGGTTAGTATTACATTGTTAATGTTGCAGTTATAAATTGGTTATACAAACTACAACGCCAAAATGGCAAACTAGAATGAGCAGTTATATATTGGTTGCAATGACAAACTGGAATGACAGTCATTACGAATTGTATCAGCCTTGTATAAAAACCCCTACTTTGTATCATTTCACATATATCAATAAAGTCACTACCATGTTTTCATAATATATATATACTTGTTAAATGGGATAACCAGAGAGGGGTTTTCTCTGTATATACTTATATGTAAATATGCATACATATGTATATAACACACACACACACATATATAATACACTACATATATCTCTGTGTAAGGCCGAAGCAAAAATCAGAGGATGGATCAAATATAGAACAAAGATACTTAGTTTTGGTTTTTTTGTTGAGCACAGTGAATTCATTAACATAAAAAAAATAGATGAAGGCCCTGTGAACTGTGCAATCTGTTGGACCCCCTTTGGGGAGCCTACGGCCTGCACAAGTCGCAGGGACCCCATGGGGAGGGGGAGGAGTCCCCACCCCATAGTACCCATGGGCACTATGGGTCGACGTCTCCGACCCCTTCCCACTACCGCCAATGGCAGTGGGGGCGCAGGGCAGGGTTTGACCCTCCCTACATCCCAACCCTAAAACAAAGGTAATTTTTTTCTTTAATGCGTTAAAACAGCCCCAAAAAACAAATGCATCTCTAATATTTTTTTCTATAATATAAAATAAACTCAACCCTAATTATATATATATATATTTCCCTCTCTGTTTTGTAAACAGAGAATTAATATAATATAAATATGGTAATACAAAAAATAAAACCTATATATATATATACTCATATATTTATATTTAAATATATCATTATAATCCCTCAACAACTAACACTTTAAAACATATTTTTTTTCTTTTTCTTTACCATGCAAATATTCATTTTCTCATTTCCAAAAGTAGAGGTAATTTTAAGATAACTATACATTTATTTATTTATTTATTTTTCAATACCAACAAGGTAGAAATGTTAATGAGGTACCTATACATATATATTTTTTTCAAGAGGTTAACTTATACAATGTTGAATAAATGGTTGCAAGTGATGAAGATATTTTCTTTTCTATCATAACCAAATACAAAAATATAATGGATATGAAGTAGGGAGAGAGAGATTTACACAGTATATTTATTTTCCAAGAAAATAAGATAGCAATAGATTGCACCATCATTAAATCCATTTACATAATGAATTAGTTTCTTTTACAAAGGACTCAAATACACAATAGGATACTTTTACAAGAGAGAAATTCACTCCCTCACATACCAACCCTTACAAGTCTCAAAAGAGATAGGGCATTTACATTGCCTTAATTTTACAACACAACACAACCCATAATCACTTCATAAAACCTTCCCCAAAGCTCTTCTCCAAGATTCAAACCTATGATATAATGAAAATATTCACAAGGCTAAGGGAAACTTACCTCCCAACTGTTGGCTTGCAAGCAAGCCACCCCTGAGCTAGTAGGCCGACAATATAACTAGGTTCATACTCACACAAAGGATTATAAACACACACACTCAAAATAATACACATGAACACCCACCCAAGGAGACTTAACACACAACATCCATACAAATGGATTTTAAGGGAGAGATAGTGGACTCACTCAACTCAACCAACCTAAGTACCCAAAAACTCATAACATCCAAATATCATAGCATCTTTCTATCCAGAAACCTCTTATAACTCTAAAATATCCAAGGCACTCTTGTCATACATAGACTATCAAATCTTCTCATAAACAAGGCCATAACCATCAAAACTTCTTACAAGGAGAGGTTTTCCTCAAGGAGATTCTCTCCTCTCTTACCCAACACATGGTGAGCTCTCTCACATGGAGAGCTCACTACAACAACCCTTAACCCATTGCAACATCAAGAAAATCACTAAAAACAAAAGCATAATATAACTATATGCATAGATACAAAACAAACAAGAATAAGAAGGACTTGAAGCCTTGGGAGCCTACCTCTCAAGCTTCAAGTGATGAAGGATGTTTCGTGAAGGCTTCCAAGACCCTAACTCCAAGATCCTTGCATAATTCTCCCTTTCCAAGACTAAAATCCTTCCCAAAATCAATAACCAAAGCCAAAAAGAAAGAACCCTTCTCACCTTAACAAGAGGGAGATATATAGGGTTTCAAAACCCTTCCCAATGAATGAGGAGGTGACACTAGTCACCTTCTCATTCATTCTCACAACCACAACTTCCCACAAGTGGTCTCACACATGTGTGAGATATGGAGGAGTAGGGAGGTGACACTTGTCAACATTCCATTCCTTCTCCAAGGTACATCTGCCCATATTTCTCCTCACACATGTATGAGGCATGGACAAGAGGGAAGTAGTTGGAGTTCACTTCCCAAGGGTTCTTACATGGTGTGCTCACACATGTGAGACCCTTGGGATTCACCCAAGCCCACTCAAGAACCTTGGGTTGTGGGATTGAATGAGACAAGTCACCCAATCCTTAACCCAAAACCCTAATCTCGCCACCTAACTCCTAGGGTTAAAAAGAGAGGTCAAATATGAGTTAAAACCCATGATTTGAGGTCTACAAGGTACCTAACCCATAGGTACTTGACCTAGGCCCCTTAAACACATGAAATCAACCTTAAAAAGCTCAAAAACCATCATTTAAAAACCCATAAACTTATGAACTAAAATGACACATGGATGACACTCACCATCCATTCAACCTAAGTCAACCTTAGGAGAATCAAATTAAAAATCAAAATCAAGAATAAACACATTAATGTATTCATGCTCAAACAACAATTAAGCTTTAGTCAACCTTACAGACTAGGTTGGTTTCACAGGGATAATTACTTAGGGTTATTTGTATGACCTCTAGTTTCCATTAGCTATGGAAATTACCTACACACTACACAAGCACATCAATAGCTCATTGGATATCATAGCCGAAGCAATTAAATTACACACACACATGATCGCACAAGTTCATGCATTCTCAAATATATCACATGATAAAATTCACTTGATTCCCAAATCAATTATACTTTCAATAACACAATTAGGATCATGAAATCATAATTTAACATAATAATTCATCAACTCAATTAGCTCAATAACCATTTCAATTGCATCAAATATTCTAACACATTCATCATCATAGAAGCAGAATATAGTCTAACATGTAAGATATAGCATCATCATACAATAATTCATCTATCTAATCAAGCACAAGATAAAGTCATCAAATGTCTAATATATGGGATCAACAATCCCAAAAATGTCCAAATGTCAAAATATAATCCAAACAACAAGTCTCATAGTCAAATCAGGAAGTGCAACAAAGGTAGCCTCAAATTAATTCACTAAGGATTCGGTTGAAGCACAATTGAGTGATAAACCTTGAATCCAAGGTAAGGTGTACATCTCGTATGCATGCTCAAATCAACACAACTAGCTTAAAAATAGATCCACAACAACACCATAATGTCTCTTAGATAAGGTCACAATTCCATATACCAAACCCTTAGACTGGGTGAAGTAATACAATTAGGTCTAATAGTGCAACTAAATCTATCACACAAGGGTGGTGTTACATCCCTCTTTTTGGAAACAATTATGTTATTTACTTTCTTGCAAATTTTAGTAATTTAATATATGGTGGATGACATGGAAACTGACAATTTATTTTATAAAGTTGTTATATGAAATTGTCGAATCTAATGGTTACGATCAAGGTGATATTGTAGACTAAATGTCTTTATAATAAATGCAATGATGTTTGGATATATTATGTTTTGATTTGAACATAGGTGCTTTGACCACAAAATTGTATGTGAGTCTGTCAATGCAGGAACAGGTGGACCGTGTTCGACGGGAAGAGAAAGTATCTTCGAGAGAGAGTATAGACTCTAGAAATTAACCATGGGCGTTTGTTACTGGGATTGCCAAATAGGTAGATAAACCTTGGAACCAACCAGTAAGTCTTGTATGTCGATTGGGTTAGTTAACTAGACGTCGACGTCAAAGGATAGAGTGTGACATCCTAGTCGAAAGTCGTCATGTAGAATCTTGGAGTCGTCGATGTCGTTGTAAGTCCATCATAGCAAGTCGACTTATTTAGACATTTAATATTTTCACTTATAAGTATTTATTGAACCATCTTGTGGCAAAATTGTAATTCAAGTCTCGTAGTCGAAATGTGCGAGAAGTCGGCTTGGTCTGTCTAACGTTGTAAGAACTCGTTCGCGTTACGATCAATCCGTCATGATTGTCGTAAAACACGTCGAACTTGTGTTGTGAATTTATTCTTTTCCTTTTTGGCCAATAAGTTGCTATAGAGACTTGTTAACCGTCGTCTTGTCAAGTTTAACCTCTCTTTTAGCTTTTAGATGCTTTGTGTTCGAGTGAGTTTTGGTTAACGAAGTCTTCACCATGATTGGATCCGTCGCAATGAGTTAAACGTTTACCATGGTAATCCGTGAACCTTGGGTCTATGCATGTCATCATGACGTATGTCCTTTTGTAGGCAATTGTGTGATGTTGAGATGCCAAGCGTGTGTAAACCGTGCAAGAATGGCTTAGATTTTATGCCATGTATTCTTTTCTTTCCTTAATATTCTTGTTGATTGTTAAGTTGCGGAATGTTATTAAAAATCATTTACCCATTTAAACCTTTATGCTTAGCCTCGTATGAGAGTTAAGATTCTACTCTCACCATAGCTCGAGAGAGAAAAAGATGGACGGCTGAGTTGTGAGACGTCGCAGTTATGGCAAATGCCCCATCATTATGATGGGTGCGAAGGCATCATGTAAGTGGTTGTGAGAAACCGCAGGGAGTTTCCTACGTGGTAGGGTAGTTAGATTGGAAGGTAGTTAGTAGTGGAGACACTGTCAACGGAAGAGGAAGCCCGTTGTTGAGTAAAAGGGAGTGTTGGAGTAAAGACGGTCACGGGAAGTTAGAGGAGGTTGGCGGGCAGTTGGGGAAGCTGCGTAGTAAGGGATAGGATAACTGTTTGTAGAGAAGATAGACTATTTTTAGAAAGTATTCGCTGTGGTAGAAAGTATTCGCTATGGTAGAGAAGATAGATTGTTTTTAGAGAGCTTTCGCTGTGAGGAGAGCATTCGCTGTGGAGAAAGCATACACTGTTTGTAGAGACCTTTCGCTGTGAGGAGAGCATTTGCTGTGGAGAAAGCATACACTGTTTGTAGAGAGCTTTCGCTGTGAGGAGAGCATTCGCTGTGGAGAAAGCATACACGGTTTGTAGAGAGCATTCACGGTGGAGAAAGCATACATGGTTTGTAGAGAGCTTTCGGTGGGATGAGAGCATAGTCGTGGGTGAAGAGAGGTAACTGGATAGGAGATATCCACTGGGGGGAATAGAAGTTGCAAGAGAATAAAGGGCAGCAGTGGGAAGAGAGTGTAGAGGTCGTGAGTTGTGTGGAAGGGATAGCTGTGTAAGATTATAGTTTTCTAGTGGGCATCGCTGTGGCAAACAAGAAGAACACGACAGAGTAAGGGAGTGACTTATACCTGTATTGTGGAAGTGTGAGGAGTGTTGAAAGAGTTTGCGAGAGGAGACGTTGAGAAGTTGTGAAAGGGCAGTGAGGGAGTGAGTTTTTCTTTGAAGGAGTGATCAGTTTTCTGAGTAGAAAGCAACAGAGAAAGAGATAATTGAGGAAGCTTGTAGCTGTCTGAGGGTGTTCGATTTCTAAGTAAGGAGCCTGCCTTTGTCTTGAATAGTGTCCGGCAAAGAGGAGGACATTTAACCAAGAGGAGAAGTCAAATTTGTCACAGCAACCTCCATTATCGTCCACAGGTTCATTTCCTTTGTTTTCTTCTGTTAGTTTAGACCAGTATGTAAGCAAGTTTTATGTTTGCGAATGATGTAAACGTATAGTATGAGTAGAATAGGAGGACAATGTAATTCTACTACGTTTTTCAGTGTGTGGTTAATCCATGAAATAGAAGTATTGCTGTTTCATTACTGTGTGTTAGGATTTAAAAACTCAGAAATAGAAGTGTGGCTATCTCATTGCTGTGTTCGTAATTTTAAAAACTCAGAAAAAGAAGTATGCTGTCTTCTAGAATTCGTAAACTCAGAAATGGTAGCATTTCTTGCCTTGAAGAAACTACATAATAAAAGAACGCAGTTCTCTAACGTATATTCATTTAGGAATGAACTTATCTTGATGCAAGATGTAAATTTACCTTCCTTGAATGATAGCTACACAGCAAGTAAACACGCTGTTCCACGTGCATGCTGTGTAAAGTCAAAACCGCAATTTTTAAGCATGTTTTGACGTAAAATGTGTGTGTTTGATAGCCAGAAAATGCAGTTGTGAGCAACTGATGTCTTAACCATCGTACATCTTTAGTTAGAGGTCGACCATGCGTTGGTCATCTCTATGACATAGGAAAGATTCCATAATCATTTATATTTTATTTACGACTCTCATTTTGTTGAACCATGTGAAACTAATAACACGAAAAGAGGAATAGGAAGATAAAGTTTTAATAATGGTTAGGAAACCGTCATAGATCTGAAACGAACCATTTGAGTTGAAAACAGGCATGTGAGTTGAAATTACGTTGCATGTGACGGTGTTAGAATCATTTTACCTTGTAGACCATATGAGTCTAGAATCCTCAAATTTCGGGATAACGGGTAAAGGCTCTATATATTTGAGTATGTTGTGTAAACATGAGAACCAAGTAAACAAATATGAAATCACTTAGGAGTGGGCGCTTATAAGCAATGTTTTTACCTGAAATGGATTATGAAACTCTGAACTCGAGATTAGAGTAAAAAGTGCGCCATGTGCTATTGTAGGAGGATATCCTAAACCCTTGAGGTCATCAAGGTCATCAAATAGTTAAAACTAAACAAATAGGAAACTGTAGGATTTCGACCAGTTCAAGTCGAGTAGGGTGGGTGAACCAAGTTCATGCATTCTTAGAACGCTAATTACAAACAAAACCTTTGGCCAAGGTGATGTACTATCCTCAAGTGCATCGAACGTTCACCGTAACTAGATGGCATTTCTTGTGGAGTGTCGTGCATGACTAGAGGGTATCTAGGGATCTGCGCGATAAGAAGATACGTACGTTACAACACCAGAGCTCAGATGGCAAATGCTGATGGTTATCCTAAGTCTATCCTCTTGAGTAGGGTAGGGCCACTTCCGGTTAGGAAGGAGTGCGGGAGACCGACGGTCTGTGGTTGGAGGTTAAGCTCCTTGAAGATACTTTCTCTTCCAAATACTGAGGAATGCCGAGTCTTGAATGTGATGGATCGACAATCGAGATGCATGATAATGGTATGTTTCCAATTTATGTTGTTTCAAGAAAATTTCATTTGTTAGAAAACAAAATGTTTAATGTATATCATTTCTTTCAGCTTTATGATAATGAGATCATGTGTATGATAAAATGGAAAATGTTGTATTGGATTATAGATGAGTAACTTTTGCATGTGATTTCCCAGTTAAAAAAAAATTACCGTTGTGAAAACTTAGTTACTTCTTGTCATTTCGGATTTGGATGTTACATATGGTATCAGAGCTAAACAGGTTCAGCACTAGGGCTGATGAGTCCACTAACCTGATTAGGAAATCATCATTATGCGGGTAGCTAATGATTTGGTTTATTGTGCCAGGATGGTATACACCAAGAAAACTGCAAGAAAATCCTTCGCGGGTAAGAAGCGTTATCTGCAAGCTAAGCAGAAACGACTTGCGATGATCAAGACCATAGAGAAAACCAATGACAAAAATGACATATGGCTTGATGATATAGAAACCTTAGCCAATGCAATGTCATGACTTAAGCGAGTTAGGAGAGAACTCCTAGAGGGAGCAGCGATGGCGGTTCGAACCATGATCAACCGTTGCTCCTGGATTGTAACTGAGAGTGAACCTAGTACTATACCTATGATCACTAGAGATCCACGTGTAGTACCTAGAGCTGATATTATTGAATTATCTTCTGATAGTGAGTCTGGGGGGTATACACCTCGTGATTATGTGTCGGACAATGAATCCAAAGGTTACACTCCACTAGATAACACTATGTAGAAACATGAGATTTGTCTATCTCTATTGATGTTGAAACAATTTTGCAAAATGAATAAAGACAAAATTTTGGTTTGAGAACAATTATGATTATGATCAAATGTTGTGTCCTTTTGATGTTGTCTAATTTAATAAGCGCAAAACTGATTAGCATATGTTTAATCAGGTGTGAAATTAAACTAGCATGGACCAATCAGGGTTTAACGAAGGGGAGGATTGGGAAGGTCATAATTCTCGGGAAAACTCCACTAACAAGTTGGATAGGATTCTCAACATGCTCACGGAAACCAAGGAAAGATTGAACAAAGTGGAAATGAAAATGGATGAAACTGGCAACACAGAGGGTGGAAACGAGAACTCACACTTCACAAGGAAGAGTAAACATTGGGATGATGGCACGATAAGTGAGCATCCTGATGATAGTGAAGCCCAAAGAAGAACCAAGGATAAATTTGCCTTAGAGTTATCTAAGGATATGAAGAAGGTTAACCCTCCAAAGTTCGATGGAAAGAAAACTGGAGATGCAGCTGAAGCATGGTTGACTGAGATGGAGAAATATTTTGAGATCAGAAACTACTCTGAGTTTACTAAAGCCGTGTGGGGAGCCTATCAGCTGTCTGGGGAAGCGTCCACTTGGTGGATGAATAAGAAAATGGAGTTGGAATTAAGTCCCTTGAAAGTGACATGGGATGAGTTCGTGGAACTATTCCGAAAATGGTGGTTACCTCAATTATATTTTGATTAGAAATTAACGGACTTCCAAAACCTCAGGCAAGGTGAACTATCTGTGGTCGAGTACACAGAAAAATTCACTAGGTTACTGAAGTATGTTCCCCAATACCAAAAGGACGAAAGGTTTCAAATCAGAAAGTTCATCATGGGACTCAATCCTCAGATTGGCGGTGAGGTGGAGGTGCATGGTCCAAGCACAATGGATCAAGTTTATGAAAAGGCAATAAAACAGGAGCAGAAGATTAAATCTATCTCAGCTTATCGTGACAAGAAATGCAAGAAGTTTGATAAGAATTACAATAATCAGTCTTATAAAAGGAAAAATGAGAAGGGATATGGAAACAGGAGGTTTGATAGGGGAAATCGAAAGAATGAAGGAGGATTTGGTAATGAGCGTAGAGGCGAAGATTTTAAGAGAAATACAAATTTTAAGAAGAATGGTGATTCTGCAAATAGGCCATCTGAGAAGCGAGGACCTATAGGAGGATGCTTTTCTTGTGGAGGAGATCATTATGCCAACCATTGCCCCAACAAGAAGCCGAATGGGAGGTCTAGGAACACGGAGCTTCCTTCACAATAGGAAGCCTTTCAGCAAAGGATTCATGCCGCTCTTGACAATCGGCAAGCGGAGTATCAGATCACTCCTATTGAGATGACAGGCACCTTATTTGGAGTCCCTGTTTCTATTCTATTTGATACTGGTGCAACAGAAAATTTTGTGTCACCTAGAGTCTTAGGCAAATTTTCTAGAAAAGCTAGTTTTATGTCAAAACCTTGGATAGTAGAGTATGCAAATAATTCAAAGGCTCAGGTAGAGCAATGTTTGTTTGAAGCTAGGATTGATGTTTCTAACTTCGCCACTGAGGCAAACTTATACGTAGCACCTTTAGGGTCCTACGATGTCATCCTAGGAATGAGCTGGTTGGGGAAACATTGAGCCAAAGTAGATTGCTTTCATAAAACCATTGAGTGTCTGGATAATACGGGCAAAACTGTAAATCTCTAAGGAATATAGAGGGAAATAAAGGTTAGATCCATTTCTTCTAAACAACTAAAGCGGGCTAGGCGAAAGGGATGCCAACTTTTTGCAGTCAAGATGGACCTAGTAGAGGAAACCTCGGAGAAGCAATCTTTTGAGGAAAGATATCCATTTTTGTGCAAATTCAGGGATGTATTTCCTGAGGAGTTACCAGGCTTACCTCCGAAGAGAACATTTGACTTTGGCATAGATATTAAACTAGGATCGGAGCCAATCTCTAAAGCTCCGTATCGTATGACTACCACAGAACTTATGGAATTAAAAGCTCAGTTGTAGGAGCTTTCGTCTAAGAATTTGATTAGGCCAAGTGTATCACCATGGGGAGCCCCGATTATCTTTGTCAAAAAGAAAGATGGAAATCTAAGGCTGTGCATAGATTATAGGATGCTTAACAAGGCAACTATAAAGAACAAGTATCCCTTGCCACGAATTGATGATCTGTTTGACCAAATGCGTGGCGCATCGGTCTTTTCTAAGATAGATCTGAGATCTGGATAACATTAGTTAAGGTTGAAAGACGAAGACATTCCTAAGACAGCTTTTAGAATGAGGTATGGTCATTATGAGTTTACGGTGCTGCCATTTGGATTGACCAATGCACCTGCTGCATTCATGAATCTCATGAATAGTGTATTCAGAGATTGTCTTGATAAGTTTGTACTAGTTTTCATCGATGATATTCTGATCTATTCCAAGGATGAAGAGGAGCATGCGCGACATCTTCAAATAGTCTTGCAACGGTTGAGAGAACATAAATTGTATGCGAAACTCTCCAAGTGCACTTTCTTTCAGAAAAAAGTACAGTTCTTAGGGCACATAATATCAGCCGATGGGATATCAGTTGATCCGGCCAAAATAAAAGCTATTATGGAATGGCCTGAACCTACCAATGTGTCAAAGGTACGAAGTTTCATGGGATTAGCAGGGTATTACAGAAAATTTGTGTTAAATTTCTCAAGCATAGCTAGCCCCATTACCTCTTTGCAGAGAAAAGGAAAAACGTTTGTGTGGACAGATGTATGTCAAAAGGCTTTTGATTTGTTAAAAGAAAAGTTAACAACTGCTCCAATTCTAAAAGTTCCTGATCCTGAGGGAGAGTTTGAGGTTATCACTGATGCCTTGGGGGAAGGATTGGGAGGTGTGCTTATGCAAGATGGCAGGGTAGTAGCCTATGAGTCAAAGAAGCTAAAAAATTATGAGCAGAACTACGCTCCTCATGACCTAGAGATGGCAACAGTGGTTCATGCCCTTCAGATGTGGTGACATTACTTGTTGCGAAGGACTTTTATTTTAAAATTTGATCACCAAAGCCTTCGCTACATATTCACACAACCTAATCTCAATGCAAGGCAAAGGAGATGGTTGGAACTAATAGCCGATTATGAATTTGAAATTTCTTATATCAAGGGCAAGGAAAATCGAGTAGTGGATGCCTTAAGCAGAAGAAGGCATATAGCCTCTATAATTTCCATACATGCTAACTTTAAGGACTTAGTATTGCAAAACTTATCTGGGGATGAGTATTATGAACAAGTGAAACAGGCGCTGTACTCAAACCCTAAGGACCCAAGATATGATGGATTCAGTTTTGAATCCAATGGATTGATGAGATTCAAGGGAAGAATATATGTTCTTGATTTAGTTGAACTTAGAAACCTTGTGTGGAAGGAAGTTCACTGTGCTCCTTACTCTGGACACCCTGGTGTAACTAAATTGTTAGCAGATGTAAAGCCGCTATATTTCTGGAAGGAAATGCAGAACTCCTATAAGCTGGGATAAGCTAGAAGATAGGATAAGCATTGGACCTGAAATGCTTGCTGATATGGAAGAAAAAGTTAAAGTGATTAGGAAGAGATTGGCAGAAGCCAATGACAGGCAAAAGAGTTATGCAGATCGCAAGCGAGTGCCTAGACACTTCTCTGTTGGCGAGAAGGTGCTTTTGCGAGTGAAACCCCAAAAGAGTTCTATAAAGTTTGGTAAATCTTCGAAATTGGCTCCTCGTTATGTTGGACCTTTTGAAGTTCTTGAAATTATCAATCCGGTTGCCTACAAAGTTGCTCTACCTCCAGCCTTGTGTAAGATGCATAATGTTTTTCACGTTTCATATTTAAAGAAATATTATGTAGGTAATAACCACATCCTAAACTGGAATTCCTTATAGATGCAAGAACCTGGGGTGGTTGTGATCGAGCCACTCAAAGTGCGCGAAATGCGTAAACTTCGTTTACGTAATCGAGAAGTTTTGCAATGCAAAATATAGTGGGACCAATATGGCGAGGATAGCGCCACCTGGGAAGATTACAAAGATATTTACCAAAGATTTCCAAAACTTTTTAAAGACATTAATGTTGCATTATAGAAAGTTTGTTTTAAGTTTAAGTTTTTGCTTGATAAACTCAATCATCGGGGATGATGATTTTTAAAGGGGAAGGATATGTTACATCCCTCTTTTTGGAAACAATTATGTTATTTACTTTCTTGCAAATTTCAGTAATTTAATATGTGGTGGACGACATGGAAACTGACAATTTATTTTATAAAGTTGTTATATGAAATTATCGAATCTAATGGTTACAATCAAGGTGATATTGTAGACTAAATGTCTTTATAATAAATGCAATGATGTTTGGATATATTATGTTTTGATTTGAACATAGGTGCTTTGACCACAAAATTGTATGTGAGTCTGTCGATGCAGGAACAGGTGGACCGTGTTCGACGGGAAGAGAAAGTATCTTCGAGAGAGAGTATAGACTCTGGAAATTAACCATGGGCGTTTGTTACTGGGATCGCCAAACAGGTAGATAAACCTTGGAACCAACCAGTAAGTCTTGTATGTCGGTTGGGTTAGTTAACTAGACGTCGACATCAAAGGATAGAGTGTGACATCCTAGTCGAAAGTCGTCATGTAGAATCTTGGAGTCGTCGATGTCGTTGTAAGTCCATCATAGCAAGTTGACTTATTTAGACATTTAATATTTTCACTTATAAGTATTTATTGAACCATCTTGTGGCAAAATTGTAATTCACGTCTCGTAGTCGAAATGTGCGAGAAGTCGGCTTGGTCCGTCTAACGTTGTAAGAACTCGTTCGCGTTACGATTAATCCATCGTGATTGTCGTAAAACGCGTCGAACTTGTGTTGTGAATTTATTCTTTTCCTTTTTGGCCAATAAGTTGCTATAGAGACTTGTTAACCGTCATCTTGTCAAGTTTAACCTCTCTTTTAGCTTTTAGATGCTTTGTGTTCGAGTGAGTTTTGGTTAACGAAGTCTTCACCATGATTAGATCCGTCACAATGAGTTAAACGTTTACCATGGTAATCCGTGAACCTTGGGTCTATGCATGTCATCATGACGTGTGTCCTTTTGTAGGCAATTGTGTGATGTTGAGATGCCAAGCGTGTGTAA
Source organism: Cunninghamia lanceolata (assembly GCA_027924645.1). NCBI lineage: Eukaryota > Viridiplantae > Streptophyta > Pinopsida > Cupressales > Cupressaceae > Cunninghamia > Cunninghamia lanceolata. The sequence continues at coordinate 3,039,091 of BSBN01000684.1, forward strand.
ACCGTGCAAGAATGGCTTAGATTTTATGCCATGTATTCTTTTCTTTCCTTAATATTCTTGTTGATTGTTAAGTTGCAGAATGTTATTAAAAATCATTTACCCATTTAAACCTTTATGCTTAGCCTCGTATGAGAGTTAGGATTCTACTCTCACCATAGCTCGAGAGAGAAAAAGATGGACAGCTGAGTTGTGAGACGTCGCAGTTATGGCAGATGCCCCATCATTATGATGGGTGCGAAGGCATCATGTAAGTGGTTGTGAGAAACCGCAGGGAGTTTCCTATGCGGTAGGGTAGTTAGATTGGAAGGTAGTTAGTAGTGGAGACACTGTCGACGGAAGAGGAAGCCCGTTGTTGAGTAAAAGGGAGTGTTGGAGTAAAGACGGTTGCAGGAAGTTAGAGGAGGTTGGCGGGCAGTTGGGGAAGCTGCGTAGTAAGGGATAGGATAACTGTTTGTAGAGAAGATAGATTGTTTTTAGAAAGTATTCACTGTGGTAGAGAAGATAGACTATTTTTAGAGAGCTTTCGCTGTGAGGAGAGCATTCGCTGTGGAGAAAGCATACACTGTTTGTAGAGACCTTTCGCTGTGAGGAGAGCATTCACTGTGGAGAAAGCATACACTATTTGTAGAGAGCTTTCACTATGAGGAGAGCATTCGCTGTGGAGAAAGCATACACGGTTTGTAGAGAGCATTCGCTGTGGAGAAAGCATACATGGTTTGTAGAGAGCTTTCGGTGCGATGAGAGCATAGTCATGGGTGAAGAGAGGTAACTGGATAGGAGATATCCACTGGGGGGAATAGAAGTTGCAAGAGAATAAAGGGCAGCAGTGGGAAGAGAGTGTAGAGGTCGTGAGTTGTGTGGAAGGGATAGTTGTGTAAGAGTATAGTTTTCTAGTGGGCATCGCTATGGCAAACAAGAAGAACACGGCAGAGTAAGGGAGTGACTTATACCTGTATTGTGGAAGTGTGAGAAGTGTTGAAAGAGTTTGCGAGAGGAGAGGTTGAGAAGTTGCGAAAGGGCAGTGAGGGAGTGAGTTTTTCTTTGAAGGAGTGATCAGTTTTCTGAGTAGAAAGCAACAGAGAAAGAGATAATTGAGGAAGCTTGTAGCTGTCTGAGGGTGTTCGGTTTCTAAGTAAGGAGCCTGCCTTTGTCTTGAATAGTGTCCGGCAGAGAGGAGGACATTTAACTAAGAGGAGAAGTCAAATTTGTCACAGCAACCTCCATTATCATCCACAGGTTCATTTCCTTTATTTTCTTCTCTCAGTTTAGACCAGTATGTAAGCAAGTTTTATGTTTGCGAATGATGTAAACGTATAGTATGAGTAGGATAGGACAACGTAATTCTACTACGTTTTTCAGTGTGCGGTTAATCCATGAAATAGAAGTATTGCTGTTTCATTACTGTGTGTTAGGATTTAAAAACTTAGAAATAGAAGTGTGGCTGTCTCATTGCTATGTTCATAATTTTAAAAACTCAGAAAAAGAAGTATGTTGTCTTCTAGAATTCGTAAACTCAGAAATGGTAGCATTTCTTGCCTTGAAGAAACTGTATAATAAAAGAACGCAGTTCTCTAACGTATATTCATTTAGGAACGAACTTATCTTGATGCAAGATGTAAATTTACCTTCCTTGAATGATAGCTACACAGCAAGTAAACACGTTGTTCCATGTGCATGCTGTGTAAAGTCAAAACCATAGTTTTTAAGCACGTTTTGACGTAAAATTTGTGTGTTTGATAGCCGGAAAATGCAGTTGTGAGCAACTAATGTCTTAACCATCATACATCTTTAGTTAGAGGTCGACCATGTGTTGGTCATCTCTATGACATAGGAAAGATTCCATAATCATTTATATTTTATTTACGACTCTCATTTTGTTGAACCATGTGAAACTAATAACACGGAAAGAGGAATAGGAAGATAAAGTTTTAGTAATGGTTAGGAAACCGTCATAGATCTGAAACGAACCATTTGAGTTGAAAACAGGCATGTGAGTTGAAATTATGTTGCATGTGACGGTGTTAGAATCATTTTACCTTGTAGACCATATGAGTCTAGAATCCTCAAATTTTAGGATAATGGATAAAGGCTCTATATATTTGAGTATGTTGTGTAAACATGAGAACCAAGTAAACAAATATGAAATCACTTAGGAGTGGGCGCTTATAAGCAATGTTTTTACCTGAAATGGATTATGAAACTCTGAACTCGAGATTAGAGTAAAAAGTGTGCCATGCGCTATTGTAGGAGGATATCCTAAACCCTTGAGGTCATCAAGGTCATCAAATAGTTAAAACTACACAAATAGGAAACTATAGGATTTCGACCAGTTCAAGTCGAGTAGGGTGGGTGAACCAAGTTCATGCGTTCTTAGAACGCTAATTACAAACAAAACCTTTGGCCAAGGTGATGTACTATCCTCAAGTGCATCGAACGTTCACTGTAACTGGATGGCGTTTCTTGTGGAGTGTCATGCATGACTAGAGGGTATCTAGGGATCTGTGCAATAACAAGATACGTAGGTTACAACACCAGAGCTCAGATGGCAAACGCCGATGGTTATCCTAAGTCTATCCTCTTGAGTAGGGTAGGGCCACTTCCGGTTAGGAAGGAGTGTGGGAGACCGACGGTCTGTGGTTGGAGGTTAAGCTCCTTGAAGATACTTTCTCTTCCAAATACTGAGGAATGCCGAGTCTTGAATGTGATGGATTGACAATCGAGATGCATGATAATGGTATGTTTCCAATTTATGTTGTTTCAAGAAAATTTCATTTGTTAGAAAACAAAATGTTTAATGTATATCATTTCTTTCAGCTTTATGATAATGAGATCATGTGTATGATAAAATGGAAAATGTTGTATTGGATTATAGATGAGTAACTTTTGCATGTGATTTCCTAGTTAAAAAAAAATTACCGTTGTGAAAACTTAGTTACTTCTTGTCATTTCGGATTTGGATGTTACAGGTGGGCCTCACATTCACATCATTCCTCGGATTGGCAAAGGTATCAACCTGAGGCTTCCCATAAATGGGGGGGACCTTCAAACCTGGCCACAGTTTTAGCATCTTATCATCCCATAGTGTGAACTCACTCTTGCTAGCTTTCTGATTTCTAGCAGCATTATTTGTTACTTCATTGATTGGTAAGTCAAGTTTCCTAAGCAATCCCTCCAATGTCTTCTCCTTCTCTTAGAATATCCTCTGATTTCTTTCTTTCCAAATCTCCCAAATCGCCACTAAAGGAGCCACCTTCCATATGCTTGCAAAAACTGCCCTCTTCCTCAGCCCAGGCCATCCATTGAAAAGGTCCAACGGAGTGGAAGGCCTCGGGGCTTGGTAATGAGTAGATATTTTACTACAGATTGTTGGCTCAATGATTATAGGAAAAAGACTTTAAATTTATGTTCAATTTAAGTGTTATATATAGTATCTATTTTGCTAGATTTCCCTTTGTTGATCACATAGACAACCATGAAGCAATATTAGAAGATGAAATGAAAATATTTTTTGATGGCATTAAACCAAGATTTTCAATTAAAATTATTGGAAACATTAGCCTAGATAACCTTATGGATTCAAACCATTCCAACTTGCCATAGATAGAATTATATCCACTCTATTGAGATTGGAAAGCAAAGGTTATTATAAAAGATTCCCATATGATTATCACACATGCAATCATGACATGAAGATTTAAGTGGGATTAAGTCATTGGTTACATATTAGACCATGTTATTTTTGGCTTTTATCCCCATGACTTTGACAAAGACCACTAGCTTGTGTCAATGGTGCTATGACAAGGAAGGACCTAGGATGGTTATTCAGAAGCTTAGTGGACCCCTTTTCCACTAAAAAATGTACTTGTCAATATTAACATAGAATCTTGTACATAGTTTGTCTGCCCTTTGTGCTTTCACCCTTGATTTGGCATCTTTGTTAACCACCATTGATCTTTCTTTATCATCTTATAAATAAAGGAGATCCAATTTTTTTGTGGTCATTCAGGTTTGGATTGAGAATAGATGAGAGAGTATTAGTTTGCATTCAAAGTCTATGTATGTTCAAAGTATGCTCTTTATTTGAACCTAGTGTGATTTGGTAACTTATAACATTATAATTATAATTTGTAATTTCATATTCAAATATTAATATAAAACTGAAAATTTAAAAGTTATTTTGATGTTCATTTATCGGTCTAAATCATATACTTCTTACATTTTTCAAAGCTATACAAATTTATTTTAAACAAATAACAAGATAATAAATTATTATCATTTGACTGAAGTGCCAACGTATAATAAATACAACCGACTATTCTATAATTGAGTTAGCTGCTTGAATCAATGCAATAAATCAATTAGTAGATTTTGCTTGAATAAGGTTTCATCAGTCGAGAGGCATATTTATGTGTAAAGAAAGACATGGTAAATCAGAGGTCTGATTGTAAACGTAAGTGGGTGACGTGCAGACAAATGGTGGTATCTAGTTGATAAGGAGCTTCAAGAATAATAGGTAGGGCTGCCAACCGAGTACGTTTTTCCAAAAAAATGGACATCTCAGTAGAAGATTTCTCATTTTATTAAAACTTTATACACGTTGTGGGGCCAAATCAAAATCAGGTGGGTTGATCTGGATTACAATATTTCAAACTTGACAAAAGGTTTTGGCGAGCGACACTTTAGAAACTACATTAAAGTCATTATTAAATCGATGATTATAGTAAAAAGATACTGAATTTATGTTCAATAAGTGTTATAAATAGTATCTATTTTGCCAGATTTCTCTTTCCTGATCATGCAGACAATCATGAAGTAGGATTAGATGATAAAATAAAATAAAAATCCTTTTTGACGGCTTTAAACCAAGATTTTCAATTATAAAATTATTGAGATTGGAAAGCAAAAGTGATTATAAAAGATACCCACGTAATTATCAGACATGCAATTATGGCATGAAGATTTGAGTGGGATTACGTTATTGATTACATATTACACCATGTTATTTTTGGATTTTATTTTCATCATTCTGATAAAGACCACTAGTTTGTGTTACTAGTGTTATGATAAGGGAGGCTCTAGGATAATTCTGTAGAAGTTTAGTGGACCCCTTTTCCAAAAAAAAATTTCCTTCTCACTATTAACATAGAATCTATCTTGTATATAGCTTGTTTGCCATTTGTGTTTTCATTCTTAATTTTGTTAGGTCTATGATCTAAAGTCTTGATTTAAAATTACTTAATGTTATTTGTCTAAGAATTTATAGTTTTTGTTGGGTAGTTAATAATTGGTTCTTATAAAAAAAATAGTTGTAAATGTTAAAGTAGTGTTAAAAGAGTGAAGACTTTTATAAAAATCATTGACTAATGTAATGTATATAAAAACCCTGAACATAACATTATTTATGTATTATTTTATTATTAGTAAATGTAATTGTTAATTTTATTTCCATGCTTAATCATGTATTTCAAGGTCATTGAATAATGTAATGTATATAAAAAACCTGAACATAACATTATTTATGTATTATTTTATTATTTGTAAATGTAATTGTTAATTTTATTTCCATATTTAATCATGGATTTCATAGATTTGGTATCTTTCTCATTGTCATCGTATAAATAAAGGAGAACCAAGTTTTTTTTTGTCTATTTGGGTTTGGCTTTAGAATAGATAGAGTGCTTGTTTGTGTTTAAATCCTATGTATGTTCAAAGTATGCTCTTTACGTGATCGTAGTGAAATCTGGTAACCTATAATATTATATTTTGTATTTCCATATGTAAATTTTAATATAAAGTTAAAAATTTAGGAATTATTTTGATGTTCATTTGTCAATCTAAATTGTATGCTTCTCACTTTTTTCAAAATAACGTGATAATAAATTATTATCATTTAATCGCAAACCTATAATAAATAGAACCAAACATTCTATAATTAATTTAGCTACTGCAATCAATGAAATAAATTAATTACTAAATTTTGCTTTAGTAAGTGTAAAAAAGATAAGATAAATCAGATGTTTAATTATGCTGAAGGTGTTCCCTTTATGAGCGAATTGACTTGAGGGATCTATGATAAACAATGTCTATAACAAAGCAAGACGATGGAATCTATCTTGACCATCCCAATCTACAAAGCACATGTAATCTTCATTGGTCCATGTATTGACTCTATATGCAGGTGGCATGCTATGCATGTGGCATGCAATGCATGTGGCATGCAATGCATGTGAAGACCATCATTGGGAAACACTTTTTTTCCCAATATCTGTGTTCATTTTAATCCATCAAAATGAGTAGACAACATGATTGAAATCCATCAAAGCATAATGGAAACATATGTCAAAGCTACGATTGCCCCGATCCCTCCATTTCGATTACTATATAATTAGGGATTCATCACAAATAAACTCTACTTGGGGGTTTTCAAAACTAGACATAAGTTCCTCACAAGACTACTATGTTAAAAAAAAAAGTTTTGTAAACACGTACATACACATGAAACTTCGCAATATGTACAACCCACTCTACTTAAATATCATTCACTTCAATGGTCAAACAATCAAGTAATTTTACACCTCATTCATAACAAAAAGGGGTAAATATTTGTCCTATTTTTACTGGCCAAATTTGACCTTATTAAAATGGATAATGTTTATGAATAACCCTATATAACCTCTCCATAAACTGAAAAAATTGCCAGTGCAGAGAAGCAAAATCATACCATTTAAGAGACTTAGATTTGGAAAAAGAGAAACCATGTTTTAATTGTAAAGAAAGAGAAATAAACCGCAAATCTAAATGATATGGAGGACTTACAAGAGTTGGGGTTTTGGATTCACCGATCCTATCCAAGCTAGGCTTCCACCTAAAACTCGGAGGTCGCAAGAACGACCCATCGGGCTTCTTTTTTCCCTGTCCTTCTGGATCACGGGAGCCACAAGCTCTTCCACAACAAAATTCCTGTCACCAGAATGAAGCTTCCCGCACACGTTTGATCCATCATCAGCCGAAGATACAATCTCCACGTCTCTGTCAAACTCTCTTTTTGTCAAATCTCTATTCCTCCGTGAGATAGTTACAATTGACGGAGCCTAGAAGCTACTGCGAGAGTCTTGTTTGAAGAGGCCCAAGTGAAAATAAAGGTGACCGCCTTGAAACTCGGATCCATCATCTCCTGTCATTTTAATGGAAATGCAATCTTGATCCTTTGAACAAATGGAAGAAGCTCAAAAATGGCTCTAGAAGGGTCTCCAAAAATGTTGCAACCATCTTGAAAAATAGGATTTTAAAGAAAGACTATTGATGGTGCACACTCTTTACATTAAATTGTCTTCCTTGATATCTAAAATTAATATATATGTGTTGTCTATTTGAAACATTTGTGTCTTGCCAAAGAGTAATTTGTTGAACACGAAGCCTCCCTGGGAATATATGTGACACCAAGATGAGCTATCAGCACCCTAGTATTATTGCTATTTATTAATCAACAAATACTATGGAAACAAGTGATCATGAAATACTCTATAATGTGGTCAAGAGATATTTCTTTTACTAATGTATTCATCATGTAAGTTTTATTTTATATACTAAGATTAATATTATGTGAGGGCCTTTACACATGGGTGATGTGCTCAGATTTCTTACAATGATTTTTGTTTATATATATAACAACATTATCCATGTGTAAAGGTTCTCATATAATATTAATATTAGTATATAAAATAAAATTGACATCACGAATAATTAGTAAAAGAAATCTCTATGATCACATTGTGTCTATATATATATATATATAACCAACATTACCTATGTATAAAGGTACTCATATAATATTAGTATATAAAATAAAACTTACACTATGAATACATTAGTAAAATAAATATCCAATGACCACATTGTAGTATATATATAGGGTAAGTTTTATTTTATATACTAATATTATGTGGGTAATGTTGATCATATCTCTTATAATGTTTTTTTTTTTTGTTTTTATATATGTGAGGGGAGGTGTGTCTAGGTTTAAGTTTCAATGAAAAAAAATTTTAATTACATTTAATTTTATTTAAAAATAATAATAAACAAAATAATAATAATAATAAAATAAAATTCTTAATTATAGATTTATGTAGTACATGAATTGTAAATATTAGATTTAAGATAAATCTAGAATAAAACAAACTAAACTTCCTAGACATCAATGAAGACTATCCTATATGAAGTAGCACCAATGAAGACTATCCTATATGAAGTAGGACACTCAAGAGACTAGAGATTGCAAATGTATTTCACCAAATTCATATATTTCAACAAACTTTATAAATGAATTTTCTAGATTTAGTTCATGTTTGAACTTCAAGGTGACTAACTACTTGAACAAAAGAGAGAGCAGAACAAGAGAGAGAGAGAGAGAGAGAGAGAGAGAGAGAGAGAGAGAGAGAGAGAGTGTGTGTGTTTTGCCAGCTCTATAATAAAAGTTTATGGAAGATCTTTTATCCTATGAATTGAACATTAAATCATTGTCATCTTGGCCTAAAAAAATAGTTGAAATGTACATCAATCGCAATTAAGTTAGCTTAACAGCCACTAAAATCAACAATGCTGGTGCACAACAATCATTCTCACCAACTTAACAAAATATATTGCTTGTTAAAAAATTTAGCTTTGAGAACAAACAAACTTCATTAACAAAAGCTTAAATCTATCACCAAAGTTACTAAACAGTGAACAGATATGACAACAATCAACTGAAAATGTGACAAACATTATGTTCAAAAAGGAGATCTTGTTTTTGGGTGTAATGATCATTCCAAGTTGGAAGTTTTCATTTCAAAATTTCAAAATACCAATAATTTAGTACTATATTCATATGTTGCGTTTCTATTTGCAAAAAGAATCAATTTGAAATTGCCACCTGTCTTACTTTTATATTTCCAAAATATCAATAATTTAGTACTACATTCACCACAATTCTGTTTGCCAAAAAAAAAAGTTACACATAAAACATCACTTGTTTAATGGCCGCACAATCGACCTCATGCATTACCCCACTGTATACTAAAAAAAATGACATCAATGAATACAATCTTTCAACACGTACACATTACACAGCAGGATGCGATTGCCAGTTCTAAACGTAAGTAGATGACATGCAGACAAAGGGTGGTATCTCGTCTGCCAAACAAGGACGTTTTTACGAAATAATGAAATAATGAACATCTCATTAGAAGATTCATCATTTTATTGGCAGTGTGGGGCCAAATCACAATCAGCTGGCTTGATCTCGACTTACATTATTTGAGTGACGTTTCAGAAAATACATTAAATTCAAAGTGTTTGTCAATCTTGAAAAAACCATGACAGCTGCTGTCTCTGCGCTCACTTTCATGGGTTTCCGACTCTCGTCTTTGTAAGCAGATTTTTTTTTTCAAACGACCAATTTTCGCAGTTATAGTTACTGAGATAATTAGGTTTCAAAATGTACGATTTACTTAAAATTAGGCTAGGGTTGGTGAGTATAGATAACGTAAAAGAAAAGGCTGTCGGTAGAGAAGTCAACACTCAACAGTACTGCTGAGCAGTGAGCAGTGAGCACGTGTACGATAATGGAAAACACGTCTACTGTAATTTTTAATATTCGGCCTCCTTGGGGATCTCAATATACACTGAGTTGCCCTGTTATCTGAGTTGTTCAGTTGTTGAGAAACTTGTTCTCTTGAAAGAGAGGTTACAAATTCAAATCTTGGAGGTGTAAGGTGTATATGCCTCATATTAGAAGTGCAGTAAGGTGCCTTCCAAATATGTCTCACCTCCCAAAACAACGTTCTAACTTGTCATTAAACTGTTTTTAGGTCACCAAAAATCAATAATGTGAAAAATCAAATCTTTGTGGTATCAAATCATAGTTAATGCATCTAAGTTACTAATATCATTATTTTTCTATATTTTGTAGTTTTTTTCTTTTCTTTTTTAAATGTACATTCCTCTTGTATGATATTACATTGATGTCATCATGCCACTATAGGATGCTAATTATATTTATATAGTTTTATTATAGTGATTATTATATAATAAAAAATAATATAATATAAATATAATTATATTCTATTTATATTAATTTTCTATTTATATTAATTTTATAATCAACAATTTAATATAAATATAAATATCTCTTTTTAGATAAATAAACTACATACGTGGGTTCTGGTCCTGTTTGTATTAAAATTTAATTGTAAAAACATTAACAGAGTTTCAACCAAGTGTTCATCCACATTCACTTATCCATCTAAACAAGGTATAGACAAAAACCCTAACTTTATCGCGTATACAAATCCTATGCAGGGTTCTAAAAAATCCATGTTTATACATTCTACTTTATATCAACATAGGGTATATGAAAAATCCTTGATACAACTAACTACTAATAGAGAAACATTAACATACTAGATATCATGCATTGTTTTTTTCCACGTAATACTGATCTAGGAAACCCTGCATCCAAACATCCTCCATGTCCACCCCGAGAAGCTTCTTGAGGAAACCAACTCGGTGCGCGGCCTTCTTTCTTCTCACAACAATATTTTTCCACTTGAACCTTAGAAATGAAAGATTTCCACTCCACCAGATTCCCTGTTGCATTGATTATGTGAAAATCCTCTGACAGAGGAATCCCTAAACCACTTCTTGCCATGCTCAAGACCTCTTCGAAGCCATCTTGGAAATCCTTCTCCACATAAGATTTCATCAATTTCTTGATTACCTCCTTATCTTCGTCCAAATTGAGTAGAACCGCCAAGAACATTGAAGAAAGATCATAGTTAACTCTGTATCTATTTACATTTTCCATGAAATCATTCCCCAAAATCCATTCAATAGAAAAAAGGATGATGCCGCTTTTTGGTTTAAATACCTTTTCCATCCTATTATCAAATATTCTAGTCAAAAAAGACATCTGCCTCTTCCCATTGACCAGTCTAATGGGAATCTCCATGTTCTTCTATGATTTTATGCAAATGAAATGGAAAGCCACTGATGAAAACACCATCTTATTTGGGAATTACAATGTCCTCTTCCTATAATAACTCTTCTACATGCTTCAGCAACTTCACATAGCTAAATAGATTGGACACATTGTTAGAGTCATGAGGAGATGAGATCATTTTCTAGCGCTTCCCAAAGTAATGGTTGGTTAGTGTCGATGGTTGAATTAGCCAACATGGTTGCCTCCCTATTAGCTTCCCGGTAAATGTGATTAACCACAATACCTTCAAATCTTTCTGTTAAATTCAAAGCTTCAATTAATAAAGCCTTTAATTTTCAATTTTGCATATCTTTTGTCTAACCACATTTACAATGACTTGTGGATCTCCCTCTATCTCCACTTTTGACACATTTAAAACATGACATAACTGAATCCCCAAAATAAGGACCTGAAGCTTCACTTCATTATTTGATCCTGGAGTCAACTTCTTCGTTGCTTTCCCAATGACTTCCCCTTTCTAATTTTAGACTAAACAACCAGTCCCAAACTCTCCAGGGTTTCCCCTAGAAGCACTGTCGAAATTCATCTTTACCAACCCTTTCTCCGGTGGTGTCCATTTAGCCTCTAATCTTTTCTTCTGGGAATGCACTCTGCCTTCCCCATTAATGGGAAATATAAATATAAATAACATGTTAAGTACATTATTAATATTTCTTATAATACTTAATTATATATAATATATTATTAATAAAAATAAAATGTTGTGAAGTTTCATTTTATTTGGCATATAATAATACTTTTTGTTAGAGTAAATAGGATATTACTTATGTACTTCCTTAATTTTACTTAGGCACATAATAATTTATAGTTAGGTTTGGGATGTTATTCCTATAATAAGTAAGAGTAGTTTATTTATGGGAAATGTAAGGCTATATAAGCCAATATAATACATTTTTAAAATATCAATCAAAATCACATTTTCTGGCTCATATTACAAATTCTTCTGTGGTTGATTGCTCCTGGTTAGATCAATGAAGACTGCAGCTTCTAACGGGCCTCTGACCTCTCTCCCTACACTTTTAGATTGGTTATTAGTACACAAGCTTAAATAATAATGTTAGTTTGTATTTGTATTGTGATAATTATTATTTTTTCAATTTGTGTGAAGGTTACAATAAGACATAGAAGATATTAGCCATTTAAATTGCTAATAAATCATTTTAAATAAGTTTAGATAAAAATTTTGCATCTTAAGTTTGCAAAAGATAAGTATTTTCTTTGGATAGAAAAATTCTAGCATATGATTTACTCTCAAGTACAAACAATAATAACTAGTTAAGAAATTGTAGTTACAATAGTGCACTTGCCAAAGCAAAATACTAATAAGAGATGTATTGTGTCTATTTTTTTTTAATTTCTAAGTAAAAGAGATGCAATTGTCACTCCCATTATTTGAAATTATTAGAAGTGAAGGTTGAAGGTGTAAGTTGGTACTGTGGAGTGTGAGGTATGCTTCGGAATTGGATGATGACTCATGGGATATGTATTTAGATATTGATGCCGAGATAAGGAGAAGCAATTTGAAGCAAATAATTCTTGTAAATACCTTTCAAGATGGAATCAACAGTCTTCTTGGTTGCTAAGAAGCGGCAAATGACATTTGCTGGGTAAATTTTAGATAAATCGTTGAAGCTAGTTTTCAAGGTGAAATCCCCTTTCGTCCTATACACAATTGAATATTCACCAAAATTGAATTGTCCATGAATTATTCACCAATTGGTGAAGATTTTCCTCTAAAACAATCACTATCAAGAAATCATGTTGGCAAGAAACTACTAGACAGAAACAATCCAAAATTGATGAAAATTGTAAACATAACATATTGTTATTTTTGGTGACATAGGATTGCTTGTGGACCTAGATACTCTTGCATTAATATGACTATTTATATGTGCCTATCGATCATTCAATAGCATCCAATAGCACCTTTAAGTGTTATTACTAGTTTATAACAATCTTATTAGTGCAACAATTCAAATTATTTTGATGAATATGTTAAAAAATGACTTTCATTGTATCATAATTGATCAATATTGATGATTATTTGGAAAGATGCCAAAAATGGAGAAATATCCATCTATAAAAAAATTTGGCCAATAAAAGAGATCTTGCTAAAGACTATTGTGTTTGAATTAAGGTTCCAAATGTAATATGTCTACTTGATGCATTTATTATGTGAAATATTTTTTTTTGGTATTTAATTTAAGATCCTCTTAAACTATATTACGCCATTTTTATAGAACTAGCACTAGTTTCTTGATAATATATCTATAACTTCAACAATTACGAACATGTACAAATTTTATTATTCATATGGTTAGCACTAAATCCATCTAGGTTATTTGAAATCAAATAGAAACAATGTTGATGGGGACTTGATAATATAGAGTATATGCAAGCATCAACTTTAAATATGTTTTAAGTGGTCTTCTTTTGTGTGTCAAATTGTATACTATTGTCTAAAGCTAAAGTGAAGAGCAAATACCTAGTATTATGAGATGTAGAGTGAAGCAAAGCATTCAATAATAATGGCTATCTAAAAATCACTACATGTAACTAAAGGTCAAAATATTTAATCTTTGTATTTTAATCCATCTTGCACTATTATGGCATGATCAAAAGAAATGTAACATAGAAATAGATAATTACAACAATATGTTAAATATTATAAATAATTTAAATTTTTAATGTACACTAACACTTCAACCCTATGTTGGGTAAATACCAAATTGGACTATTGTAACTAATTACCCACAAAGAATATCTTATAGTAATATGATTGCATTGATTAAATTTAAAACAAAAATAAGTTGCAATTTTGAACCACTGAAATGGCATGCTCTCCACTTAACTCAAAATATGCACCAAGTTAAAGAAAAAATTATAAACCTTTAAACATAAACAAACCAATAAAGTTGTGACATTGAAAATGTGACTACTAATAGACAATCACTGAGAAAAAAATATTTTTATCGATTTCAATACCATATGAAAATATTTTCTTAAGGTATGATTAAACACTTGCTACTACATATATCCCTACCTTGCACCTTATGCCACTTGTGTGATCAATGTCATTAAGAACTTTCTCAATTATACACCAACATGTCATTTAAGATGTATCATTGGTATGCATAATCTTTCTAAGTCCATATCTCATCAAACCTTAGGTTGCTTCCAGTACTTGGTATTCTATTTAAAACTATGATTTTTAAGTGTATGGTAACATTCCTTAATCTAACTAGAATACTTTTAGTGAGGAGACACATAAAAACATATAGCTTTAAATAAGAAAAATTCTTGAAAGATTCAAACCACTCAGGTTGTACATCAAAGGTTAATAGATTCAATGTATTTTCTTGAACCCCACTCCTATGAAATTTGATTCCTCAAAATTTAATTCCTCCATAGACAATGCAATTGCCAATGCCACCAAGAAACACACTCCTCTCTTGTAGTCTCTATTTGGTTTGTTCATTGCTTAATTTCCACTCTTTCAAGATAAGGATGAAAGAACTCCAATTGGAAAGCATGTGCTAAAGACACCCCACATAAAATTGTACCAAACAAATTAAAATGGGATTTGTGAGTATGCAATACATGGGCATAGGAATTATCCTCTTCTATTGTTGATTAGGTCCACCATTAGATTTATTGAAGAAAATAATGCTTATCATGGGCAACAACTCCTCTTATGACAAGACTTTTGCCAAAGACTAAAGTATCCATACATTAATTGTATGATTTAAATGTTGTGTAATTCAATCAATATACTATTTCTAGTTTAACTATATTATGTAATTATCAAGATTTGGGATTTGTAATGTGTATCTCACTAAAAGAATAATTATATTTCACTCTTACATTCTATACCAAACCTAGCTTTAAAGAATGGAAAATAAATTTTCTTAAAACCTTTCATAACACCTATGCTAAAAGGTTTACTTTCATTACCTAGATGATTCAATGTCTTTCGATAGTCTAGCATTTAAATCTAAAACTCACCAGTAGGAAAACAAATAAATTTATGGTATGAAAGGAGTTTCAACATGATGGATATTCAATACTTTTTTTCTTTAATTTAAAAAAAGTGTAACCACATCTATACTAATATTAAATTGCCAAGATATTAAATTTTGAAGGCAATATAGTATATATTAGTCAAAATTTTCTGATGGATCAACAAATAACATGGCATCGAACTAAGAGAAAGACCCAAAATCAGCAAAACTACAAAAGAAACCATGAGAAGAGTCACCTTTAATTAGGGCAAGAGTCACAAATTTCTTCTGGTGGAGGTAGGATGGTGGGAGGAGTAGGAGGAACTAGAGGAGGAGACACAACTGGCCTAAGAGCTTGGTTAGGGGTGTGCAACCTAAGGAATCTTATGGTGTCGTATAACTCTTTAGCCATGGCATCCAATCTAGACTAAAGCTAAAAATAGCGTGCTTCAATCTTATGTTTGATATAAAAATCTCTATTTTGTAGGAACAATTATAGGTCACCTTTATTGAAATAGACTCACCATTACATTCTTCATGGTTAATCTAGTTAAAAAAACTTTAGAAAAGATGTTAAAGAGAATGCTCGTACTCTTTCTAGATGCTATAGAGAAGAAAAAGAGAATAGCAATATGTTGACATTATCTCCTATTCAAGCATTATTATCAATAAATGCCCTATTGACATGGCTCTCTTTCAATGCCAATTGGGACACCCTATTTACCCAAAATAAAGCTTCTCTTTTCTATCTACAAATAATTCCTGAATTAAAACTAAAACTAGGAGTATCATGGAAAATATGCAAGATTCGTCACTTATCTTTTCATATGAAACTACTTTTTATTTATACTAAACAGTATTTAACAGAAAAATTAGAATTGTCAAGAAAATTCATTTAATAATAATCTACCGATCAAAATATATTGGGTAGCATACTTGGAATTTGAGGGTAAGGAACTTTTAATTTTAAGTCATGTTTTACAACTTTAAAATTTATTAAATCATATTATTATAAATCTAATATTTTTATATATAAACATATATATGACACTTTAAACTTTTATAATTGTTAAAAACTATAAATATATTATACTTTAAATTTTCAGTAATTGTAAAAAATATAATATATTATTTTATAAGGGAAAGTAACATAATTTTTTAAAAATATCTTAAACTTATAATATTTTTTATAAAGATAAAATAATTTAGAATATTTTTTGAGAATATTTTTGAAAAATAAAATATTAAATAATAATTTCTTATGAAGATAAATATTAATCTAGAAGTTTTTCAAAAATAGGATATAAATGATTTTCTTTTGAGGTTTTTAAACCTTTGAATACTTTTTTTAATTATAATTGAGATAATTAAGAAGGACTAGACAACAACTTGTAAGTAATGTAACTAATTTATTTATTTATTATTATTAATTCTATTTTTTCAACTGTATGCATGCTAGAAAGATAATTTTAATTTTTTTATATGCTAAAAAAATTGTATTCTAATTTAATGTATGCATCAGGCCTAGAATTCGGTGGTCACCCCTGCCTATCATATAAAAAATTTATGACGGTTTAGTCATTTAACTACCTTTTAATTGAAATTTTAAGAAAATCATAAGTTGTCAAAAAAATATTTTTATATTAAAATAAAAAGAGTAGCAATCAACAATAGAGTCACAAAAAAACTACAAAGGGGAACCCAAAAAGTCCCAACCATTTCAACAACTAAAAATGCCATAAAAATAATTACACCTACTATCATTTCAAGGTAGAATGTTTGTTTTTTTTGGTGTGTTGATGTGTAGCCACGGGCCTCATACTTCTAGCAGTGATTTTAATAAAGTAATAAATTAAATATAGCCTATGGCTATTTATTTATTGAAGACATTTTTTTTGTGAAGAGGCGCTTCACTTAAATATTAAATAATATTTTGTCATTGGTGGCCGACCTTTCATCCTTGAAGGGACACGTTGATTAGCCATTACCTCATCGAAGTGTATATAAGAGAGGCACTGCTCTCTTTCATATGATTCAATTTTTTTTTAATTCAAGAAACAAATGCAAATTCATCTACAACAGGAGTTCGATATTGGAGTTCAATATTATTCTTCAATAGAGATCAAGAAGTTCAATATTTTTTGTCTGAGATTGCATTTAGTGTGGTGCTGATTGATTCAGCCTTGTGTTTGGCCTCATTGTGAAAGCTAATTTGCTTTCCATTAATCAATATATAAGAGATATATTGTTGCTAGGTTTTTCTCCCTCAAGAAGGAGGGTTTTCCTAGGATATATGTTGTGTTCTATTGTTCATGTGTTGTTGTATTTTTTCTTTCTGTTAAATCTGATCATAAAATCAACATGGTATCAAAGCTAAGGTTTAAGAAAACTAATCAAATTTGACTAAGCTTAATTCCAGATTGTGTGAAATTTGGCATTGATTATAGTAAGTTTATCGACCTCCTCATCAGGGGCAGTCACCTAAAGTTGGCCGAGAAAATTTATTTGAAAATGTTTTTTTATTGATTGATTCCAGTTATTTTAAATTTATCCATGCGCTCTGTGAAGCAAATGATTTAGGTTTTGCTAGCTTTATGACTACATGTCCAGGCGAGGGTACGAAATGAGCATCAAGCTCCCCTGAATTTGATAAGGCTAATAATACTACCAAAACCAATTTTGTAGAAGATTCTCCTAATGGTAACATTGATATTGTAGTGTAAATCCTCCTAGAAGGGGAAGACAAAAGAAGTGCCCCTTGGATTTGAGTTCTGCATTAGGTTTGAATAAAGTTGAGAATGTAGATGCCAAGGGCTTGAAGAGATTGAAGAGTGAATAGCTTCGGGACATATTTTGAGCTTATCAATGATTCATAATACCATTGGTCCTATTTTAGGTGATGTAATAAGGCATAATACTACTGTTGAGGTGATTGAGGATGTCAAAGGTTCGCCATCAATGAATGTAGTAGTCAAAGTGTTTTGTGTGCACACAGAAACAACCTTTTTTTTCACTTCCATGGAAACACAAGCATCAGTTTAGTTCAAATAGTAGTGGATTTATCATTGGTTGTCACAGAGTATTTACTGATGCTCACTCTATAGAACACCATACACAGATAAAGTTGAAGAAGAAGGGATCTGACACTAAATATCTGGCTACTGTGCTTGCAATTAGGACTGAGTATGACATCGCATTGTTAACTATGAATGATGATGAGTTTTGGGAAGAAGTGACTCCTGTGTAATTCAGAGCTTTGTCATCTTTGTAGGATGCTGTCACTGTAGTAGGTTATCCAATTGGTGGTGACACAATTTCTATGACTAGTGGAGTTGTGTCATGCATTGAAGTGTTAGGAGTGCAGATTATTTCAGATTGATGCTGCTATAAATGCTGGAAATTCTGGTGGACCTGCTTTCAATGGCAAGGGCCAGTGTGTGGGAATAGCATTTCAGTCTCTAAAACACAAAGATGTAGAAAAATATTGGATATTTTATACCAACTATCATGATTAAACATTTCATCTCTGATTATGAGTGTTCAGGAGATTACAAAGATGTATAAAGAGAAAACTTTTAACAATTGGGAAGAGATTGCAAGACAAGCTATAGAATTGACCAACAACTCAATAAAGAGATAAGTATTTCTCCTTGTTGTTTATGCCCTTGAAATCACTCTTGTCTAGGCTAAAAATTCAGTCTGTTGAGTTTTCTGATCATGTCTATTTAGTAAAGAGAGATTGTGGTTTCTCTTGAATTGTGTTATTCTTTGCAAGTTATTATTCATGAGCTAGTTGTCAAGATTTCTAAGTGTGACTATGAAATAAAAAGAGAACTACAATGTTGATGGTTATTAGTTGGTCACATCGATATCATTCTCTAATGCATGAATTGTGATAGAGCCTTGACTCTTTGAGAGGGTTGGTTCTACATGCTAAATGCATTCAAGAAATCTATAATTTTGTAGATTGTCTTTTGTTGTGCTGAGTTTAGCACTTTTGAGAGGAGTAAAAGATGGAATAAAGAGTTATATCAGAATTCAATAAAGATAAGTTTCCTTATCCCTTCATTTTGATCTTTTGATATTTGCTATATATTTCACTTATAGGTTGATTTCTTTATTCATGTTTTAATATTGTTCATAAATTCTTATGTATTTATGCTATAACTTGAGATAGTAAACCTTGTACGATTCTAGCCTTGATATTTCTTTGGATAGTTATAAACTGTTAGTAATCTCTCTCTAAAATGCTCCCAGGATGAATCGAGGAGCATGAAAGTAATGAGAGATTGCACAAGGAGGAAGAGCTTCAGGCATCTTGTGAGGAAGTCATGCCAACCAAAGAAATGATCAAGCATGGAGTCACAACTTGCAGCCATGGGACTGAGTTGATGGCTAGAGGGAGTTCACCTTCAGGAGTCTTCTTTGCAATCTCTGAGGGAGGGGTCAAGAGGGAGTTCTGTGACTCACTGAGAAGAAGTGAAGGTTGCAGTGTTGCAAGGCTGATGATAAATGTCCTTGGAAGACCTCTTCAGCTATTGAGAATAGAATTGTGCAAGATAATCTATCCAGATTTGACATTGATAGCTCTGCAAACCTATTCAAAATAGAGTGATATGGGTTTAGGTTGAGGAGGACAATCCTGAACTCTTTACAATATCAAAGGTGTGCTCTTTCTCTAAGGCAAGCATTGCAGGCAATCTTGGACAAAGAGGTCAGAAGGTTGATGCAAGTACTGAAAGATTCAGAGGGAGCCTGCTGAACATGAAGAAGATGGTAATCTAGTTGATCTTGGTGATTTATTTCTTACTGGAGAAGATCACCTCATTATCAAATGAAAGGAGTTAGCTTCTGAATTTGAAATGAAGGATCTTGGTTACATGCACTACAATTGGCTATGGCTTGAGATATTCTTCTAGTGTGGACTTGAAGCTATTTGGATATACTGATTCTAATTGGGCTGGGTGTGTTGCTGATCAGAAGAGCACCTCTGGATGTTGCTTCAGTTTGGGGTCTGCGATGATATCCTAGTGTAGAAGGAAGCAGTCTTCAGTGGCACTAAGCTCAGTAGAGGTCGAGTATACTACAACTTGTGTGGCAACTCGAGAAGTAGCGTGGCTTCAGAAGCTTCTTGGAAGATTGTTTGGACAATCATTGGATCCAACTGTCATTCATTATGATAAACAAAACTATATGAAGATTTTTGTCAATCTAGTGTTTCATGACAGAACTAAACATGTTGAGATCAAATTCCACTATATCAAAAGATATGGTAGTACATTAGCACTGATGAGCAGATAGAATACATTCTCGCCAAGCCTCTTGTCAAAGTGAAGTTTGTGCATTTTTGAGACAAGCTTAGAGTTGTGGAGAATGAAGCCCTTGCTGAGAGGGAGTCTCAGTATCAGTGACTTCTTGAGATGTACTATAATGCATTTCTCTCTATGAGAGAGATCTAAGGTGCAAGCCCTTGTTAATGCATTTCTCTTTGTGAGAGAGATTTGAGGTGCAAACCCTTGTTAATGCATTTCTCTCTGTGAGAGAGATTTGAGGTACAAGCTCTTGTTAATGCATTTCTATTTGTGAGAGAGATTTCAAGTGTAATCCCTTGTTAATGTATTTCTATCTGTGAGAGAGATTTGAGGTGAAAGCCCTTGTTTCCACCCTTTGGGAGTAGCCATGGTGGATGTCATGAGTGTGACTCCATGACAACATCATGTGAGAGAGTCTATGGTGATTTTCTTGTACTTGTGTTTTTCACCCTCTGGGAGTAGCCATGGTGAATGTCATGATGAGGTGATGACATCACATTGAATGATTTCGTGATGGGCACTTGTGCACACTTACCATACATGGGAGTAGCCATGATGGTTGATATCACGATGAGGTGATATGTTACCTTTCCACATATGGGAGTAGCCATTGTGGTTGACATCACAATGAGGTGATATGTCCTATGCAGCTGGAAGTATTCCTCCCTAGCTAAGAGGGAGTGTTGATGTGTAGCTGCGGGCCTCATACTTCCAGCAGCGATTTTAATAAAGCAATAAATTAAATATTGCCTACGACTATTTATTTATTGAAGATGTTTTCTTTGTGAAGAGGTGCTTCACTTAAATATTAAATAATATTTTATCATTGGTGGCTGACCTTTCATCCTTGAAGGGAGACGTTGATTAGCCATTACCTCATCGAAGTGTATATAAGCGAGGCATTGCTGTCTTTCATATGATTCAATTTTTTTTCTATTCAAGAAACAAATGCAAATTCATCTACACTAGGAGTTTGATATTGGAGTTCAATACTATTCTTCAATAGAGATCAAGAAGTTCGATATTTTTTGTCTAAGATTGCATCAAGTGTGGTGCTAATTGATTCGGCCTTGTGTTTGGCCTCATTGTAAAAGCTAATTTTCTTTCCATTATTCAATATATAAGAGATATGTTGTTGCTGGGTTTTTTTCCCTTGAAAAGGAGGGTTTTCCAAGGATATATGCTATGTTCTATTGTTCATGTGTTGTTGTATTTCTGCTTTCTGTTAAATTTGATCATAAAATCAACATGGTGAACATTGAATGTTATCAAAAGGGACATAAAGGCATATAAATTCATTTCTAATGTGTAAATTGAAGTCCTAAAAAATCAATAATTATAAATTGAAAAGAAATATGAAAGATTTCTTTTCTTCTTAAACCAAACACTCCAATACAATTCCCACTTGAAAATTGTGATCATTCAAATGAAATTTCAAAAAGATAGAAAGTAATAAGTTTCAAAAAATATTGGTTCTACCTTAAGAGCAGCCCATCCACTCCACAAACCCAACTTGCCCTCCTTTTGAACTCTGAGAAAATTTTCAATCCCACACTATGCTTAGGACTTGACTTGTCCAAATGTATCACTACTGAGAACATTTGCAATTTGACTCTAAGGTAGGCATCTTGGTGCATTGATAGAGAGGTGACCTTAGCAAATTGAATGACAATGAAGGAAGTAATAGCAATTCCTTTTTATCCCTGTAATTATAAATCGGCTCTTAATTAGTGTTCTTAATCTCTAAAATTGTAATTTGCAAAGTTGTATTTATTCCATATATAATAAACATTTTAACAAGTATAAACAAAGCAAAAATTTGTTTCTAAATTGACTTTTAAAAATTAAAAAACAATAAATAACAAGTATAGACAAAGCAAAGATTTATTTTTAAATTATTTTTTAAAAATAAAAAATAATAAAACAAAGCAAATATTTGTTTTTAAATTGATTTTTAAAATTTATTGAAGATAAATATTGTTTGAAAAAATTCTAATTTAATATACATTTCTATATTAATTTAAAAAGGTTCAAGATAACCATTGTAAAAGAAAAACATCATTTAACAAATTGTTATAGAATAATAGATATTATTAATAAGAATATTATATTATAATGGTAGGGACTTGGCTGGATTGGCTAAAGCATCCTCTAAATATTATATTATATTACCCTATGTAATATTTTATTTATTTTTAATTGTATGCATACTAAAAATTTTGAATTTTAAACGTTTTAATTCTATGCATGCTAAAAAAAATAGTTTAAGAATATTATATTATATTACCCTATATAATATTTAAATTTTTTAAAATTGTATGCATACTAAATTTTTTGAATTTTAAACGTTTTAAATCTATGCATGTAAAATTATATTATATTACCCTATATAATATTTTAATTTTTTTTTAATTGTATGCATATTAAAAATTTCCAATTTTAAAAATTTTAAATCTATGGATGCTAAAGAAAATAGTTTTAATTCTTTTAACTGAATGTATGCTAAAATATTTATTTTTCATTGTAAATGATAAATTCTTTAATCAAATTCTTCTTTAACTAATTTTAAAAATGTTTGGCATTATTTAATTAATATAATCATGTATTGGAATATATTTTATCTCTTTTACAAACCTTACTCTTCTTTTTTTCATATATTTCTTCTTTAGCCAAAATGTTGCTCCTTTGTGACATTTATCTTTTGGTTAAGCATATCATTTCTTGATATTTATTTTGTTATTGAAGGGTTAGATAATCTTTGTTTATTTAAGTATTTGATTAACAAGAAGAAATATACTAGACACCCAAATAAGTTTTAATATTAAATTTTGAAATGAATTGATTGATTTTCATCTTTCAATATAAAGAACTAACTAATTTATCCAAACAATTAATGTACAATTAATAAAACTTATATATATTTTTAATTTTGATAAATGAAATAATTTATTAATAATTCACATTTTTCTTAAAACATCAACTAATGGTCATTCATAAAATTTTCATACCATCAAATTCCACGCATGTCTAGTATTCAAATGTATGCTACTTTGACTTTTGAAAAGATGGGAAAGTATAGTGTTAGATAGGTTGGCGATTTTAGCTTCTTTTAGGTCAACATATATACAATAGTATTATCCTCTTTGTTTAGTTAGTTTTTAAAGAATTGGCTTTGGACAACATGTAGACATGCAAAGAAGCTGACTTACGTATATATATTTTTAGGTATAATAGTATATAATCAAACACTATAATTCAACGATGGACAATAATTGCCGTGTTAAAAAAATCGGCATGCACAGAAGAATTTTGTCGTTAAAGACGAGGATTCAAAACTGCTATTTAACAATCGAATATTTACAGCACATGGCGAGGCAGAAGTCCAACATAGGGTGTCAAGATTGTATGTCTTTTATCGTTTTTAAAGAATTCCAGCTTTCTCATCCTCCACATTTATCAATTGCCACTTGCTTCCAAATGGAAATTGTTAAGCAGTTCTTCGATTAATCTAAAGCTCACCTCACTCTCAAGAATTATGCATATGTTTACTGTAGTAGTTATATAGTTTCAAACTAACTTATCTATCTATCTATGGATTAGTAAAAGCACTAAAGGTGCTATCAAATAGTTCATAGGTACAAATATTTACAGGCCTATCTTTAAATAGCATATATTTATTACTGAAAAGTTATTACATATAGTAGTTGATGGACAATGTTATAAAACTATAAGAAATTTAATTATTTTTTTACAAATAAAAATAATGGAATAGTATTAAATGAATAATCATATGAACTAAATAATGAATGAACAATTAGAGAACTAAATCATAAACAAACCATAGAGAACTATGGATTCCCAATCAACGAAGAAGAAGTGGCATATTTACTAGTGCCCCAAAGTTATCCACTAAATAAATTCTAAGCAATCAAGACATTAGGTGAACCATACAGTACCTAAATAATGTAGGATAATAGAAAATTGATGTTACTAATTTCCCTCTTGATAGACACATATATTTATAGCCATAATGTTAAATAGTATTTTTTTTTTGGTCAAAGTTATTATATTTATAGCCATATTGCTAAATAGCCCTATCGGCCAAGCATTGCACAAAATAACTTTTTAAAACCATATATGTATGAAGTGTGTGTTTGAATAAACTATGTGTGAAGTGATTGAACTAACTTTGTGTGAAGGGTGTGCTTTAACTTTGGCATTCAGTTTGTGTGTGTTTGTACTTCGGCATATTTGAACTTGAGTGTTTACTTCATGTGTGATTGAAATAACTTTGTGCATGAAGCATGCTTAAAATTTGGTACATGTTCACCTTCTATGTGTGAAGTGTGTGTTTTAACTTTGACATTCATTTTGTGTGAATTGTGTGTCTAAAATTTAATTTTGGCATTTACTTTGTCTGGTTTGTGTAACGCACTTTACCATGTTTTATAAATTTGGCACTCACTTTATGAGTGTGTTTGTAGTTTGAAATGCTTGAACTTAAGTGTTCATGCATGCTTGTACTAAATTTATGGGAATAACTTATGTTTGAGCATTAGCATATTCACTATTTGTTTATGTAAATTGTGTGTGTGTGTGGGAAAGTTGATTTAGGCATTCAATTCATGGTGTGTGTGTGTGTGTTTAAAAATTAATTTTGGTAGTCACTTTGTGTGGTATGTGTGTTTGAACCAAATTTGGCATTTGTGTGTGTGTGAGAGAGAGAGAGAGAGAGCTTGAAAGAACTTTGACATTTAGTTTTTCTTTGTTTATGAATGAACTTAAGATATGTTACACCCCATTTTATAAAAAAACTTATTTTAACTATTATTTCAAGAACAGTTAGTTAGAAGTGAAATAATTATGATGATTATGAATTTATAATAGCTTAGAAAAATAAGTTTATTTCATGTTATTGAAAATGCAATGAATTGATTATTTAAAATGTTATTATTATTATGTTAATGGACTAACTACTCATTGTGTATATGAGGTGTATGTAGAGATAGAGTTTCCCCTCCAAATGAGGAGGGAGAGCATCACTAGGGAGGGAATTAGATCGCGAGAAATGAGTGATTAATGGGCCATCATAGAATGCACACACACATTCACATTAGAGGTTTCGTCAAAACTGGAGTAAGTCTTAGTCTTTATTCCTTGGTCATAAATGTGATATTTTTCATTGCTATCATCTTTTACAATGTAGTTGTCATTGTCATGTTAGTGATTTTGTTGTCCATGTCGACGAACAATGAGGTTATGCTTACCTTTGTGTGACCTATCTACTTGAGAAGTTGACACACCTAGTGGTGATCATGCCGACAAATGCACATATAAGCATTTTAGTGCCTTGTCTTGTTTTAATGTGAACCAAACTTAAACACCAAGTTGGTCGTTTGAAAATGTTTAATTTTTATAGTGGCCATAAGGATAAACCCTATGGTACCATCCCCTAGAATATAGGGAGAGTGGAGGTAGCGAGCGACCAGTGTAAGGAAATGAAGACCAACGGACACATTATTTTCTCGCCAATTGCTTGTCTATTCATATTCCTTATGTGATGTATGATGAGGCATTATATATGCTAGACATCTCATTGTAAAACTCAATTTCATTATCAATAATAATTCCTCTGCTCAGTGTGGATGTAGCCAAGTTTGGTGAACCATGATAAATCTGGTGTCTCTTTCATTTTTTCTTTCTAATTAATCTGTGCGTTGTTTATTACTTTTTTCTGCAATTGAGTTGTGCTTCCAGTCTTAACAATTGGTACCAGAGCTGTACGGTGATGGTATAGCTGGTTACGAAAATTGGTGTTGGATTTTCAAGTCATGGAGGAACAAAAGATTGAGAAGTTCTCTAGTCAGAATTTTGGACTATGGAAGGTGCAAATGGAGTCTTTGCTGATAAAACAAGACCTCTCACTCGCGCTTGAAGGGGTAGTAAAGAAGCCAAGCTCAATGATGGATAAAGAGTGGGACAAGATGGATAAGAAGGCAAGAGCTACGATTTTCCTCTCATTGTCCAACAATGTATTGTTTAATGTCTTAGTGGAGAAGACTTCGAAGGAGTTGTGGGATAAACTCTCTAAAATGTATGAGATGGCTTCAGCATCCAATGAAGTTTTTATTATGAAAAAGCTTTATAACCTAAAAATGAAAGAAGGTGGAATTATGTCAAACCATCTGAATGAGTTTAATACCTTACTTACCCAACTGACTTTAGTGGAGATAAAGTTGGAAGATGAAATTAAACCAATCTTGCTGCTATGCTCATTATCCAACAGTTGGGAAGGTGTCGTGATGGCCATAAGTACTTCAGTTGCAACCAAAACAAAATTGGTTTTTGATGACGTAGCAGCTACACTCCTTAGTGAAGATATGCGTAGAAAGAACCAAGAAATATCTTCTGGTGAAGCCTTAGCCATTGTTAGTAGAGAAAGGCCTCAGAATAGAGGCAAAGACAATAACAGAAGAAGATCAAAATCAGCGAAGAGGTCAAAATCTAGAGGTAGAGTTGGTGACTGTTGGTTTTGTGGTAAGCCCAATCACACCAAGAAAAATTGTTATTCCTATAAGAAGGCGCAAGAGAAGGTTAAAGATAGCAAGGTCAATGCTGTTTATGACAAGGATGATAATATTTTGGTTTTATCCATAAGTGAAACCACTTCAGATACATGGGTTCTAGATTCAGGTGCATCCTTTCATGCCCCCTCTTGTATGAATGCCTTCTCTAATTATCAAGGAGGACAGTTTGAGAAGGTCTACGTGGGGGATAACAATTCATTGGACATCATTGGTAAAGGTGATGTTCTTCTACAATCCAAGAATGGAAGCAAATGGATTTTGCAAGATGTTAGGCATGTCCCAAAACTAAAAAAGAATCTGATTTCTATAACCCAATTATTCACACAAGGCTGCAATACTACCTTCCATCCAGATTCATGGAAGGTTCCTAAAGGTGTCCTACAGATTGCTAAAGGAAATAGAGAGGATAGTTTATATGTTTTTGAAAATGACTCTCAAGTGGGAGCTATTATGACACTGACGGATAGCGAAACTGAGCTGTGGCACCAACAACTTGGACATATGAGTAGGAAAGGTCTTGAAGTCATGATCAAAAGAGAACAATTACTGGGGTTGAAATCTGTGGATTTGGATTTTTGCCAACATTGTCTTTACGACGAGCAGAAGTGGATTAGCTTCATAAAGATAGGTCATGAGAAGAACACCTCACCCTTGGAGCTGGTTTATTTGGATGTTTTTGGGCTAATCGAGGTAGCTTCTCTTGGAGGTTCTAATTATTTTTTGACTTTCCTTGATGACTGCACTAGGAAAGTTTGGATTTTTATGCTTAATAAAAAATCTAAAGTGTTTAGCAAGTTCAAAATTTTTAAAGCTCTAGTTGAAAATCAGAGTGGGCATAATATCAAGTGTTTGCAAACTGATAATGGCAGCGAATTTTGTTCACTAGAGTTTGATAGTTTTTGTGCTGACAATGGTATTCGAAGAATAAAAATTGTTCCTTATACACCGCAGGAAAATGGGGCTGTGGAGAGGTTAAATAAGACTATTTTTGAAAAAGCACGGTGTATGCTTTCCAATGCTGGACTGGGAAAAGAATTTTGGGCAGAATCTTGCAACACAACGGTTTACCTCATTAATCGAGCTCCTTCATGTCAGTTAAATCTTGACATTCCCGAGGAAAGGTGGTTGGGTAAGCGTATTTCTTATAGTCATCTACAGGTGTTCAAATGTGAAGCGTTTGCTCTTATTCCTCATAAGAAACGATCCAAATTGGATCCCAAATCACAAAAGTGTATTTTTGTTGGATATGGCAAGGATCAGTATGGATTCAGGTTGTGGGATCCCATCACCAAAAAGGTCACTGGCAGTTGGGATGTTGTCTTCAACGAAAAAGTTTTCCCAGGTTTGCACAAAGTTAATACATCTTTAAATGAATATATGTTACATCCCTATTTTCTAACTTGCTATACTTTTACTTTTTAGTTGGGCATAAGTAAATTTGTTGAGATGTTATAGACTTAAGACATGATATGACATGGAATTGTATTGAATATCAATTATGAAATCATGGAAATGATTATGTTATGGTCGATTTAATAACTGTATTATAAGATTTGATTTATTAGTTAAATTTATCGAATAAAGATGCACTGATCTCCTATTGTTTGATGACAAGTGAAACAGGATTACAGGGTATTGACTCTCAGAGAGGAGAGAGAGAGTATCTTTCGAGAAGAGAGAGATAGACCTTGGATTACGAGTGGTCAATTTGCCAAATGAGTCTAGTGTTAAACGATAATGTGAACCAATGAGTCGTATGAGGTAAGTCTTATCTTGCTAGTTTTCTTTCGAATCTAAATCGACAGGTAGTCTATATCCTGATTATCATTTAGTCAAGTCGATGGTGAGTCGACATAGTCGTTTGCGAAGTAAACAACGTCATTGACGTAGAACGGTTGTTTTTATCTCCTTGAGTCACTTGAGGTTTTATTGTCGCCTCTTAGACGTTAAGACGTTCCCATCAAGTTGGATGATGCTGATATTGTCGTTGTTTAACGTCAACAGTTGAACCTATTTTGTGGCAGATATGTGGATCACGTCTCGTAGTCGAAAGATGCGAGAAGCAGTTTTGTGCATCAAATGATTTAGAAAACTTGTGTTGCGTTACGCCCAATCCGTCATGATTGTCGTAAAACACTTTGAGCATTTGTTATAGTCTCTTTTCTTTGCGAAGTTTGACGGACGTCGAATTAGAAACCAAGGCGTGTTATATCTTGTTCTG
Source organism: Cunninghamia lanceolata (assembly GCA_027924645.1). Lineage (NCBI taxonomy): Eukaryota > Viridiplantae > Streptophyta > Pinopsida > Cupressales > Cupressaceae > Cunninghamia > Cunninghamia lanceolata. The sequence continues at coordinate 3,068,250 of BSBN01000684.1, forward strand.
TCATAATATATGGGGGAATATGCCAAAATTACGAGTTATATTTATGTGATCGTGAGGTATTTCTTCATTCTAATTGGTCGTCGATATCAATCCGAAGTTGTAGAGGGACACATAATAGTTCTTTTTATGATGTCTTTTCATTCGAATAACTCTTTTTATTTTCTAGTTTTAGACCACCAAATTATTGCTTTCGACCAAACTATTTTGCTAAGGTGGCAATCGTTGGTACTTGCGATCGGTTAAGAGTATGGAGGGATGTTTTAATTATTTAAAACTACCACCTCGCAAGTTTTTGAGCCCCATTTATGTGTGTTATGGTGAATCCAATGGTTTTGTGGTCCTAATTTCATGTATAGTGGATGGGTTGTTATCCTATCCAACCGCCACCCTGCCATAGGAAACTCCATAATCAGGAGTGGTTACAAAATTTAAGGAACCAACCTTGCATGCAATAAGAATCTCCATCTTTATAGACATGGTGGATGGTTTTGCCAAGGGGTGACTTTCCATTGCCGGGGCCAATCGAGTAGGTGGTTATTTCGGTTGAGAAGAAAGTGTTTAGGTGAGTAAAATGCCACTTATCTCCATCGACGTGGGGCAGGAGTATTTCTATTGCTTGGAAACTGGAAATGAGGAGAAAAAGGCGATAGAACCTTCTTCGCTGTGCGGTGGGGGCGGAGCATGAGTTTTTTTGGGTGGTGAAGATACTAAAAACCAAAGGAGGACACGAGTAGGAAGGTGTGCCAAGGAGATTAACTAGTAGTTCAATACAGATGCTCTCCATCGACGTGGGGGAGGAAAAAGACAGTAGTTCGGTAGTTGTTGGGAGGAAAATGAAAGAGAAACTGCAGAGAGGGGAGTCGTTTTGCTTGGCTGTGCACGACTAGAAGAGAGTGAGGGTTTTAGAATTGGGAAACCCACAGAAAAAGGGGATTGGATCTTTTTCCCTATGGAGAAAAGGAGGAGTAATGAGTGTATTAAAAACTAGAGGAAGCACATCTTACCAGAGGAGAACGTAGTTAGGAGGGTGCAGTAAGTCGATAAGACTGTGAAGGAAGTCTACGGAGGTCGCCGAGAGCTTGGTGAGGACGGGCTAGCCACAACAGTCTTCAAACATCGGTTGACAGGTTTTTCAATCCCTTTCTATCGCAGTCTAAGATCATTATTGATGTCCCTCCTCTGCAATGATAATGTAATGGGCTTACAATGAATAGAATACGATAATGATGTTTTCTTACTACAAGTTCTATGTGAGGGTATTCTACATTGTTTAGGTATCATTATTGCCTTCTAAAGAGTTTGAACTCATGACTGTCTTCACAAGAAACAATAACCTTGCATATCGTGAAAGAAAACATAATGATAGTAGAACTCAGTCATCAAATGTATACACTCGTATATTGATCAATGTATGAAGAAAAAGGTGAAATATAATTCTGCAAGAGGTCGACAATGACGTATGTTTAGAGAGGTTCCTTTATGACTGTTTTATCAACTTAAAACTATCTTTTGTGCATGTGAAACGATAGCTCCATAGCAAGAAACCACATTGCTCCACATGCATGCTGTGTAGGAGTTTGAAACCTCAGATTTAAAGCATGTTTTAACGTAGACTTTAGTTTGTTTGATAGCCGGAGATGTAGTTGTAACTGACTGTGGTGTCGGGAGTTAAAAACCAAGGGAAGACAAGGATTTAAAACACCTCTCAGGTCAAATAGATAAAGATTTGAAAACAAGACATGGAATGTAGACGAATGTAACTAGCAAGTGTCTTATTCGTTTTATACCTTTAGTTAGAGGTCGACAATGTGTTTGGTCATCTCTAATGTCGAAAGAATGGTTCCAAATCCTTTATTATCTTATAGACGACTCTTACCTCATTGAACCATGTGAAACCATTTGACTTGGAAGGAGTAGAGTTAAGTATTAGTATTGGTCGAAAACCATCATGATTTTGTAATAAAAAGATAAGGGTGGGAATCCCACATTTTGAGTCAAATATAAGCTGCATGCGATGATTCTTGTGTCGCTATTACCTTGTAGACCCTTATGAGTCTAAAACTTTAAATTTTGGACTCACAGGAAATTATATTATATACTTGAGTATGTTGTATAAACATATGGGAATTGAATAGCCACGTAGAGAGCACTTAGGAGTGGATATTTATAAACGATGTTTTATAGGATTATGGGATTATGAATTGCATTACAAATGCTATCCATATAATCAATGAAATAGAAAACCCATTGTACATCGTGTGAATGGACATGAATCCATAAACTCAGGAATAGAGTAAACCTTTGCGCCGTGCACTAATGCATGAGGAATTCAATTACCTTGAGGGTATCGAGGATGTTTTTATAGAGCTTATAAGTGGTGAATTCATTTCGTGAGTAGACATTAATGTGACATGAACCCTAACCTTAGTAAATGCTCATATCTATCTTGATGGAAAGAGATTTGTTACTAGTCAACAAAGATTAACCTTAGGTGGGGAAAACTCCTTGTTGAGTTACAAGTCGAACTGATTTACAAGCCGTAAGCCTCATGTTTTGCAAACATGCAAGAGGTACCATTAAATGGTTAAGTCAAACATTAATTCATTATACCATTTTATCACAACTTCTCTAAGCTATTACTTGTCAACAAGGGGGATAAATCTCAACGTTAGAAAGATGCAAAGAAAGAAACCTTAGAATGGATAGCCAATCCATAATGATTACTAGAGCAACGACAGTGTCTTGTGAATTTACCTAAGTCAGAAAGACTAGGTTCGAGTTAGGCCAAACTCATCAGTTAAATCTAAATCCTAGAGATGGTAATTATTATATTAAGGCTTTGAGATCATTATTTAGTTCGTGATTGAAGGTTCTTGTGCCTTGACTATGTGTAATAAGTCTTACTTGCAAGAAGGGAAATTAGTTTCCAAGACCATATTGTTTAACCTAGGTAAGGTTATCATCTTAGTCGTAATTAGTCTATCTATATTTAATATGAGTCAATAAGTCATGGACCTCAGGAATTGCGATGAAGCAACGAGAGTCCTCATAAAGAAAGAAAGTTGAATAGGTCTATGGATTTTAGACAGTGTAAGAAAACATGTATGGGTTGGGAAGACTCAATTGTTCAAACATCATACTTCTTAAGTTAAGAAAAGATGACCAAGTCAAACTGTAGGAATATGATAGTATCCAAGTCGAGTTGGAGTGGGTGAACAATACGACATCGTTCTTTGTGAACATCAATTTATATTGAAACTATGGCCATAGTAATGCATATGTCTCTGCATGCATTGTCGGTTCACTGTATCTGGATTGCATGTCCTATCGGGAATCATACTTAGATAGAGGGTATCTAGGGTTGTGTGATAGATAGAGTTGTGTAAGATACAACACTATGTACTCGGAAAGGCAAATTACCACTGGTCTCCTTGGTCTATACTTCTCGTGAAGAGAAGGGCCACTTCTGGTTAGGAAGGAGTGTGGGAGATTGACGGTCTGTGGTTGGAGGTAAATCACTGGAAAGATACTCTCTCTCTCTCTCTAGCAGAAGACATGCCGAGGCTTGTGATAAAGATATCAGATTTCTGGATGTAGTATATCTCTTAGGCTTGTGTTTATTGAGACTAAGTAAAATATTATCTATTTCAGGTATTTATAATTGATTTATTTTTGTAAACATTGTACTTGAGAAAGTCAATATGGTTTATTGAATTTGTAATGAGATATCTTGTAATTGTAGTTACTCATCTTTATGTTGAATAAAAGAAAAATTTTCTGTCTCATTTTGTTACCTTGTAAAGTTACTTTATGGTGAAATTTTTGGTTTTTACTATGTTTCTAGAACATGGATGTTACATATGGTATCAGAGCTGTCGGGTTCAACACTAAGGCTTATGAGTCCACTGTGCTAACCTATAGCCAACATTAAGCGGTGAGCTAATGTTCAAATTTTCTTGTGCCAGAATGACGTGGAGAAGAACAAAGAAAATAGCTAGGAAGTCTGTTCCCCAACATTTGCCTAGATTAGTGGTTAAGAAGAAACCTATCGAGGAGGTTGAACTTAAAGAGAATATTACTTACTCTGAAGGTGCATGGCTGGAGGATTCAGAGACTTTTGCTGATGTGCTTAAGCGTATTCGGCTAGAAAGAAAACAACATTTTGAACTGGCCAAGAATCCTACTATTTCTACTGGTATAGTAAAACCTAGTAAACTGTAGCCAGTTACAACATGTCACTTGAACGTTGATGTAATGTTTCTATTTTAGGAAAAAGGTGTTGGAGTACTTGTGTGTACCTCCACCCTCTATGTTTGTTAAACTGGATGATTGTAAAACAACAGTGACATATAGTTTTGTCGTATCAACTATATTAATAAGGAGTTGATTACTCTTAAATACTTTATAATAAAGATGACAATGTTTTATATCAATCTTTAGATTATGATGAGGTAAATATGTGTCTTGATGTTGTGAGTCGCTTTAGATTTAGAAAAACTGTTAGATAACTTAATTATCTGGTATGAGAAAAATGAGAGCATGTATCATACTAGAACCAAACCAGGGTGAAGGTCTAAAAGAGAACAAATCTTTAGTTAATCTCTTGATCAAATTGGAGCAATCCTCACCATGTTTAAAACTAAGGAGATACCTAGTATTTTGGAAAAGAAAGCCTTTCCGCCAAAGTTGATGGAACAGTGATTGAATCAATGGAAAACCTTGATCCTCTTAGAATTCTGGGATGAGTTACCTGGAAAAGTACCTTATCCTATGACAACTTTAGGATTAATGGAATCAAAAGCCCTTATAAGAATTATTGGCTAAAAGATTTGGTTAGATCTAGTATGTTACCATGAGGTGCACTAGATATTTTTTTTGTCAAGAAGGACATAACTCTACAAATGTGTATTTGGTATCTTTTGCTCATTAAGACTACGATAAGGAGCAAAAATCTTTCACCATGTATCGATGACCTCTTTGATTAGATGGGTTGAGTTGTTATGTTTTCCTAGATTGAAGGATGAGGGTACCCTTGAAACAACCTTTGGACAAGAATAGGCACTGTGAGTTTGCAGTGATGTCCTTTGGACGTACAAACACCTTGTCATATTCATGAATCTCATGAGCAGTGTGTCTAGAGATTGTTTAGACATATGTGTTCTAGTCTTCTAGAAGATGTACTTATTTATTTTAAGCATGAAGGAGAACATTAATTTATATGTGCAAGTGATTCTATAATGATTAAGATAAATTCCAACAGCACCAATGCTATGAATTCCTATTCCGAAGGACAATTTGAGGGAAAATTGATGCCTCAGGAGTTGGTTTAAGGGGTGTACCTTTACATGATGAGTAAATTTAGAAAGCTCTTGTGGTAAAATTTAAAAGATTCAAGGTATGAAAGGTTTTTCATTTTAAGTCTCATAGACTATTGAGTTTCGAAGAAAGAATGTGTGTTTCTAATTCTTCTGAAATAAGAAAACTGATGTGGAAATAAGTTCATACTCCACCATACCCAAGACATCTAGGGTTAACCAACTACTAACAGATATAAAACCTCTTTAATTCTTTAAGGAATAAAGAATGATGTTGCGAGATTTGTATCATATTGTCTAGAGTGCTAGAAGGAAAGAGTAGAACATCAATTCCTGTAGGATTGATGTACCCGCATGAAATACCAGAATGGAAATGGCAAGTTGTTTGCATGGATATTGTACAAAGTCTTTCTATGTCTGGGAAAAGACATGATGCCATTTTGAGATGATAAACTCTCGAAGGTAGCACATTATATACTAGGGGATTGGACTGATGGAGCATCAGTGTTAGCACACATTTTGTGCACGATGTGTTTTGCATGATTTCCTGAGAAGGTTATCTCAGATAGAAATATGCGTGTAATGTCAAGGTTTTGGCAAACTTGTCCTCTATTTTAAGGACTGAAATTTAAAAGACTATAATTTATTATCCTATGAACAGATGGTTAAACTAAGGAAGTTAACCAAGTTTTAGAAGTTTTGTTCCAAACATGTTGCATGGAATAGCAATGCAAGTAGGGAGACTACTTATTACGTGAAATTTTTGACAATACTTAACCTTTGCTATTAAGATGGCTTGAATTGAAACATTGGACAGAAAGATGCCGAACTCCTATAAGTTGGGTAAGCTAGAAGGTAGGATTAGCATTAGTCTGGAAATGTTATTAGAATGCGTAAAAAGATTTAGCTGATCAAGAAAGATCAGAGGAAATGGATAATGAATAAAAAAAAGGGCTACGTTAATGATTAAGCGTACACCAAGACAATTCTCGGTGAGGGAAGGAAAATTCTTTTAAGGGTTAAACCCCCGAAAGTGTTTCCTAAAGAATGGAATGTATTCTAAACCAGTCCCTAAGCATAATGGACCTTTCTAAACTTTACGGTTAGAAATTTTATTGATATCTAGAATCAATCTATTATCAATTATTGCCAGGAGGCAACATGCTTTTTGTGATTTATATATGAGGAATATATTCATGTAATATATAAATGTTATAATCTATGAATGATTTAAAAGTACAAGAACCTAGGAGAGGTTATGATCAAGCTTTTGAAATACTTGAAGATCATAAGCAATGCTTGTGTAACATAGAGGTTATGAACTGTGAGGTCCAGTGGGACCAATATGCATAGAATAGTTTTGCATGGAGAGAAATTACCATGAATTCTAGCAAAAATTTCCTCATTTACTTTATGCTAATAGCAATTAAATAATGAATATGCTTTTACGTTGCATTTTGATACTTTATATCATCGAGGACGATGAATCTTTAGGGGAAGGATATGTTACATCCCTATTTTCTAAATTGCTATACTTTTACTTTTTAGTTGGGCATAAGTAAATTTGTTGAGATGTTATAGACTTAAGACTGGATATGACATGGAATTGTATTGAATATCAATTATGAAATCATGGAAATGATTATGTTATGGTCGATTTAATAACTGTATTATAAGATTTGATTTATTAGTTGAATTTATCGAATAAAGATGCACTGATCTCTTATTGTTTGATGACAAGTGAAACAGGATTACAGGGTATCGACTCTCAGAGAGGAGAGAGAGAGTATCTTTCAAGAAGAGAGAGATAGACCTTGGATTACGAGTGGTCAATTTGCCAAACGAGTCTAGTGTTAAATGATAATGTGAACCAATGAGTCGTATGAGGTAAGTATTATCTTGCCAGTTTTCTTGCGAATCTAAATCGACAGGTAGTCGATATCCTGATTATCATTTAGTCAAGTCGATGGTGAGTCAACATAGTCATTTGCGAAGTAAACGTCATTGATGTAGAACGGTTGTTTTTATCTCCTTGAGTCACTTGAGGTTTTATTGTCGCCTCTTAGACGTTAAGACGTTCCCATCAAGTTGGATGATGCTGATATTGTCGTCATTTAACATCAATAGTTGAACCTATTTTGTGGAAGATATGTGGATCACGTCTCGTAGTTGAAAGATGCGAGAAGTCATTTTGTGCATCAAACGATTTAGAAAACTTGTGTTGCGTTACGCCCAATCCATCATGATTGTCATAAAACGCTTTGAGCATTTGTTGTAGTCTCTTTTCTTTGTGAAATTTGACGGACATCGAATTAGAAACCAAGGTGTGTTATATCTTGTTCTGTTGTAATATATGGGGGGAATATGCCAAAATTACATGAGTTATATTTATGTGATCGTGAGGTATTTCTTCATTCTAATTGGTCGTCAGTATCGATCTGAAGTTGTAGAGGGACACATAATAGTTCTTTTTATGATGTCTTTTCATTCGAATAACTCTTTTTATTTTCTAGTTTTAGACCACCAAATTATCGCTTTCGACCAAACTATTTTGCTAAGGTGGCAATCGTTGGTACTCGCGATCGGTTAAGAGTATGGAGGGATGTTTTAATTATTTAAAACTGCCACCTCGCAAGTTTTTGAGCCCCATTTATGTGTGTTATGGTGAATCCAATGGTTTTGTGGTCCTAATTTCATGTATAGTGGATGGGTTGTTATCCTATCCAACCGCCACCCTGCCATAGGAAACTCCATAATGAGGAGTGGTTGCAAAATTTAAGGAACCAACCTTGCATGCAATAAGAATCTCCATCTTTATAGACATGGTGGACGGTTTTGCCAAGGGGTGACTTTCCATCACCGGGGGCAGTCGAGTAGGTGGTTATTTCGGTTGAGAAGAAAGTGTTTAGGTGAGTAAAATGCCACTTATCTTCATTGACGTGGGGCAAGAGTATTTCTGTTGCTTGGAAACTGGAAACGAGGAGAAAAAGGCGATAGAACCTTCTTCGCTGTGCGGTGGGGGCAGAGCATGAGTTTTTTAGGTGGTGAAGATACTAAAAACTGGAGGAGGACATGGGTAGGAAGGTGTGCCAAGGAGATTAACCGGTAGTTCAATACAGATGCTCTCCATCGATGTGGGGGAGGAAAAAGACAGTAGTTCGGTAGTTGTTGGGAGGAAAATGAAAGAGAAACCACAGAGAGGGGAGTCATTTTGCTTGGCTGTGCACGACTAGAAGAGAGTGAGGGTTTTAGAATTGGGAAACCCGTAGAAAAAGGGGATTGGATCTTTTTCACTATGGAGAAAAGGAGGAGTAGTGAGTGTATTAAAAACTAGAGGAAGCACATCTTACCAAAGGAGAACGTGGTTAGTTGGGTGCAGTAAGTCGATAAGACTGTGAAGGAAGTCTACGGAGGTCACCGAGAGCTTGGTGAGGACGGGCTGGCCATAGCAGTCTTCAAGCATCTGTCGATAGGTTTTTCAATCCCTTTCTATTGCAGTCTAAGATCATTATTGATGTCCCTCCTCTGCAATGATAATGTAATGGGCTTACAATGAACAGAATACGATAATGATGTTTTCTTACTGCAAGTTCTGTGTGAGGGTATTCTACATTGTTTAGGTATCATTATTGCCTTCTAAAGAGTTTGAACTCATGACTGTCTTCACAAGAAACAATAACCTTGCATATCATGAAAGAAAACATAATGATAGTAGAACTCAGTCATCAAATGTATACACTCGTATATTGATCAATGCATGAAGAAAAAGGTGAAATATAATTCTGCAAGAGGTCGACAATGACGTATGTTTAGAGAGGTTCCTTTATGACTATTTTATCAACTTAAAACTATTTTTTGTGCACGTGAAATGATAGCTTAATAGTGAGAAACCACATTGCTCCACATGCATGCTGTGTAGGAGTTTGAAACCTCAGATTTAAAGCATGTTTTAACATAGACTTTAGTTTGTTTGACAGCCGAAGATGTAGTTGTAACTGGCTATGGTGTCGGGAGTTAAAAACCAAGGGAAGACAAGGATTTAAAACACCTCTCAGGTCAAATAGATAAAGATTTGAAAACAAGACATGGAACGTAGACGAATGTAACTAGCAAGTGTCTTATTCATTTTATACCTTTAGTTAGAGGTCGACAATGTGTTTGGTCATCTCTAATGTTGAAAGAATGGTTCCAAATCCTTTATTATCTTATAGACGACTCTTACCTCATTGAACCATGTGAAACCATTTGACTTGGAAGGAGTAGAGTTAAGTATTAGTATTGGTTAAAAATCGTCATGATTTTGTAATGAAAAGATAAGGGTGAGAATCCCGCATTTTGAGTCAAATATAAGCTGCATGCGATGATTCTTGTGTCGCTATTACCTTGTAGACCCTTATGAGTCTAAAACTTTAAATTTCGGACACACGGGAAATTATATTATATAATTGAGTATGTTGTATAAACATATGGGAATTGAATAGACACGTAGAGACCACTTAGGAGTGGATATTTATAAATGATGTTCTATATTATTATGGGATTATGAATTGCATTACAAATTCTATCCATATAATCAATGAAATAGAAAACCCATTGTACATCGTGTGAACGGACATGAATCCATAAACTCGGGAATAGAGTAAACCTTTGTGCCGTGCACTAATGCATGAGGAATTCAATTACCTTGAGGGTATCGAGGATGTTTTTATAGAGCTTATAAGTGGCAAACTCATTTCGTGAGTAGACATTAATGTGACGTGAATGCTAACCTTAGTAAATGCTCATATCTATCTTGATGGAAAGAGATTTGTTACTAGTCAACAAAGATTAACCTTAGGTGGGGAAAACTCCTTGTTGAGTTACAAGTCGAATTGATTTACAAGCCGTGAGCCTCAGGTTTTGCAAACATGCAAGAGGTACCATTAAATGGTTAAGTCAAACATTAATTCATTATACCTTTTTATCACAACTTCTCTAAGCTATTACTTGTCAACAAGGGGGATAAATCTCAACGTTGCAAAGATGCAAAGAAAGAAACCTTAGAATGGATAGCCAATCCATAATGATTACTAGAGCAATGACAGTGTCTTGTGAATTTACCTAAGTCAGAAAGACTAGGTTCGAGTTAGGCCAAACTCATCAGTTAAATCTAAATCCTAGAGATGGTAATTATTATATTAAGGCTTTGAGATCATTATTTAGTTCGTGATTGAAGGGTCTTGTGCCTTGACTATGTGTAATAAGTCTTACTTGCAAGAAGGGAAATTAGTTTCCAAGACCATATTGTTTAACCTAGGTAAGGTTATCATCTTAGTCGTAATTAGTCTATCTATATTTATTATGAGTCAATAAGTCATGGACCTCAGGAATTGTGATGAAGCAATGAGAGTCCTCATAAAGAAAGAAAATTGAACAGGTCTATGGATTTTAGATAGTGTAAGAAAACATGTATGGGTCGGGAAGACTCAATTGTTCAAACATCATACTTCTTAAGTTAAACAAAGATGACCAAGTCAAACTGTAGGAATATGATAGTATCTATGTTGAGTTGGAGTGGGTGAACAATACGACATCGTTCTTTGTGAACGTCAATTTATATTGAAACTATGGCCATAGTAATGCATATGTCTCTGCATGCATTGTCGGTTCACTGTAACTAGATTGCACATCCTATCAGGAATCATACTTAGCTAGAGGGTATCTAGGGTTGTATGATAGATAGAGTTGTGTAAGATACAACACTATGTACTTAGAAAGGCAAATTACCACTGGTCTCCTTGGTCTATACTTCTCGTGAAGGGAAGGGCCACTTCCGGTTAGGAAGGAGTACGGGAGACTGACGGTCTGTGGTTGGAGGTAAATCACTGGAAAGATACTCTCTCTCTCTCTCTCTCTAGCAGAAGACATGCCAAGGCTTGCGATAAAGATGTTAGATTTTCGGATGCAGTATATCTCTTAGACTTGTGTTTATTGAGACTAAGTAAAATATTATCTGTTTCAGGTATTTATAATTAATTTATTTTTGTAAAAATTGTACTTGAGAAAGTCAATATGGTTTATTGAATTTGTAATGAGATATCTTGTAATTGTAGTTACTCATCTTTATGTTGAATAAAAGAAAAATTTTCTCTATCTCATTTTTTTACCTTGTAAAGTTACTTTATGGTGAAATTTTTGGTTTTTACTATGTTTCTAGAACGTGGATGTTACAATATATAATAGTTGATTTGTTTGATAATAGAGCTAGTGTGGCTAAGAACCAGGGTAATATTCCCACTATTAGTTTGTAGACTCCTATGCGGCCTCCTTTGTTTTCAACCATTGATAATGCCCAACCACATTCAAACTCTTTGTTTGGTAATACACAATCTTCCATGGTGTCAATGTTGCCAATAGACATATCAAATCAAACGCTGCCTTCCCATACACAGTCCCTTGTTCCCACTCTGCCTTAGGCAATTTGTCCTCCAACATAGCCTCCCTCACTGCCCATGCAGCCTTTAATTGGTTAAGCACTGCCAGCTAATACAACACTACCCTCATATAAGAGTCTGCTACCTCTAACCACACTGCAGCCTTCTATAGTCACTTCGCTACCTGCTCTTACACATCATACTCTAAACTCACAATTGTTTGAGGTTTCTTCTACTGTTGAAATGCCATCATCAGCTCCTACACAGCCTTCTCTAACCCAAACGCAGCCCTCACTACATTCAACACTGCCTTCCTCGAGTCACATGCAGCAATTGGTTGGTCAACCGTAGCCTATGAATGATAATCTGCCTTGTATTGGTACTTTGTAGCCTGGAAATTATGGTAATATGGCACCTAGCATAGGAATTATACCACATTCTTCACACAGGTAGGTGATTAGAGGTGATCTGTAGAGTCTTTTGATTGAACAGAGCACTATAGGTGCATAGGAAACTCTTGATATGCAACATGACATAGAAAACATTCAAAATCACTTACATAAAATGACTTTGGAAGACTCAAATTTGTAACAAGAGGGTCCTTAATTAAGGAGGTCTACCCGGGAGAGGAGATGACCCTCCAAATTCTCAGATTATGAATTGTTGTATTCAGAGGAAGCAGATCCTAAATTATTGATTTCTGATCAACCTGAACCAGCTACCTATAAATAGGCTTGCAAAGCAGTTGACTCTTCGAAATGGAAAGAGGCGATGCAAGATGAAATGAGTTCATTGCAGGCTAATAACACTTGGGATTTAGTGCCACTTTTGCCTAATCGAAGACCCTTGAAGAATCGTTGGGTATACAAGTTGAAAGAGGAAGATGGGGGCAACAAGCACTATCATGCTAGACTGGTTGTCAAAGGGTATGATCAACAGAGAGGCATAGATTTTATTGAGATTTTCTCACCAGTTGTGAGAATGACCACAATCTGAGTAGTTTTAGGTTTGGTTGCAGTTTAGGATCTTGAACTTAATCAATTGGATGTCAAGATAATGTTTTTACATGGTGACGTTGATGAAGAACTGCACATGGAACAGCCGAAAGGATTTAAAAAATAAGGACTAGAACATCTTTACTGCAGGTTAAAGTGCAGCTTGTATGGGCTAAAGCAAGCCCCGTGCCAATGGTATATCAAGTTTGATCACTTTATGACTGAGAAAAATGTCTTGAGATGTGAATCAGATCCTTGTGTCTATTATAAGAGACTTCCTAATGGTGAGTTTGTCATTCTCTTGCTCTACGTTGATGACATGTTGGTAGCCGGCACAAGTATGAGGATTGTTTCTAAATTGAAGTTACAATTAGCTAAGAGATTTGCTATGAAAGACTTAGGCCCAGCCAAGAAGATTCTTGGAATGACCATCACTAGGGATAGACAAAAGAAGGAGATCATGTTGTCACAAAAGGCATACATTGACAAGGTTGTAGACAGATTTAGTATGGCTGATACGAAGGTTGTTTCTACTCCTCTTGCTGCCCATTTTTGTTTATCTTCTTATTTGTGTCCAAAGACACAAGAGGATAAAGTGTTTATGCAAGGTGTTCCTTATACATCAGCTATTAGTAGCATTATGTATGCTATGGTCTCCACTCATCCCAATATTGCTCATGTAGTGGGAGTTGTGAGCAGGTTCATGAGCAATCCTGGTAAGCCTCATTGGGAAGCCGTCAAATAGATATTAAGGTATCTTGAAGGTACTTCTGATTATGCTTTGTGTTTTGGTGGCAATAAGGTACAGCTGTAAGGTTTCACTGATTCTGATCTTGCCGGAGATTTAGATAAACAAAGATCTACTACTAGCTATGTTTTTATGTTTGCTGGAGCTGCCATTAGTTGGGTCTCAAGGTTACAACATTCTGTTGCTCTTTCTTCTACCGAATCTGAGTACATAGCTCTTTCCGAAGGTGCTAGGGAGATGCTTTTGTTACAGCAATTGTTTAGTGACTTGAGATGTCAACAAAGTGAGTATGTTATGTTTTGTGATAGTCGCAGTGCCATTTTTATGGCTCACAATCATTCATCTCAACATCGTTCTGAACATATCGACATACATGCTCATTTCATTCATCATCTGGTTGAAGAGGGCAAGTTACAAGTTGTACAAATTGACACAAAGGTCAATTTGGCAGACATTTTCACCAAGGTTATTCCCAAAGAGAAGTTCGAATGTGCCAGGACTTCTCTTGGTCTGGTTAAGAAGAAGTGACTAAAATTTTAGAGCAGGGGAATGATTGGCGAGTTGCAGCATCCGTTGACCTTCAAGTGAGAGATTGTAAGGAAATGAAGACCAACGGACACATTATTTTCCCGCTAATTGCTTGTCTATTCATATTCCTTGTGTGATGTATGATGAAGCATTATATATGCTAGACATCTCATTGTAAAACTCAATTTCATTATCAATAATAATTCATCTGCTCGGTGTGGATGCAGCCAAGTTTGGTGAACCACGATAAATATGGTGTCTCTTTCATTTTTGCTTTCTAATTAATCTGTGCACTGTTTATTACTTTTTTCTGCAATTGAGTTGTGCTTCCAGTCTTAACAACCAGAGCCACCATGCATGGCAAGAAGCCATGGGTAGTTGGCAACCACTTTTTGAAAAGAGATAAAACTCTCTTTTTTGCACTATGTACTGGATATAAAAAACCCGAGTAGGAGGAGGCTCGAGACAACAACAAGAATATTTTCTTTTAGTTTTCATTAGCTAGAAAGTGTAATCAGTAGTTCCTGGTTGTAATATTCATGTGCAAGAAAGAGTGGTGTCTATTAGAGTAGAAGCTCCCGTGCCATCAATATCTACAGTAAAGTCACTATCCTTTGATTCAAATCATGTTCTCTTTATACTAGTTACTTGCATAGTTTATTTACCATGTTCATGCAAATGTATCAGTTCTAGTTGTAAAGAGTGCATTATGAATTTGGGACTGTGGATACCAATTTTTGAAGAGACTGATAGTTTTATGGTCTCTTTGTATCTCCGTATAAGGTTGAAGGTTTTATACTCTTCTTTTATCATGTGCTTAGGCCATTAGAAGGCCGATAACCTTGAAAGGCCGAGAGCCTTGCTCTCGAGCATGGAGTCTTTAGTCTCTAATGATCTCTGTTGAAGACCAATACCTTGTGTTTCTTATACAGTTTGTTATTTTTCAACAAGATGTATGGCAGCCTTGTGAGTAGGCCAAAAGGCAGCTTGCTTATGTTATTGTATAGTTAACTTTTTCTTATGGTCTTACATGTGCTCAAAGTCCATATAAAGGTCGTTATTCTAAGGCCGAGAGACTTGCTCTCAAAACATGTAAACATTCATGGCCCAGGCTAATAAGTAGAGATTGATGCCTATACGTTTATGCTCATGTTGTGATAGGATGATACATCGCTATAATGTTCCTGCTGCACAAGACGATCATACGTTATGCTTCTTTGTGTGAAACAAGAGATCTCTACATATGCCTATTACAGGCTGAATTCATGCATAAACCATGTTGTTTGTAAAGGACATATAAGCCAAGAACTAAGTCCTTACTCAAGCGTTATGATAATGGTTGAAAGCCATGAAAGGCCACACCTTCTAAATCAATAATGCATGTATCTTACCATCTATAGTTGCAGGTGTCCTTATTCTTGATTTGTATATGCATGCAAGTCTTGCTCCATTTTTTTGCTTCAAAGTTTGCTCTTTTCTTTCCTACAATCTATGACTCAATTGCCCATTAGAGTGGGCACTAGTATAACTGGTAAGAGGTAAAAACCTTTTCAATCTAATGGTTTTTTGTTCTTATTAGTTAATGAGTAGTTAAATGGATAAACTATTAGAAGATCATGAAAGTGTGTTTTCCCTATTTCGTATGTGTATGAATGTCACATGTTTTAATTCTAAGAGATATGTATATTGTTGTCATATTTTTTACATGTACACTTGAGTGTATTATCAACTAAATCAGAGGCTTTATTAGCAGTTAGTATGTCCTAAAATCAGTCATAGAATTTTGGGTTTATCATGCATTTGGGTATAGAAACTAATTGGTTCAATCACGTCATTTCATTTCTATTTAATTATCTTGTTAAGATGATCTCTAGGAATACCCTCTTATGTCTAATTGAGCCCAAAGTGAAAGAGAGCTTGCCCACTCTCAGGAATCAACCCATTTGTGCCACTACCTAATCATAGGTCCCACACGTTAGCCTTTGATGAAACTCCTCTACCTTAGGGTTTGGTGGTAGTCTTTAGCATTAGTGTAGATACATGTTTGAAAGCCAACATGACATATATAAATTTTAATGTTGCATTCTATGATATGTACTACCTAGAAAAAATTAGAAGCATAAAGGAACTAGTTAGCTCAATGGATTTTTTTTGGACATTGATGATATTGCTAGTGATGTAGACTTCACCATATAAAAAGTAGATTTTGGCTTTAAGGTTCAATAAAATTCCCAATCTATAACTATAAATTCTTTGAATAGGCAATGTATCTTGATACATTTTCTAAAGTATTGCAAATATCTTATGATTAGAAAAATATCAAGGCATTTGTAAATAGCTTGACAAACCATTAGATTTAGGTTGATGAGATGTTGATGAATGTTAGTAATAATCAAAATTCAATATTTATAAGATAAATGTTAGAGTGTTGTGTTTATCCTAACCCACACCTAGGCTTAAGTCACACTTAGTGGCTAAGTCTAACTTAACCTTGACATTAAAGGTTAAGTTCACTTTTGAGGTTAGTCAATTTTTTGTCTCACCACATGTGCTCACGTGAGGTTAGTCATATTGACACTTCACCTCATTAGAGGTTGGAGATATTCTCTCCTCACCTTATGGGAGGTTGGAGACATTTGTCCATCACCCTCCACTTGTGCACACATGTGTTCATCACATAGAGGGTTATTCATAGTTGGTTCTCTCCTTCTCACCTCCTTCTCCTTGCCTATATATGCAAGGCTCTTTGTACATTTTCATCAACTCCTAGTGTAATCTCTTGATTATACATTTTGGCTTTTATGTTCTTATGCTTTGTAGAAGTCCATCTTAGTTCTGATTTGCTGATCTTGGCTAATTCTGACATGGTATCATAGCAATGCAAGTGAAATGCTTATTATTTTAAGCTAATTTATGCATCTAGCCATTTCAAGAGTTCAAATTTTTTATGTTTTCTCTGTACTGAAATCAATTCTGTACAGAAAAGTTATTAAAAATAAAAAAAATTAGCAGAGGGCCTTTCAACGCTCTGCTCTTCTACCCATTTTGGGTAAAATCAATATTTTTTTGGTTTGATATTGGTCTGTTTGCATTTTGTTTGTAGTTTTGGGTGAAATTTTGAAGGAAGAGCTCATTTTCTAGCCTCTCGACCTACCAAGATCATCTGGACTCGTATTATTCATCTTTTTCCAGTATGCTGGTATGTGGGTTGCACCCATTTTTCTCCACTTTTGGGTGAATTTTGGCCTGATGGCCTCTCTATGGTCAGTTTATTGGCCACTTTAGCCTAATTTCAGGTGAGCTCAAGGGTTCATGTGGTGAGGAAACTACGTATGGTGTATTTAGTGTATGGTGAGGAAGCTGCTCTACTTATTTTCATCACCATCGGTTGTCCAACGGTCATCCTTAGGCATTTGTTTTGGCTCTAGTCTTTGGAGTCACTCACCTCCATAGTAGTTGCTAGTATTTAGGGCCTACACAAAGACTTTGTGCTTCATTGAGCTCTCCTCCAGCAAGGAAAATGACCTACCTACATTTTTTGGGCCTTCCATAGGCTCCTCTAGCTACCTTGATCTACAACAACTTTTGACTAGGTATTTTACCTCTACATCGGCCACCTAAGAGTCTTGTTGGGACTTCTTCACTCATTGCTTGCTATTTCCAGGGTTTTTACCTTCATTGCACGCTAAGGTCATGGATTCATCACATTGGATCCATACTGCAGTCTCACAGTCCTATTTGGACTCATACTCCCTAGTCTTATGGTACACTCAGGCTTTTTATTGGCCTCATTACCTTTTGAGACCTAGTCTCTAGCTCCACTTATTGTCATTCAGGTTATGGTCGATAGCTTTGGCTTAGTCAAGTTAGTCACTCTTATAAAATTTTATGTAAGCTATTAAATGTAAACATATATGTTAGCATCTCTATGGTGGTCACTATCATGTATGGTTTATTAAAACCATTAGTAGCATTGTTAAACATTCATTGTAACATAACATAGCAATGTATGCTATATGTTATGATTTTGAGAGGCAGTTTATTCATGCTTGTTGATGTTGGAGGAGTAGCATCGGGCTCCCACTTCCAGCCAACTTCTTGCATTATTTTGGAGACATGATTTTTTGGTGGAGGCCGATAGGGAGATTGAAGAGATGCGTCTCTACACTCTCACTTGTACATATAATGATTCCTCATTGTTCAAGACACACATTCAAACATATTCAATTATAAGTATAATTCACAAGGCAGAGCAGACTTGTAAGGAGCAGATCAAGTTATTTCAAGAGCAAATCAGATTTATCAAGTGTGAACTTATTCATTGTGCTTCAAGAAGTGAAGCCATACTTGTAGGCCTTGGATTTGGCCATTGTAAAGCAGATTGCTATTCTTTTTCATTCAATATATAAGAGATATATTGTTGCTGGGTTTTTTCCCCTCAAGTTGGAGGGTTTTCCTAGGGTATCTTGTTGTGTTCATTGTTCATTGGGCTACATTTTTCTGATTGCTTCAATTTTGATCATAAAAATTAACATGGTATCAGAGCAGGTTTGAAGAAGATCATGATCAGATTTGTCATTGCAGCAATACTCTCTATTGTTCTTTATATCTCTTGGCTATCCCTATTTTAGTCAAGATGGTGAACGGTCTTAAAATTGAGGATAGACTCGAAGGAGCATCCAACTTCACATCATGGATGTTTAGAATCATGCTCACCTTGGAAGAAAATGACTTGGCCAAGTTTGTGGAAACCAAAGTTCCCGAACCATCAGAGGAAGAAGAGAAGTTGCGGTGGAAAAGGAAAGACATCAAGGTGAAGAAAATATTGGTTGACTCTGTTAAAGATCATATTGTTCCGATTGTCTCCAAGTTGAAGATGGCAAGGGACATGTTTAAAACCTTGGAGGAGATGTATGAAATCAACAACACCAGTTGGGCTCTTGCACTGAAGAAATAACTACATCATGTGAAAATGGTGAAAAGAGAAATGGTTATTGCTTACTTTATGAAGATTTCAGAATTAAGAAATCAGCTCTCTACAATTGGTCATGTAGTTGATGACAAAGACTTGACCATGCTTGGTCTCAATGACCTTCCTTCATCATGGGAATCCTACATTCAAGGAATCAGTGCAAGATCAAAACTTCCCAAGTTTGATCGATTGAGGGTAGATTCCATTCAAGAGGAGTCTAGATTGGCCACTAGAGGAATTGGTCAAAGCTCTACCAATGAAGACATTCACGTTCTTGCCTCTCAATCATCTAAGAAGAAAAGCCAGAATAGGAAGAAAGGATTCTTCAAGAGGAACAAAGATAATGGAACTGATGGTGCTCCCCCTTTCAAGAAGAAGAGGGACCTCTCCAAAATCCAATGCTTTAGGTGTGACAAGTATGGTCACATTGCCAAGCATTGTCCATCGAAGCCTAAGCAATAGGCCACCATTGTTGATGTTGATGATGCCTCTCCTCAGAAGGAATCATGTGAATATTTGTTCTATTCAGCTTTATCAAGCAATGTACCTACTGACACCAACACTTGGTTAATTGATAGTGGTGCATCTCGACACATCACTGGTTTTAAGGAGCATTTATTAAACCTGATGGAGAGAAATTCTAGTGAACAAGTTATCATTGGAGATGATGCTAGCTATTCGGTGAAAGGGATTGGGATCTCTACTCTCCACTTGAATTCTAGCATTACTCTAAGGTTAAGTGATGTTCTCTATGTTCTAGGCATCAAACGAAATCCGGTTTCCATTTCAGCCTTGGAAGACAAGGGATACCAAGTTGCCTTCTTCGAAGGCAAAGTTCTTGTGTGGATGAAGAATTCCAACTTCAAAACTACTCGAGTAATTGGAGTTAGACATGAAAGCCTCTATAGGTTAATCACTTGTCCACTTTAGGCATTAGTACATGATTCTTCAAGCTTGTGTGATCTTTGGCATCGAAGATTGGCTCACCTACACTTTCGAGCTCTACCTATCATGGAGAAGATGGTCATAGGTCTTCCAAAATTCAACCAGGAGCATGAAGGTACCTGTAAAGGTTGTGCCATGGGTACGAATACTAAAAGTCCATTTCATAGTAGAGAAAGTAGATCTAAATGTATTCTAGATCTGATTCATTCTGATTTATGTGGTCCAATGTCTGTTGCTTCTTTGAGTGGTTTCTTGTATTACATTATTTTTATTGATGACCACTCTAGAAAGACTTGGATTTATTTCTTGAAATCTAAAGAATCTAAAGAAGTACTTGAGAGGTTCAAAGAGTTTAAAGCTCAGGTAGAGAACTTATCTGGGAAGAGGATCAAAGTTCTGAGATCTGACAACAGAGGGGAGTACACCTCTGAAGGATTTCGTAACTTTTGCATTGAAGCATGGATTAAGAGGGAGTTTTGTGTCCCTTACAACCCTCAACAGAATGGTGTTGCAGAAAGGAAGAACAGATCTATTGTAGAAGCTGCCAAAGCTATGATTCATGACCAAGATATGCAAATCTTCCTTTGGGCTGAAGCATCTAAGACAGCTGTTTATGTTCAGAATAGAAGCCCTCACCGCATTTTAGAGAACATGACTCCCGAAGAAGCTTTTACAAGGGTGAAGCTGGAAGTAAGTCATTTGAGGATCTTTGGTTGTCTAGTGTATGTTCATATACCAAAAGATAAAAGGACAAAGTTGGATCCATCTGGCAAGAAGGGAATATTTGTAGGCTATAGTGAGACTTCAAAAGCCTATAGAATTTACATTCCAGGTCAGAAGTTGATTGAGATCAGTAGGGATGTTACATTTGAAGAGGATGTTTCATTCAAAAGATCTAAGAGCATTCATATGGATATAGATAATGAAGACCAAGAGTCTCCTCAGGATATGGAAGTTGACCATACCCCTGAGAATCAGAGGGAGGCTTTTGATTCAAAAGAAGATGATGATCTAGTTGAGCCTTTGGAAGCAACTGATGGACCTAGTGATATTGTTGTAGTACGAAAAAGGCCTCGGTGGACTCGAGAAAACATGCAAGAGGCAGGAAAATATGCAGCTCCCCGAAGATCTCTTAGAGAAAGCAAGAGACCTCATAAGTTCTCAGATTATGTGTTATTAATGAGCCAAATTATTGAGTCTGAGGCTTCTAGTGTTGAGGAAGCTACTAGTAAGCAAGTATGGAGAGATGCTATGGCTGAAGAGTATCAATCCATCCTCAAGAATGATGTTTGGGATATCATACCTAGACCTGAAGGAAAATCTATTGTTTCTTCTAAGTGGCTCTTCAAGATCAAGCATGTGGTTGATGGAAGCATTGAGAAGTACAAGGCTAGGTTTGTGGCTAGAGGATTCTCTCAGAAAGAGGGAGTAGATTATGAGGAAACCTTTGCTCCAGTTGCTCATTATACATCCGTCAGAACCATCATTGCTATTGTAGCATTTAAAGGATGGAAAATAAACCATATGGATGTGAAGACAACATTTCTAAATGGTGTAATCAAGGAAGAGGTATATATTGAGCAACCTAATGGCTCTGAGGTTCATGGGAAGGAGTCTCATGTTTGCAAGCTAAAGAAGGCTTTGTATGGCCTTAAGCAGGCTCCTCGTGCTTGGTACGAAAGAATTGATCGATACTTGATGAGCTTGGGGTTCTCCAAGAATGATACTGATTCAAACCTATACTTCAAGGTAATTGATGGCGAAGTATTAATCTTGGTTCTCTATGTTGATGATCTACTTATTACCTAAGAAGATCACCTCATTTTCAAATGTAAGAAGGAGTTAGCTTTAGAATTTGAAATGAAGGATCTTGGTCTCTTACATTACTTCCTTGGTTTAGAAGTATGGCAAAAACCAGATGAGATCATTCTAATTCAAGGGAAGTATACTATTGACATCTTGAAGAGATTTGCTATGATGGATTGCAAACCGATGTCTACACCGATGGAGACAAATTTGTTGAAGTCAAAAGAGGCTGCAGCTAGTTCAGATCTAGTGGATCCTAGCATGTACAAACAAATGATTGGATCATTGATGTATCTAGTTAATACTAGACTAGATATTTGCTATGCAGTGAGTGCACTTAGTCAGTTCATGTGTGAACCAAGGCAAATACATCTAGTTCCAGTGAAGCATATCCTAAGATACTTGCATGGCACAGTTGGGTATGACTTGAGATATTCTTCTGGTGTAGACTTGAAGCTGCATGGATATACTAATTCTAATTGGGCAGGGTGTGTCACTGATCGGAAGAGCACCTTTGGATGTTGCTTCAGTTTGGGATCTGCTATGATTTCCTAGTGCAGCAGGAAGCAGTCATCTGTAGCATTGAGTACAACAGAGCCAAAGTATATTGCAGCTTGTATGGCAGCTCAGGAAGCAGTATGGCTTCGTAAGCTCCTTGTAGGATTGTTTGGACAATCAATGGAGCCTACTATCATTCATTGTCATAACCAGAGCTATGTGAAGCTTTCTGTCAATTCAGTGTTTCATGACAGAACCAAGCATGTTGAGATCAAATACCATTATATTAGAGATATGGTATTGAGGAAAGCTATAGAGTTGAGGTATATCAGCACTGATGAGTAGATGGCAGACATTCTCACCAAGCCTCTCTCCAAGTTAAAGTTTGTGTACTTTCAAGATAAGCTTGGTATAGTGGAGAATATAGCCTTAACTGAGAAAGAGACTCAGTATCAGTGATCCTCTATAACGAGTTCTTCTCTGTGAGAGAAGTTTGAGGTGAAATCCCTTGATTCCACCCTCTGGGAGAGCCATGGTGGATGTCATGTAAGTGATGAACACTTGTACATACTATACATTGTTGTAGCCATTATGGTTGATATCATATTGAGGTGATATCTGATATCACAATGTGGTGGTATCTTTCTTTTCACATATGAGTAGCCATTTTGGTTGACATCACGATGAGGTGATATGTCTTAATCAGCTGGAAGTATCCTCCCTAGCTGAGAGGGAGTGTTGATGCTGGAGAAGCAGTGTCAGGCTCCCACTTCCAGCCAACTTCTTGCATTATTTTGGAGACATGATTTTTTGGTGGAGGCCGACAGGGAGATTGAAGAGATGCATCTCTTCACTCTCACTTGTATATATAATGATTCCTCATTGTTCAAGACACACATTCAAACATATTCAATTATAAGTATAATTCACAAGGCAGAGAAGACTTCTAAGGAGCAGATCAAGTTATTTCAAGAGCAAATCAGATTTATCAAGTGTGAATTTATTCATTGTGCTTCAAGAAGTGAATCCATACCTGTAGGCCTTGGATTTGGCCATTATAAAGCAGATTGTTATTCTTTTTCATTCAATATATAAGAGATATATTGTTGCTAGGTATTTTCCCCTCAAGTTGGAGGGTTTTCCTAGGGTATCTTGTTGTGTTCATTGTTCATTGGGCTGCATATTTTTTATTGCTTCAATTCTGATCATAAAAATTAACAATGCTAAGTAAGATTAGTGGAGGAAACTAGTATTTGAGGTATCTAAGTGATTTTTCAAAGTCACAATTTGATGTTAACATATAAAGTTGATATAAATTTTGCATTTACTTGCAAACATATAAAGTTAACATATCAATTGCCCATCGAAGACGAAGGGTGAGGCCCAGGTTGGCAAGAGGCTAATTCCCCCTCAAATTCAAACCATTTGTGTTCTTCATTTCACCCTAATTCCAATGAGTGGTTGGAAGGCTATTTTCACCTCTCCAATAGGCATTATTTTTTACTTTTTCAGTGTAATTTATTAAATTTGACCATATTTTTTGAGAACTTGTTTATGTAATAACTAATAAACAGTAAATGCTTTATTCATTCGATGATGAAAAAGATGCAAGACACAGTTAAATAGGTATAGCGTATCCATTAGACAGTTAAAATTGAAGATAGTTATAACTAAAACTAGAACCAACCAAACAACTGAACAATGTAAAATGCTAACATTCCCCCCCTTATTACATTGTTCCTGCAATAGTACCAAGTGACCCCCCCCTTAATGCTAAAATACTCAACAAAGTTGATTACATAGTATGAATACATATTTTATAGAAGATCTTCTCCCAAAGAACAAATACTAAACCAAGCAGGGCTCCATCATGTTGTCTCATCTACCCTTGGAAAGGTGTAGCTTCGAGCTGTGTTCTTGAGCTCTTTAGCCCCAAGCTCTCAAATCACAAAGTCAAGAATCATTCAACAATGAACCCTAAGAGATACGACAGATCTCTGTTATTGTCTAGTGACCGCGAAAGGGTATAATTCTTGATCATATACTCTTTGAAACTCATTGGACAACAATCCATATTGAGCTTAACACCAAATCCCAAACCTGTCTCCAAAACAAAATCTTCACAAAACATACATTCTTCAAATCTGTCAGCTCCATCAACATCAACAAAGAAAAATAAAACAACCAAAACTAAAAATGCTTCTCATGCAAAGTATCATCTCAAAGCGAGAAGCTAACTTGAGATGATGGTAAATCCTCCATCCTTCGATGCCGCCTGCCTCCAATATGACCCTGCTTAAAGGGTATATCCATAGAAATTAATAGCACCATCTGGTGGATCCTGATCCTCAATATCTGGTGGATCGTTATCATCTTCAATGCAAGAAAGATTTCCTTCATTTTTAAGCTTTCCTTTAAGAACATCACTAGCTCGAGTTCTACAATCCTAGCTATGTGATTGTTTTTCTTACAATAAAAACATTTGATTCTCTCTAATCTCTTGTAATTGCTTCTTGAAAATAATACTTTCTCATGAGGATCATCTTCTGAATCTTCTATTCTTCTCTTCTCTTATGATAAAAGAGAAGAAATCATACCTTCTAGAGTTTGTGAAGGTATTTGACTAAGTGTAAAAACAACATTGTTGTATTTTGAAGGCAAGCTATTTAATATGATGGCCCTAGCATCATCATCATCTACTGTAACCTTAACCTCTGCTAGTTGTCTACTGAGAGACTGTAAGTTACTTATATGATTTGACATTGTTATTCCATCTTCCATCTTAAATCTAAATAATTGAAGTTTTAGAGAAAACTTTGCATTAATGGCTTTTGCTCCAAACAACTTATTCAAATTATCTCAAATTTTGGTTGATGATTTATCCAAATCAATGTGATGCAATTCAATGTCAGAAAGAGCAAGACCAATTATAGCCTTGGCTTTATCATCTCTACTACTCCAATCTAATAACTTATTTGCATATGTAGGTGCTTTTTCCTTTCCACTTACTATTCCCCATAAATTTGTATTCATTAGTTGCATTTGAATTTTCATTCTCCAAGTATGAAAATTAAATCCATAGTATTTGTCTAATGGAATCTCCATCACAAAAAAAATATTCACAAAAGAAATAATGTGACAAAAAAAAATGCCTTATCAACAGCTTACTATGTTTTCCTTCATGATCTTCACAATTACACAAGGCTCTTTCCTCAAAATCCTATGACCTCTTTCCAATAGTTGGGCGGCTCAGATCAACAAGAAATAATGACGGGCTCTGATGAACTCCTCTTGGTGTCTCTTTTCCACTCAAAAATAACCCAACCACTAGAAATGAAGAATGAAATGCCTCTTTCTAAACATACTTACAACCATATTTGGAAATATGGACTGCAGATTTTAATAGATTTCAACACTTCATCTAATTTGCTATCTTCTGCCATGAAATAACTGCAAATTCTTCCTTTCAATGTTTTCTATCCTGCAACTTGGGCACTTCAACTCAAAATTTATCGGGCTCCTTATGCAATGCTATCAACAAGATGGTGGCATGCTTGCTGGAGTCAAATACATAATGCTGTTCAATCTTCCAATGTTCTTCCTCCTTACTGTTTGGCCTGCACCATCAGCAGAACTCCATCGCTATCTTGAAAACTCGCATCTTTCTCACCAAGGACAGCAGAACACCATCGCCAGTTTAAAGACTCGCATCTTTCTCACCAAGGCGGCTCTGATACCAATTAATAAATAGTAAATGCTTTTTTCATTCAATGATGAAAAAGATGCAAGACATAGTTAAATAGGTATAGCATATCCATCAGACAGTTAAAATTGAAGATAGTTAAAACTGAAACCGGAACCAACCGAACAACCGAATAATGTAAAATGCTAACTATAACTTTTGATTAGTAGCTTAGAATTGAGCATTTTTTTTTTTGCAAAAGTTCATGTTTTTACATTTCCCATGCATTGGTCAAATTTATTTTGTAAAACACACTAAGTTATAAAGTGCCAAAATCTGGGGGGGTCTCTCTTTCAGTAGTTTCGAGGGGGGGGGGACTTTTTTGCATTTGATCTTTTGCACATTATACCATGTCTACATGTTGCAAATTCAAGTGTACTTATTTTTGGAGCACTCAACATGGGGATGCACTCTGTCCTCATTTCTATCACATTGTCTTTTCAATGTTCTGTAGGACTGCAAAATCACCACTTGATGTTTCATTCAGGATGACTTTTAGTGATTCCTTGCATCAGAACATTGTCATCATTGTTCCAGATCCACCACATTGGGATGCATATCTACTAGACATCACATCATTGTTTGTAGAATCCCGCATTACAGATTTTGATAACACCATTAAGGACATTCGTCTTCTATTCGATGTTAGCTTCGATGAAGTTGCATCACCATTGTCTTTGAATACACTTGTTCATGCCTCACCTATTTTAGCTTATATAGTGACTGATTCTATAGATACTTATGAGTCTACATATCATACTTTGTCATCATCTAGTTTGACACCTTTTGCAGAAGTATTAGATTCACATAAGTTTAGTTTTCACCATACATCTATGGTCCCTGTTCTGAATCTTTGTCATACGACAACATTGGCTTGGAGATCATTGAGTATTCTTCAAAGACATCATGGGCATCATCTACGTCTTTGAATCATGTGCATAATTTAGAGACCTTCATGCTGCTTCTTGTATGTTCCTATCCGGAATGGGAAGATTCTTTGCACACTTATGTGGTTCAATTTCTTCCTAAGGGAAGAAATGTTGTTCAACATTAGTGGATCATCTTCAGTATCCAGTGTCAAGCATCTACCAACACTACAAGAGGTATTTTGAGGGGAGGCTGCATGGATTCTCTTCTCTTATCAGTTTTGGGAGGAAGCATTTCCTCACATGGAGTTCATCACTTCACAGTATTTGGGAGGGTCACATGACCTCTCTTCTCTCTCCTATGGGAGGAATATTTCATGTACTTATGTGTTAGAAGTAGTCCTTGGGAAGTTCTAAGTCCTCCATCTATCACTCTTCTTGTTCACTTGTAAATTTCTTTCATGCATCTTTTCTCTTTTGGAGAGGAGTTTTGTTCCCACTAGGTTTTCTCCTTTTCTCTATTTTTTGAGAAATTTTTTTATACATGGGTACCTAACATGGCCTAGTAGCTGAGACCCATCATCGTCTTTGTATTAGAGTGTTGGGTTTATCCTAACCCACACCTAGGCTTAAGTCACACTTAGTGGCTAAGTCTAAATTAACCTTGACATTAAAGGTTAAGTTCTCTTTTGAGGTTAGTCACTTTTTTATCTCACCACATGTGCTCACATGAGGTTATTCATTTTGACACTTCACCTCATTAGAGGTTGGAGATATTCTCTCCTCACCTTATGGGAGGTTGGAGACATTTGTCCATCACCCTCTACTTGTGCACACATGTGTTCATCACATAGAGGGTTAGTCATAGTTGGTTCTCTCCTTCTCACCTCCTTCTTCTTGCCTATATATGCAAGGATCTTTGTATATTTGCATCAACTCTTGGTCTAATCTCTTGATTATACATTTTGGCTTTTATGTGCTTCTGCTTTGTAGAAGTTCATCTTAGTTCTCATTTACTGATATTGGCTAATTCTGACAATAAATAATCATAAAGCAATGACTTCTCATGTTTCTTGAAAGTTATGAAAATTTAGAATATATAAGAAAGTTCAAAATTAGACAAGCTAAACACAATAGTTTAGATGAAAAATCCTCGATCATCACCTCATCTTCTAATATAAAAGTGGCACCATCAAAATAAAAACATGGTAGAATATCTCATAAAGAACCAAAATCATGGAGATATATTTGAGCAATTCCAAGTTTAGTCTATCAAAGAAAAAAGATTGGTTAAAACATATTCAAATTGATGAATAAACTAATAATCCTGTGTGTGTAAAAATACAATAAATAATAAAAGATGGAAAATAGTTCATTCTTAATGAACACATATATTCTAAATCTAAAGAAGAAAAACTAAAGAAAATATTAAGAGGAAATTTCTATTCCATAAACAACTATTTCAAAAAATGAATTAAGAGGGTCTCTTGATATAAACATAGAAGATGTTGTTGATGATGTACTAGGATGTGGGAAAATGAGATCAACAAATGCTAATTCATACATCCTAAAAGTTGATAAATATTAGATCTCTATGATTTCATCAAGACATGGCATGATTGTGTGCAAAATCTTGAGTCTACTCATATAGGATGGTCTACTGGAAAACATATCCATTATGTAGTTTTTTTTTTAAAAGGAAATCTCAAACATTGGTGGAAGGAATTGAAGGAAGAGGTCTTAGAAATATATACAATGGTATCAACCTTGTGTTTTTAGTGGATTTTATAAATTTAATTGATTTACAATTTTAGTGGTTTATTGTTTCAATGAAAGTTTTAAAATTTTACCATATTTAACTTCAAGTGATTTACAATGTTACAATTACAAGGCAAAATTCACATGGATTACAAATATACCTTGGCCCTTTCATCCTCATTTCTTTTTGTCCCTCAGGTGTGTTCCACCATTTCTATATCTTTTGCTTTAGGTTATCTTATCCTTGCATACTCTTAGCCTTTTATGTTTACATGTTAATCTAATATTCTTTTATGTATATGGTTGGACATGACTACACCTTTTATGATGTCTACTTTGTGCTTTCATGACTTATATTCTTTATGTTTCTCTCTCTTGTTTTCTCAGCATTGGGGGAAACTTTAAGGGCATCCTATTCCCCTCGTACTATATGAGATTATATGACTACATTCTCATGTGTTCATTAATTGTCACTTGATGTTGTTGATGAAACCTATTACATGACTATTGGGGTTTACATGATCATATCTTTATTTTCCTTTTCTCAAATTTTTCACATCCTTTATGTGCAATGAATTGGAGGGAACCTATATAATATCATTTATGCTCTTTGATAACTATGATTTCTATTATTGGCTCATAATCATAATGATTATTTTTGTTTCTAGACAAAGCCCTTTTTTGGTTAAGATGAAGTTATCTTTTCGTATTTGGGTATAGCAATATTATTCTTACATCTAGGAAAAGTCTTATTATTATTTCTATTTCTAGAAAGAGCCCTTATTTATATATATTAAGTGGATCCACTTTACCCTTTATTTTGATTTTCAGCTTTTATTTGTAGACAATTTTAATAGCTATGTTTATGGTTATTTTTTAATTCTTGATAGATACTACTCATTGGAAATTTTCTTCTATTCCCACAAGTTTCAAGATGGAGTACTCATGGTAAGGAGAATGTACCAAATTTGTTATAATTATCTCTATCCTTATATTCGAGTGTTTGAATAATTTATTTTCATGTTGAATCTTGATTACATATTTGATTTCACATTAATCTCTATAGTAGTTCACATGCAATTCAAAGTGAGAACAATTAATAGAATGGTGAAAATTGTATACTCTACAGTTTTCCCATTTATTTTGGATCCATTTTAATTGGGTTGTACCTAATGTAATGACTATCATACAAGCAACAAATTATAGCACAAACATTAGAAAATAAATTGATATGTAATTGATTCAATTTACACACATCCCTATGAACTAGTCCTAATTCTCATTTCAATAATTCCTTTAGCCATGTCAAATTCATGGGTGTGCAACTCCCAAATTGGTTCAAAAAGGACAAAATTGACCTCTAAACTTTTAAAATTAAAATTTAAATGTTGGCCCTTGCCTAATCCCTCCAATTAGCCATTGTAAGAAAAATTGAGGTAAAATTTTATAACTTGTGTGTTAGAGGGTTGTATTTAAGAACAAACGCTATCCATTATTAGGATCATCTAAGACATGGAAACAGAGTTGCACTATTTATTTTATTATCATAAGAGCATGACATCAACATTGCATCAACACTCTAGGCATGTTGCATGAGTGCTTGTTGTCTTTGAACTTTGTTTCATACTATTGACTTGACAATAAGGATTTGACCAAGGGGCCCCCATCTAGCAAGCTCCTCAATGATGTCTATATACATTACCATTTTTAGACACAAGTAATAAATATCAAGGCAATCAAATTCTAGATGACATAATTCGTGAAGTTCAAATCAATGTGTTGGCTTAACTTTCACACTAGTAAAATAATAATCTTCTTAGTTCTAACACATTTGTTTGATAGATCCTATTTTCTAACATATTGGCAAATCATTTGACACAACAAGATCAACATTAAACCTAAAGCTAACTGCTAAATACTTTTATTTATTTTATTTAAATTCCATGCATTTATTCACATGTGATTATCAATCCCAACTCCTTTATCTAGAGAATTCATTGCTTGTTTGCATTAATTTACCCAAAATATTTAGAAAGGTTATTTATTTTCATTTACAAATACATAGGTGCTTAACTTTATGATATGTTGGTATAATTAAATTTGGATTACTCTCTTAGATAAAGAGTGACCCGTGATTATAATAAACTTACAACCCAATTATGCTTACTCCATTTCCTCATGTTCTTTTTAAGTGTTCCCTTTGTGGGGAGTCTTTTGACTTAGCTCCCATGAGATAGGGGTATCTCTTCCCTCAAATTTAGCTAGGACTCATACTTGGCCTTGACCATTGGGGTATGTCACATTAGAAATGGAAACAATAACCAGCCCAATTTATTTAGTATAAACAACAATAACAAACTAGAGTCAATAGAGTCAATGAAATCAATGTAAATGTCACATTGAAGATTTGAAGCTAAATCTCTAACATAAGAACTCATTAACTTAATCAATTGAATTCAACCACTTTAACCACTTACGTCATTTCTTAATATCCATAAACTATTGCAATGTTAAACTATTATTTTTAATTCCATTTTTCTCACAAAATCATTCCACAATATTTTCTTTCAAAATTATTAAGCATTTAAATGGATTGATAAAACATTTCTTTATGGGTATTAACAAACAAAACAAGATAAAGCCCTTAAATTCAAGGCATTCGTGCATAAAGGCAAGATACAAAAAAAAGAAGACATTTAATTTTAAGTATAATAAATTCTGACCCAGTGACCAGTATTCAAATGTTGCCTAGCAACGGCAGGCTTCTTTGACTTTTTAAAAAATGGGAAACTATAATAAATACTGCCTAGTATTCGAATGTATGCCTGCAATGGGATGCTACTTTGACTATTGAAAAGATGGGAAATAGTGTTAAATATGTTGACCCGTAGTTGGTGGAAATCACGAGGAACTATTTCAGCTTCTTTTAGGTCAACATATTTACAATAATATCATTGTCTTTGTTTTTTTATGGAGTAGTTAGTTTTTGAAGAAGTGGCTTTGGACAACATCAGGAATACATGCAGACAAGCAAAGAAGCTGCATTACGTATATATACTTTTAGGTATAATAGTATATAATCAAACACTAATTTAACGATGGAATATAATTGTCGTGTCAAACAATTCGACATGCACCAAACAGTTTTGTCGTTAAAGACGAGGATTCAAAAATGTTATTTTAATAATCGAATATCTACTGTACATGGTATGGCAGAAGTCCAACTTGGCGAGTTAAGATTGTCTCTTTTATCATTTTTTAAAACCAGTTTTCAGAAATTCCTGCTCTCTCATCATCCACATTTATCAATTTCCACTTGCTTGCAAATGGAAATTGTTAAGCAGTTCTTCGATTAATCTAAAGCTCACCTCACTCTGAAGAATTATGGACATGTTTTCTACCATGAACATATGGTGGTTTCAAACTAACTAGCAACTATGGAAAGATTGCTTCAATCAATGCAATAAATCAATATGGAATATAAATCTAGGGGCTTATTTATTTTGTAAAGGAAGGTAGAGAGCGGATAATGACAAGCCCATCACAACTGTGATGTTATTAAATTCATTTCACTCCAACATTATAAATAATTTTTTACTGATTCAGTTGAAGGAGATTCACTTCAAGATACAGTTGAGGACTCTGTAGGTACTTGTATACTTATATAAGATTGATCTTGAGCAGCAGATTTGCTTAGACAGTCTATTCACCTTTAAGGAGTTTGATATTGCTTAAAGGATATGATTGATTCTAAAAGCCCTGGCATAGACAGTGTACCTACAGAATTTTACAAAATTATCTGGCCATTAAATAGGGAAGACTTCTATGAGGTTTAGAAAAAAGACTTAATAAAGGGTTAAGGGTTTCCTTGGTCCTCCTAGTAATTAAGGATTGACAAAGTTAATTAAAAAAGAAAAAAAACAATGTTTAAGATTAAATTACTCTTCTTAATATTTTTCTAAGATTTTACTTACAGCCATAGTTAAAAGAACTAGAGACGCTATTTAAGAAGATTTGAATAAATTGGTTTTTTAAGGAGGAAGGCCTATATTGAACAACTTGGTGCTTGCTTGTAAATAGTTGAATGTACTCAACAAATGGGGTAAAATAGCCTCCTAATCAAATTGGATTTTAATAAGGCATACAACAAAATAATATAGTTCCTCCTAAAAATATTTAAATGGTAAGGCTTTGGTCCTAGGCTCATTTCCCACATCAACTCCTCTTTGTTGATGCTAATGCCTACATAGTTAATAATGGTTGCATTACTCAACCTTTATCTCTTCAAAGGCCAATAAGACAAAGTCATCCCTTAGCCTCATTCCATTACGTTCTCATTGTTGATGCTCTTGGATACATACTAAAGCATGCTAAAAATTAGAATCTGATCAATGGCATTTCTCTATGTGGTAATAAAGTTGCTCTTAATTCTCACTTTGTTGATGATAGTTTCTATTCATTCAAAATTTTCAAGAAAAGTTAGAACAATACACTAGATGTTTTAAACTTATTTGCCTAGTGATCGAATCTCAATTCTCTCTTACTAAAACTAAATTTATACTAATTTCTACTAACCTACCACCTTTATGGATACCCCCACAATGAAAATTCATCAACTATAGTGAAATTTCAAGACATCCCCTTGGGGATAGGAGTCTCACTATTTGAAATGTAGAAGTGGTTTATAAATAAACTTAAAAACAAGATTCAATCTTGGTTAAGCAAATTTATTTGTATGATTGAATGCATTTAAATTGCCAACAAAATCCTTATTACTAGTAATAACTATATTTTATCATGTTGGCTTCCATAAAAAAGAAGCTAGAACCAATTAACTCAAATCATTAGAGGATTCCCTTGGAAAATGGGATAGCAAAAAAACCAACTAGTTTCTTCCTAACTATAGTATATCCAACCAAAAAGTAAATGCCCGGTTTAGGAGTAATTGATCCCTTAACCCAAGGGACCTACCTCATAGCTCAAGTTGGATAAAAAGAGCTCTTCAAGAATTTATAGCTTGAAAAGTGCTTATCAAGAACATATATGTTAGAGCCAAGGCCAAAAATGCTTGGAAAGAGGTTGGGTGGAAGGATAAAATCCTTATGGCATGCAATACCTCAAACCTCAAGATTCTAGATAGTTCTTATGTATATGGAAAACCTGGTAGTCAATGTCTCCTTTTCTTAAATGGGAAGGAAACTCACTTAGTCATGGACTAAATTTTTCTTCATTATCAATATAGTGGTGTAGGTTGATCTATGTCTAAATAATCAACTTCTAGCTCTTGGCAATCAATTGCATGTGAAAACACCTGAAATCACCTCCCATCATTTCTATCATCACCAATCTCATCCCTCAATCATTCCTCAAAAATTAATTAAATAAAATTTATGTATGAATTTAATTATTCTAATTTTTCTATGAACATTAGTTAAATATTATTTAATTAATAAATTGGTACTTCTCAGGAATTGATGCATTTGTGCCACTACCTAATCATAAGTCCAACACTTTAGCCTTTGATCTGACACTCCCCTACCTTAGGGTTTGGTGGTAGTCTTTAGGATTAGTGTAGATACATGTTTGAGAGCCAACATGGCACATATAAATTAATGTAGCATTCTGAGATATATACTACCTAGAAAAATTTAGAAGCATAAAGGAACTAGTTGGCTCAATGGAATTTATTTTGGCTTTAAGTTTCAAGAAAACATTGATGATATTTCTAATGATGTATACTCTACCATATATAAAGTATATTTTGTCTTTAAGTTTCAAGAAAATACCCAATCTATAAATTATTTGAATAGGCAACATCTTGATATATTTATTAAAGTATTGCAAATAGCTTATGATTAGGAAAATATCAAGGCATTTGTAAATAGCTTGAAAAACCATTAGATTTAGGTTGATGAGATATTGATGAATGTTAGTAATAATCAAAATTAAGTAATAATCAAAATTTAATAATCTATAAGATAAATGATCATAAAACAATGATTTCTCATGTTGCTTCAAAGTTAGAAAAACTTAGAATATATAAGAAAGTTCAAAATTAGACAAGCTAAACACAATAGTTTAGATGAAAAATCCTCTATTATCACCTCATCTTCTAATATAAAGGCGGTACCACCAAAATAAAAACATGGTGGCATATCTCATTAAGAAATCCACAAGAAAAATCATGGAGATAAATTTGAGCAATTCCAAATTCAATCTATAAAATAAGATTAAATGATTGGTTACAACATATTCAATTTGATGAATAAACTAATAATCCTTTGTGTGTAGAAATAAAATAAATAATAGAAGATGGAAAAGAGTTCATTCTTAATGACCACATATATTCTAAATCTAAAGAAGAAAAACTAAAGAAAACATTAGGAAATTTCTATTCCATAAACAACTATTTCAAAAAATTGAATTAAGATAATCTCTTGATATCAACATAGAAGATGTATGAAAAGTATAAAAATTATCAACTAAATGGAGGATGGTATGCGAATGGAGGAAGAGTAACTGATGGTCAATTTGTGGAGGGGAGCAAGGATTCTGGCAAGGAATTTGACAGAGTCCAGAGTTCAAAAGAGGTAGACTTAGACAAGATTGGGTTAGTACCAGGATGCTTAGATAAACCACTTGTCCCTAGGGGATTGTCCCATTAGGTGGGACTATCTGAGGTTAGAAATAGAGAGAAACCTAAGGTTCTTAAGAGATTTGTTGGTCAGTCCTCTTGGACTAGTTAGGGTGAGGGTTTCAAGGAAAATGTTTCTAAGGAGAAAACATTGGGAAACCCATTGGAGAATGATTCGAGACCTAGGCCTTGGGCTTCACTTTTGGGGGTGAATGTTAAAGTGAAAAGTTTTTCTTCTTTGGTGAAGGCTATTATCGACCCATACTCTGGAGATCTACCATTAATGTTCTTGACAACATTGTGGATAATGGTCTTTCAAAATTGGAGAGAACCTTTATTGGAAAATTTCTGGGGCCAAGACCTAATATTGAAGGGGTAAGGGCTTGGGATTCTAAAAGGTTGAGAATGAAAGGCTAAGTCAATATTGTAGCTATGAAAAAAGGATTCTTCTCTTTTTCATTCATCTGTGAAGAAGATCTATATAACATTCTAGCAGGAGGACCATGGCTTATCGATAAGTCAACCTTGGATTTAAGAAAATAAGATACAAGTTTTGATGTTACAAAGAGCTCATTTAACATGACCTTGGTGTGGGTTAGACTTCCTATCTTACAAATGGATTTTTGTGATGAAGACATGTATAAAGGTATAGTGAGTGTGCTCAGCCAGGTCATAACCATTGATTCTATGATTACTTCAAGAAGAAGGATAGTTTATGGTAGGATATGTGTTTGCATGGAATAATTAACAAATCTCTCCTCTTCAATTAGAATCAAGTCAAAGTTGGGGGAATGGAAGAAGGTGTTGGAGTTTGAGACTATCCTCTTTGCATGTTTTAAGTGAAGGAAAGTAGGTAATTGGGCAAAGTAGTGCCCTACCCAAAAACCCAAAATACAAAATCAAGTTTTGAAGGAAAAAGAAGAGGACATAAAGGGTAAAATGAAAATGGGAGACCTAGTGAAGGGAAACCCTAAATAGAATTAAACCCCTTCGAAGGATTCCCCTCAGGAAAAGGACTTGGGAAAGAAGGAGAACACTATTCAAATCAATCTTGTTTATGAAGAGGAAGGAATGGATAGGGAGAAGATTAAAGATGAGGTAGTGGATGATACTTTGATGGAAAAGATACAGACTGTAAAGGATGCAGGGACCCTAGAGGATGCCACTTTAGATTAGGTGAATGATATAGTAGAGAATACTATGAATGGAGGACCATTAGGGAATGGTAAGGAAGAAACTAGTCCTCCTCCCAACTAGGATGTGCTATTGAACAAAGATATCCCCAAAAGGGAACAAGAGAAAACAAGAAAAGGGAACCTATTGAGAATAAGGAGTAAAGTAAAGTTGATAGTCACTCCAAGACTAAGGGGAGGAAAAAGAATAAATTCTCTACCCCTCCAGAAGGAAGCCAAAGGGTGAGAACTAGACAAAGAAAGGTAGTGGATTGTGGGTTGGACCCCAAGACCACAGGAAGATTCACTAACAAAAATGTGAGGGAAATAGAGGTTAAGAGAAATATAGTTGATGGCCTGCAAAAGACCCTCACAGAAATCTGCTCTAAGAGCACAACAACTTCCAAGAAATGAAGCTTATCTCTTGGAATATTAGGGGTTAAATAATGCTCATAAGAAAGACCTATTGTCTAACTTGGTTTGGGAGCACAAATAGGACATTCTATTGATTCAAGAAACTAAGATAACTATGGATAAATTTAATAACTTGAAAAATAGATTCTTTAAGGAATGTAGCTTTCATGGAGTTAGTGTTGAAGGAGCCTTTAGAGGTGTTGCAACCTTTTGGAATCCTAAAGTAAGTCAAGGGAGTTGCTTTATTTGAAGATTCTAATCATGTTGCAACTCAGTTTATCCACCTCAAGGATGACACCTATTAGATATCCTCCTATATCTATGCCCCTAATATCAAGAGTGGTAGGAGAAAGTTGTGGAATAGTATCAAAACTTATAAAACTATCCATTCTAATAGCAATTGGTTGGTATGGGGGACTTTAATACCCCTCTTAAGGATAATGAAAAATCAGAGGGTCTCAACTCCCCAGGGATAGTAGGAATGATCGAATGGACTTCATCAATGATCAAGCCCTCTTAGACATGGATCTACAAGGTGCTCACTTCATCTAGACTAAAAGAAGAACTAGTCCCTCTCTCATTCTAGGGAGACTTGATCATGCCCTTATTTCTTGTAATTGGTTACCCTCTTATTTCTACTCTTTATCTGTTATTACTAGACTTAGATCATATCATTATCCCATTATCTTGTATATTGATAAAATGGGGAGGAAGAAAAGCTTCCCTTTTAAGTTTGAGAAAATGTGGACTCAACATCCAGATTTGTAAAGTAATATATCTGAATGGTGGAACATCAAGGTGGAGGGATTTTGATGCAGAGCATCTAGGACAACAGAAGCATGATCATAACTTCACATGCAAAGATCTCTCAAGACAGCCTTCAACACCATCTCCAACTTGCTCTTGACACACACACAATGAAGGACTCCAGGACACACCTTCTAGGATGCCAACTCCATCAAGATTCCATCAAGGTTTCTTGCCAAACCACTATATAGACCCTGCAGGGCAGCAACACCTATCATACCCTTCATGGGCAGTCACAATCTCATAGCTCCAAGAGCAGGAAAGTCCCAATATCCACCTTGGAGTAATCTCCCTCTAACACAAACTTGGTCTAATCCAACATGCCAAGCCAACCACATACCTACATGCCTATTGTCTTCATTGACAGAGGAACAATTCATCAAATTTACCTATTCCTACCTTATAGTGATTGCTGTCCTTCTCCAAAGTCACAACATACAACTCTGCAGGGTCATTCATATGGAACTCTCAACATCAACCATCCTCCTACCTCTGCAAACCATTACAAGACATTACTTTAACTAGTATACAGATCATTCCATTGATCAGTGATTGAAGGGATCAATGGAATGAAGAAATATCCATTGGATTGCTCAGTATTACCTTGATTCAGGGTTCCAACCTATTTTCAGATTAATGATGATTGCAGAGATAAACAAGGGTGTTAAAAACCCAAACTAATTGCAAACAATAGGTAACTCAATGATCTAGACATCCAACACCAATACCAACCCCTACTTAACCGTACAAGTACGGATTTATGCAGAGAACAACAAATTAATGGTTGTAACAGCAGCTTTAAGACAATCTGTGGTAAATTGGTGATTTCTCTTAGCAAGATTGATGATAAGAGTCCAACCAAGATTCAATGTAAATCTCTTTCAACACCCCATCCAACCATTATACCCTTGTGCCATGAAAATTCTGTACAGGTACAGAATAATGCAGAAAAACAGTCAATTTCAGAAATGAACAGCAACTCTAAAAAGACACCTTTTGGGAAAACAATGATATCTTTCACCTAAATCATTGTTAAGGCACCAAACTATACTCAAATGAAAGGTACTTCAAAGCTCTTTCCATCCATTACAAGCTTGGGCAATAATACATCCGTACAGTCACAGGTATGGCTAGAAAACAACAACAAAAACATAGAAAATCAGAAAAAAAATAGTTTTTGGCATAACAGCGATTTCTCCCTTCAAGTTCAATGTTAAGACCTCAAATAAGCTTTAAATCAAAGGTACTTCAGTCTCCTCTCATTCCATAATAAACTCATGCCAAGACTATTCTGTACAGGTACAGATTTCTGAGAGAACAGTGAAGGAAAAATAGAAAAATAGAGAAAAGCATAAAAATAGAGCTACTTCTTGTATTTTTTTCAATCTAATCAATCCCTCTTCACAATACAATCTTCCTTGGCTTAATACAAGCCTTAACATTTTCCAAAAATGTTTTGTATTCCCAAAACCATCGACCTTTCTTGTTTTTTTTTTTGATTTGTAACTGCTATTCTCTGAAACTATTTTAGAAACTTGGTTTTGAAACTGCCCACCGATTGCTTTTTTTCATGATTTGAAAACTTTCTAAACATAAGGTTTAACTTATGACAAGGTTTTAAACACCTTTCCAACCTTGACATGCCATTATAGGCTAATAAACATGGAGAATATTAAATGACTATCCTATACAAATATTAAAATTTAATGACTCTTGCAAACTACCTAAGACAACATGGCTGTCCTAACTAGGACCTACAACATAACAAAAGATTCTTTTGACATTGGGACATAGTCCAACTACAACATGGATTTCAAGCCTTATACATTGTGTAAATGGTCTCAGAGACCTTATTAAACGAAAACAACTACTGGAATAACAAACAAAACTGAGACATCTAGGTGCTCCTGCACCAGATTTGCTATGTATAGAGTTGACAAGAAACATACCCATGTTAAAACTAATATACAGGGATGGAATAAAAAATGTTGTGGGAATATTTTCAAGAAAAAGGATAATATTAAGAATAAGTTGGATGTTGTTCAAAAATAAATTTAGTTAAAATGTATGGACTCTAGGTTGTTGAAGCATAAAAATGATCTTCTTACCGAACTTCATTCCATTATATCTAAAGATGAGGAATTTTGGAAGCAAAGATCAAGAGCTATCTAGCTGCAGAGTGGGGATCGTAACACTAAATTTTTCCATATGTCAAGTCTTAATCACATAACTGCTAACAAAATCAAGTCTATTTAGATGAATGGAAGTTAGATTCATGAGGATGTTGACATTAGGGAAGCTGCTACTAGGCTCTTTAAAGACATCCTATCTCTTGATGAAAATTTGGATATGGAGACTCTGATATTCTGGAAGTAATCCCTAGAATCCTAATGGATGAAGACAACTTACAAGTATCTAAAATCCCATTGGATGATGAAATTAGAAATGCAACCTTCTCCTTTGAGGGAAACAAAGTGTCGGGCCCAGATGGTTTTCCTCACTTTTTCTTCCATATCTGTTGGGACATTGTTGCTAAGAATGTGATAGCTACTACTAGAGAATTTTTTGGCAAAAAAAGCTTTTGAAGGATCTAAACTCAACCTTCTTGGTTCTCATTCCTAAAAAGTAGGGTGCTGATTTATTTGTTGATTTTAGACCCATCAGTCTTCACAACTTGATATAAGATCATTTCAAAGGTTATTATCAATAGATTGTAGATGATCCTTGTTGAGTTGATTTCTATATAGCAGAGCGGGTTTGTTCTTGGCAAACAAATTTTGGACTCCATTATAGTATAGTCCATAAAAATATTCATTTGATGTCTATTAACAAGAAGGACAACTTTCTCCTTAAGTTGGATTTGCTGAAAGCCTATGATAGGGTGAGATGGGACTTCCTGAGGAAATTTATGACTATGTAACTTGCATTTTTGGATAGATTCTTAGATCTCATTTCTCAATTGGTGTCTACTGCAATGTTCTCAGTTCTTGTTAATGGTTTCCCCTATGGTTTCTTTAAAAGCTCTAGAGGCATCAAACAAAGAGACCCTATTTTCCCTTTCCTATTTATTATTATGGTCAAAGTTTTAGGCTGGAACATTCTCAAGGCTATCAATGTTGGTAGGCTGAAAGGGGTGCATCCTACTTTGGTTGGTCTCCCATGCTTGCATCAACAATTTGTTTATGATACTATCATTTTAGGGGAAGTTTCTATTAAAGGGGCTAGAGTTATTAAACATATCTTGCGAAACTATGAAAGGGATTCCCACTAAAGAGCTAGCATCCGTAAGAGCACAATCTTCTTCTTGAATATACCAACTCATCTCTAAGTTAAGATTTCCCAGATCCTTCAGTTCTTGGTGGGAAATTTTCCCTCAGTTACATCCCCAAAAACTTGACTATGTTTTACTTTCACTTTCATGTGATTAAGTGGTTAATTAATCATAGATTAGTGATTTCACATTAGGGAAATGCCAGGATAAATATTTTATTTTATGAATTATGACCAATGCTTAGAAATATAAATGAGATTACATGTTATTGAAATTATTTAACATGAAGTATATTGATTTATTGATGATACAATGATTACAGTTTGTATGGCTGTGAGTTTAACCAGGAAAAAGATTTCCCACCTTCAAGAATGGAATGAGAGTATCACCAGAGAGAAGGGGATAGATATTTGAAAATGTTTGGTTTGCCATTTAAGTTTCAAATTGAACAATATGTGAACCTTCTTGAGATAAGGTATGTGTCAATTAATTTTCCTTCTTGGTTTAATCTCAGATCAACCATTATCAATTTGTCATTATGGAAAGGTTTCCAAAGACAACTTCATTGAATTGGTCGAGAGATATTTAGGGAATATTTAAGGATAGAGTTTATCTTATTTCTCTTGTCGAGCTATTCGATATACATATATTATTTTCCTTCAAGGACTGACTTAATTTTATTAACGCCAGTCTAGGGTGGTGAGGAAGAAAAATACCTCAATCCCTTATTTTCTTTTTGTTGCATGATTAAATTCAATATAATTATTGGGTATTGCAACAAATGTATTAGTAATAGAGTTATATTTACTATTATTTGTATATAAATACTTTTTGATAAGTGAGATGTTTATTTTATGTCTCAAACCTTATCTTTGCCATGATAATTTGGCCACGACAGACCACCACATTCATTCCCTTAAGCACTCCGTACTCCATGAAAGGTGGAAAAAGTGGAAAGAGTGTCGATGTGATCTATGGGGTGAGTCATGCAAAGTGGAGAGTCTAATTACTCATGCATGCTCCTTTTGGGAGCCTTATTAGGAGTAAGTGGACAACTTATCCGAGATAGCAAGTTGTCTTTGAGTTGGTCTCTTTTGAAAGAGAGGAGAATGAGACTGAGAAAGAAAAAACCTATTGTGGGATAGTAGAAAAAGGAGAAAAACCTCATGATGTAAGGGCTTGGTAATCCTGGTAGAGAGTCGGTATTGAGCAATACTTAGTTAATCTTGAATACTATAGCTATGGATAAAGTTGTGCTTCAAGCATATATCTCTTTTGTTTACTATCGAAACAATCTTGGTTATACTGTGTTATTTATGTAATACTTGAGGTGGCCGATAATTCTTTGTTGTATATCCAACTTCTCGACACCTTGAGTGATAAAAAAGAGGCTCTTGCTTCTTTTAGAGGCTATCCTCTGTGACAACCATCAAAACGATGAAAGTGTTCAACTGACCCTTTAAGATTCTCACTGTGAGAAAGGAGATGGTATCACGAGCCTTTGAATTATTCTGATTGATATTTATGTATATAAACTTGTAGTGTTTTTGTTATAAAGAGCTTTTACCCATGTTCACTGACAGAATGTTAGTAACGGCATAGACTTAAGCTACAAGGATTATAAACCCTATTATTCTTTCATAGAATGACAATACAATGGCTAATATATTAAAACATCTGCCTTGTTTGTAACATTTATCCTTTTATCTATTGATTCTTTTAAACTTCTGTTAAGACGTCGTAGTTGTTGGCATAATAGTCATAGTAACAATGGTATTACATGTTAAATTTACATTTATAGGTTAGTTTATGCATACTAAATAAATGTTAGTAAATAAAGCAATAGTTAGTTTGTTAGTTTCCCATATGGAGGTTATGTAGGTAGTTATCAAATAGTTAAAGGGAAGAGGCTTTTATAAAACCAATGTAATGCAATGTGAAAATCATCCGAAGACCATAATTTATTATTCTATTTTTTATATTTTGTTGTGTTAAAATGGTTTGATCTAGTTATCTATATTTGTCCTCACCATATTTTGACAATTGTATTAGAGCATTTTGAAAATGGGTTGTGAAGAAAATGAATGAATGTAATCAATGAGTTATAGATGAATTGGATTCTGCACTTGAGGTTGTCATTCCATATTTTGCTACATACAAATTAACTAACAATAATATTCAGACTCCAGTATTACTTTCATGGTTGCCATTGTAGTTAGGGTTTTGATGTGTAAAGAGAAGAGTTTAATCCTATGTCAGTAGGCCAAATTTCTTGCTTTGGTAAGGTAGAGAAGCATGTGGAGTGCGTAGGTGCAAGGGCACTATCTCTGTGGCCGTTGTTCTATAAATTTTCTGCTACTAGGTTTATGAGAGCCATGTTCATTTGAAAATCTAGGGTTTATAATGGCGTGTTATTGAGAGATTGGATCATATGTCAAGAGAACTAAGGTTATCAAAACCAAGTGGATTATGTTAATTGTGTCTGCAGATTATAGTTAGATTGTAGCAAAAATTGAGCCGCTATGGCAATTCACTTGCAGAGATGAAGAAAGCCGCTGCTAGACAAATCAAAGGAGTGCTAAAGTCAATTCATATCATTGAAAAAGTATGGAGACAAAGGCCGCTTAAGGAATAAAGAAGCCACACCTGCTATTGAAGACGCTACC
Source organism: Cunninghamia lanceolata (assembly GCA_027924645.1). Classification (NCBI taxonomy): domain Eukaryota; kingdom Viridiplantae; phylum Streptophyta; class Pinopsida; order Cupressales; family Cupressaceae; genus Cunninghamia; species Cunninghamia lanceolata. The sequence goes on from BSBN01000684.1 coordinate 3,111,800, forward strand.
ATAGAAGATCATTTGAAGAAGAAGCACGAGGGTTTGTAGCATCACTACTGAGGAGATAGTAAGTTTATTGATATCATTGGAATACATATTGATGCCTTGTGATTAGTTTATAGTGAATAAAATGTGTATTTCACTTCGGAGTAATAAGGAAATTGTTGAAATTTTAATTTGATAAAGGTCTAATAGTGTATTGAAGTTATGAGATATTTCATTCCATTGCTTTTGTGTGGGGTTTGTACATTTGTTTGCATTGGAGTGATAAGTAAAATAAGGTTTGGAGGTATATGAGTCCATCATTGATTAAAATTGACATCATTATTTTTAACATTGGAAAATGGCTACACATTATGTTTGTGGTTCCGATGCCATCCATGCTATCATTGATAGAAATTTGAAAGACTTGCATGCTTGTGCTATTGAAGAGTCTAAAGCAAATGGATAGAGTGTAAGCATATTATATTGGAGGAAGGCAACATCAAAGGATGGAGGTTTTTCCATCATCTCAAGTTAGCTTCTCGCTTTGAGATGATGTTTTTGATTACATAAGGCGGCTAAACAAGGGGCTGAACCCTTAACAGAAACAGACAGGCCCGAAGACAAAACAAGGCCTTAAACCAGAGACAGCATATACCACCAGTACATAATGCCAGCAAAACTAGCAAAACAAGCCACTAAAACTAAAGCCAAAAAATAGAGTAACAGAGTATCAGCAGTAAAATAAAAAAGACAGAGGAGACAACAGCTCTCCTTACTAGACCATAGAGTTAATAATAGCATCCACTTTTTTAGCCAAATCATCACTATCAGTATTGACAGTAACCCCCAAATTCTTCAGCACAGAGAGGTTGAGGAGAATAGAGGTCCTGAGCATAATGGAGAAAAACTGTTCCAACTTCGCAATGCGGACCCGCAGACCTGCAAGATTAGCCCCCAAACCATCATCAGTCTCCATAGCATCCTCGGCTTCTTCCACAAACATATCGCCCACTTTGTCAGCATGTCCAGCAGTTTCCTCCCTTGTATCATGCATTTCCTGCTTGTCTTCATCATCACCCAAAATGTCCTGAATCTCTACATCCCTATCGTCCTCCCCCTTGGTGGATTCATCCGAGCCACTCTCAGAATAGTCAATGAACTTGGCAGAGTGAGCTGGCTTGCCAGCAATACACCCAGACCACCGAACACCAGAAGAAAACCCTTCCCCACCAGCCTTCACAAAGGAATCCCTTTGCTGTCCCACCGGGGTCCTACCAAGGGTTTTAGGGGTCCCAACCAGTGCCTTCCCAGTACTCATTTCACTAGTAACCTTCCACTTTTTACCCTTCTTAGAGGCAGTCGGGCCCGGGGAATCGACAGAATTAGCCACAGGAGTGCAAAGTTTAGTAGGTTTGATAGGAACAGGGGAGGGCCCGGGTTCATCAACATCAGGAATATCCTTAGGGTTAGAGGAGGGCTCGCCGTCCCCACTAGTGGCTGGAATGGATTTAGAGGGCTCGAGGGCAAGATGATGATTATACAAACAGAGATGATGTTTTGCATGAGAAGCATTTTTGGTTTTGGATGTTTTTCTTTTCTTTGTTGATGCTGACAGATTTGAAGAATGTATGTTTTGTGAAGTTTTTGTTCTAGAGACAGGTTTGGGATTTGGTGTTGAGCTCAATATGGATTGTTGTCCAGGGAGCTTCAGAGTATATGATTGAGAATTATACCCTTTCGTGGTCACTAGACAATGATAGAGATCTGTCATATCTCTTAGGGATTGTTGTCGAATAATTCAAGACTCTGTGATTTGAGAGTTCAAGACTAAAGAGCTCAAGAAGACAGCTCAAAGATACGCCTTTCCAAGGGTAGATGAGACAGCATAATGGAGCCCCACTTGGTTCAGGATTTGTTCTTTGGGAGAAGATCTTCTATAAAATATGTATTTATATTATGTAATCAGCTTTGTTGAGTATATTAGCATTCAGGGGGGTCCCTTGGTACTATTGTAGAAATAATGTAATAAGGGGGAAATGTTTCCATAATAGTCATAGTAACAATGGTATTACATTGTTAAATTTACATTCATAGGTTAGTTTATGCATATAAAATAAATGTTAGTAAATAAAGCAATAGTTAGTTTGTTAGTTTCCCGTATGGAGGTTATGTAGGTAGTTATCAAATAGTTAAAGGGAAGAGGCCTTTATAAAGCCAATGTAATGCAATGTGAAAATCATACAAAGACCATAATATATTATTCTATGTTTTATGTTTTGCTGTGTTAAAATGGTTTGATCTGGTTATTTGTTTTTGTGCTCACCATATTTTGAATAGTAGCTTGCATTTCTATTTTCAAAGGATTATGCTATTCTTTAATAGTGAATAACGAAGGTAGTTGACTGTGGATGGCACCAGGCCAAGGTATTACCTCATAGCCTCATGACTAGAAACTTTATTGAGATATAATGACTCATGATATGTAGAATTGTTGTAGAGTATAGTAGAACTATTATTCTTTATCAAGGTTTGTTGTCATACTTTATTATAAGTATGGTGTTATTCTTTAACTTAGTATAAAGATAAGACCACTAAAATTAGTGATGGTTAAGGAAGACTTAAGGTTGATAAAACAGTATTATATAATAATGCTTGGTTTGTTATATAAGAACTCTTGATATTATCTGAAGTAAGATGGTGATCCTCAAGAACTTGGTCAATTTATTTATTGTTGTCATCTAATTGATATTCTTTTATCCTCAAATATCAAGATTATAATATTGTTTGGGGGTTTAAAGAAGGTAAGCCTCAAACATTGCAAGACTGTTCAGTAAATAATAAGACTCTTTTCATTAATGATAGAGTTAAACAAATGGAATCAGTATCAAAGAGGATTAGATAAAGATCCTTGAACCAAGTGAATTACCTTGGGTGAATTTATAAGGTTATCATTGAAACTATTATTATGTCGAGATGAGACATCAAAACCAAATGTATATCTATAAAATTTAAATTGAAATGTTGAATAGAGTGACAGGGAGTCACAGATTCCATGTTGCAGTGGTAACAGGAAAACTTCTTGAAAGGATTAAGACCTCCATGTGAACCATCTTGGTCTTGTACTCTAGATATCGGAGTAGATAACAAAAGTCAGGAAGACTATGGGTGAGATTTATTGAGACACCCTTTAACTAGAAACAGTTAAACTATACTTACTATAGGATGAGATAACTTCTAATTCGAGTTAGATGTGGGTAAACAACTAACTACATTCATTACAAAATACCTATATACATTAAATCTTTGGCCAAAGTAATGCATCCATCTCTGCATGCATTAGTTGGTTCACTATGTTCCAGATGGCATAACCATCCAATAGTGTCATACATAGTTAGAGGGGATCTATAGTTGTATGACTGTGATGAGTTATGAAGGGAACAACACTAGAGACTTAGATGGAAAACCTATTGGTTCTTATATCTATTCCCTTCATGAAGGGTAGGGCCACTTCCAGGAAGAAAAGGTGTGGGGGACCTCCGATCTGTGGTTGGAGGAAAAGCACTCAAGTGATGCCCTCCTTCCCAAGTAGATGACAAGCCAAGACTTATGAAGATAGATATCAAAACTCCAGATGTAGTAGATTCTATTTATATGACTTGATAGTCAAATTCTATGTAAATTTATCATTATTTCCATGAGCAAAACATTATGATTGTAAAATGAAGGAACTCACTAGTAGAGATAACTTTAAGGAACACCCCCCCCCAAAAAAAAAAAAAAAAACTTATAAAATCCTGACAAATCCTAGCTAAGTGCTATAATTTTCCTGGCGAATCTTTCTTTTTTTTTCGAAAAAAATATTAATTTTCTTGCCGAATCTATGCATATTTTAGAAATTGCTAAAAAAGCCCGGCGAATCCTAATGAATAATTAGTAAACAAAATAATTATAATGGCGAATCCTAGAGAATAACCACTAAAGAAAATAATTAGAATGGTGAATCTTTCCTTTAAAAATTTGTATAGTTGATCCGTGCAGTCCCCCTATATAAATTTTGTTTTTTGTAATGTTGAAGTAGGGCCCTTGGGGTGGTAGCCACCAACAAGATCAAGGGACAACGCCTCTTGCGGAGGTCAAGGACCGGGTCTAACCATAAAAATTTAAATATTTAAAATTCTAACTTAATTGATTAATTATAAATAAACTCTATATTTAACCCATCTCTCTAAGGCAATTTAAAATGATAAACTAACTCAATAGAATAATAATAAAAAAATTCATTACACTAGCCCTTAAAAGAATTAAGGGAATAAAATATAAGTCCCTTCATATTTGAAAATAATAAATATTTAAAGCTGCATGGAATAATAAAATCCAAAAATAAATAATTATTTATTTCTAAATCTTAGTCAAATACTATCATGATTACAAGCACTAATAAAATATAAAAAATAATAAAGCACAATACTCCATTAAAAGCTCAAGTTAGCTACATTTTAAAACCATGGAATAATAAAACCCAAAAATAAGTAATTATTTATTTCTAAATCTTAGTCAAATACTATCATTATTACTAGCACCAATAAAATATAAAAAATAATAAAGCACAATACTCATTAAAAGCTCAAGTTAGCTACATTTTGAAACAATACTAAAGGACAATACTCCATTAAAAACTCAAGTTATCTACATTTTAGGAGCTAAATATGAAGCTTCTATTATATTTAAAACTTGCTAAAACAATAAACTAGTGTACAAATACTTTTCTTTTTACCTAATCCTTTCATTTTTCCTAATTGTTTTGTTGTAGAATAATTTTTTAAATGTGAATCTGAGAAACCCATTTCTCACCTACTCCATTTTTATGGGCTTCTCTGTTTATTTTATTTATCTCTATTATTGATTTTGTTTATTTGCAAAAGGGTAACATTATTTTTAAATGGATTTTTTATTTGAATTGATGTGGCATTATTGCATGTTGCAGGTTAAATATGACGGGGGGGGGGGGGGGGGGATTTAAATGTTTCATATTATTTGCATGGCCATGCCTGATTCTAGATGGAGGAGGAGAATTTTTTTTTATTGCAGGGATTTTATTTTAATTTTTAAATGTATTTAAAAAAAATTAAACAGAAGCATTTTAATTATTTAAAAAAATGCAAAATAAAGAATACATGTTTTTCTGTTAAAAATTTTAAGAGATTAAAAAATCATAGATGTTTCTCTTTTAAAAAAAGTTAAAACATATTTTTGTTTCAAATATGATGATAAGAGGGATTAGGACCAACAGACCATAACCAAAATGTTACAATTTTTTTTAATTTATTTAAATTTTGTTCTCTATTTTTTTTCTTTATTTTCATAAAACTAAGATTTTTTTAATCATAAATTTAATTTCAATCTAAAACTAGTAATGAAATCTATAAATGCAATTCTATGCATAAAGAACAATATGTTTATCAAACTAAACTAAACACTAAGTCAAATTAAAAAAGAGTAAATTTGCACCTTATATTTTGTCTGTGTAGGGGCCTTTGTGAGATCTGGATCAACAAACTAGTATTGAATTTGGAACTATGCCTGAATCTGCGAGCGAGATCAACTCCAATGATCACTAACATTATAAATAGGTTCTCCATCAATTGTTCAGAATGAATTTGCAACTAGAAGGGATGCTGTAGGCTATGCTTCCCATCCTATCCTCTTGGTTGGATTTTTCTTTCCATGCCTGGTACCTTAGCTGGGTTTATTATGACTTTCATTTTACTTAGGTGGGAAAGAAATTCCTGGCCTCACCAAGCATTTTAAAAAGCATGTGCTTATGGCCCTCGGAATTAAATAAGAGCCATGAGATCAAATTCATAATCAATGGTAATAAATAAAAGTCATACTAAAAGCGAAAATAACCCTAAACCTACATAATAATTTATTAGTAAAGGCGAATATTGTCCCAAAATTAATGGCGGGAATATAATATTACTGGCGAATATGAGTAAGATGTATAATTTTATTATAAACTACTAATGAATCATATTTAATCATGCATCATTTACATGCTGAAATAATTCAAATTATTAGTTTAAAATAATAATGCTTTGGTGAATTAATTAATACTAATTATTTTTTTGTAAAAATGGTACGATTTAGTCCCCTTTATAACCTAAACTATTCACCATTTTTGGAGGCCTCTATTTCAACTATTCACCAATTGGTGAAGATTCACCACTAAAAAAATCCGTACTCACTAGCATGCTATCTTGAATATGTTGTACATTTTCGGTTTGAAAATATTTAGAAATGATATGCTTTTTATATAATGATTATGCAAATGATTATTGTTAAACAAATATGATTATGATGGTCATGATTATTTACTTGATAGTAAATTGGGAATGTTAATCCAGGTAATATGAGATGACATGTTACACCCTCAAAATACTTAGGCATGCCCCTATTTGTGAATAAAATACTAGACTCCTTTTGGATAGATTTGTTGGATAGATTTCAATACAAACTTGCTGGGTGGAAAGGGTTCATTCTTAGCCAAGCTAGGAAAGGTCTATTGACTAAAGACACTCTTCAAAACCTACAAGTTTATGCTATGAGCCTTTTCAAAATTTTAGGAAAGTTTTCAGATAAAATGGAGCAAATTTAGAAGAAGTTTGTATGGGGTGATGTGGAGGAAAGAAAGATAATATCAATGTTAGTTGCTTGGGAAAAAAATTGTAAACCGAAGAAAAAGGGGGGTATTGGTATAAGAAAGATTAAGGATTCCATCTCAGCCTTGATGGCCAAAGTGCAATGGAGATTGATGAAGGAGAATAATTAGTGGACTAAGATTTTGAAGAACAAATATCTACCCCTCATAGGAGTTTGCAAGACTCTTTTGATAGCATGGACCTCCCTAATGGATCAAGTATTTGGAAAAACATAGTCGACAATAGATCTTTTATTAAAAAAGGTGTGAAGTGGAAACTTAAAAATCATACTTCTCTTGATTTTTGGGATGAAAAATGGCTTTTTGACATGCCCCTTTCTTCTAGTGATTGGGTTATACCTCTAAAAGATAGATGCATGAAACTATTTGGGAGGAGGATGTTAGATTATATGAAGGAAAGTTCTTGGAAAGATTTTTCTAATGCTGACTCTTCTCCTCTGGAAACTTCTAGGCTTTGATCTCTTCTCTCCTGATTCCATATTTCCCTTACTCAAGGAGAGATGGGTTGGTTTGGAAGGATAATCCTCAAGGTGTTTACTCGGTCACTTCGGGATATAATTTTATTTTGGATTGTGATACTAGTCCTCTTCTCTAGGCCAGGTTATGGTGGCTTGAGCTAACCTCCAAAGTTAACATTTTCTTCTAGATCCAAGTTGCTTAGAATAAAGTTCTTACTTTTGATAGCCTATGTAAATGAGGTTTCACATTTCCCAATAGATGTGCCCTTTGTGAGAATGAACCTGAGGATTCTTTTCACCTTGTGATTGGGTGCTCCTTTGCTAGAGCTACTTGGACTAAGTTATTGTCCTTATGGAATGTTTGTTGGACCTTCTTGAATTCCATCAAAGAGATGGTGGAGCAATGGACCTCTCCGTCATCTAACCCTTCCTTGAACTTATTATGGACTCTCTTACTCCCCCATGTGGTGTGGGGGTTATGGAAAGAGAGGAATACCAAGATATTCACAAAAAAAAGGTATTGAGAATAGAGTGGCAGATATAATCATTTCAACTACTAAGGAAAACTTCATGTTAGGGATATTCGAGAAGGTCTCTAAGGAGCCTAATATTGGGGTTTCTTCTAGTGATCTCCAAATTATGAAGAGTTGGAGCTTTCAATTTGACATTTCTATCCTTTTCAAAAACATGAAAAAAGTCTAGAGTTGGGGTCTCATGGAAACCCTAGCCTCTGGGATGGATCAAGATCAATTTTGATGGAGTGGAAAAGGTAATCTATGGGATGTTGGTTGTGAGGGAGTGCTAAGAAATGATAGAGGAAATTTTGTTGTAGTAGTGACAGTGCCTTTGGGTTCTTAGACTAACCACTTTTCCAAGGCTATTGCTACATTAAATGCTATTAAAATTGCATATTCTAAAGGTGTCAAAAAAAATTTGTTGAGGGTCATAACCATCATTCAATGCCTTAAGGGAGTTCAAAGTCCAAGTTGGACAATTGACACATTGATTAAGGACACTTTGAACTTGGTAAACTCATTTGATGATGTGATATTTGCTCACATGTATGATGAGGCGAACAAACTTGCTGATACTTTTATGAATATTGGAATGAATAATGAAAACTTCAAACATTGGGAGGAACATGATACTATCCAATTTCAAGATAAAACCATATTTTCTAATGATTACACCCCTAATTACAGAGGCATCATGTGATGTCTTAGTGATGTGGATAGAGAAACTCACACACTTTGTGGGTGTTGTTTCTAGTAACTTTTATCAGAGCTTTCATTATAGAAATAATCATTGTGCTGAGGAATCGACATCTTGGTTATTTACAAGTAGTGTGGAAGCCTTGACAAAGAATATGGGGGGTGAAAGAAATAGAGTGGAGCCAAGCAATTGTCTGTGGGCTTGCAATAGTCCTTAGGTTTGGAGAATCTTCGAGGATAGTGTTCTTGTCCCTTTCATTGAAATTCTTCATGGCCATGACCGAGAGGTCACCAAATCCTTTGCCTATAGCTAGAGGAAAAGAAAGGTTACAATGTTTGGAAGGGAGTTTAGTATCAATGAAGAGATAATTGCTCAGGTGACATGCCTTTCCATGGAGGGTAGAAAAAACTTTAAGGATCGTAAAGCTAGGGAAGAGGTGATGAGAATCTTCTTAAAAGATAAAGAATGGAGTAGGTTAGTGAAGTTACACTCTAGTTTTGAGTGCACCTGACTAAAACCTATGTGCGCTGTAGTTATTGAATTGGTGATGAGATATGTGACCTTGGAAGGAAGATACAGAGCATTATACGGGTACCATTTTACATTGATTAATCAATTTAGGCATAAAATGCTTGTGTCTTTTTTATTTTACATATTAATTTCCTTAGATCATTCTATTAATGAAAATAGAAAATATCCTAAAATTATGCTCATTCATGAAGGCCTTATCCTTCTGATAGTCAATCACCTTAAAACCCTTACTCCTAACATAGTTATCCATGGGAAAGGTGCTAAATCCAAGAAGAATAACCCTAGGGTGGTTAAGTATATGGATACTAATGCTTCAAAATCCATGGACGATGATCATGATGAGGAGGAAGAGGGGGGACAATCTGGTGATTCTGATCATGTGTTGATCCATTCTTTGGACCTTGAATATTTTGAATTCGAAGAGGAAAAAAGCCTTGTGAAAATTAAAAAAAAAGATGCAAGTTGACACCCTGAGTAAGAATGGGAAAGACAAAGCTTCCATATCCTGGTATGAGGGTTATGAAATTGGAAGTGAGAAAGGTGATGAGATGAATACTGAAACCACTTTGCAAAGGGATGAGATGAAGAATTAGGATACGAAGAGGGGGAATGTTAAAGCATAGAATTCTGAGGAACTTTTGTGTAATATTACACACCATTTCTTGAAAACCATTTTTGAAAATTATGATGCATAGCAACTGTTGATACAAAGAAATCTAATGGCTTGGAAAAAATAAGAGAGCAACTCAACAAGGCAGTGGAGCTTGATAGATGGCAACAACATAAGCTTTACGGGAAAAGAAAAAATAATGAGAACTTCCCCACGTGGCTCAAGATGAGCATAGAAAAATTAAATGTTTTGTTGAATTTTAATAAATACATCATATGGAGTCGTGGGAGTAGATAAAGAAAGCAACAGAGGCTGCCAGATGTCAAAAGTAGAAGGAGAGAGTAGCTTAAAGAGTGAAGAGGAAGTTGCTACTTGGCAACACTACAATAGAAGGAGAGAGAAGCTTATGCATCATGCGGTGAGTGACGCGTGGGAGCTATGGAGCTTAGGAAAACCCAATGTGTTATTTTCATTTTTAATAAAATGCAGCAAAGGGTTATAGGAGTCTGAAGAAGTAGAGTCTTTTATTAATGAAGAATCTCATTTAAAATGTATGGTGGGCTCTCTTTTAATAAGATGAAAAATTATTAAATATATGGCTCTCAATTTTATTCTTCCACGGGAAACAACAAAGGTGAAAACCCCAAAAATTATGTGCAGCCACTTTAGTTCTTTTCATGAGAGAAACATAAAATTGATGCGGAGCAAGGCACATGGAGACACCCAAGTAGCAATGAAAAGAGTTTCAAAAAGATGAGGAGTCCAACATGTGTCAGATGTGGAAGGCAAAAGATAGCAGCGGTAAAAGGAACTCAAGCTTGATGTGGATGAAGCCACGTGGTCAAGCCCGAGCACAAGAGAGAAAATGCTTCATTTCATTTAATTAAATGCATAATGTGTCACGGGTGTTTGTAGAGGTTAAGTGTCATATTAAATAGGAGTTTCTATGAGGTGGGGCCTCTTCTATTAAAGTTAATCTTTAATATTAATTTGAGTTCTCTCTCATAACTCACGGGATTAAATATATTTTAAGTAATATATAAAAAGTTTCTTATTAAATGAGGTGGGTCCCTTATGCTGATATGAAGAGGAAGCTTTTTTATTTTTATATGACTTTTTCTTCAATGGGAATAAAAGGTGAAACCCTAAAATATGAGTAGCAATGTTTCATTTTAATGACAAGCTACAGGAAATAAGAAGAAGAAGTGGCAGGAAGATTTTCACAGAGCCAAATGGAGAGTTTCAGTTGCCATTTAAGTTATAGCCATAGTTTTAGTTTCAAATATAGTTACACTGTCAGATTTGGTGCCAGATTTTATGCTAGATTTTGCAGAGTTTCAGTTGTAAAGATTGTCGGAGGTCGTTGAAATTTTGTTGAGTCTTTCAGATTATAAATAGCCAGATCCGGGTCACATTCAGAGGAGTTCTTCACACATACAGAGTTCTATATTTTTTTAGATTAGATTTTGGAGTAGCAGACATAGATTTTTTTCTTTTGCCTTAACAGTTTCTCTTTTAGGAGGATTGTAACAGTTATTCTGTGCAACAACCTTTGCCTCTATAACCTGCTATCTTTCAAATAAAGAGATAATGTTCTGTGCATATTGGAGTTAGTCTCTGTTTCTTGTTTCTGATATCTCTATTTATTTTGTCTCTGTTTAATCTGTTTCTTAAACTGAGTCTTAATCATGCATTGATGCTCTTTAATTCTAGTTAAATCTTTCAAAGTCAACATTGTGCAACTAATTGTTTCAAATCTGGCAGATCGCCATAGATTAAGCATTTATTTCTGCAATCTAGTTTTCCTTCTAAACCATTTCTCAAAACCTTACTGAAAGAATGAAAGAGCCATCTTCCCTAAAATCTAGAGGTTGTTTCTGAGAAGCATACCCACATCTTAGAAACTTCCCATTTTGCTGCTGGATTACACCCACATATTTATGCATCAATAGTTTTTGGTACGCCCTGTGGGACCCTATTCAAAGACTCAACTCTTTATTTTCTAAGAATCTTTGCCCTATATTTTATGGTTTTGATGGAAACTCACAGAAATATCTGCTCATAGGAGCATAAATCTTCCATCTAGTGACTCTACTGAGGTTTCTTTCTCAAATCTTTACTCCCACAGATCATGGCAGCCCCTAGTATATATGTGCATCTGAATATTCAAAGAGATCTGCCCTTTGTGACTTGGGATTCAAGTCTTCTTGTTCTTCAGTAGCAGGGTCAAGTTCCTGACACAGCCTAGAAGGCATTACCTCACTTTCTTGGAGATGGCTCTATTTGCCCTACATATCACATTCAAGATGTTGCAAATCTATGCTATTTTCATAATGTCATGACTGAGAATCATGCTCTCTTATTACTTGCATCTTCCCTCAAGGACAAAGCAAAAGAATGGTACAGAAGCTTGCAGCCCGGTTCAATCACTGGATGGGATCAACTTGGGGAACTCATCTACAATCAATTCAGAGATAGGATAGATGTCAGCACTCTCACTTAGAGTCTCATCACCATCAAGAGGCATCCTATGGAGCCCATACATGATTTCAATTCAAGATTTGACAAGGTATGGAAAAAAATTTCTATAGACATGAGGCCCCCTCCAATCTTTTTTTTCTTGTATTATTTAAAGGATTTAGACCCTAAGATCTCTATCATGATACAATCCCTAGGAGGTGAAACTCTTCCTCAATCATATGATCTTGCCATTAAGGCTGAAAGCAGCCTTATATTGTCTGGTAAACTACCTCCTCTGCCCTTAAAATAGATGATGCCTCATGCAAATAGCTTATCTTACCCCCTTTTTGTAGCCAGATGCATGCAAATTTTAGTCCACCCACCCTCCCTGCTGATTTGACAAATCATGAGGCGATGAGTGTTGTGAAAGAACTAATTAAAACCCTCTCCCATGAGATCAATGAGTTAAAAGGACAAAACCTGTACCATGCTGATCTATGTTAAATACCTCAAGATTCTTATAAACAGTAGTATGAATATATCCATAGAATGCCCAATTGTCTTAAAAATTACCCTTTACAAACTTCTATAGCTTCTAGTCATTCCATAGAAGCCATTGACCAGGTTCTCTATCACTTTGACTTTCAAGAAAAATCAAGTATCAAGAATCAATTTACAAGCACAAAAGTGGCTCGTGTGTGTCTTTCTGATCTTGAGCATCAAGCATATGTAGCAACATGTGATTCAAAAATTCAGTCATATTTTGCAAAGACTTCAGAAGATGCTGATGAGATGATATTTCTAGAAGCTGAAAAGTACTACAAGAAGGGCTTTGAAGCTGAAAAGTACTAGGTCCATGGTGATACTACCTCTGTATTCCATTTTGAGGAGGTTACAAATGACATTATACTAGATGAGTGTCTTTATTACTGCAATGAAGTTTTACACCTACAGGAGGAAGGCATAGAGATGCATGAGCAACATTTGGGGCATGATGTGGATTTGTTCTCACTTTTGCAACAAGGCTATTAGCTACTAAATGAGGAAGATCTTGCAATTGTGAAAGTACAAGGTTCATTTGTAAGGCTTGTAGCAGATCATCGAGAAAATGTTGAAACAGAGGAAGATTCAAGAACTGATTTATTTACTATTTTCGCAAATGGTTATTGTTTTCTTCTTGATGAAGTTTCGTTTCTACCAAATGATGAGATTCGAAGAGACATTTGCCATAGTGTAGAACCGCATATGATGTCACAAACAAAGTTGAATTCTACACATTTCTTCTTGCATGAAGGGATCCCAATTAGATTCAGGACTGTTCTAGGCAGTTCTGTCACTTGTCAACTAGATCTTGATGCTATCATGGATCATCATTCAGATGAAGAGTCAACATAAGAGGTCACTAATGAGTTTCTGGCAGTAGAAGTTTTCAAATGCAAACAGAGGAAAGAGTTTCAGTGTTTTATTTTCCCTCCCCACCCTCCACTGAAACATGAACAACATGCAGGTCAGCTTGACTGGTGTTTTGAAGAAAAAAGAGACTCTCCTGAGTGTAGAGAAGTAAAAAGGTACAAAATATTGTTATATTTCTTCATACAGTTTGTCTGGTTCATTTTCAATGCTATGTGGATCAACTGGAGCAATATTGTCAGGCATGGCAGTTACTTTGCCATTGTGGTGAATGGGAATATTCCCCTATGTTTGAATCTGTCAGTAATTTAGTATTGGTTTCAAAATAAGCTATAGTAGCATTAGTCTCAGTAGCATTAGGTTTTCAAATTTAGTTAGTTTTCTTTCAATAAGTCTCAGCTGCAAAGCAAAATGGAGGATCTATGGTCAGTCTCTAAGGTTAATTCAGTTTCATTTGTGGGTGTTTTACATATGATCAGTGTGTCGGTTTAGTTTCATGCACTTTCTAAGTAGTTTGCATTGGTTTGGTTGCATAAATGAAATTTTAGATCTGTTCAGTTATAAATGTTTCAATTATAGAATATGACTTATTGCCCAATGATAAGGCATTAGTCTACAAAACCAGAGGATCTAGGTTTAACTGAGTGAGTAGGCACACTTGCCCAGCCTGTCGCCAAGAACTGTAGTGTAATATTACACACCATTTCTTGAAAACCATTTTTGAAAATTATGATGCACAACAACTGTTAATACAAAGAAATCTAATGGCTTGGAAAAAATAAGAGAGCAACTCAATAAGCCAATGGAGCTTGAAAGATGGCAGCAACATAAGCTTTAGGGGAAAAGAAAAAATAATGCGTACTTCCCCACATTGCTCAAGCCGAGCATAGAAAAATTAAATGTTTTGTTGCATTTTAATAAATACATCATATGGAGTCATGGGAGTAGATAAAGAAAGTAGCAGAGGCTGCTAGATGTCAAAAGTAGAAGGAGAGAGTTGCTTAGAGAGTGAAGCAGAAGTTGCCACTTGGCAACACTGCAACAGAAAGAGAGAGAAGCTTACGCATCATGCAGAGAGTGACATGTGGGAGCTACGGAGCTTAGGAAAACCCAATGTGTTATTTTCATTTTTACTAAAATGCAGCAAAGGGTTACATGAGTCTTAAGAAGTAGAGTCTTTTATTAATGAAGAATCTCATTTAAAATGTATGGTGGGCCCTCTTTTAAAGGGCTGAAAACTTATTAAATATATGGCTCTCAATTTTATTCTTCCACGGGAAACTACAAAGGTGAAAACCCCAAAAATTATGTGCAGCCACTTTATTTCTTTTCATGAGAGAAACTTAAAATTGATGCGGAGCAAGGCACATGGAGACACCTGAGTAGCAATGAAAAGAGTTTCAAAAAGATGAAGAGTCCAACACATGTCAAATGCGGAAGGCAAAAGCGAGCAGCGGTAAAAGGAACTCAAGCTTGATGTGGATGAAGCCACGTGGTCAAGCCCAAGCACATGAGAGAAAATGCTTCATTTCATTTAATTAAATGTATAATGTGTCACGGGTGTTTGTAGAGGTTAAGTCTCATATTAAATAGGAGTTTCTATGAGGTGGCGCCCCTTCTATTGAAGTTAATCTTTAATATTAATTTGACTTCTCTCTCATAACTCACGGGATTAAATATATTTTAAGTAATATATAAGAAGTTTCTTATTAAATGAGGTGGGTCCCTTATGCTGATAGGAAGCTTTTTTATTTGTATATGACTTTTTCTTCCATGGGAATAAAAGGTGAAACCCTAAAATATGAGCAGCAATGTTTCATTTTAATGATAAGCTATAGGAAATAAGAACAAGAAGTGGCGGGAAGATTTTCATAGAGCCAAATGGAGAGTTTCAGTTGCCATTTAAGATATAGCCATAGTTTTAGTTTCAAATATAGTTACACTATCAGATTTGGTACCAAATTTTATGCCGTATGTTGCGGAGTTTCAGTTGTAAAGATTGTCGAAGGCCGTTGAAATTTTGTTGAGTCTTTCAGATTATAAATAGCCAGATTCGGGTCACATTCAGAAGAGTTCTTCACAGATACAGAGTTCTACATTTTTTTAGATCAGATTTTGGAGTAGCAGACATAGGTTTTTTTCTTTTGCCTTAACAATTTCTCTTTTAGGACGATTGTAATAGTTATTCTGTGTAGCAACCTTTGCCTATGTAACTTGTTATCATTCAAATAAAGAGATAATGTTCTGTACATATTGGAGTTAGTCTCTATTTCTTGTTTATGATATCTCTATTTATTTTTCCTCTGTTTAATCTGTTTCTTAAATTGGGTCTTAATCATGCATTGATGCTCTTTAATTCTAGTTAAATCTTTCAAAGTTAACACTATACAACTAATTGTTTCAAATCTAGTGGATCACCATAGATTAAGCATTTATTTCTGCAATCTAGTTTTCCTTCTAAACCTTTTCTCAAAACCCCACTGAAAGAATGGAAGAGCAAACTTCCATAAAATCTGGAGGTTGTTTCTGAGAAGCATTCCCACATCTTAGAAACTTCCCATGTTGCTGCTAGATTACACCCACAAATTTATGCATCAACAGGAACAAGAAATGAAAAGGGACAAGGAGCTAAGGTAGGATCATAATAAGGAAGGGGTTGAGATTTTCAACTTTGATGGTAAAGAGAAAGGGAAGGGTAAGCTCATTGTGGAGTTGAATGTAGGAGTCCCATTCCCTCCTATCCCTGACATCATGATGCCCATTCCTAAGGAATTCATGGTCTGTGTTGCTCATGCTGATAACATAGAAGATGTAGTAATACCTTGAGTATTGTCAAAGAGGTAATCATGGCTCATAACATTATGTCCAAATGGTTTTATCTTGAGATAAACTATACTAATCTTAAGTTGGCTATTCTTCATAAAATCTATGGCAAGGAGGATCATCTTTAGAATGAGTAGGTAAATATTGTGAAGGGATGGGAGGCTATACCTAGAGTTAATAGTATGGAGAAGGAGCTGTCAAACCTTCAAGAGCACTAGGTGAGTTGGTCAAACTAGACAATTGGAAAAAAGATGTGGATGAAAGGATGGAGGCCTTGGAAAGAGATTCCAAATGTATCAAAGATAATTTGGACTCTATGTTGAAAGTGAGCCACAATATCATTAAAAATAGTGCAACATGGTTTAAGATGCTTACTGAGAAAATAAAAGACCTTTGGGATGAAGACATGATGTAGGGGAATGATAAAGAGGGTAAAATTGAACAAGAAGGTCTAAGCTCCTGCACCCTGGCCAGTAAGAAAAAGCCTTTTGATGTGGAGAAGAAAGGGCTATTGGGGTTTGTCAAACTCCACGAAGATTTTAAAAAGTAAGAAATGGAAGTTGTTGAAACACTTAAGCAGTTGTAGTCCTTTGTGTTTATGTTGTCTGTTTGTTGTTCTATGTTTTAGTTTAACAATCTTTTTGTTTTGTTGATGGTTTGTTGTGGAAATTGTTTGGCTATCGGTTGGATGTGTCTTCTTTGATGGACAACATTTTGTAAAGGGTTTTGGCGTCCCTTGAAAACCTAATTTATTGTTAATAAAAAACATAGAATATGTTGTTGATGATGTACTAGGATGTGGGAAAATGAAATAAAATAAAATCTAATTCATACATCCTAAAACATGATAAATAATATATCCCTATGATTCTATCAAGACATGACATGATTGCATGCAAAATTTTGAGCCTACTCATATAGGATGGTCTACTACAAAACTTATCCATTATGTAATTTGGTTGTTTTTAGGAACTCTCAATGATTGGTGGAAGCAATTGAAGAGGTCTTAGAAATATAGACAATGGTACCAACCTTGTGTTTTTAGTGGATTTTATAAATTCAATTGATTTACAATTTTAGTGGGTTATGGTTTCAATGTAGTTTTTCAAATTTTAGCATATTTAATTTCAAGTGATTTACAATCTTACAATTACAAAGGAAAGTTCACATGGATTACAAATACCTTGGCCCTTTCATCTTCATTTTTCGTCCCTTGTGTATGTTTTACCATTTCTACATCTTATGCTTTAGGTTATCTTATCCTTGCATACTCTTATCCTTTTATGTTTGCATGTTAATCTAATATTCTTTTATGTATATGGTTTGACATGCCTACATCTTTTATGAGGTCTACTTTGTGCTTTAATGACCTATATTTTTATGTTTCTATCTCTTTTTTTCTCATCCTTGGGGGAAACTTTGAGGGCATTCTCTTCCCCTTGCACTGTATGAGATTATATGATTACATCCTTATTTGTTCATTAATTGTCACTTGATGTTGTTGATGAAACCTATTACATGATTATTGTGGTTTACATGATCATATCTTTATTTTCCTTTTCTCAAAATGTTTGCATCCTTTATATGCAACCAATTGGAGGTGACCTATATAATATATGTATTCTCTTTGATAACTTGATTTCCATTATTGGCTCATGATCATAATGATTATTTTTGTTTCTAGACAAAGCCCTTTTTTGGTTAAAATGAAGTTATCTTTTTGTATTTGGGTATAGCCATATTATTCCTGCATCTAGGAAAAGTCCTATTATTATTTCTATTTCTAGAAAGAGCCTTTATTTCCATATTAGGTGGATCCACTTTACCCCTTATTTTTATTTTTAGTTTTTATTTGTAGACAATTTTAATAGCTATGTTTATGCTTATTTTTTAATTCTTCATAGATGTTACTCATTGGAATTTTTCCTCCGTTCACACAAGTTTCAAGATGGAGTACTCATGGTAAGGATAATATACCAAATTCGATACCATTATCTATATCCTTTACATTGAAGTGTTTGAATATTTTACTTTCATGTTGAGTCTTGATTACATATTTACTTTGACATTAATCTCCATAGTAGTTCACATGCAACTCAAAGTGAGGGCAATTAATGTAATGGTGAAAATTATATACCATACATTTTCCCATTCATTTTGGATCCATTCTAATTGGGTTGTACCTAATGCAATGGCTATCATACAAGCAATACATTATAATACAAAAATTAGAAAATAAATTGATCTGTACTTGATTCAATTTACACATATCCCTAGAAACTAGTCCTAATTCTCATTTCATTAATTCATTTAGCCATGTCAAATTCATGGGTGTGCAACTCCAAAGTTGGTTCAACAAGTGCAAAATTGACCTCTAAACTTTTAAAATTAAAATTTAAATGTTGGCCCTTCCCTAATCCCTCCAAGCCATTGCAAGTAAACTTGAGGTAAATTTTGATAAATTGTGTGCTAGAGTGTTGTATTTAAGAGTAAATCCTATCCATTATTAGGATCATGTAAGACCTAGAAACAGAGTTGCACTATTCATTTTATTATCATAAGAGCATGAAATCAACATTGCATCAACACTCTAGACATGTTGCATGAGTGCTTGTTGTCTTTGATATTTGTTTCATACTATTGGCGTTCTAATAAGGGTTTGACCAAGGGGTCTCCTCTAGCTAGAAAGCTCCTCAGTGATCTCTATATACATCACCATTTTTTAGACACAAGTCATAAATATCAAGACAATCAAACTCTAGATGACATAACTGGTGAGGTTCAAATCGATGCATTGGGTTAACTTTCACACTAGTAAAATAATAATCTTCTTAGTTCTACACATTTAGTTGATAGATCCTAATTTTCTAACATATTGGAAAATCATTTGACACAACAAGATCAACATTAAACCTAAAGCTAGTTGCTAAATACTTTTATTTTATTTATTTAAATTCCATGCATTTATTCACATGTGGTTATCAATCCCAACTTCTTTATCTAGAGAATTCATTGCTTGTTTACATTAATTTACCCAAAATATTTAGAAGGGTAGACATGTGCATAACTTTATGATATGGTAGTATATTTAAACTTGGATTACTCTCTTAGATAAAGAGTGACCCATGATTATAATAAACTTCCAACCCAATTATGCTTACTCCATTTCCTCATGTTCTTTTTGAGTGTTTCCTTTGTGGGGAGTCCCTTGACTTAGGTCCCATTCCCAACTTCTTTATCTAGAGAATTCATTGCTTGTTTACATTAATTTACCCAAAATATTTAGAAGGGTAGACAGGTGCGTAACTTTATGATATGGTAGTATATTTAAACTTGGATTACTCTCTTAGATAAAGAGTGACCCATGATTATAATAAACTTCCAACCCAATTATGCTTACTCCATTTCCTCATGTTCTTTTTGAGTGTTTCCTTTGTGGGGAGTCCCTTGACTTAGGTCCCATGAGATAGGGGTATCTCTTCCCTCAAATTTACAAGACTTGCACTTGGCCTTGACCATTGGGGTATGTCACATTAGAAATCAAAACAGTAATCAGCCCAATTTATTTAGTATAAACAACAGTAACAAATTAGATTCAATAGACTTAATGAAATCAATGTAAATGCCACCTAAATCTCCAATATAAGAACCCATTAACTTAATCAACTGAATTCAACCACTTTAACCATTTAAGCCATTTCTTAATATCCATGAACTATTGCAATGTTGAAACTATTATTTTGAATTCAAATATTCTCACAAAATCATTCCACAATATTTTCATTGAAAATTGTTAAAGAATTTAAATGGATTGATATAACATTTTTTGGGGTATTAACAATCAAAACAAGATAAAGCCCTAAAATTCAAGGCATTCGTGCATAAAGACAAGAAAAAAAAAATGAAGACATTTAATTTTAAGTATACTAAATGCTGACCCAGTGATCAGTATTCAAACGTATGCCTACCAACGGAAGGCTTCTTTGACTTTTTAGAACATGGGAAAGTATAATAAACACTGCCTAGTATTCGAATGTATTCCTGCAATGGGATGCCACTTTGACTATTGCAAAGAGAGGAAATAGTGTTAACTAGGTTGACCCTTAGTTGGTGGAAACCACGAGGAACTCTTTCAGCTTCTTTTAGGTCAACATATATACAATAATATTATCGTCTTTGTTCTTTTATGGAGTAGTGAGTTTTTGAAGAAGTGGCTTTGGACAACATCAGGAATACATGTAGACAAGCAAAGAAGCTGCATTACGTATATATATTTTTTGGTATAATAGTATATAATCAAACACTGTATTTCAACGATGGAATATAAATGTCATGTCAAACTATTCGACATGCACCAAACAGTTTTGTCGTTAAAGACAAGAATATCTACTGTACATGGTGTGGCAGAAGTCCAACTTAGTGACTTAAGATTGTCTCTTTTATCATTTTTTAAAACCAGTTTTCAGAAATTCCAGCTCTCTCATACTCCACATTTATCAATTTCCACTTGCTTGCAAATGGAAATTGTTAAGCAGATCTTCGATTAATCTAAAACTCATCTCACTCTGAAGAATTATGAACATGTTTACTGCAGTAGTTCTACCATGACCATATGGTAGTTTCAAACTAACTAGCAACTATGGAAAGTTTGCTTCAATCAAATCAATATGTAATATCAAATTGATTTACAGGCTTATTTAAAGGAAAGTAGAGAGCGGATAATCTCTATCAATGACCAAGAGGGATAGGTCCATCATAACTGTGATGTTAGTAAATTCATTTCTCTCCATCATTATAAATAATTATTTACTATGATTCAATTGAAGGAGATTCACTTCAAGATATAGTTGACGGCTTTGTAGGTACTTGTATACTTAATAAGATTGATCTTGACAGGCAGATTGTTTAGGCAGTCTATTCACCTTTGATGAATTTGATATTGCTTAAAGGATATGATTGACTCTAATAAGGGTTTCCTTAGTCCTTCCATTAATTAAGGGTTTTAAAAAAAAGAAAAAAAAATGTTTTTTATTAGTTCAGTTGGAAAAGAGGGCCCAGATCCCTTTAATAGAACAGCCCCCAGGGCATTAGGCTTTCAATGAGCCAGAAACAATAGATGAACAAAACATAAATAGTAAACCAAAAAACAACTAACCAAAAACCACGGAAACGATGACAACAACAAAAAACAAATAGAGACAAGGAACTATGGGCTGTGAGTCACCCCAAACTTAGCCAGGAAGTCCACCATTTCCTTATAGTCACCCAAGCTATCAATTCCCACTTGTTTGACCTTATAATCCATGTCCTTGACCATGGCGAAGATGGAAGTAGCCCGATGCAGAGATTTGGCCACAAATTCAGCCATAACATTCCACTTTTTCTATATAGAATCCATTCTCTTTTGGAGGCTCTGAATATCCTCCGTGTTCTTGTCACACCAAGCACAACTCCCCTTACTGACTTGATCCTGAGCATCCTTAATAGTGACTTTACCAATAGTAGCCCTTGCAGTATCCTCCTGACCCTTAGATTCGTTCATCGAGGTAAAGTGGTTGGTACCCTCCACTTCATGCACAAACTCCATGGGGGTTTCATCCCCACCTTCCTCCGTAGTCTCTTCCACAAACTCTGATTCATCAGAAACCTCCACACCCAGAGTATTCGCCAGTGGTTTCCCAGAAAGCCATTTGGAGTGACAAATGCTAGGAAGAGCAGTCTCTCCACCTTCATTGATGTCCTTTGGTTCCAGCCTAGTATCCACTTCCACAATCTTCACAGGAGCATCCATAACAGAAACACCCTTACCGTATGTTTTTTCTTTAGGGTAGTCTCTGTTTCCTCAACCTCCACCTTAACCCTTTTGGCATTGTTCCTTTCTATTGCCAGTGTAGTGTGCTTATGTTTCCTATTTTTAGCAGTAACATGGGTTTCAATAGGGTTCCCTTCTACTGCACGGGACCACCTTTAATCATAGGGGTCCCAATGCAAATCTTCACTTTGCCAACACCCCCATCGGAATTACTGAGTTGTGGGTCCTTAAGAATCTTAACTTAGATTTGCTTAGGTGGACACAGAGCAAGATGGAAGTGATACAACCTCAAAATAAGACCTTGGTGAATAGGAATAAGAGGGTTGTTGGCATTCTTGGCCCTAATCTCCCTAACAGACTTAACATAATTGTCCAACGAAGAGAGCCAAAAGAAGGGAAACCTAATCTTAACCTTATTCTTGAAATGATTTAAAAGAGCAAAGTGGTAGTGATAGTATACCCAATATCTTCCCTCTAGTGTAAAAAACTTCATTATCATCAAGCAGATTTGATCCCATGGCTCTAGCAGCTTCTCCCTCTCAAACTCTCCATGAAGTTTCATAGGCACCTTTCCCTCGTGAAGGAAAATATTCATATGCTCAGGGTCAGAGACTCTGCTTCTCCTCTAGTGCTTTTTTCCCTTCGTAGGTAACCCCGTGGCTTGGCCAATGAATTCTTCAGAAACTTGGAAGCTAATTTTACCAATTCTGACCTCTCTAGTTTCCCCATCCCAGGTTTCCACAAATTGTCATGATAGGTTCTCATCATGTCCCTCCATTCCTTTGAGAAAGGGCACTACCTGTCCTTCCTGAATTATATGCCAAACAAGAGGGTTTGGTTTGAATTCCTCTGCCAACCTAGGTTCAATTTTAACAATGTCCCCTCCCATCTCACCAAACTGAGAATAGTAGAAGTACCTGGTTTGGAACAGTTCAAAAATGAAATGTTCGCAAGTGACAGTCTTGGAATTAGCAAGGAGACCATTAAAATGGTAATTTTGTTGAGTAATGGTAATGATGTTAGTGTAATTATTATAATGATATGCCTCAAGTTTGCCACCAAGATACATCTCATTGGGGGGAGTATTTGGCCACCGCCTCGTGTGAAGATAGGCGATGCCAGCCGCAAGCTTAACCCCACCATAACTCACCATGAAGAAATCCATCCCATCCATCCTCTGTATTCCTTCCACATAGTCACACATTGTCCTTATTAGGCAGTAAGATCCAATACCTAGATCTCTGCCAATATCAAAGTCCATGCACCTTTTATCATGCCAACCTAGCTTTCCCATCAATCTCCACTGAGTACGATCAGCAATGTCATTCCCTATATCTATGTGGACCCCTCTCCTCTAGCTCTTGTTGATAGGGCACCATTGGCTAGGCCATGGCCTAGCCACCTCACCTTCAAGCATGACTGTAACCATCCCACCAAGAATAATTTGAAAATTTGAATTGTTGGTCCCGCCTCCTCTGAAGTTCTCACTACTATTCAACCAGTTGGAGAAGAAAACTCCAACGCCCCCATGAACCTGGTAACACCAGATGGTAACCATCATCATGAGCCACTTATACTTCATGGCCTTTTCCATCTTGTACAATAAGGTTAAGAATCTGTTGAGACAAATTGGAAGTGTTCCTCCAACATCTCCACCCATTCTTACTATTACTCACATTAGCCAAGGCATTGGCCACAACATTACCTTCTCTATACATATGAGTAATCCTGTAATCCTCAAGACCATTAAGGAGGGTCTTGATATCCCCCATGATGTCCTCTAGATTCCACTCGATCTGAGATAGACTTAGGGCAGCATTGACAACAAGCTGGGAGTCTCCTTCAATATGTAGTCTTTGTATATTCAATGAGATAGCAAGCTTAATTCCCCAAAGCATAGCCATGGCTTCCATAACATTATTACTCTTAATACCAATCCCTCTAGAGTAAGCAATGACACACACCCCATCATCAGTTCTTATAATACCTCCACCACTAGGAGCACTCAAGTTTCCTTTGGCTGCGCCATCAAAGTTAAGCTTGAAACACCCTTGTTGTGGTGGAGTCCATTTGGTCCTTGCACATGCAAGCTTTCTGGTAGTGTCCACCTAGTAGGAATCAATGTTCCATTTCTTTATCATGCTTAGCTCTTCTCTTCCCGTCGGCCTATCCGCAGCTTTAAACTTGCAGGAATTAATGTTCTCAACAGCAATTTGAAGAAACATTGAAAAACTTCCAAAGGAGTTCTATTCTTTTCCCTGAAGAAAATCTATTATTTTGTTCTTTCTATAGGATCCAAGCTAAATGGGGGGGGGGGGGAATTTGATTCCAAAGTTCTTTTGAGATCAGTAGCACTAGGTTGCAGTGGGACTTCCATTCCCAAACCACCATTTGAAGACTATCATTCAATGACCAGTTTAAATTCAGCTTTTGGAGGGTTAACCCCCAAACTTCCCACACAAAGCTACAATGTAGAAAGAGATGAGATGCCGACTCCTCCTCCAATCCACAAAGAATGCATCTGGTTGGCATTTGAAATCCTCTTTTTTTTAGATTATCTAGGGTCAGGACTTTATTATGCATTGGGATCCACCAAAAGAAGTTGACCTTGGGAAGAAGTTTGGGGATCCAGATATTTCTCCACACACCATCTCCCCCAGGGTCTAATAGCCTATTATAAGCACTTTTGACAGTAAACAATCCCTTTTTATCTTTATCCCAAACCATCTTATCTCTCTTGGGGAAAAGTGAGATTTTTTAGTCTTCAAGCTCTTTTTGGAGTTGGTGAGCCACCCGTTGATGATTGCTTTTACACATTCATAACAAAAATAAAAATTCACAAACGAACCTTAGCTATCTTGAAAGATATGAAGAATTAACTAAGAATTCTTAATCTCAAGTTTCTGTATGGTCAGGTCTTGACCTTGTGGATAATTTAGTAGGTTGATGTGAAACTATAATATTTAAGGGGCCTTATGTGAATTAAAGTAATCAGTGACTTACTGGACTCAAATTATGCAAATTGTTGCAAATATCAACAAAATATTTATTCCTTTGCATAAACTCACTATTGTATTATAAAGCTTTGTATAAATTTTAGTAAAACAAAGTTTGCCTTTCAAGTTTAATATGAAAATTATCAAATATCAATGTAATTCCTCATTTTTTATTTAAATGCATGACAATTTCCTTTAGATTTCTATGTTTTAATCTAATTAGTTTCCAATTATTGGAGAAAAGTTAGAGAAACTCAAATTAAAGTATCATTCCATATAGGATCTAAATGTTCTGCTACTCACATTTTATAGAATATAGTAAATTGAACAATTCAACACATTCAAATCTACAAATGTAAAGTCCCAAACATTTTCACGAACATAAATAGGAGATTGCAAGCTTTCAAAGAATAATACTTCAAATACAAGTTGAAATCAGAAAACACTCAGTAATAGATGTAGAATTCTGAGTTTACTTATATTTAAAGCACAAAGTCATATGAAATTTACAATGTAAGAATGACTTATGTTTCACTGATCAAATTATCAGAAAAACTTATAGATGTTTTAATAGATACACTAAGGAGACCAGACATTCCACGTACTCCTTAATGCAGACACAGGCGACCTCTTTGTACCATATACCTTTGTGCTTTAATTTTTAAGGCTCTCTTCTGAGAGGACTTCATCTTATTTGGATATTTACCTGATATCAAAAATGTGTTTAAGTCATCATACCATCCTGATGCATCATTAGAGTTTAGTACATATTGCTGCTTCACCAAATTTGGATCTGTATTGGCTATTGTCTGCACTAATGCTTGACCTCAAACTAACTTCATTGGAATGATCTCCATATCAAATTCTTGCAATATTGTAATCCTTTTGGCCCTTTTCTCTCCAGGCTCATTTTGCATCAACAATATTTTCACTGCTGCATCTGGTACTATGGCCTTAACTTGGCTTCGCAAGATGTAATGCCTAAACTTTTTTACTTCCCTTACTAATGAAAGTGCCTACCTTTCTGTATCAAAATAGTTCAATTGTTCATCTTTCTAAGGGGCACTCATGGAAGCTATGGGTTTTTCTTCATTTTCCTCTCCCTTTTGTGTCAAGGTAGCTGCAACTGAATGTGTAGATGCAAAAGAGTCTATGTAAAATGGCTTGGTATAATTTGGACTTGCTAACATAGGAGCATCAGAAATGGCCTCCTTAATATCTTCAAATGCGGCCTTGGCTACTAGTGTCCATTCTATCTTTACATTCTTCTTTAGCATTGCGTTTAGTGGCTACACAATCTCTGTAAATCCTGTAATAAACTTCCTGACAAAGTTAATTTTTCCAAAGAAAGACTTTAAGTCTTTCTTACTGTTAGGAAATTGCAACTTTTTTATTCCTTCTACTCTGTCTGGATCAATGGATATTCTATTTTAAGAAATGATATGCCCTAACAATTTTCCCTCTGTTACACCAAATGAGCATTTCTCTAGATTGACAAAAATCCCATACCTTTCACACCTTCTGAGTACTCTCCTCAAATCTTTTGCATGAGTGGACACATCTTTCGAATACATAGTTAAATCATCCATATAAATGACAATACACTTACCTAACAATCCATGAAATGCAATGTCCATGGCTTGCTGAAAGGTGGCACCTGCATTGATTAATCTAAAAGGCATTCTTCTATATGCATAATTGCCCCATTTGTAAGTAAATGTAGTTTTCAACCTATCTTCTTTAACGACCAAAACCTAATTATATCCTAAAAATCCATCTAAAAAGGACATCATCCTGGCTCCATTAACTACTTGCAGTACTTCATCTATTGGAGGTAATGGATAATTATCTTTTTTAGATGCTTTGTTTGGGTTTCTAAAGTCCACACATAATCTAATGTCCCCACTTTTCTTTCTTATGGGTACTAAGTTTGCTACCTAGGTTGAATGTCTAACTGGGAAAATTATTCTGGCAGACAACCATTTTTTTACTTCTTCAAAGATTAAAGGCTCCAAAATAGCATTCACAGGCCTCTATTTTTGCCTAAATGGTTTTACTCCTAGTCTCAAGGGTATCACATGAGTTATAATGGACGTATCATAAGTCTTTAAATCTTTAAATCTTCATATGCTATTACATGTTTATATTCTTTTAAAACATCCACAATTTCTTTTCTTAGTTCTTCAAAGCAAGCCTTTCCAATCAATATATTCTATTGATTTTGCTCTATTCCTAGGTTATAGGGATCACATTTACCCCCTTTAGTTTTGGGCAAATATTTCTGTCTAACTACTCCATCAAAATCAAAAAACTTTTCCAACTCTATTACCCCCTTGGGTAAGAAATTGTTGTTTGGGTTTACTACGTCTTCTTCATCCCAAGACACACAAGCCTTTCCTACTCATCAATGATATGAGTTTCAAATACTTCATTACAAGTGAGAAAGTCTACAATTTGTTGATCTCCTTTGAATACTTGAAAATGAGTAACATTATCTGGTATATTTGAGACATTTACTAATTCAACAACAAATCTTTTTAGACCTGACAGTGTTAAAGGCTCTAAAGTTCTAGCAGCAACTGCTAATGCATCTGGTCTCTGATTCAGTTCTCTAGGTATATGTTCTATGTTAAAGGCATCAAATGATTCAATTAAATCCCATACTTTGTGCCTATAACACACCATTTTCTTATAATTGCATGCATATAGTTTTCTAACCTGTTTGACTGCTAATTCAGAATCAGAAAAAACTCTGATCATTCTTACCTTCTTCTTAATAGCCATAACAAGTCCATAAATCAAGGCTTCCTATTCTGCCACATTATTAGTGCAAGAAAATTGTAATCTATATGCTGCTAAAAATGACTTACCACTTGGATTAATAAGTTCAACCCTAGCTCCCACTCCTTGTTTAGACTTAGATCCATCACATTTTAGTGTCCAAATGCCATTTTTATTCTTTTGACATTTCACTTTAGCATGCCCTACTTTATCTGTTACCTATGTTGTAACATTCTGTTTATCTCTGGGTGCTTCATTCTGCATGACCTGTTCATTAGCACTCTCAACTTGTAAATTAGAATAACTGACACTTTTTAATTTTGTTTCTTCCTTTAAGTCTTGAATTGGTACATTTATGTTATCATGAAAATACAACTTACGTTTATCAGGATTAACTTTTCTTCCTTGTATTTCCATCCTCTTTATGCACTTTCCATATTGATATTCTATGATATCTCTGCATATTCCACAACTTTCTTCAGGATGATGCTTATTATGGACCCTACACAAACTTTTATACAACTTGCACTGAACTGGAGATTTTTGTTTAATGCACTCTTCTATCTCATGTCTCATGATTTGGCCAAAACTACTTACTGCATTGTTCTCTTCATCAGAAGAATTACAATCAGATTAATGAATATCACCATTTCCTTACTAACAGGTTTTACCTTAAAATCCAACATCAAGATTTCCTCAATTTGTACTCATCTGTTAGTTACTCTGTAAACACTTGGTTCAACAAAGACATATAATAATTCATTTGTTCTATTATACTTTGTAATCATGTGTTTCATTCTAGGCTTAGCTTCTATCCTAATCCGATTTAGGACACCTCTCCAAGGTAAACACGTGTGAAAAATTAGTGGCCATATATCTATTCAATGTTTTAGACCAATCTCTACTTAGTAACATACCATAATTAACTGGTATATCCACTACCTGAATATCAATGAATTGACTTACTATGGGGTCTGAGGCTAATTGCATCTAAATGTGCATTAATTCACCTTAGTTTTATCCAGTTGAGTAACAACCTTAGCAGATTTGGTAGGAGTCATCCCTAAAGTTTTACATATTCCTAAAGGCATAACATTAGGTGAAGCTCCTCAATCCACCATACATTTATGTATATTATTTCCCAACATTCTAATGGTTAACAGGAAAGGAGGAGACTCCCTCTTATCTGCATGTACATGACCACATTAGTGTTGGAAGGTTCAATTTTCTTACTTTTATCCTTGGATTGTGCATCTCTATGAGGAACATCTATATCAATAGAGGTTTCTTTTCTCACGGATGCATCTAAAGACTTCATGAAGGCAGTTCTAACCCCTGGACTTTTCAACAACTCATATAGAGGTACACTAACCTTGATTTTCTTTATTTCTTTAGACAAATAGTTTATTAAATTTGTTGTTTCCATAGACTCTGTTTTTCCTATTTGAACTTTTGATGTTGCTATCCCACCGGTCCCATGATGATTAGCTTTTACTATAGCAGAGTTATTACTGGCATGCTGATCTGGAGGAGTATTGAAATTGTTAGGAGGAGTGGAAGTAGTAAAATGACCTCCAGGCTTAGTATTGCTTCTCAAATTATAAATGTGATTTTTGTTAGACTGTTCAAAAGCTGACACCTCCTTTGTTTCACATAATACTTCATTTTTAGTTTCAAAGGGAAATTGAAAAGCATCCAATACTAGGGCTGACTCAGGATACAAACTCTCACAAAAGTAAGGTTCATCATCTAATATATGATTTTCCTCTTCTCTAGTTGCAAAGGTGAAACTTTCTAAGACCAAAGCAGACTCAAATCCTGAGGGTACTATTTCATTTCCCTTGGGAATGAGAAATTCAGATGTGGGAGCTTGTACTTCAACATTGAAAATGCTAGAAGCAAGATGAAATTGAGGGCAATCTAACTCAGCATGTGAATTTGTATTGTGAATTCTACACCAATTCTTTAATGCTACATTGGCCATTTGTATTCTGGCTAGCTGTTTTACTTCCTGATTATCTAGACTCTCAAATGGAGATGCTAGAGTACCATTATTTGGTCCTGTGTTCCATGTCCTAGGTGGCTTAGGTTGATTTGATTTTTGTTGTTATTACCGCAGGCTTTGTTATCTCCAATATGTCCTCTATTTTGCATTCCCTGTCCCTGATTATGATTTTGTCCTTGGTTGTAATTCTGGTTTTGATTTGAACTTTGAGCTTGACTATAATTCTGGTTCTGGTTCTGATTATGTCCATGAATATTTCTACGATAGAAATTTGTATTTCTTAACTGTGTC
Organism: Cunninghamia lanceolata; assembly: GCA_027924645.1. Lineage (NCBI taxonomy): Eukaryota > Viridiplantae > Streptophyta > Pinopsida > Cupressales > Cupressaceae > Cunninghamia > Cunninghamia lanceolata. The sequence goes on from BSBN01000684.1 coordinate 3,141,883, forward strand.
ATCTCAATGGTCAATCTTCTTAGATGTGTAGTAATTTATTTGATTTCCTCCCTATCCTCTTGTGCTTTTGCCACAAATGTATCCTGAGGAGGCTGGAAGAAAGACTGACCATTCGTCTGATGGTTATTGGTACTATTACTAGTATAAGGAACTATAGTCTAGATGGGGGAAGGGTTATACACAGGTGTATATGTAGGAATTGGATTTAACAATGGAGTATGATGCATGGGAACTCCATTCCAAGGTTGTGCTTGATTTTGCATCCCAGGGTTTTCTCCATTCAAGAAAGGATTATAGGTCATTTATCTCATCTCATGATTTACAGTAGCTACCTCTTTATAAGCTTTTAATATAGTATCTATATTAGCCTTTCTCCTAACAAATAGGGCAGTCAATGGATCCAAGGAAACATAATACATTTCTAATAAGGCCTCAGGAGTTACAGTATAAGGAGTGACTAACCGAGAATAAGCCTTCTAGAATGTATCATTGAAATTGTCAATAAATTCTTCCTCACCTCTTCTAATTGTGACCAATTTATGATATAAGGTAGAAGGATCGACTGGTCCTCTGAACTTAGACAAGAATGCTTCCTCCATGAGTTCCCAAGAAGAAACATAACCATTTGGTAAGTTGACATACCAATTAGAAGCCTACTCATTGAAGGTGTAAGGAAACAACCTACACATAACATCCTTATATTCTAATCTGGCCCTAAAGCATGCTTCCTTAAATATCCTAATATGAACTTCTAGATCCTGATACAATTGATATTTTGAACATATCTTCTCAGGATTCTTTGGCATTTCATGATAATCATTAAACACTATAGGAGAATTTACATCAAAATATGTCATTATAGGACCACGGGGTGGACTAGGACATCTGGGAGTCCCTAGATTTAAAGGAGGACTAGGACCTCTAGGAGGACCTAAACCAAGATTTAAGGATCTAAACAAAGAACTGTCAGGACTCACTATATTATATATATTGAAAGGTGATCCAGGAAGAATTCCTGATGAACCTCCTATGTGTGATATTTTAGGATTCCATATCAAAGGACTCTTACTTCATCTTCTGTCAAGCAATTGGATGTAAATATCATCTGAATTAGACCTAGACCTGGTCACTCGACCACTATTATGAGCCAGCTTTGCACAAATCCTACTTTACTTCCAATTAAGCCCTCCTTCTAGCACCAAAAACATTGATGATTGTTTTTACACATTCATAACAAAAGTTAAAATTCACAAAGGAACCTTAGCTGTCTTCAAAGATATGAAGAATTAACTAAGAATTCTTAATCTCAAGTTTTTGTATGGTTAGGTCTTGACCTTGTGGATAATTTCACAGGTTGATGTGAAACTGTAATATTCAAGGGGCCTTACATGAATTAAAGTATTCAGTGACTCCCTAGACTCAAATTATGAAAATTGTTGCAAATATCAACAAAATATTCATTCCTTTGTGTAAACTCACTATTGTATTACAAAGCTTTGTATAAATTTCAGTAAAACAAACTTTGCCTTTCAAATTTAATATGAAAATTGTCAAATATCAGTGTAATTCCTCATTCTTTATTCAAATGCATGACAATTTCCTTTAGATTTCAATGTTTTAAGCTAATTAGTTTTCACTTGTTGGAGAAAAGTTAGAGAAACTCAAATTAAAGTACCATTCCATATAAGATCTAAATATTTTGTTACTCACATTTTAAATAATATAGTAAATTGAACAATTCAACACATTCAAATCTACAAATGTAAAGTCCTAAACATTTTCATGAACATACATATGAGATTGCAAGATTTCAAAGAATAATACTTCAAATACAAGTCAAAATCAAAAAAACACTCAGTAATAGATGCAGAATTCTAAGTTTACTTATATTCAAAGCACAAAGTCATATAAAATTTAGAATGTAAGAATGAGTTATGTTTCATTGATCAAATTACCAGAAAAACTTACAGACATTTTAACAAATACACTAAGGAGACCAGACATTCTATGTACTCCTTAATGTAGACACAGGTGACCTCCTTTTCTAAACTAAAATAAATATCCCTTCCATTACAATAAAATTTGACAAATTACCATCTCAAGGTAAAATTCCAAAATCCCTGTGTAATATGATACAAGTAGTAGAGCTTCTTATATAGCCTTTGAAGCTTCATACTGCTACGGTTAGAAAACCCCATCAACGGTCAGTATTCAAACTTTCTAGATCAATAGTATGAATCCACTCCTAACCGTTTCCAAAATATCTCAATGGTATCTTTACTTGCCTCAAAGGATGCCTTTGGAATCTTTTCAAAAATAAAATATACCTACTGACTTTTCTTGTTTGTTGACTTTGGTCGATGATACCCTCCAATTACCTTCTTACTTAACATATCTATTATCCAATATTCTTCTATTCTTTTAGGTATTCTACAAAATTCCCTGTCACTCCCTTGACAAAAGCACGATCACTTTCTTGGCTTTTTGCCCATGTAAATTCCCATGCTTTGACTCTATCTTGCAACTTTTTCTCTTTTGTCACCAAATCCTTTACTCTTTTATGATATTTCCTGATCTTAGTGCCCAATTCAATCATTGAATCAATGATATCCGTGCTAAGATGTACCGCAGGGTTTTCTAAACATGGTGAAAATATTGCTTTAAACTCTTTCACAGCTTTTTCGAATCCATATGCAGGTACCTCTAGGCATTCATGCCTAATGAGTTTTTCTATCATTTTCATGTGTACCTTTATCATACTGTCTACGACCTCTTCTAAGTCTCTAGTGTTTATAATGCAACTTTTAAGAATTTTCTTTATATTTTAGTTCTAACTTTGCTTGTGGCAACTGGTTGACCTTTTGAGGAGTAATGGCTCCCTCAATTATCAGTTCTTCTACTTTGTCCTCTATTTCATCAAGCTTCTTTATTTCTAATCTACATTCCTCCTTTCTGAATTGGTAGTTGTGTACTATAATATTACATTTGTTTTTCTCTACCAAGGCCATATCCCAACTTGTTGCCACCTGCCTTGTTACTTCTTCTCCTTTTTGTACGAGACCTTTTAACCAATTCTCAAAAATGTTAGCTTCTATCTTTTTATTTCCCATCTCCTTTACCTCCTCCTTTGATAACACTATCATTTCAATAGGTAATTCTAGTACATTGGCACTGGAATCAAACATCCCTTTGATAAATTCCTGTAATTGGACAATGTGTCCTTTCAAGTATTCCTGTTTATCTTTGTCCTTCTTCAATATGTCTACAGGGGCTTGATGCATGTCTTCCCACTCATGTATATGCTATTCTCTTGTCATGTGGCCTAGATCCAGATTGAGTATTTTATAATCTTCTACTGTTATTTCTCCTTTTGACTTGTCCTTTTGTGGTATGGCCAGATTCAACATTTTAGATCCAGAGGGACCTCTTTTGATTTCTAACATAGTTCTGACCTTTCTCTTCTCTTTCTGTGGTGTAGAACCACCTAATAGACTCTTGATATCAATAGGTACCAATTGTACCTCTACCTTTTCTCTTCTGACGTCTGAGACTAACCAAGCTGGAACCTCCTTTACAATCTCTACAGCTTTTTCTTCATTGATCACCTCTTCTTAAGGCTTCTCCATTTCTGCTTGTTCTTGTTTCTCTTGTTGTTGTGGAGGGGGTTGAGGTTGAGGGCCTTGTTCTAGAACAAGTGGATCATTCTACTATTGTGACTCTCCCTCATTGTCATCTTCCTCTATTTCAGTGTCTCCTCCCTCTTCATCATCTTCTTCTGGATTCTCTTTCTCTAAAGACTCTTTTTATTCTTCTTCTTCTTTATCCTTTTTCTCTGTATCTTCTATATCCATACCCCCTTTTTGTTCTTTATGTTCAATATTAACTTCAGAAATATTTTATGTATTATCCCTGCCTTCCTCAGGATTACTTGATACTTCCATTGATTCCTTTGCTAGTTCACCTTGTTCCTGCACCTTTTTAGGTAATTTGTTTGTTCCATCTGTGAAGGTGAACATGTGATCTTATCAGGTTCCTCTGTATCCTGCTCCTTTTCATGTTTGCTTTTTGTATTATTTTCTTCTTCTGTACTCTTTTCTTCTTCACTATGTTCATTATACATATTTAGAATACCTAACACATCAGCACTAGAAGCACTTATATCTATTTCCTTCTTAGCTTGGGCTAGTGTTTCCTTTACTGCTTTTTCTGGTGTGTCCTCTTTCTCAGACTCTTCAATCTGTTGTGCTACATCTTGCACATCCTTTATGATTTTAGGTGGCACCAATGTACCAAAAGGATCCACTACTCCTGACCTGTCTTGTACATTTTCCTCTTCAAATTGTGGGCTTTGTTCAATCTCTATATATCTTTGAGTATCTTGCTCTTCTTCTGCACCAGAATACTCACTTAGTTCCTCTTCATCTTTTCCAATTTCTTTTCTTGTCCCAAGATCTACCTCCTTGACTTCACTATCACTGCTGTCATCTTCTACATTGACAATCTCGCTTACTTTTTTGGCTTCATGCAATCTTGACTCTTGCAACTTTTCTTCAGCCAACTCTTTCTTAACCTTTGTATATTATTGCCTTTCTCCTCCGATGTGGCCTCACTAGGTATGCCACTCAATTTAGCATCTAGTTATTATGCACCTATAGCATCACCTTGTTTTGATGTTTCTCCCTTTGATGTTTCAACTACTATGGCCCTCATGATTCTCTATCCTATTGGCTTCTTAGTAGCTTGGGTCTTCTCTGCACTGATGTCATAGCCAGATGATTCTGCTTCTATAAATGTTCCTGAAGCTACTGCCACTAGCACCCCCAAGGCATATGGATCCATTAGGGTGGCATTCTTATCCTTTTTAATGATCTTTGCTTCTACAATCTTTCTCTTCTTCTCATAAAAGCATTGGAGCTCATCTTGATGCTACCTTACTCTCTTCTTACCTTTCTTCAGAAATGTGGGCTCAATCCCCTCATCCCTAAGTTCTTCTATTTTATCCTTCAACCATGTCTTGGAAAATAAAATGATTAGCTTGGATAATGCATCCAAAGATGTATTCCATGGTTGTGTCCAATCAGGCTCACCAATAGGAGCAAGCCTAGCACTTTCATAACTGTGCTATAACAATTTGTCATCATCCTCAATTTCAGGGGGCACATAGATTTCCCCTATAGACCTCATTTGTTCTACTGTCAGCCTTTTGTGTGCTCTTTTCCTCACTTCTCTATCATTTTTGCAATCTGACCAGTAGTCTTCAATGTGCACTTGATGTTTGAATTTGGGATCAATGGTTCTTTGGATCTCGTGGAAAGGATCAAACCATCTTGCTAATTCAAATTCCTCAAATCCATAATATCTTAACTCCTTCTCTGAATATCCCGCCAGCTTCTCACTATAGCATGAATATCTACCAATTGCCCAAGGGAGTTTGACATTTCCTCTTCCATACTTCTTCTTATACATCCTAAAAGCATTCAAATTTTGTCTTGAGAACTCTAATACAATCAACTTATTTGAATGATATCTGGGCAACATAAATGGCTTTCGTTCAAAATCCTGAGTTCTAATATATGTAAAGTTCTGGAATTGTATATACCAAGAACTATCTTACCATGTATGTATAAAATACATCATTCACTAAAGCATATTTCCTTAATGCATTATCCTCCTGCAAATCTAGATAATGGTCATAGACTAATTTATGATCTGGGCCATTTCCCATGGTCCCAACTCTATCAATTCCACTTATGTACGGTTGAATCATAGATGCACAAGAATATAATACATATGAGGACAAATAAAATGACATCATCTTCTATTTTTTCAGCATTACTTTCTTCCATATAACTATACTAATAGCTTTAGCCCAGTGAATTTGTCCTTGTTCTTTCTTTGCTTCACTCATGAATTAAATGATAGTGAACATCCAAGGTTCACATTTAGTTGCATCTCTCAATCCTACCAGTCTGCTCAACATTGTGATCATCAGATGTATTTCTTCTTTAAAATATATTCTGTGTAGGTTCTTTGGCACTCTTGCTACAGCCTTGGGTTTATTCTTTGCATTATACCAACTGGAGAAGATTCTACTTTTACAATCTCTTTCATTATTGTTGAAGTCATTTGTGTATTGGTCAATATTAATGTCCATCATTTCTTCTTGAATTTCTAGACCAAATGTCCTCGCTATCCCTTTTGTGGACAAATCTGCAATGACATGGTCCTCATGTATTACCCTCTTGGTAGCTAGATCATATTTATTTATGCATTCCAGAACTAGGTCCTTAGCCTCCATAGCTAGTGGGAAACTTGTAGCTTTGTATAATCCCCTTTCCCAAATGCATTTCATGTTTGGAGTAGCATCTACTGCTGTAATTTTCTGTAGAACATCATCGGCATCATAATTTCCTATATTTGTATCCATTCTAACTCCACTCGTATTGATTAATGATGAATACCTTCTGTGCACTGGCAATTCCTCTTTTTCCATTTCCTTGAGTGGCTTTCATTTTTTTCACCTTTTCTTCACCCCCTAGATCTACTTTCTTCTATTTTGGGGCTATCATGTGAAAAAACACATATTTAACTTTTCTGTTTTACTCCACTTACCTAGGGTTTCACCATGAATTTTTACATTTTACATTTACCCTAACCCTTTTATCTTTTCCCATTTAAAAATTCATGCTTCTTAACACAATCAACTAATTTTCCTAATCAGATACAGTAATTTATCATTAACTTGCATTTTCTAATGAAATTACTCTAACCAATTCACATTTTGTGATTAACTGTATTGTAACGGTGTTTTGAGAAATATACCTGTATCCGTGACAGCTTGACTTTACGAGCGTTGACCCACTTTATCGTTTCTCAAACTGCTCTCATTTATAAATTATGTAAAGCAATGAACTTTCTGTTCAATCTGTGCAATAGTTCTCTTTCTCTGCAATTTTAGTTTTCACAATAAAATTCTGAGAGAAAAACAATCTTTATTTATCCTAACATGTTAAAATTCATCATTTCAATGTTAGTTCTGCATTAAATGCTGCATTCAATGCACATATGGCTTCAGCTTTCCTTTATTTCAACCATTAATTTTGAACATTCTATCCGTTAGTCTGCCCTTTGCATACATTATCATTTTTTGTATGTCTCCTTGTATATCATTTTTGTATATCACTTTGTATGTCATTAATGTACAAGCCTACATATGCAACGGGTTATAAAACAATGTTACCTTTTACTTTATGTTTGACTTTGTATATCGTAATGTATAGAAAATAGATACAAACCAAAATACAAATGCAACCTATACAAACCCTTAACCTTTTATTTTATGATAGTGCACTTTTACCTCTTTGTATATCAGGATTGTATGTCATTAATATACAATCTTTCATACATACAAAGCATTAACCTTATTTCACCCTTTTTGAAATCCGCGTTGAACCTTACCTTTCTATTTTTTGTATCTCCATTTTGTATCTCCGTTTTGTATCTTCACTTGTAAATGCAACATACAACCATGGGATACCACCGTGGGCCCCACTCTACTTACCCACTTGTATCTTTTCAAAGAAATAATAATTGTATCTGTATTTAGATACAATCTTTTATACATGCAAACTTTTATACAACCATTTTGAACTTTTGGCTTTTATTAACCGTATTGTATAATCCTCTCAGGTCTGACTTGTATATTAAGTGAATGCATACTTACTTGAAAAGCATTAAGAAACAATGCATCACTTACATCATATTTGAATAACTTTTCGAATCCATAATTGTATGCGTGTTAAAGATGCAAAACTAAAACATACAAACATACAAACTACATGAAGTACCTTTTTCTCACCTTAATAAACCAAATTGTATACCTCCCTTGGGTGCATGAATGTATATCACCTTGTATATCATTTGAACTTAGTCTAAATGTACATACAAAGCTACATACAACATGGATCTGACACTTTATTCATTCGACTTTTGAAAACTTATCGGGTCCGACTTGTATACCAAGGATCTAAACATTGAACATACGCATGCAAACTGTCAAGAGACAAAACTTGATTGTACTCACCCTGACTTATACAAAGACCTCACATACAAACAACTTTGTATGCAACATACAAACCCACATAATTATGCATTTTACCAAAAACACAAATATCTCGCAAAATATTGGGAATTTCTTACCAGTTTAAAAAACTACCTTTACTCATTTTTCACAACGAATTCACCACTATTCCTGCCTTGTACTCAAAGCTAGATATTTTCAATTTTCAACATGGTTTGTAACAATTACCTCCTTTTCCCTTTACCACCAAGCAAGACCACACACAAACAACAAGCAACAACCACACCAGGGGTCCTCAGTTTGCTAAGAGGTAAAATGGGGTGTGTTGTGAACATCACAACACCACCCTCATCCCCTCACTACCATCATGAGCATAGATTGAAACCTCCTCCTAGCTCTAGAGCCCTCCACATGTCCTTATGCAGTCTACAACTTTGGAGCCAAGAGCCTCACCAAGCCTACCTGCTATCCTGCCATATTCTGAATCAATCAGAGGTTTATCCTTCAGCCATTGATCCATCCAAAAGTCAACCTCCTTGCCATCATCAATCCTCCATCTTAAACCTTGTCAAATAAGGCTCCTAATTTTGATAGTCCCATTCCAAATAACCGACCCTTTGGGAAGACTCACAGCTGACAAAAACCTCCTCCCTTGATCTCCATTATGATATTTGGCCCTCATGATTTCCCCCCAATTAGTACTGCCTTGGACAAGGTTCCACCTAATTTTAGCTAAAAGTGCTCTATTCATCAAATGGATTCTTCTAAGGCCCAGACCTCCTCGTCCTTTTGGGGTACACATTTTCTCCCAACTCACAAGAGCCATTCTTTTCTTCTCTTCCACCCCAGTCCATAGAAACCTTTTTTGAATTTGTTAAATCCTATCTGGCACATTCTTAGGGATTTTAAAGAGACTTAGCGTGTAATTGACATTCCATGTATAGATGCTTTGAGAAGCTAAAACTTCCCAGCTTGACTCAGAAGGGCACCCTTCCACCTGACCAGTTTTCTCTGAATTCTTTCCACTAACTGCTTCCAAAATTCCATGGAAACTTTGGTAGTGGTAAGGGGAAGGCCCAAATAAGTGGTAGGAAGCCTTTCACTTGAACAGCCCAGGACTCTAGTAATTTTTTGCTAAAGATCTTCTTGATAAAGTCCTGACCCTAGATAATCTGAAAAAAAATAAATAAATAAATTTTAAAAAATAATAATAATGTTTAAGACTAAACTACTCTTCTTAATATTTTATAAGATTTTACTTAAAGCCATAGCTAAAAGAAGTAGAGATGGTTTAAGAAAATGTAAGATTCGAATAAATTGGCTTTTTAGGAGGGAGGCTTATATTAAACAAAAAAGTGCTTGTTTGGAAATAGTTGAATGTACTTAGGAAACATGGTAAAATTGCGTCCTAATCAAATTGGATTTTGATGAGGCATACAATAAACTAATACAATTCATCCTAAAAATACTTAAATGGTTAGTTTTTAGTCCTAGGCATGTTTCTCAAATCAACTCCTCTTTGTTGATGTTAATGCCTACATAGCTAATAATGGCTCTATTACTCAAACTTCTCCTCTTCAAAGGCCTGTAAGACAAAGTTGTACTTTAGCCTCATTCCACAATTTTCTCATTGTCAATTCTCTTGGATACTTAATAAAGCATGCTAAAAATTAGAATTTGATCCATGGCATTTCTCTACATGGTAATAAAGTTGATCTTAGTTCTCACTTTGTTGATGATAGTTTACTATTCATTCAAGATTTCCAAGAAGAGTTAGAACAACACACTAGATGTTTTAGACTTATTTTTTTAGTGATTGCCTCTCAATTCTCTCTTACTCAAATGAAATTTATTCTAATTTTTACTAACCTACCACCTCCATGGATACCCCCACGATGAAAATTCAAAAAATATAGTGAAATTTCAAGATATCTAAGCATTTCCTTTGGGATAGGAGTCTCACTACTTGAAATGTAGAACTCATTTAAAAATAAACTTGAAAATAAGATTCAATCTTGTTCAAACAATTTTATTTTTTATGGTAGAATGCATTTGAATTTCTAAAAAAATCCTTATCACTAGTCATATCTAAATTTTATCATGTTGGTTTCCATAAAAAAGAAGCTACAACCAGATAACTTAAAATCATTAAAGGATTCCTACAAAAAATGGGATAGCAAGAAACACCAATTATTTGCTTCCTAACTATAGTATATCAAACCAAGAAATAAATGGGGTTTAGGAGTGATCGATCCCTTAACCCAAGGGACCTACCTCATAGAAAATTGGATAATAAGAGCTCTTCAAGAATTTACATTTTGGAAAGCACTTATCAAGCATATAATTGTTAGAGCCAAGGCCAACAATGCTTAGAAAGAGGTTGGGTGGAAGGATTAAATCCTTATGTTGTCCAACACATCAAACCTCAAGATTCCAAATAGTTCTTATGTATATGGAAAACATGGTAGTCAATCTCTCCTTTTCTTAAATGGGAAGGAAAATCACTTAGTCATGGACTAAATTTCTCTTCATTATCAATATAGTGTAGTAGGTTGATTTATGCCTAAATAATCAACCTCTAGCTCTTGGCAATCAATTACATGTCAAGACACCTAAAGTCATCTCCCATTATTTCTATCATCACCAATCTCATCCCTCGATTATTCCTCTAAAATTAATTAAATAAATTTTAATTATTTAATTTGTTATTCTAATTTTCTATCAACATTAGTTAAATAATTTTTAATTATTTAATTATCAAATTGACATTCTTCCAATATTATAAAATAAATCAAGACAATTACCGATAAGGGGATGGTTCGGTGGTCAAGTCACATGGTTATTGTGGCGGCCACCAAGGTTCAAATCTCCACAGGGACAATGAGCTTGTAGGTCATGTGTGCCTTCACTGGGTTATCATTCTCGCAGGCTAAGTGTGTCTATGCTAGGTTGGCGTGCTCGTAGGCTATGTACCTTTGCTGGGCCAACGAGATTGCATGTTTGACCAAAGGTTGATAATGCCCATTGTGGATGGAGACCCCCTAGTTGTGGTCTCAGGTGATAAAGTTGATGGGAAGGGATTCCCCGTAAGGGTCTCTCTGGGCTCAGACTAGGCTAAAAAACCTGAGTATCGCCAAACATAAAAAATCAAGACAATTTATTTAATTAATCAATAATTTCATCCTTCCTCTATAGTCCATCCTTAATCAAATAAATCTAATATTTATTTAATTAAGTTCATCATTCTCATGTTCTAAAATTTGAATAAATACAACCTATTCATTTAATTCCCATTTTCTCTCTCCAATCATTAGTCAAGGTAATCTTGCACATGGATCAAGATTGCACATTGCTCAAATAATCTACTTTTTGGATTGTCACCCTCCATTTTATCAAAGAAAATCTTAGCCCTTCAAATCCCTTGGATCATGGGCCTCTTCTTCTGCATCTATCAAAAGGTGCCACTAGGAGACTTCTAATGCATCGAATCCTCACAAGAATCCCTATCCATTGTTCTCCCTAACCAATGATATCCATTGGCCCTACTCTATGGAATTATATAAATTAACGCTCACAAAATCCATTTTCATCACATCCTTAAATGAAATTTTATGCTACTATTGTGAGCACCTAACATTCTATCTCTCAAATACAAATTCACTTTAAGGACAACCACCATTGGTGCAACAAAGGACCTTTGGGTAAGAGATTTCTTATTTTCTTTCATTCATGCATACTTGTTCTTTATGTTTTAACTTGAGGTTGTATTTAGGTATGAAATATGAGTTAGATTTAATAACATTATTCCTACATTTACATTTCATACTTAGGTACATATATTTTGTATGGCTGGTAGGCCCCATGTAACTTTTAACATCCTTTTGTAGCTCTTGTGTGTAGCTTTTTATTGTAGTTAGTAGTTTAGCATGTGTAGCCTACATTTAATGCATGTGTTTTATGTTTTGGTGCATGTGTCTAACCTTTCAATGTGTTTGTCAACTCTATACAGTAATATACCTAATATCTCTAACTCATTTTCTTACTTGTTTTGTAGGATGTTTGTGTTCTTCTAATTTATTTTATAGGGGTTTTTATCTTATCATTAGTTTACATACTTTTTATAACCCTTTGTGTACACATTTAGCCTTGTGTTTGTAGGTTTCATTATATTTTCCCAACCCTTATCATGGTTTGGCATGTACATTAACCCTTCAACACATCTGTAAACCTATGGTGCATTTGTTCATAGATCAGTACCTCTATGGCCAGCCCTTGTTTTAATTACTTGCTATTTTGTAGCCTAGTATTCTACATTTTTTTGGTTTTTACAATTTGTAGGGCATTTAACATGTTTTAGTCATTCAAACTAACCCTCACTTTCCAGGTTGTTTTTAAGGATTTTTGTTAACTCTTGTCATTCTGTCCTGTAGGGTCACATTTCATTACACCTATTTTCTTTTGGCATCTATAAATCACATATCAACACATCTACCTCAATAATCAATGTGCCTAAGACAATGACTCATAAACACTAAACTTCACCATTTAGCATGCCTATAGACCTTTTTAGCATTTCTATTATGATATTGACGTTTATGTTTCTATTTTAGTGCATGCATCCTAATTGTAAAATTTTATCATTTTTATTGGTTTTATGCATTTGACTAATCATTATTTACTATTTGCTAGTGCTAACACTCTATTTGTGTAGCATTTTTTTCTTGTCGAAAATCTTTCATTAGACTACTAACCTTTTTGTGTGTAACTTCATTCATCCAATGATCCATTTTTATCACTAGTCTAGTTGCACATCTACATGCTAAGGTTAATGAACTCTTATATACATTGTTTGTGAGAACCTTTAGGTGTGTATGCTCTCTCTTTGCACTAAAAGGTGACCTTGGAGATCAAAAACATCTTTCTTATTCTCTTTTTATATTTTAATCCTAGGGAGTCAAATGTGTGTGCTCTTACCCTACATCGCAAGGCAATCTTAGGAATCAAAAGCACTTGGTATTTGTCCCTTAGTAGTAGGACTGGGTGAAAGTCAAAGTTGTGTTACACTTTAGATCAACTTATCAGTATAAATGAATTTAAGCATTTTGAAGTGAAAGTCAATTTTGGTGATACATATGTTCTAGTTGGATTCATTCTAACTAAATTAGATCTAGGCCACAACATTTTTAATTGGATGTGTCCACTAAATACATATGTAACATCACTTTGGAGCTAATTTACCAAAAAATGAAATTATTTATAAAAATTGATGTTCTAAAAACTCTTACTCACATAAATAATTCTTGTTAAAGAATCTAAAAATAACCTTTTATAGATATATAAATTTAGTTCATAATTTTTTTGTTTTCAATATTTAAATTAGTGTTTATATTTTCTTTTTTAGTTATACTTAAAGTAGGTCATTGGCACCAAAATATAATGTTGATTGTACTCAAGAAAAAAATAGTAAAGTTAATTAAAAAAAATTGAAAAATGTATGATACATTAGAGGAGAGATTCCATGTTGAGATGATATATTTTTTTCCTATTTTGGATAGATAGTTAAGACAAATACTTATGTCCCATTAAAATAGTTGAGTTTTCATTACACAGCTTCCAGGATTTATTTTAAAAAAATATTTATGAAAAATAGGAAAAAAATTAATCCATGCACTAAAGTTTCAAGTTATAAGTACCCCAAAAAAGTTGAAGGAAAAAATAATGAAATTTACTATATAAAGAGTGATGTCCCACTTAACCTTATTATTTTAGTAGTTTACTAGAAACTAAATTATAGTGCCAATTTTACAAAAAAACTATATTCAAAATATTTTTTATTTTTTAAAAATACAAAGATAAAATACACTAAAATATATACATTTTATTAGTTTACGCTAGATTTCAAAATTTAAAACATATATGTCACTTTGTAGTGATTCAAGTTAAAAATTTATATTAGTGTTGGCCATTACCTTTCTAAAAGCGTGACATAGCTTTAAAATTTCACCCACGCACCTCTAGATTTCATCGCTAATGGGGATGACATGTACCACGTGTTTTGGTAGGGTATAAAATAGGGTGAGAATCAAAATACTCACCTCAAAGGAGGACTATCATGTCTAACACAACCTTGTTTTCCACTTGAGGGGACAAGGTGAGCTAGGAAGGGACTTGACCCCAACTACATGCCTGAAGATGGGACTCATGTTCATGGATTTTGGCCTTCTGAACCATTTGGTATATTGAGGACATCCATTAGCAACTTGTATTTATCTTAGATTGAACCTTTAGTCATATATTCTTGTAATTAACTAGTTTGTGGTTAACACTAAGAAATTATTGACGTCATGCTAGTAGAAATAGGCCATGTATGTTCTCCTCCCAAACTTTTGTATAATCTTAAAGATAAAAAATGGTTATATCTTGATCATGGGCCCTATATTCCATGAGTAGACTAGGCATAATGGTGCATTTACAAGTGTATATACTCTCACTTGAACAATTTAGGCTTGTCTATGTTCTTTGTGTGTCTTCATTTGTGCAAAACTTGTGAATTCCCTCAAATAATCCAAAAGATTTGAAAACATCAGCCTTCAAAAAAATCAAACACTTTGGAAAATCCTAAAATCCTCTTGTAAAAGGTTACAAAACATTACAAATTCAAATACGTGAATTAAAGATCCCACACCTCCACCCTGTGTGGAATCCATCCACTTCCCAACCACAAGTTAATCCATACTCTCACTTCAAAACATCAAAAAATCTTCAAACTCGTAATTACATCCATTACCCATATATTATCCATCAATAAAAACTAAATATCAAATCCCAATTCTAATCAATCCATAATCCCCAAATCTCACACCTTAATCCAAGTTCAAAACCAATCATCTACCTAGTCTTCCATCAAAGCCAATCAAACCATCATTCTAGACTTTGAACCTCAATCCAAACCAAAATTATAATCACATCCCTATGTCAAAAGTCAAGATCTAAATCCAGCTATCCTCTAAACCATCAAGTCAATCTAACTTCTATCCATTCTAACTAAAACTCTAAATCAAGATCAAGAACTTAAACCAAGTTATTATCCCCAAATCCAAGCTTGCTTAAGAACCTATCCTATTTTAAGTATATTTATCCACAAATAAATCACCCATCCAAGGTGTTTATACCTTAATCCAAATTCAAATCATCACCTAAAATTGCATCAAACCTAAATCAAATCTTGCTTAAAAACATAGCCTATATTAAGTATAGAAATCAACCACATCCATATCAAACCAAATTATCACCCTAATTCAATAAGGTCTTGAAATTTGATCCACATCAAAATCATCGATCATCCAATCAACCATTTAATCTAATCCAAACCATGTCATTCAAATTGGTCAACCTTTACAACAAAATCAAAGTCAGTCAATTTCAAATTCATCTCAATATAGATGAAACACAAGTCATTTTCCAAGATCAAATCCATTATCGATAATCAACATAAGCCCCCACCTAATCTTCCATAATCAAATTCACATCAAATTCCATTAAACCACATTCAAATCCACATCATCCTATTAAGTCATCATTTCATGCCCCTATCACTAGATCCCAAGCTAAGAAGATCATGGTTCCTTGCAATAGGAACCCTTTTAGATCTGTTGTTGGACACAATTCATATGTTGGGCAATCTTCACTTCATGGATATCCTAATAATGTAAGTGAGACTGAATGTATTTTTAACTAACCTAAATGTTAACCTCAGTTTATAAACTTCTTCAATGATGAATGAACCAAGATAGGATGGACTATTCATAGACCATCACAAAGATACCTTCCTTGCGTGCCATATTAATGTGGGAGACAAGATTCCCCATCACGTTCCCATGGACAAGATCAGAAGCCTCATCCATCATGAATCACCTCCATTTGGAAACCCTTAGGGACATCTACCCAAGCAATCTACTTAAGACCACACCAACTACCATGTTGATCAACAAGTGGGTTGTAGAGTGCCATGCCCCCCAGCTCCACACAATCATGCATCATCCTCCAATCCACATCAACAACCCCATCAAAATCAACCTTAATCACACAATCCAAGAATCATGTGATGAAGTTAGAATGTATAATCAATGCATTCCCTCCCTTTTTAATCTGTCACAATCCCATTTCCACCCATGTTAAATCTCATTCAATCACTTCTACTTCTTTCCATTCTAGCCCAATCCATGATCCCATTATATATTCTATATGAATCAAACCAATATCAACTTGCATCAACCAGGTATCCTGCAACCTCCTATCAATCCACAACACCGTCATTTACATCATATCAACCAATATATCCACAATCCTTCACATCTTCAAATCTTATTCATCCCACCTTTCAATAACCTCTACATTTTGTCTCTATCCCATGCATCAACCTCCTAATCCTCCTCTTGGGATCCCCTTTCACCAAGAGTGGCAAGAGATGAAGAATTCCACCAATGGGTTACAAAGTGGGATGGTAAATCAATGCAAAGAATACAAATTTGTAGATATTTGTCCCCCCCATTTGATTGATCTATCACAATGGTACCCTTTCTTTTACATTTTGAGATCCCTAATTTTTTCAAATATAAGGGATAGGTCAAACCCCATGGCCACATCAAGGACTTTTTTGTGGCTTTCCAAGAGGTCTCATATAGCAATATGTATTTGTTAAGACTCTTTCCCCAAAGTTTAGGAGGTTGAACTCTAGAGTGGTTCATGCACTTAACTCTAGGCTCCATCACTACATTCACTGACTTAACAAAAAACTTTGTATCACACTTATCATATACAATTGAGCATGAACTTAATATTCTAGATCTTTGTAATGCCAAGAAATGACATGGAGAAAGCTTTTTTACCTTCCTACAAATGTGGAGGAGTCTTGTAAGTCTCTTCCCTTGGCCAATCACTAAGAAGCAACTTGTCCATATTTTCATCATGAACCTTAATCAACAAATGACATTTCATCTTCAAGATCATTGTGTCTCAAAATTAAGTTGAATAAATTTTGAAAATGGGGTAACCATTTAAAAGTCCCTCATTGCAAAGGGTTTAGTCAAAATCTATAAGAAATAGAAAGACAACAATCAAACAAATGACAAACCTAAATTCTAGGTGAAAAATAAGAACATAGTTAGTAATGTGGTCACTAACTCTAAACATGTCTAGACTATGCAATCATCACAAGGATAAAAAATAATACAAAATTTATATAAGCCTAATAATGTTTCTATTCCTCAAGGATAATCAAATCAATCCTCAAATCCCAAATATAAATACACCTCCTTGTACAAACCCATGGAGGTCATGTTTCAAAAATTAGTTCAAGAAAACAGGGTAACCTTTCCCACCACCAAAGCATTTGATGGAAACAAACCCAAACCTACATGGTACAAGGACAATAAATATTGCAAATACTACTATATCAAAGGCCATTCTACTAGAAAGTGCATGAAACTCAAGAATTATATCTAGATATTATTGACGATGGAGAAATTGAAATTGAAGGGGACTCATCCTCCTCACTGAATGACTAATTAGGTATGTATAAAATCTACTTCCTAAGCATGAACAATCCTAACCATGCATGTCTAATCAAGGTCACTCTCAAAATGACCACACCAATTACATTAATTCCAAGAAAGCCTCTACTTCATATGACTCTATTGTGGGCCATATCAAAAAGAGTTTACACATGGGTTGCCACAATCAAGATTAAATCCTTTGAATTGGTTGTCACCATGAGGTGTGGAAGGGTCACTATCTAAGGGTCCTCCTCATCCTCCACATAAGCCACCCAATATAACCATTTAGAGCTTCTTAGAAAAACTCCAACATAAGTTTCAATCCTAGAGCTACTCAAAACATTGAATGTTCATAGATAAATATTCAAACATGCTTTATAGGAATCATGAATCCCTAACAACATCCAGAAATCCTATCAAATCACCTTCAATTTGAATGATATGCCTCCCAGATCAACCCATCTCATAGCAAATCTCTCCAATATGAAGTCCTCATTGCCAAACATAAGTTTAAAAGAGTCTTATTGGATAATGGGTCTGTCTTGAATTTGTACACTTTAAGGCTTGTCACATAGTTGGAGTACTCTATAGTTGACTTGGATCCACAAATAATTACAATCAAGGCCTATGATAACACAAAGAGAGAGCCTAAAGGTACTATTTTCATTCTCATCTAGGTAGGGCCTATGTTGCAATAAATAACATGCCATGTTGTTGATCTTGATCTCCTATATAACCTCCTCTTCAACCACTCATGGATCCATACCATGTAGGTCATCCCATCCAGAAATTCCCCCAAAATAGTGTGGAAGTCACCATTTCATTCAATCTCCATCCCTTTGAGTATTATAAATATAGGAGGCTTCCTATCATAAAGCTAATCATCTCCCTACCATTAACATCACCACACATGATAAAGTGAAAGCATCATCCTCCTATGTTGATATCAACACTCTTGCCTCCACTTCCTCAACCCACATCCCTAAATCCTCTAAGTTCAAAATTTTTAGCACTGGTTGTTGGGTTATATGAGTTTCATATTGCCTTCCATGTCAGTACATTTCCTCTATCCTCGTAATCTCATGGTCATGCTCAATAGAACTGCAAAAGACAACTACCAACTTACAATAAGGGCCAACTACCCTTGTATCAAATAGATGCTTCATTGATGAATAAATATAGGGTTCCATCAATTATTGGTTCTACAAAGATGAAGCATAATTTACACTTGAGGTTTCTTGCAAAACAATTACCCTAAACTATTGCATATGTGTGAAACCATGAACTATAAGGGTAATGGCCTTGAGTTGTCCATAAGCAAGGTCTTATTGAACTAATCTAGATATAGAGTTGGATTAAAACTCACAGGTTGGGATACATATGTTGGTGTGTGGTGAAGGATCATGTAAATATTGTACACTCGTAACATATCCTTGCCAGGGTTAGTAGTTAATTTTGTTAACCGACAAATGAAAAATGACATTGTAAAATCCTAATTCTAGAAGATTCCAAAAATCTTGTTATAAGTAGCTGGGATGTACGTTGCGGTATGAAATTCACAAGATTGTAATCTATTTTGCACTAGATAATAAAATCATTGGATGGTTGAGTTTCTATGGATGTAGCCCATTTTGGATGAACCATGTTAAAATTCTATGTTGATCTATTTTGTGTTATTCTTCATTGTTATATTTGGGTTATTTAATCTGCATATAATTGTTAGTGTTTATTGCTCTTATCTATCTGAACCCTAAAAATTGGTATCAGGGTGGGTTGTGTTTGATTATCATCTGCAAGAATGTCTCACAGTTGAGTGGGAGTCTCATGGTTAAGTGGGAGAAATGGTGGACGAGGTTAAATTAAAGGTAGATAATTTCAATGGGTAGAACTATCAGTAATGGAAGATGCATATGGAGGAATATCTCTATCAGAAGGATTTATGGAGGCCGTTGGAAGGAAAAGCTAAGAAACTGACATTAATGACTGATGAGGATTAGGAACTTCTAGATAGAAAGGCACTGGGAACCATTTGGTTGTGCCTAGAACCATCTGTGGTGTTTAATATAATAGTGTAAGCAAAGACAACAGATGAACTGATGAAAGCTTTCGCTAAATTGTGCAAAAATCCCTCAATCTCTAATAAGGTATTTCTCATGAAGCATTTGTTTAATCTGAAAATGATTGAAGGTGGATCTGTGACAAATCATTTAAATGAGTTTAATA
Source organism: Cunninghamia lanceolata (assembly GCA_027924645.1). Lineage (NCBI taxonomy): Eukaryota > Viridiplantae > Streptophyta > Pinopsida > Cupressales > Cupressaceae > Cunninghamia > Cunninghamia lanceolata. The sequence continues at coordinate 3,161,740 of BSBN01000684.1, forward strand.
TGATTACCAATTAGTTAACTTCGGTAAAAGTGAAATTTGATGTAGAGGTGAGGGCTCTGTTGGTTTTATGTTCTTTGCTAGAAAGCTGGAATAGGTTAGTAATGGATGTAAGTAACTTTGTCTCTGGTTCAAATACATTGAAATTTTGATGATGTTGTTGGTATTATCCTTAGCGAGGAAATGCGACAGAAAAGCATAGGTGAGAGTTCAACATCGGGTAATGCTTTGACTGTAGAGAATAGGGGAAGAACAAAGGAGAGAGGAAAAATCCCAACAAATCATAGGAAGTCACAAGGGAAGTTGAAGAAAGGTAGATCTAAATCTAGAGGAAGAATGGGTTGCTGGCACTATGGAAAGCCAGGACACTTGAAGAAAGATTGTTGGTCTCAAAGGGACAAACAAGGAGACGAACAACATGATGACAATAAGGAAGCTAATATTGAAAGTAATAAATTATAGGATACTTTAATTATATGTTTAGATAATGCTAATGATTCATGAGTAATAGATTCAGGGGCTTCATTTCATGCCACACCCCATAAGAAATATTTTGTAGATTATGTTCAAGGTGATTTTGGACAGGTATATTTGGGTGATGATGAACCCTATCAAATTGTTGAAAAGGAAAGATAAAAATCAAGTGGCAAAATGGAAATGAATGGTTTCTATAGGAGGTAAGGCATGTTCCAAATTTAGGAAGGAATTTAATCTCTACAGGACAATTGGGTAGTGAAGGTTGCATAGTTACCTTTTCATACAAAGTTTGGAAGGTCACTAAAGGTGCATTAGTAGTAGCTAATGGTGAAAAGGTAGGTACAATGTATTTGTGTACTGGGAATACTTATTGTACCTTAGCTTTTACAGAAACAATTGCCACTGAGACATTTATAGCACTTGCTACAGGGATAGAAACAAAATTGTGGCACCATAGACTTGGGCACATGAGTGAGAAAGGGCTGAAGATCCTTCACTCCAAAAAGTTGCTACCAGGTTTGAAGTAGATTGACTTGGAGTTCTATGAAAATTGTGTTTATGGAAAATAGAAAAGGGTTTGATTTCTGAAAGTTGGGAAAGAGAAGAGTGAGAAATTAGAGCTTGTGCATTCAGATGTATGGGGACCAACTCAGGTATCTTCTCTTGGTGGCTCTTGCTATTATGTTACTTTTATTGATGATGCAACTAGGAAAACATGGGTGTATTTCCTCAAACAAAAATTAGATGTATTTGAAACTTTTAAAAGGTGTAAAGCTTTGGTTGAGACTGAGATAGGAAAAAAGTTGAAGTATCTCAAATATGATAATGGAGGTGAGTATTGCAGCAGAGAATTTGAGAATTACTATTCATATAATGGAATCCGTAGGAAAAAAATAGTTCTTGGAACCCTACAAGAAAATGGTGCATTTGAGAGGATGAATAGGACCATTATAGAGCATACAAGGAGCATGAGATTGCATGCTAGACTACCCTTACATTTTTGGGCAGATGTTGTACATAGCATTGTTTATTTAATAAACATGGGACCTTCAAATCCTTTGGATGGTGGCATTCCAGAGGAGGCATGGACAGGTAAAAAGGTAAACTATTCATTTCTATAAACCTTTGGTTGCAAAGCTTTTGTCCATGTTGATATTGAAAATAGAACCAAGCTTGAGGATAAGTCTAAAAAATGTACCTTCATTGGATATGGAGTAGATGAATTTGGTTATCAGTTATGGGATAATGAAAATCATAAAATCATTAGGAGTAGAGATGTTATATTCAATGAGAATGTCATGTATAAGGATCAACTGCAGGAAAAGAAGCATGAACAGGCCAAAAAGGAATATGTGGTGCTGGATGAGATTCTAGAAAATAAAATGTCAGTGGTACCTGATGCTCAACAACAAGTTATCCCATAGACTCCTATAAGTGTTATACATTTTACAAGGATAAATAGACCTCCAGAAAGATTTTCTCTATCATTATATTCTATATTATTAACTGATTCTGGTGAACCTAAAGGTTATGAAGAAGCAATACAGGTAGATACCAAAAAGTAATGGCAACTAGGCATGAAAGGGGAAATGGAATTCTTGCTGCAGAATCAGACTTGGAATTTAGTCCAATTTCCTATAGGTAAAAGAGCATTGCCAAATAAATGGGTTTATAGGTTTAAGGAAGAAGATGGAGGCAAGAAAAGATATATGGCTAGACTTGTGGTAAAAGGTTTTGCATAGAAAAAAGGTATAGATTTTGATAAAATATAGATGTGAAAACAACATTTCTCCATGGGGATTCAGAAGAGGAAATATACATGTAGCAACCACAGGGATATGAGGTCAAGGGTAAGGAGGAATTTGTGTGCAAGTTAAAGAAGAGTTTGTATGGTCTGAAGCAAGCACCTCGACAATGGTATTTGAAATTTAATAGTTTTGTGGCTGAACAAGGTTACAAAAGATGTCATTCTGATTATTGTGTTTATTTTAAGAAATTGGGTAATGGCAGCTATATTATCCTATTGCTTTATGTTGATGATATGCTTGTTGTCGGGTCTATCATACAACATATTAATGAACTTAAGTAGAAATTAGCAAATTCATTTGCTATGAAGGATTGGGTGTAGCAAAACAAATCCTTGGCATGAGGATCACATGAGACAGGACAAACAAAAAATTATTTTTGTCTCGAAGTGAGTATGTAGAGAAGGTGTTGAAAAGGTTTAACATGTAGAATGCGAAAGTAGTTACTACACCTTTGCCTAGTTATTTTAAGTTGACTAAGGAGATGTGTCCAGAGACACAAGAGGAGGAAGACAAAATGTCTAAGATACCATATGCATCGGCAATTGGTAGCTTGATGTATGTAATGGTATGCACAAGGCTAGATATTGCACATGTAGTGGGAGTTGTGACCAGGTATATGAGCAATCCAGGAATGGAACATTGGAATGCGGTAAAATGGATTCTCTAATATTTGAGAGGTACTACTTCAAAGAAACTATGTTTTGGAGGAACAAATTCTTCTCTAAAAGGATATGTTGACTCTGATCTGGCGGGTGATATTGATAGCAAGCAGAGTACTATAGGGTATGTTTTTACTATAGGAGGTACTACAATCAGTTAGATTTCAAAGCTGCAAAAGGTTATTGCACTTTCAACCACTAAAGGTTAGTATGTTACTGCTGCAGAACCTAGCAAGGAGATGATTTGGTTACAATGTTTTCTAGAGGAATTGGGACAAGGACAAGAAGATAGCCCTTTGTACACTGATAGCTAGACTATCATTCATCTTGCTAAGAATTAGTCTCTGCATTCAAAAACTAAGCATATAGAGCTCAGATACAACTTCATCTAGTTAGTTTTGGAGGATGGACAGTTGAAGTTGAAGAAAATTCACACAAATGAGAATCTTGCAGATATGTTGACAAAGGTGGTTACATGGGAGAAACTAGTTTCCTCATCATTTTCCATTGGCCTTCATGATTGATAATGATGGACACAAGAAACTAGCTAGGCCTGTGATCCAGTGGGAGCTACAAGTGCAGGATCAATCTCCAAGTGGGAGACTATTTGGTATGGAGCCTAATCAGTCTCCAAGTGGGAGATTGTTGGTATGTGGCTGTTGATCATGCAAATAATGTGCACTCGTAATGTATCTACCCCCCAAATTTTTTTCTCCTTTTTTGCACGTTCAAGGTTGGTAGTTAATTTTTGTTAACTGACAAATTAAAAATGACATTGTAAAACCCTAATTCTAGAAGATTCCAAAAAGCTTGTTATATTATAAGTGTTTGGGATGTATGTTGCAGTATGGAATTCATGAGATTGTAATTTGTTTTTCACTAGATAATAAAATGATTGGATGGCTGAGTTTTTGTGGATGTATCCCATTTTGGATGAACCCTGTTAAAATTTTGTGTTGGTCTCTTTAGTGTTATTCTTCATTGTTATATTTGTGTTTTTTAATCTGCATATAATTGCTAGTGTTTATTGCTCTGATTTTTCTGAACCCTAACAACATACCACCTAGTGAGGAAACCAACAAACCTGATGCAACTTTTACAAGTGTGGAATCAACCTCCAATGATATTGATAGCATCAAGAAAAGGACCATCATAGCCCCTTTTGATGATATAAACATTTATGACCTTTTCAACACAACCTCCATTTTCACCATCAACCTTCCCTTATAATATACTAAACTCATTGATTAGGGCCAACAACATCCTATGTGTCTCAACATGTTTCAGAATAATGAGGGCATTACCAAATTCTTGGGGCTCCAAAATAATATCCTAGCTAAAGAATATAAAAAAGGATTTGAAATAAATCTAGCTGTCATGGCTTACTTTGGGGAGAAGCAAGAGTTCCTTTGTCATAAAAAATTGAAAAATTAGATTCTGCTAGTGAAAACCTCTCTGAAGCACTATCAGACATAGGAAGATAAATAAAAAATGACATACCTACTAATGAAAACCTTTTTGAGGCATCAATAGACGAGGAACTCAACCTACTCCCAACACTTCCATAGTAGCATGAATGCTCCACCATCCTAGATTAAGATACATAAGAAGTAAGCCTAGGAATTAAAGACAATCAAAAGATCACCTACATAGTTGCATCCTTGGCATCTATAGAAGATAAAATGATCACATGTATCCTACAAAGGACATTGGATGTTTTTGATTTATCCTACATTGGCATGCTAAGTTTGGACCCCTTCCTTGTGGTCCACCACCTTCTAGTCCATCTTGATGCTAAGTTATTAAGTTAAAAACTCTACAAAATGCATCCTCAATTGTCCTCTCAAGGTCAAAGAAGAGCTTCACAAACTTCTAGAGGTTAGCTTCATATGTCCTATTGGATAACCAAAATGGATATCTAATATAGTCCATATTAGAGAAAAATGAAAAGGGATCCAAGTTTGCATAGATTTTGGAGATCTAAGAAAATCATGTGCTAAGGATGACTTTCCTTTTCCTAACATTGAAATCATTGTCAATCTCATAGTAATTTATGATATGTTATCTCTCATAGATAGATTTTTAGCCTACAATAAGATTCAGATCATCCCTAAAGATCAATATAAAATAGCTTTTACCACTCCTTTGGGTAGGGGCTACCTATAAAAGAGATATGATAGTTATCTGTCATAACATGCTCCATGAAATCATGGAAGATTATGTGGATGACCTATTGGATAAATCAAAAACTAGGGAAGAATGCTTGCACAAGCTTGAACACATCTTTATTAGGCTATGGCAATACAAAGTCTACTTTAACCCAAAGAAGCATGTCTTTGGCATCACATCAAGGAAACTCTCGGGCTTCATTATGTCTAGATGAGGCATAGAAATAGACCCCACCAAAGTAGCAACTATGAGAAAAATGCCACCTCCCAGGAAACTCAAGTAGCCTTGCAGTTTCTAGAGGAAACTTTAAGCTACCCATAATTTTATTGCATAGCTTGCTAACAAGTGCCATCCATTCTCCCATAATCTTAAGAAGCATATTAGCCATGTTGGAAATCAAAATTATGTTCTTGACTTTGAAGATTATTTTATTCTGCATTGGTGAATGTAGTGTTGACATGGAAATCATTTGTTCTATAGTTTGGTATAATGAAAGATTAGTTTATGCATTTGGTGGTGATGGATGTGAGCTTTTCATTGAAATATCTATATGTGTCTATGAATACTAAAGTGAAATATATGAATACAAGCGAATATGAACAAGAAGTGAAATACATGCAAACACCAAGCAATTAGGCATGTGGAGATATGCGGAGTTGAAGGATGCGAAGGGCATGATTTGAAGATCTTGAGCTCGCATAGTATATGTAAGTAAGTTGAATGTTTCCATTTTAATTTTAGTTTCCTGAGTTATAGCTCAGTTTGTATGGGAGGTTGGAGCCTCAAATAGGTTAAAGCCTATTGCTAGGTTGGAGTTCAGTTTTTGTGGGAGGTTGGAGCCTATTGTTGGGTTGGAGCTCAATTTTTGTGGGAGGTTGGAGCCTATTGTTGGGTTGATGCTCAGTTTGTTTTGAGATCGAAGTCTCTGGTAGGTTGAAGCCTACAGATTTGTAAAAAGGATTTTAGTCCTTCTCAAGTTGAAATTCATGTGGGTTGGAGCCTACAAAATATTGTAATTCACTATTTCATTTTTGTGAGGCTAGATTTGGATAGTAGATCCAAACAACTTGCTCACTGTGGTTTTTCCCATCTTGGGTTTCCATGTAAATCTAGTGTTATGGTCTATTGTGTGCATGTGTGATTTTGCTTATGCTTGCATAGTTCTTTCATATTCTGATTGATGCAATAGAGATCTTGTTGTTTCAGTAGAATTCTTTTAAAAATTGGCATATACTGATTCACCTCCTCTCTCAGTATATCAATGTATTCTAACAATTAACTCCCATAATTTCCTCCACTAGTCGGGTGCTGCCACAATAATGGGTTACACTTTTTGAGACATCTTGATTTTTGCTGATATCACATATTTTAGAAAATATAATGATTTAATCCTTGAAAGGTTCCATTTAAAAGATTTTAATTGAAGAGGGTTTGATCAAAACCCCTTAGATTCAAACCCCCTTGGACAAAACCCCGCTAGTTTTAAACCATACCTATAATGGAGTCTCCTCTACACCTAACAAAATGCTGATAAAAAACCACTTTAGATTTACCTCTTGAGGGATCAAATGAATTCATTTAAAATTTATGTTGTGTAAGTATGTAGTCCTTATTATAAGCTTCCCAAAAAGTATAATTTTAAATATATTTAATTTGATTATTATCTTTATTTTTTATTTGTTGTGAATATAGGTTTTTCACCGAACATCAAGTTCTCTGTTCTACACACATGGAAAATTATTAAATTAGTGGAATAAATTTCTAAAAAATATCTATGCCCTAGGTATTTATGTCCTTCTTCAACAAAAAAAAAAGAATTTCGATACATACAGAAAAAGTTATGTTTTATGGAATACGCCTATGTCTAAATTATAATTCGTTTGACTTCAAAACTTAATTAAAAAAAATTCAAAAAAATATTATGAAACCAAATGCATGCCCTATATATCAGTGTTATCAATCTAAATTCAAAAGAATCAAAATTTTATCCTTTGTAGAAAAAAGTTATGTGCTATAGAATACACATCACTTTGAAAAAATGGTGTTTACTATTAAAAACTAGTTATCAAAGGAGATGCAAAACAATATACAATTTAATTCTAAATTTTTTTAAAAAAATATATTTAGAATCTACAAACAAAATCTCACAAATCACTAGTTCGCATCATCTTCAAATTCTAAATGATTTAGCAGCTATGGGTGTCAGAAAGTGAAGATTTAGTTCAAAATGTTGATTTCAATGTCAAGTTTGGCCAAAAAGTGTAACCCATTATTGTGGGATGACCTAGTCACTCAAATTGACTACTCAATCAAATTTCAATCCAAATAGTTAACTATGCAATCAATTTAGTGAACTCATCAATCAAATTAGTTAACTATGCAATCAATTTATTGAACTAATCAATCAATTTAGTTAACTAATCAATTAGATGAGTTAACTATTCTATCAAAGAATGTTAACTCCCAATCAATATAGTCTACTACCTAATCAATTGAGTTCACTGAGTAATCAATCCTATCAACTCCCCAATCAATTCTTGTTAACTCTTCAATCAAAAGGAGTTGATTGTTTAATAAATTTCCCCCTCTTGTGTGCCATTGAACCTATAAATACCCCTCCCCTCTTCATTATTTTCTAATTTGGAGAATCATCTTCCCTTCTTCACAAGCTTTTTCAAGCTTCTTCATAGGCCCTTAAGCCTCTTAGTTTCTTTCTTTAGTATTTCAAATCTTACAAGATTTATTTGCATTAGCTTTGATTGTTGTCAAGCTTGAAAGCTCCTCCTTTGGGAGGCAATTTTATTTGTGTATCTAGTCTTTGCAGGTTTTTGCTCTCCACATAGCATCCATATGCTCATACAAGACATTTGAGCCTTTTATTTTATTGTTGTTTCATTCAAGATTTGCTAAAAGCTTCATATTGCATCGATATGCTACTCAAATTGCAATCCATAGTGCTCATTAGCTTCCATTGAGCTCACCTTTAAAGCTTTCAAAATCTCTTTTGCATCCCTTTCCTATTGTTGCCAAGATGATACCCCTAATGCTGCAAGAGGACAAAGAGGTATCTGACACAACAATTCTTGAGGGTAGTGGAGGCTCATGAATCTCATATTCTAGGTTCTTTAGTGCTTTTCTATAGTAAATGGCTAAATCTTGAATTTTTCTCTTGGGAATAGTAATTAAATGTTTTAATTTCCTTGATAGGATAAATAGGATTTGCATTGTTAGATTACTTTTCTTTCAAAGTTCTTTAGCTTACTTTATTTCAAAACAATTTCATTTCTTAGAGTAAGTGATTCAAATATCTAGAAAAGTACACAAAAACATAGATCAGATTGCATTAGCTAAATACATTCTAGATCACATACATATTTCAATTCCTAGATTAAAAAGGCACTTTAATTTCATAAAGATTAAAAAAATATTGTTTTACATTCATATAGGTTTGCATGCATCCAAAAACCAAAAGAAGCGCAAAAGCATTAGCATCACAAGAAGATTGTAAACCCTTGATTCCAACACAAGGTAAACATTGGTCAACCCAACATAAGCTCAACACAAAGTCAAACCTTAGGTCATAAACCCTAAGTCAAATCAAGGTTAAATCCAACCAACTCACTCTCAGTTTGGGTTCATGAATGTGCCCTGGGCTTAGAGGTGAGTGGGTGATGGCAGTCCTTGAAGAGATTGAGGAGATTCACCTAAACCACCACACGATCAACAAATGATTCAGGAACATCAACATAGGTTGAGGTTATTGTAAACACAAGTCATCATCCAACAATTTGAAGAATAATTCTAACTCAATAGAAGTATAAATGAGAGCAATCGTCAATCCATGCAATGTTGGAATCTTCAAAATCCAAATAGGAGAACAGTGACTAGTGACCCTTCAGGTCATATAGTTATTTCAACCACAATGGTCACAAAACATTAGATCATACTCAATACACAGGAAGAGCTCTAGGACCGGTCGACCACTCTCCATGAAGTCCAGCTCTCAAGAGAGCAAGAACGCCCCCATGTCTTGGTTCTTCTCGACTGGGTACTTCCACAAGAACAAGAGTGACGTGGAGGTTCTCCCTGTGGCAAGGAGAGGGGTCCATGTGCTTGACAAAGCTGAATCAACCACCCCAGGCTACTAAGTCGTGCTTTTGAGTGTACAGGCCCTTGCCTAATCCCTCCAATTAGCCATTGAAAGCAAACTTGAGATAAAATTTGATAATTTGTGTGTTAGAGTGTTGTATTTAAGAACAAACCATATCCATTATTATGATCATCTAAGACCTAGAAATAGAGTTGTACTATTCAGTTTATTATCATATGAGCATGACATCAACATTGCATCAATGCTCTAGGCATGTTGTATGAGTGCTTGTTGTCTTTGATCTTTGTTTCATACTATTGACTTGATAATAAGTATTTTACCAAGGGCGTCCCCCCTAGATAGCAAGCTCCTCAGTAATCTCTATATACTTCACCATTTTTAGACACAAGTCATAAATATCAAGGCAATCAAATTCTAGATGACATAATTGGTGAAGTTCAAATCAATGTGTTGGGTTAATTTTTACACTAGTAAAATAATAATCTTCTTAGTTCTAACACATTTGTTTGATAGATCCTAGCTTTCTAACACATTAGAAAATCATTTGACACAATAAGATCAACATTAAACCTAAAGCTAGTTGTTAAATACTTTTATTTTATTTATTTAAATTCCATGCATTTATTCACATTTGGTTATCAATCCCAACTCCTTTATCTAGAGAATTCATTGCTTGTTTGCATTAATTTAACCAAAATATTTAGAATAGCTATTTATTTTCATTTGCAAATAGATAGGTGCTTAACTTTATGATATGTTAGTATAATTAAACTTGGATTACTCTCTTAGATAAAGAGTGACCCGTGATTATAATAAACTTCCAACCCAATTATGCTTACTCCATTTCCTCATGTTCTTTTTTGAGTGTTCCCTTTGTGGGGAGTCCTATGACTTAGATCCCATCAAATCTAGCCTTGACCATTGGGGTATGTCACATTAGAAATGGAAACAATAATCAGCCCAATTTATTCAATATAAACAACAATAAAAAATTAGAGTCAATAGAATCAATGAAATCAATGTAAATGTCACTTTGAAGATTTGAACCTAGATCTCCAACAAAAGAACCCATTAACTTAATCAATTGAATTCAACCCTTTTGACCTCTTACGTCATTTCTTAATATCCATAAACTATTGCAATGTCGAAACTATTATTTTTAATTCAAATTTTCTCACAAAATCATTCCACAATATTCTCATTCAAAATTATTAAGAATTTAAATGGATTGATATAACATTTTGTTTTTTTGGGGGGTATTAACAAACAAAACAAGATAAAGCCCTTAAATTCAAGGCATTCGTCTATGAAGACAAGGAAAAAAATGAAGCCATTTAATTTAAGTATAATACATGCTGACCCAGTGACCAGTATTCAAATGTATGCTTAGTGGGAAAGTATAATACATACTGCCTGCAATGGGATGCTACTTTGACTATTGAAAAGAGGAAATAGTGTTAAATAGGTTGACCGAAGTTAGTGGAAATCACGAGGAACTCTTTCAGGTTCTTTTAGGTCAACATATATACAATAATATTATCGTCTTTGTTCTTTTCTGGAGTACTTGGTTTTTAAAGAAGTGGCTTTGGACAGCATCAGGAATACATGCTGTAAAAAAAGCAAAGAAGCCGCGTTACGTATATATATTTTTAGGTATAAAAGTATATAATCAAACACTGTAATTCAACGATGGAATATAATTGCCATGGTAAAGAATTAGACCTACTATACATGGATTCAAAACTATTATTTAATTATCGAAGAGTTAGTCGTTAAAGATGAGGATTCAAAACTGTTATTTAATAATCTAAGATCTAGTGTAAATGGTGTGGCAGAAGTCCAACTTTACGAGTTAAGATTCTATCTTTAATCATTTTTTAATACCAGTTTTCAGAAATTCCAGCTCTCTCATGCTCCACATTTATCAATTGCCACTTGCTTGCAAATGGAAATTGTTAAGCAGTTCTTCAGTTAATCTAAAGCTCACCCTACTCTGAAGAATTATGGACATGTTTACTGCAGTAGTTCTACCATTACCATATGGTAGTTTCAAACTAACTAGCAACTATGGAAAGATTGCATCAATCAATGCGATAAATCAATATGTAATATCAATCGAGAGGCTTATTTATTGTGTGAAGGAAGGTAGAGAGCGGATAATCTCTATCAATGACCAAGATGGGCAGGCCCATCACAACTGTGATGTTAGTAAATTCATTTCTCTCCTACATTATAAATAATTATTTACTATCATTCAATTGAAGGAGATTCACTTCAAGATATAGTTGACGGCTCTGTAGGTACTTGTATACTTAATAAGATTGATCTTGACCGGCAGATTTGCTTAGACAGTCTAATCACCTTTGAAAATTTTGCTATTGCTTAAAGGATATGATCGACTCTAAAAGCCCTGGCGTAGATTGTGTACCTACAAAGTTCTACAAAATTATGTGGCCTTTTATTAGGGAGGACTTTTATGATGTATAAAAAAACCTTAATAAGGGGTTTCCTTGGTCCTTGCATTAATTAAGGGTTGATAAAGTTAAATTTTTAGGAAAACAATGTTTAAGACTAAATTACTCTTTTGAATATTTTTATAAGATTTTAATTAAAGCCATAACTAAAACAAGTAGAGACATAGTTTAAGAAAATGTAATATTTGAATAAATTGGCTTTTTAGGAGGGAGGCTTATATTAAACAATTTGGTGCTTGGAAATAGTTGAATGTACTAAGGAAATGCGGTAAAATAGCCTCCTAATCAAATTGGATTTTGATGAGGCATACAACAAAATAATATAGTTCATCCTAAAAATACTTAAATCGTTATGCTTTAATCCTATTCTCATTTCCCACATCAACTCCTCTTTGTTGATGCTAATGCCTACATAGCTAATAATGGCCCCATTACTCAACCTTTTTCTCTTCAAAGACTAATAATACAAATTTGTCCCTTAGCCTCATTCCATTATGTTCTCATTGTCCATGCTCTTGGATACTTACTAAAGCATGCTTGAAATTAAAATCTGATCCATGGCATTTCTCTACATGGTAATAAAGTTGATCTTAATTCTCACTTTGTTGATGATAGTTTACTATTCATTCAAAATTTCTAAGAAGAGTTAGAACAATACACTAGATGTTTGAATTATTTGCCTAGTGACCGGCTCTAAATTCTCTCTTACTAAAACTAAATTTATGCTAATGTTTACTAACCTACCACCTCGATGGATACCTCCACAATGAAGATTCATCAAATATAGTGAAAATTCAAGATATCTAAACATCCCCTTGGGGATAGGAGTCTCACTATTTAAAATGTAGAAGTGGTTTATAAATAAACTTAAAAACAAGATTCAATCTTGGTTAAACAAATTTATTTTGTATAACTAAATGCATTCAAGTTGCCAGCAAAATCCTTATCACCTATCATAACAACATTTTATCATGTTGGCTTCCATAAAAAAGAAGCTACAACCAATTAACTAATATCATTAGAGGATTCCTTTGGAAAATGGGATAGCAAAAAAGACCAACTAGTTGCTTCCTAACTATAGTATATCCAACCAAAAAATAAATGAGATTTAGGAGTGACTGATCCCTTAACCCAAGGGACCTACCTCATAGAAAATTGGATAATAAGATCTCTTCAAGAATTTGTAGCTTGGAAAACACTTATCAAGCACATATCTCTTAGAGACAAGGCTAACAATGCTTGGAAAGAGGTTGGGTGGAAGGATAAAATTATTATGGCATGCAACACTTCAAACCTCAAGATTCTAGACAGTTCTTATGTATATGGAAAATTTGGTAGTCCATCTCTCCTTTTCTTAAATGAGAAGAAAATTCAGTTAGTCATGGACTAAATTTTTCTTCATTATCAAATCTCTTGGATCATGGGGCTCTTCTTGTGCACCTATCACAAAGTGCTACTTGGAGGCTTCTAATGCATCCAATCCTCTCAAGAATCCATAGCCACTGATTATTGTAATCAATACTATGGAAATCTATAAATTAAACCTCACCCAAGCCATTTTCATCGCATTCTTGAATGCAATGTTATTCTTCTATTGTGAGTATCAAACATTTTATCTCTCAAATACAAATTCACTTTAAGAACAACTACCATTAGTGCAACAGAGGACTTGTAGGTGATAGATTTCTTATTTTCTTTCATTCATGCATGCTTGTCCTTTATGCTTTAACTTGAGGTTGTATTTGGGTATGAAATAGGAGTTAGATTTAATAGCATTATTCCTTTATTTACATTTCATACTTAAGTGTGTATTTTTTGGCATGCCCAGTAGGACCCATGTTGGTTTTAACATCCTTTTGTATCTCTTGTGTGTATCTTTTTATTGTAGGTTAACAATTTAGCACATGCAGCCTCAATTAAACACATTTGCTTTATGTTTTAGTGTATGTGTCTAAACTTTTAGCATGTATATCAACTCTTTATACACCAAAAGACCTAATGGATCTAACTCATTTTATTTCTCATTTATACACCAATACACCATTTGAGATTGTGACCAGAATGAAACCTAAAGGAGTAGCAGAGTTGAGAGACATGAGTATGAAGAATAAGAGAAGTGCAGAGGTAGAAGAATTTGCAGGATATATGGAGACACTACATAATCAGGTCAATAAGTATTTGGAGGAGATGAATAATAAGTATAAGGAGAAAGTAGATGTGAAGAGGAGAAACAAAAAATTTTCAATTGGTGATGAAGTAATGGTATATTTGAGAAAACAGAGGTTTCTAGTGGGAACTTACAACAAGATGAAGATGAACAAGTTTGGACCATGTAAGATTTTTAAGAAGTTTGATTCAGGAAATGCATATGAAGTGAAGCTACATAAGAAATTTGGTATATCACCTATATTCAACATTGCATACCTATATCAGTATCATGAAGGAGAATCAAGTGACAACATTGAAGATGGTTTGAAGAATCAATTACCATAGCAACAATCGAAGCAGACAGAGGACATCTTGGATAGCAGAGTTGGATGCAATACCAGAGGCAAGCATCATAAAGAATATTTGGTAAACTGGAAAGGCAGACCAGAAGAAGACTCAACTTGGATTTCTTAGGCTGAGGTGGATTGCCTTGGTTTTCCTCTAGCCCTAGCAAAGTGAGGGACTCACTTTTTTCAACAACACCGAGTGTCTAATGCAGGAGCATCTCAGGTTGCAGAGCAATCTTACATCAACGAAAACATTTACATTCTTTCTTTTCTTTCATTTCTCAGTTCAATTTAGTCAGTTATAGTTTCAACATTTTGTATCGCATTTCACCGCATAGTCATATTAGAGCTTACGAAGTAGGACTTAGCATCTACATATCATCATCTACATCATATTGAAATTTTAGGTCATTTGTTTTTGTCTGCTAAGAGTTATTGCTATCAAAAGATCATCAGTTTCCATAGAGTAGAGCATTCAGATAGTTAGTTGAAGGAGAAGGTTTATGGAGCACTTCCATGACTTGTAGAGCCAAATGGAACATCATACATGACACATATTGATCAGATAGACCTTCCTTGAGGTCTACACCAAGTTTCATGCATTTGCAGAGTAATACCAGATGTTGTAGGCCGACCTACCTTGATTCTACATGTTACATCCTTCATTGGAGTTTGTAACCTGTTGTGGTAGACGCAGAGGATTTCATGAGCTATATATATATATATCTTAGATGTATTAGGAAGTAGTAGTTCTATGATATGATTTAGATAGTTTCAGGAGATATATTCTTTTTAGGGAAGCACTTCAATGCCATATCTTGCATATCTGTTGTAACTCGGAAAGTAGGCATTTGAGCCCATCAATTGTAGCCCACATGTTATCGGCATATGAGCATTGTAATTCTTTGATATTCTAAATACATGAATCTTCCATTCCACTCTACAATTGTTTTGTTTCCGTTGTGTTTACTCTAGCTGCATGGTTTGGATAGTTCATTCTGTGAACCCTCTGACGGTGACTGCACCACCTGTAGACCTTTTTAGCATTTCTATTTTAGTGCATGCATCATAATTGTAAATATTTATCATTTTCTTGGCTTTTATGCATTTGAATAATCATTAGTTACTATTTTCTAGTGCTAACCCTCTATTTGTGTAACATTTTTTTGCTTGTCCAAGATCTTTCATTAGACTACTAAGGTATGTGCTTGGAAATGGGGGACCAAAAGGGGGTCAAAAGTGGCCACTTTTTTGAAATCAGAAAAAATTGATCTTGCATTAGAAATTGAAGATAGCCATGCTCAAAATTAGATGTGATAAGAACAAGTTTTGTAGTGCTCTGAGTCTAGTTTTAAAACTACTAATTTTTTCTAAAAATGATGGAGATTAAGAAGTTCAAATATGGGGAGCACACAAAGTGCTCCTGTTTTTGTCAGAAAAATATAACATAGTGTCTTGTGTGCTCCCCATAAAATGTTGACTTTTTTTTAGTATTAGACAAATCGTAATGGTGGAAAATTAGCTGACACCATGTAGTTTATGCCTATGTTTTCTTTTAATTTTTTTTATGAATTTTCAAAGTGGACACATCCTAAAAAATGAAAATTTGAGCGTGCCCCCCCCCCCCCCCCATTTTTTTTGAAAACTAATCAAAAATTAATTTTTTTTTCAATGTGTATAGAATTGAGTCTAGAAGATAAAAATGTAATTTGTTTCAAATTTCAATAAATCTATAAAACATGACACCAGAAATACTAGACATAGTTTTTTATAAAAAAAAAAGAACACATTATTGAAAGAACTTGAAGATGGAAACCTTAATGTTATCAGATTATTAAAAATTATATACATGGTTAGAAAGCTAATAAGAAACTTGAAGTTGTCTTGGCATTTTTTTGTATTGACATTGAGAAGCGTGTAAACAATAGGGGGAGCATGCACGATATTTGGTTGAAATATCTAACTTTTTTGAAAAACATGTCCTTAGCATCCAAAATGTACCTCCAACCCTTATGGTTGGAAGCCCAAGGCAAATCCAACCCTTAGGGTTGGAATTTGCCAAAGCAAGAAAAAACACGAGCATGTTTTTGATAAGTTCATCTGGAAACTAGGGTCCAGATCCCTTTAACAAAACAACCCCAAGGTCATCAGGCCTCTAACATTCCAGTAACAGCAAATTGACAGCACAGAAACAACAGACCAAAACAATAAAACAAAACCCTATGAAATGATAGAGAAAATAGAAAGTAGGAGAAACAAAAAACTATGGGCTGTCAGTCACCCCAAACTTGGCTAGGAACTCCAACATCTCCTTGTAGTCACCCAAGCTGTCGATGCCCACTTGTTTAACCTTATCATCCAGATCCTTCACCATGACAAAGATGGAAGTTGCTCAATGCAAAGCTTTGGCCATGAATTCTGCCATGACCTTCCATTTCTTTTGCATAGACTCCATTCCTTTCTGTAGGTTCTAGGTATCCTTAGCATGTTTGACACAAAGGGCACATTTCCCCTTACTAGCTTGAACAACGGCCTCCCCCACAATGTCCTTCCCAATGATAGCCTTATTCATGCCTTCCAGGCTTTTAGAACTACTTTCGTTCATCAAGGCAAATTGTCTAGTGCACTCAACTTCATGCACATATTTAGTAGGAATCTCCTCCCCCCCTCATCCACCATCTCTTCCACAAACTCAGATTCCTCAAAACCCTCCATCCCCAAGGAACTAACTAGAGGTTTCCTAGCAATCCTTTTGGAATGGTGAATGCTCGAAAGAGCAGTCTCCCCACCTTCGCTACTACCCTTAATTTCCATAACAATATCCAATTCCACAATTTTCATAGGAGCATCCTCCATGGCATCACCCTTCCCTTCCTTCTTCTTTTTCTTCAGAGTCCCCTCCATTTCCTCCACCCTATCTCTCTTTCCATTCTTCCTTCCCTATGCTAGAGTGGTATGTTTCTATTTTTTTTATTTTTAGCAGAAACGGGGGCCTCAACAGGGTTCCCTTCTACCACACTAGGGCTGCCCTTAATTATAAGAGTCCCCATAAAAATTTTCACTTTTCCCTTACCCCTGTGTGAAGTACCCGGTTGTGGGTCCTTTAGAATCTTAACTTGAATAGGTTTAGGTTGACATAAGGCAAGATGGAAATGATACAATCTCAATATAAGGCCTTGATGTATTGGAATGAGAGGGTGATTGGCATTCCTAGCCCTAAGCTCCCTAATAGACTTAATGGAATTATCTAGTGAAGAGAGTAAAAAAAAGGGAAAGCTAATCCCAACCTTGTTCCTGAAATGATTTAAAAGAGCAAAGTGATAGTTGTAATATACCCAAAACCTTCCTTCCAGCGTGAAGAACTTCATTATCATGAGAAAGATTTATCCCCAAGGCTCTGGCAATTCCTTTCTCTCGAACCCTCCATGGAGTTTTAGAGGAGCCTCACCCTCATGGAAGAAGAGATTCATGTGCTCTGGGTCGGGCACTCTACTTCTCCTAGAATGCTTTTTGCCTCTTGTGGGTAAACCAATGGCTTGCCCAATCACTTCCTTAGAAACTTGGAATCCAATCTTCCCAATTCTGACCTCCCTGGTATCCTCATCCCAAGTCTCCACAAACTGCCTTGACAGATTTTCATCATGACCCATCATACCTTCGAGAAAAGGCACCACCTCACCCTCTTGGATTATATGCCAAACAATAGGATCTTGCTTGATTTCTTCTGCTGAGCTAGGTTTAATTTTCACTATGTCCCTTCCCATCTTACTAGTCTGAGAATGGCTAAAGAGACTATACTGAATTCGTTCAGAATGGAAATATTCACAAGTGGCAGCCTTGAAATCAGAAAAGAAACCACTAAAATAGCAATAATGTTGAGTTGTAGTAATGATGGTGGTGCAATTATTATTTGTAAAGGGCTAGCATTTATTCGTCACCTCATGTGGATATAGGCGATGCTATCTGCCATCTTAACCTAACCACGAAGGATCATGAAATTTGCCATCACATCCGTCTTACATATCCTTGCCACCTGTCTGCTCATCATCCTTTTTGAGTTGTAAGATCCTGACCCCGGATCTCCAGCAATACCAAATTCCTTGTGCCTTTTATCACACCAACCAAGCTTTCTCATCAATCTCCTCTTTGTACTATCATCAATGTCATCCCCTATGCCCTTGTGGACCCCTCTTCCCTGACTTCAGTTGATAAAGTAGTTAAAATGAATTTTATGCATATATCTCTCTCCCTCTCTCTATTGACCTCTCTCTCTCTAAACCCTAAACCCCTAAACCCTAACCCCTAACCCATTACCCCTAAACTTGAGTAAGATTAAACCTCTAAACCCTAAGCTCTAAATAATGCCCCTAAAGCTTAACCCCTAACCCCTAAACCCTAAACCCTACACCATAAACCCTAAACACAAGCAACCCTAAACCTCTATCTCTATATCTCTCCCCTATCTCCCTATGTCTATCATCCCTCTACCTCTCAATTTCTATCCCTATGTCTATGGACATGCCCCTCACTCTCTATCTTCCTATCTCTCCCTTCTATCTCCTCTATCTCTCCCTATCAGTCCTCTCTCTCTAAACCCTAAACCCTAAGCCCTAAGCCCTAAACCCTAACCCCTAACCCCTAAACCCTAAAACTAAGAAAACCTAAACCCATAAATCCTATATAATGACTGTAAACCCTAACCCTTTACCCCTAAACCCTAAACTTGACAAACCCTAAACCCCTAACCTCTAAAGCCTAAATAATGCCCCTAAATCCCAACCCCTAACCCCTAAACCCTAACCCTAAACCTCTATCTCCTTATCTCTCCCCTATCTCCCTTTCTCTATCACCCCTCTACCTCTCAATCTATCTCCCTATGTCTCTAGACATCTCCCTCACTCTCTATCTTCCTATTTCTCCCTTTATCTCCTCTATCTCTCCCTATCGGTTGTCTCTCTCTAAACCCTAAACCCCTAAACCCTAAACCCTAAACCCCTAAACCCTAACCCCTAACCCCTAAACTTGAGCAACCCTAAACCCCTAAACCCTAAATAATGTCCCTAAACCCTAAACCCCTAAACCCTAAATAATGCCCCTAACCCCTAACCTGTAAACCCTAAACTCAAGCAACCCTAAACCTCTAACTCCCTTTCTATCCTCTATCTCCCTATCTCTAGATCATCCCTCTACCTCTCAATGTCTCTCTTGATATCTCTTGACATCTCCCTCACTCTCTATCTCCCTATCTCTCCCCCTCTCTCTATCTCTTTCTCTCTTTATCTCTCTCCTTATTTCTCCCTAAACCCTAAACCACTCTCTTTCTCTCTCTCCCTAAAATGTCAACTTTTTTTAGTATTAGATAAATCACAATGGTGGAAAATTAGCTAACATTGTGTAGTTTATGCTTTTTTTTGTTAATTTTTTTATGAATATATGATTTTTTTTATGAATTTTCAAAGTGGACACATCCCGAAAAACTAAAAATTTTAGTGTGGTCCCCCCCCAATTTCTTTGAAAACTAATCAATAATCATAAAAAAAAATTCAATGTGTATAGAATTGAGTCTACGATCTAAAAATATAATTTGTTTCAAATTTCAATAAATGTGTAAAAAATGACACCAAAAATACTAGACATAGGATTTGTAAAAAAGGAACACATTAACAAAAGAACTTGAAGATGGAAACCTTAATGTTATTAGATTTTTGAAAAAAAAATGGTTAAAGAGATAATAATAAACTTGAAGTCGTCCTGACATTTTTTCCTACTGACATTGAAAAGTGTGTAAACCATAGAGGGAGCACGCAAGATATTTGGTCAAAATTTCTAACATCTGTGAAAAATACATCCTTGGCATCCAAAATGTACCTCACACACTTTTAGTTTTATGCCCAAGAAAAATCCAACCCTTAGGTTTGGAATTTCCCAAAGTAGGAAAAAATGTGAGCATGTTATAAAGTAGTTAAAATGAATTTGATGCATATATATCTCTCTCTCCCTCTCTTTATCTTATTTTCTTTATAGACCCGCCCCCCTCTATATATATATATATATATATATATATATATCTATCTATCTCTCTGTCTCTCTTATAATTCATCTTCATCTCTTTGTGTCCATTTGACTTCTTTTTCCACCTCCTCCCCTCTCTCTTTTTCACCTCCTAACCCTAGTTTTCCTAGTTTTTCTTTTCATTTCCATTATTTTTTTTAGATCTCACCAATTTTCTCCTATTTTACTATTTTCCACCTCTCCTCTCATTATTCTTCCCATCCAAGTAATTTTCATTTTATCTTGTTTCCATTTCATGCTCCCAATTTATATCCTTATCCCTCTTTGCATGTCTACGTTTTCTTGTTTCCATTTCCTTTGTCAATGTGTGTGTGTGTGTGTGTGTGTGTGTGTGTGTGTGTGTGTGTGTGTGTGTGTGTGTGTGTGTGTGTGTGTGTGTGTGTGTGTGTGTGAGAGAGAGAGAGAGAGAGAGAGAGAGAGAGAGAGAGAGAGAGAGAGAGAGAGATTAATGGTTGGGGTTTAGGGAACTTAGACCTACCCTAAGTGTAGGGTGGACATATTTAGGGAATTGAGAGATAAAGAGATGATAGAGATAGGGAGATAAATGTTTTAGGGTTAGGGTTTAGGGACAGATAGAAAGAGATAGACATAGTAAGAAAGAGATAGCTAGAGAGAGCAAGAGTTTGTGAAACACTAGAAGAGAGGATGATAAATAACATTTTAGCTAGTTTAGACTCTCACATTATAACATGAGGACATTTTGAACTAGTTAAAATGATGTCTAATAACCTGCAAAAAGGCATGCCACATGATTTTTAGTGCACATGCTCTATTTTATTCCCTGTTCTGTGTTTTCTTACATTCAAAGAGACTTTCATGATTTTGAGGTTCTCCCATCATTAGTTGACAAAATTAATGCACTTTTTGTTCTTGTTTCGAAGCACAAGATTCCAATTACATGTTTTAAATTCAAATTTTATACTGGAAAGCATTTTTTCATGTTTTGAGGGATTGCAACTCTAGATTGCATAAATTAACTATTTTTTGTTTTACATTGACAAAAAACAATGTAATTATGCATGTTTTGTATTATAACTTGACAAATTATTAGATATTTTGTGTTCTTTTGACCATTGTTTTAGAGTGATATAGAATTCAATACAATGCCAAGGAAATGAGAAAAAAACTCTAACACCAGAGGAGTGTGATGTTGAGAATGCAAAGAAAAGAGAAGGAATGATACAACTTCGTGATAATAAGAAATTGAAATTCACAAATGAAGGTGGACCATCTTTTCTGATTTAATTGGATGATGAAGCATTGAAGAGAGAAAAGGAATTGGAGAAACAAAGGGAATGAATTAAAAAACATCGTCCAAGTAAGAAATCAAATGTGGTACAACTCGAAGGTATGTCAACTTCGCCATCTCAATTTGATAATGTAGAAATGTTCAATCTCCAATTGAAAATTATGATGCATTTGCAAATGTTGTATTAGATGATAACTAAAACCAAAATTGTCCAAGCTCTAATGCCACTTGTAAGAAAGAAAAGGTAGAATAATAAACTTCCTCCACTAATCTTGAGAGGAATAGTGTATAGAAAAAATTAAAATATAATCTAAAACTATTACAAAAATCATGTAGAGACACGTATGAAATTTCATAAATAATACTACACATAACACCAATATTATGTGGGGAAAACACTTTTGGGGGAGAAACCCCACATTCTAAAGCCTACTCAATGTATTATTGAATAAAAAAAAGGATTAAAACACACTCACAAAGAAATATTTTACAAGAGTTTCACCATCATATAAACTTGGAGTAATTTTGACAACATCCTTGTAGAAACCAAAAACATTGAGTGAATGGGAGTACCTATTCGAGCCACCTGAGATGAACATGAGCATGCTTAATATGCAAGAAAACAAGTATTGCAAAATAATAGACATATAGAATGCAAAATAATGGGATGATGAATTATCTTATAAGATGTAGTACATATAGGGCATAATCGACTAAGAATAGTCGAGCCAATAATAGGAAAAGCTCACTAAGAATAGTGGTCCTCTAAGAATAGAAAAAGAAACCACTTAACTTAGACAAAGCTAATCTAAGCATGCCAAGTATAGCTCGAGGCTAAACATAGACCGATGTGCACACCTAACTAAGCTTAATATACAATAACACCCCCCTTAAGAATAGCTTAGTTGCAATAAATGAAGATGGGTCCTAGCAACTAGGCCGAATCAAGTACCCATGTACAATGCAATCTCTCATAAAAATAGAGAAACAAAGAAAAGTACGTGGGAAAAAACTCCCTCTGAAAAGAGAGAAAAAGATAAAAGAAGAGGACTAGGAAGCCTTCTCGAAGATGATAAATCTATACCAAGCCTGAAACCATGTCACTCTTACTGTGATGATGCAGATATGACCCCCCATATGAGAGTAAAAGAGACTATGTAGCCCCCCCACAATGAAGTAGCCCCTGTTATGGAGTAAAAAGTGGCCACATGCCTTTTTACCTCCTATTTAAGCTCCTAGGTCATATTTGCTTTATTATACATTCTAAGGCAATTACCCAACACCCATGACAATTTGGACCCTTGAGACCTCCTTTATCTTAACCTTGACCTAATTTGGGCCCCTGGACTTGGGCTCCAACAGCCCAAGTCTCCCCTGATTGGTGGAGGCTAACTAGTGGCAAGTCAACTTGGACGCTTCTAAAATGTTTCTCCTTGTTGGCTTTTGTGATTTAAATTCATAAATGTTAGTGGGCAAGCATATATAAGTGAGTTTATGACTTCATTTTAAACCTAGATGGATAACGTGAACTTATGATATTGGAGCAAAGAACATTCAAGGCATTAATTGTGTTATTGTTACAGATTTGTGTTTGTATTTGTGTGTTTTTTGTAGATATGGCATCATCATCATTCTCCATATGAATTGAAGAGATTTCATCCTCCTAA
Organism: Cunninghamia lanceolata; assembly: GCA_027924645.1. NCBI lineage: Eukaryota > Viridiplantae > Streptophyta > Pinopsida > Cupressales > Cupressaceae > Cunninghamia > Cunninghamia lanceolata. Next base: position 3,184,918 of record BSBN01000684.1, read on the forward strand.
GGATTTCACCTCCGAGGTGACATAATTACTATTTGAATCATTTCATCATTTGGATTATCTTTAGACTCTATCCTGTAAGGGCACACTTTCTCATTAACAATGGTGTTGGGAAAGCTTGAATGCTAACCCAGAATTTGACTGAGGTAAATCCCTAAATACCACAACCTCCAAACCCCTCTCTTGTCATCTTGTGTGTAGGTTACAAGTTTCAGGAAAAGTTGAGCTATAGGAAGGTAGTGTAGGAATTAGAGTTTTAGGATCTGGAAACAGTTCCAGATTATCTCTCCAAAGGGACTTGGGTTGTTGGTGCCCTAGTCTACAGGGCTTCTAGTTTCTTGATCTATTTTCTGAGCATCATTTGCAACATTTTCTCAGTTTGAACCTCTGGTAGAATCTCATTTTTGTACTTGGGTAGTTGACTAATTTGTCCTCCAACACCACTGCTTTTGAGTGACAGGTCCTGACATCTTACTGATCATCTCTGTACTTTTGGTTTTTGCATTTCTATTGTCGATCATCTGTTTCAAGCTAATTATCATTATTCTAGGGTTAGTACATTGGTGGGCCTAGGGTTTGATAAAAGTCTTAGTTGAATCTTATCTTTCCTTGAAAAACAAGAGCACAAAATATGTAGTTGAGTCCTCTTCCATCTTGTAGTGACTTAAACTCAGTTTTGTCCTTGAATGTTACAGTGAAAGGAGGGTTTGATCTAGTGTACACACACATTCCATCATCTCTCTTTTGTATATAATATTTTTCTAAACCCGAAGCAATGATCCTTTGCATCTTGCTAAGCATTGAAATCAGCTTTTTCATTAATTCATATCATATTTATCATTCTACATTGAAAAATCTAGCATACATTTGGAAAAAATTGAAAAAATAAGCATTCTAATCTTGCATAAAGGCATAGTTTTGCATTATTTCCTTACATGTCATTAGAATCATTTGACAATCAAATTTTTACATTAGATCTGAGATAAATTACAACAATTAATCATTTTATGCTCTCACACCTTGCATTTGCATATCTCATTTGTTAGGGTTTTGTTGAAAATTTGCATTCTTCATATAACCTATTTTTCACAAGAAGCTAGGGTTAGTGGTAAAAATCTTATTTCAGATATTTTTGTTCCTTTAAACACTCATTAAAATCTTATTTTGAGTTGTAGTGTTGCTTCATTGTGTGTCCTTGCATTCAAATTTTAAATTTTACAATTACACAATGTGTATTTCAATACAAGCAAATAAGCATATTTTTCACATATTTTGTAATAAATCAAAAAATTACTAGTATCACCTTTTGTGCAGCACTTTTAAAATTAAATTCACTTCATTTGTAGTGACACTAGTGTGTTTTTACCCTTTGCAGAAGGCTTCAAAAACTTGATTTCCTCAAACTAGTGTTGTGGTGTACAAAAGTCTCTCATATTGGTGACATTCGATAAATGAAAGACACTTCATTATGGCACCTTCTAATTGTTCCTCTTTGGTATCTTTGCATGCATATATCAAATATTTTAAAAAATTTTACAAATTCTTTAATATGCATCCTTATGTTTTAACTCATAGACAATCCATGTATGATAAGGTTATCTTTAAATGCTCTTCATTTGAAATCCTTGATTATGTATCTGATTTTAATAACTTCATAACTCTTACAAATGAATATCTTTTGATATTAAAGGACTTTACTAATTTCATCACCATGAATTATCATGAGAAAGATGATGGTGATAGATCTCCTTTTACTTTTACTACAAGTCATAATGGTAACCTAGCTTGATCTATTTCACCTTATGGTTTGGATATATCTCCCAAAGTTGTTCCCAGTTGTGAGGACATTTTGGCACAAGAAGATAAATTATTGATACATTCCTTAATATCACCCTACCCTCTCTTCACTCCAATGTTCTCCCTTCAAATGACAAAGCATTGGTAGATGAAGAAAGGTTTCTCACATTAAATCCTTTAGGGATTAATGCTGAGTTTAATCAAAGTAAAAACAATGTTAATTCAATCATAACTAATAGGTTTATTCCACCCACTAAGGGAATAGTGGATAAGTGTATTAATGTTCCTAAACTCATTATGCATGGGGCACCCAATGTGCCTCCTTGCTTCAAACTGGTGATTATCATTCAAGGTTCTCGAACACCACCTAGACCCCTGGGTTACATTCTCAATTTTTCAAAACAAATTACTCAAGGAAATCAAGCGTATCAAAATATGTTCCAACAACCCTATTACAATGTGGTTGCTCACACATACAATATGCAAAATAATAAAAAAAGTAAACAATAGTCGAATATTCCAATCACTTTACCTACTTCTCAACCTATGCTTCCTCAACCACCCTATCTTACTCATAAAGGTGGCCAAGATTATGAGCTTGTTGAGAAGCTTCATGCTACTCCTACTAAGATCTCTCTTTGGGAACTCATACAAACATCACCTACATAGCACGAAATGCTCCAAGAAGCTTTACAAAAGGTGATTGTTGTTGATATATTGTCATTGATGTCAAAGTTGGATGTCAAAGGAATTTGTTGAAGTGCTGAAGAGTTGTCATCAAATTGTTCTTTATTTGAACAAAATAGTCTCTAAATTATCAGCAACATAGTTAGTCAAGAAAATGTTCATAAAGAAAACTGGTTCGTTAGTTTTATCTTTCTTTGATTCACCGAATGAAGAGATAAGGTTAGTATTTTCTTTGAAGGGTTAGAATAAAGTAAAGACTTATGTTATCAACAAAATATTTATTTTTTGAACTTGTTTGAAAGTTCTAATATTCACCGATTAGCCACCAACCATAAAGTGCACAAAGTGTTTAAAGAGAAACAACAAGTGTTTAATTTGTTGACATAAAAGTTTGTGAATGACTAACTTGTTCTCAAGTTAGCTTTCTTCTAGGATCGCTGACTAGGCAACAAAAGGCAAAGAAGGGCTAGTTCTTGAACTCAGGGAATCGGCAACAATGCTGATTAGATAGAACAAAGGGCTAAGTTTGCAAAAGATAAAATCCAACGATGAAAGGGACATAAGCTGTGGTTTGTGGAAGAGTGATTTCATTGATAAAGGTGATAAAGAAGTTAAAGGGCAAAGTTCAAAAAAATGAGAAATCACCGATAAAGGGCAAAGAGAGCAAAGTTCAAGAAAATGAGTTTTCACTGATAAAGGTAATAAAAGCAAAGTTTGCAAAAAGTGACTTTCACCAATAAAAGAAGATAGGGCCAAGGTTATCGAAATGATAAATTTGTCGATAGAGAAGAAGACAAAGCCAAAGTTTGCAAAGGACAAAATTCATGGATGAAAGAGTAAAAGGCTAAAGTTCTCAAAAGTTGTAAATTTTTGATAAGCGCATCAAAGGGCAAGTTCAAAAAAGAGAACTTTCGCTGATAAGGAGGACAAAGAAGAAAGAAGTGATAGTTCAGAGAAAGTAAAGTTTGTCGATAAAGGGGCTAAAAGCCAGAGGTTCAAGAAATGATAAAGTCATTGATAAATAGATAAAAAGTTGTGGTTTGTGAAATGGTAAAATCACTGATAAGAGAGGGTAATTAAAAATAATAAAAGGTGTTAACGACTATATTTTTGGCCCAAAGCTAAGATGCTTTTTTAGCGGTTGAGGATTGATAGTTGTTGCATGGCGATGATGGATGAAATCTAATAAAAGATGGATTTTTGTATGCAGATATTAATAGAACTATGATGATAAATAGAAGAAAGGGAGATTTAATAAATGTGCACAACTACATGCAGAGTTGTTTATTTGGACATGCAAAAAGAAGAAGTGCAGAAACACTGGAGTCTTTAACATGCAAAATGACTGAAGTGCAGACATGCAGAAAAACTCTAGAATGTTAACATGCAGTGCGTATACATAGGTGTGCCAATTTGAAGAGACAGTTATATATATAAAAGCAATTGTTACAATAAGGGTGTGTAGAGTGTATGTGCATGTGTAGAGTTTTGTGCGTAGAGATTATGTGTGAGAGGAATTTAGTGCAGAAAGAGTCTGGTGAGTAAAGTGAGAGGAGAAGACTGTGTATGAAAATTGAAAAGGTGCATTTGAGGTTTATAAAGAACCAAATGGCTGCATACTTGAACATGTAAAAATTTAGTGAGGTTGGTGCCTCCTGTGGACTGAGTTGATGCTTAGATCAAGGGAATTTAATCTCCTTAGAGTTGGTGCTCTTAAATCAGGGGTTTGGTGACTCCTTAGAGTTGGTTCTCTTAAATATTGTAATCAAGGTTTCATTTGCGAGGCTAGATCAGGATGGTAGATCGTAGCAACATTTTTCTCACCATAGTTTTTTCCTATATTGGGTTTTCCATGTATATCTGGTCTTCATGTGTGCATGTTTTCTTGTTGTTGATGTTATTGCATTGAAAGTTAATTTGATCCACATTCTAGAGGCTTGAAGTTTTAAGTTTTATTGATCTACTGATTCACCCCCCTCTTAGTAGATTACTTGTGTTCTAACAATTCGTATCAGAGCAAGATTCCTTGGAGAAGCATAATAGCTAAAGGTTGATCTGGGAGATTGAACACATGGCCGATCAAGAAGGATCTCACTCAAACAAAGCACCATTTTTTGATGGAACAAATTATGCATTCTGGAGTATAAGGATGGAAATCTACCTAACTTAAATAGGGTTTGATGTATGGCAATCTGTTAAGGATGGTTATACTTCTCCTGGAACTGCTCCAATAGACTAGGTGGCTAAGTAGGAATGTGAGAATAATGTTAAGGCTAAGAATGCAATTCTATGTTGTTTAGCTAACTTTGAATTTGTGAAAGTAATGCAATGCAAGTCTGCCAAAGAAATCTAGGATAAGCTTTAAAGCATCTATGAAGGAGATACAAAGGTGAAACAAGCCAAGTTGTAGACCTTTAAACAAAGATTTGAAAGCTTGGAAATAAGAGAGGAAGAAAAGATTGCTTATTACCTTCTCAGAGTTTATGAAGTTGTGAATGCTATGATAGAACTAGATGAAGAAGTAATAGAGTCAAGTAATTTTCAGAAGATACTTAGATCTTTACCTTCTAGGTATCATTCTAAAGTCTCTTCTATAGAAGAAGCAAAAGATCCTAATAAGATAACAGTTGATGAGGTAAATGGTATTTTTACTACCTATGAAATGAGGACAAGTGGTACTGAGACTTCTGTTGTCAATCAGGATTGCACCCTAGTTGAGTTGGACTCAAATATCCTATTGAAACATGGAACACTCCTAGGCTTGTGGGTTGCCTAAGTTTAGAGTGAACCTCCAGAGTGAGCTGGTTCTCCTTATGATTTTTCTAATCTAAAAGATCTTTATAGAGGGAAAAGGGGAGAGGATGAACTATAATGAAACCTAACTTTAAACAAAAAAGTATCTTCTAAATTCTAACTTATCTAAATGCTTTCACTCACAAACATCTCTTAAAATCAGAATCCTCACAACTTCACTTGAACATACAACTCAGAAACACTATGTATGAAGGTTCAATTTGGAACACAATCATATGACCTGAATCACATGAACAATTTGCACAACACTTTCACAATAATGAGATCTGACAAAGGATAAATTAGTTATTATCACAATGAGAGATAAAATCAATATTGTAATCAGGAGGCAAAAAAAGTGAAATAGAAGGATTCCACTGTATTAACTAGAAGGAGTGCACAGAAAAATATAAAACTAAGTTAGAAATCTGTCTACAAACTCTCTACCTGTACTCAAGAGAGAAGAAACAATGATATCCACTCCCTCAATTGCTATTGTAACAATAATGACAGTTTTTCTTATGCATTAAATGTTGTCCTAGATGAGTTCAGTTCATCCTTATGGTTTCATTTCATTTCTTGAACTGCAATCATGGGTATGTCCTGTTTTGGAAACCAATGCCTCTGATTGATTTCATACTCTTTCAGTTTGTCGTTCAGTTTAGACAATATGAATAATGATCTATTTTTTCAATTCCACCCCCTTCAAGATTAAGGGGGTAGCATGCTGGGTTCAACCCTTATGGGAGCCCACTTAACACCACATGCTGATATGTCTTCAATCAATAACATGACTTATCAAATACCTGCACATGAAACAAACAGATTAAATAAAAATAATGAAGTTCAATGATTGTTTCTCTTTCAGTTCCTCTTGCATGTGAATGATATTCATTTAATCAGTGCATTATAGGCAATGTATTATGCCTTTTCTGATAGACACATTAAGAACTCATAACCGGATCTCTAACAAGACCTTTTCCAATTTTTTACGGACTCTTATCCGAGATCAAGAGCAAGGACAGGAGGCATCCTCAGAGATTGAAGACCCTTCAAGGCAATGATGAATATGACTTTCTCTCCTCTATGTTTAGATGTATAGTATCTTTCTTATATTTGCATTTGTTCATCTATTCCCATGGCTTGTGTGGGACATTTGATCTATCATCTTTCATTCAATGCAATGTTTATTTCTTTTACGTACTTCATTTGTAAAGCAAATAAACATGGTAGTGAAATAAAACAATTAATTTCCTTCTAGAAATGAATGATGATCTGTAATCTTTTCCTTTTGTTAAACAACTAAACTGCAATATCACTGAATTATCTAACTATGCAAATAACTTATAGTAGAAAATGTTAATCTTCACTCTAAAAAATAAATTTCTTCTGCCAGCTCCACCAGTTTGAACTGTAAGTGAGAAATGGTAACATTTCTGGTGACTTCTACTATATGCTTCCTTGCTAAGCATTGGATCAGTTGCTTTGAATATCCATTAGGCATTGAGTCATACTCTGCTCCTCTCAAACTCAGAAAAACTAAAATTTAGCTCTCCAACCAGTCCACATAGCAACAAAAAACAAAAGCAAACCAAACTAAAACAAACTAATAGGCCCTGGTGGTCAGAAAAAACCTGTGCAACAACACTTAGCGAAACAAAACTAACTGATAAGAAATGTGCATGAACCAATTATTAACACTAACTCTAACCTATCCTACTCTAACCAGCCAGAGAGACTGATTAGACAAAACCATTCACTGGCTCAATAAAATAACTACCCTTCCTTTACAGTCTGCAATACTCCATGAACTTATGAATTGTTCAAAAGAGGTGAAATAAAAACAAATAACCAGCAAACAACTGCAACACCTTTCTGAATAGGAACATGTAATTACTCACCCATCTAACTTGTTTGGTAAATAGATCAAATGAACAAGTAAACTGATAGTGTTCAACTAGGTACCCCCTTTCATGATCCAGATCAGTGACATTGTGAGGCTGCCCCCTTCTCTTGGCTTCTAATCCAGCCAGATATCTAATAGGACACCCCCTTGAAAATGTTCGACCAGAGAGAGCCATTTGAATGATTGGAAACAACATTATCACCTTGCATTATAGGCTACCATGTGGCTTCCTCCTCTTTTGTTAATGGGTCATCCTCCTCCATTAGAGTAGCTAGTAGCTCATCAAAGCTATCAAAACTTGGAAGATTCTTAGCAAGAGCTATACTAGGCTCAGAATATTCAAGATTGCTTGAGGAGATACACTCTAAAACAAGTGTTTCTTCAATAACAAAGTCAAATAATGAACTAACCTCTTGTAACAAGTCATCAATTTGCATATCAGCTTCAAGTTCCTCTGTGTAACAGAAGGGCATCTTCTCCAACCATGATTCATTCTACTACAAGTCAGGCTATTCCTTAACCAATGATTTGGCCAGGAAAACAACCACTTCTACTTATTGCTTTTGCTATTCCAAGTAACCGCCTTCCACAAATGCTGGCATAACCTCTAAATGTGAACAAAAAAGTTCAATTTCTACTTGAAATGGATCCTCCTCAAGCTCTATACTTTTCAAATCAAGGATGCTCCTTCTTGTTGGCTCTTCGATCAGCACATTATCTAAGCAATCCTCATTACTGTGGTGGTCAGAACTTGGTATAGCCATTCCATTCTCACCTTCACACTCAAAGTTGGGAAGCTCATCAAATAGATCAACCATAGACTGAGGTTCAACACCAATCTCTTGCACATTATCTAAGTCTACAATAGAGTCCTTAAGAAAAATTTCTTCACAATATTCCTAATTTTTTAATGATAAGAGGGTGTCCTTTACCTCATGACAACTTGTAGCTAGCTGTGTAGTTTCCATGACAGGTTTGCACTATTCTTCTTGATCCAAGACCCCATTGTCAGATTGATTGGCTTCAATCAACAATTCCTTTTATCATTGAGGAACCTCTTGTTGTTCTAAAACTACTACTTCCTCCAACACAACCTTAGCATTCTATTTTTGTAACTTTAGACTTTCACCTTGCAAGCTATGTACCCTACTTTCATGCACCTTATGAACAACATTAGAAAATTTTTCAAAGGAATCAAAATGCAGAGGATTTGGGGTCATATTTGAATCAACTTTCTCTACACAATCAACAACAGCCTTTTCATGTGAATCAGCCTCTTACACTACATGACTTTCTGAAAGAATTTTATCATTTTTTACAAAATAAAGAGGATCATTAATACAAACATCGAAAGGTTCGTCAGAAGGAGTCTTTTCTAGTTTGATCTTCCACTACTCTAACTGATACTGCTCCATATCTATGTATAGTAACTTTACCTACCTAGCTTCCTTCTATTGGTTTATGGACTAGTCTCGAATGCTAACAGGCTCCTCAGTAAAATTAGAACCTCTGAAACTTGAGATTTTGACTTTCTGGGGAGTTTGTTTGCATTCAAGACTAATTTCTTGGAAGAAAGAGGGTCCTTCAAGAGGCTTGAAGCTCAGAATTTCAACTTCAGGGGCATTAAGAGGTTCATTCTGTCTAAAACTTGGAAATTTATACTTTCGTACCTCTTCTTAAGTAGGTTGTTTTGGAACAACAGGGGTTGCTTGGGCTTGAGCAAGCAAAAGATTTGTTTATGCAGTTGCCTCTCTCTCTCAAGATTCTCTTCGAACTATCTCTTTTATGTCACCCACTCCTGATCAGAACCAAAGGTCTCACAAGGTGGCTTCTCTGGCTGTTGAAGGTAAACTTGGCGATTCAACTCTTGCAGCTACAAATCAGATTCTTCACACCACCTTTCTTGTAATCCCCCTCCTTGTCGATACTGATAACCCTTTATGCTTGCAATCTCTAGCTCATACTATGCTCTTTATGCCTACAACTCTTGCTCATGAAGGTAGGCTTGATAAGCCAGTTCCTCCTGGTGTTGATTATACTCAAGCTTCCTCTTAATCTCCTCTACCTACTTGTTGAGGTCTAACACAATATCTTTCATCATGTCTTTAAGCTTTGTCATTTTAGACTATCTTAGCTGACTAGGAGATTGGGTAGGAATAGGCATGTGGTAAGCATCCTAAGTATTTGGACTAAAACCAACATTATAGCTACTTGTGTACGGCTGGTAAGGAGACTAAGCAAGGGTGGGTGAGTGGCAATTATACTATGCATGCTAATTTTGAAGGGTTGCAGAATTGCAAATAGCAGCATAATTGGCCTGATATGGCTAAGATGGGGATGGATAAGTGGCATTCTCATAGTATGAGGTTGGGTATACATGTTGGCTATGAAAAGTTGACATTTTTTACACATATGAAAGCTAGAAAATGGAATGAATAAATGATTTTTATCACATACCAGCACTTGATCATACCGATACCTATAATATGTGTTTGATTTTCTACCTCCAAAGGCTGAGATTACTGACATACACACCAAATATCAGTGATATATGAACATGCTATTGGACTGAAACTATCCAAACTATTTGATCTTGTTTTCACAAGCTGAATGCACTAGTTCTGCATGCAAGACCAGAAGATTGAGTCACCAGTTATACTATAAAAGCCTCCAAAGGATGAAACACTACTACATATACTAGAACAACAGCTTTTAAGAATCAAAAACTTCTCTAAAAAATACTTTAAGAGTCCCACCAGGCTTGCCAAAAACTATTGTCAATCAGGATTGCACCCTAGTTGAGTTGGACTCAACTATCCTGTTGAAACATGGGAACACTCCTAGGCCCATGGGTTGCCTAAGTTCAGAGTAAACTTCCAGAGTGAGCTAGTTCTTGTTATAATTTTTCTAATCTAAAAGATCTTTGTAGAGGGAAAAGGGGAGAGGATGAACTATAATGAAACCTAACTTTAAACATAAAAACAACTTCTAAATTCTAACTTATCTAAATGATTTCACTCACAAACATCTCATAAAATAGGAATCCTCACAACTTCACTTGAACATACAACTCAAAAAGACTATGTATAAAGGTTCAGTTTGGAACACAATCATATGACCTGAATCACATGAACAATTTGCACAACACTTTCACAATAATGAGATCTGACAAAGGATAAATTAGTTATTATCACAATGAGACATAAAATCAATATTGTAACCATGAGGTAAAAGAAGTGAATTAGAAGGATTCCACTGTATTAATTGGAAGGAGTGCACAGAAAAATATAAAACTGAGGGGTAAAAGCATAAAGTTGTGTCACACTTTCAGCTGACTTATCAGCACAAGTGAATTTAAGTATTTCTAATTAAATTTTTTTTTTGTCACACATATGATCTTATAAGATTCATTCTAGCTAAGTTAGATATGTCCACAACATTTCCAACTAAAATTGTGGGCTAAATGCACATGTAGAACCACTATGAGGCCAATTTACCAAAAAAAAATTAAATTAAAAAACTTGATATTTCAACAACTTCTATTCGTGTAAATAATATTTTTTAAAAAAATATAAAAATACTCTTTTATAGATCTATAAGTTTAGTTTTCAAAAATATATATATTTTAATAGTTTAATTATTATTTTTATTTTCCTTTCTATTTTTACTAAAAGTAGGCTATCTGCACAAAACATTAGGTTGATTACCATGTCAAGGAAAAATAGTAAAACTTATTAAAAAAAATTGAAAAAAATATGATGCACTAGATAAAAGAATCTATATCAAGATGGTATATTTTTTTTTCTATTTTAGATAAATAGTTAATATGAAAGTTGATGTCGAATCGAAACAACTACGTTTTAATACACGCACATTTTATTATTTATTTAAATATATACATTTATCAAAATTAGAAAAACATATATCCATGCACTAAAGTTTCAAGTTATAAATACACAAAAAAATTGAAGAAAAAAAAAATTACTATATAAAGATTGACGTCTCATGTAACTTCATTTTTCAGCATTTTATCAGCAACTAAATTATAATGTCAATTTATTAAAAACTATATTCAAATAATTTTTTAACTTTTTTCAAAAATTACAAACATAAAATATACTAAAAAATAAATATTTTATTAGTTTACATTATTTCAAAATTTAAAACATATATGTCACTTTTTAGTGATTCAAGTTTGAAAGTTGGATTAGCGTTGGCCGTTTCCTTTATAAAAGTGTGACACAGCTTTGTGCTTTTACCCTGAGTCAAAAATATGTCTACAAATTCCCTGCCTATACTCAAGAGACAAGAAACAATGATATCCACTCCCTCAATTGCTATTGTAGCAACAAGGACAGCTGTCTTTACACATTAAATGTTGTCCTAGATGAGTTCAGTTCATCCTTATGGTTTCATTTCATTTCTTGAACTGCAATCATGAGTATGTCCTATTCTGGAAACTAATGCATCTGATTGATTTGATACTCTTTCAGTTTGTCATTCAGTTTAAACAATATGAATAATGATCTATCTTTTCCATTCCATCCCCTTCAAGATTAAGGGGGGTAGCATGCTGGGCTCAACCCTTGTGGGAGTCCACTTGACACCACATATTGATATGTCTTCAATCAGCTACATGACTTATCCTGTGGGTGTGTGCAAGAAGTTGTGTCCACTTATATGGCCAAAAAGTGGAAGTGTTTTCCCTGATTTTCAGAATTTGTCACATTTGACCTAAAAATTTGAAGCACTTAAAGGTGGAATCTTGAAAAAAGTCACTAAATATGAAATGTAGTACTCAAAGTCTAATTTTCAAATATGTAATTTTTTTCAATATATAGATGATAGAAATTAATTTTGAATAGGTGTTTCTAAAAACCATTGTTTAAAAATTATTTTCTTTTTACTATACCATGTACATGTACGTCATCCATATTTTGACCTAAATAATCATATTTTTGAAAATCCTTTCGGGAAAAGATTTGTAACTCACTGAAGCACGTTTTCCATATTTTTTTGTAATTTTTTATTGAATATTTTTTTTATTAATTTTTTATTGACCATTTTTTGTCTTTTAAAAAATCATCATGTACGTCACGCATAAGATGACCTAAACTTAACATTTTTTGAATTTTTTTTTTAAATTGAAAAGAATTGTCTAAAGTACGTTTTCCTACAATTTTTTTTACAAAAAAATATTTTAATAAAAAGCTATTAAAATACTAAAAAAACTCTGATAATTAAAGTTTATGGACCTATTTCATAAGAAATTAATTAAAAAATAGAAAAATTAATCCAATTATAAAAAAAATTACATATTTGGAATCTACACTATCTGATCTATAATGGGTTTTAGTTTCGTTAAAATATTCTGCAAAATAGACCTTCAGATATATGCCCAAAGTTAATATTTTGTTGTGACATTGATAGGACCTTCAAGAACCTTCAAGTTGTAGGTCAAACCAGGTCCAGAGGTCAGGTTCGGGTCCCCAAAGCATTTCCCGAACCGGGTTACAAAGCAAAACCCGAGCTTAAAATTCAAATTTTAAATAACGGGATCCTGTTTCTTACTCCACTTGTGCAAAACAAAACGGGATCCTATTGATTATTTGTCCATTTTTTTTAATAAGACTGTACTATGACTGTCACCCCTGCAACTTGCTCTACAATACGACCGACAGCGACATTTGCAGCAATCTCTACTATCTTTTTTTCTTTTGCAGGTCCATCAACTTGGAATATTGTTTGAATTTTGATAGAAGCCATTATTGAGACACTATTTGAGTGAAATTTTGTTGAATTGGTACTTGTTTGAAGGACTTGAACAAAGAAGAAAAGCTTTCAAGTTTTTTACATTCATTTGTACATGTTTCATAAATTTTTTATTCATGGGATCACAAAGTTGTAATAAGAGGAAAGATAGGAAGGTATTAACCCTTGAAGAAATTGAAGCAAAGAGAGAGAAGGAGGCAAAGACAAAGAGATAGAAGAATAAAGATTCAATCAATGAATAATGCTGAAGCATCCAATTCCACAACTATTGAAGATAAAAACATTGAGGAGACCATCGATGTAGATGATGCAAATTTGCAAGAGGTGAATGTGGAAACTAATACGATTATACAAACTACTCCCAGTATGTCTTCAAATCCCTCTATCAATGCTATGGAAAATGTTTCAATAGGGACAAATCCAGGTACTTCTTCAAATCCACCTTTGAATGAAATAGAAATAGTGTTGATAGGAGATTTAAAACAAGCTGGATATAACAATGTTGAGATTGATAATATTCATAGAGATCAAAATTTGAAACAAATTGTTGTTGAAAATGAAAACAAAAATCCTTTTGTTGAAAATAAAAATCTTTTTGTTGAAAATGAAAATGAAAACCAAAACCGTTTTGTTGTTGAAAATGAAAATGAAAACTGTTTTGTTGTTGAAAATGAAAACAAAAACTTTTTGTTGTTGAAAATGAAAACGAAAATCCTTTTGTTGAAAATGAAAATGAAAACCATTTTGTTGTTGAAAATAAAAATCGTTTTGAAGTTGAAAATGAAAATGAAAATCCAGGATGTGATGTTGAAAATGATAATTTTTTAAAAAAAATTGAAAGAGATGTTTTGGATAATCTTCTTGGTAAAATTTCTTGGAGACAAATAAGAACACATGCCAATAGATTATACAAGGAATTTTTTTATCGTAAAAAACTATCGTTTCAGTGTCAACTAATGATGCAATTAATGAGAATGTGGAAAATGAGAAAAGTAATGAAAATGTTAGGCATTTTTGTTAAACCAAGAAGAAAAGATCAAACACTAAAAAATGCAATGTCTACTATTGCTAGTGCCATTGAGTCTATTGGATGTAATAGTCAATCCAAAGATAAGAATGCAGCAAGACGAGCTATAACAACTGCTATAGTGAATAAAACAACTTTGAATAGAAGAATGGTAAGCAATATTAGTGGAATTCTAAAAATACATCCGAAAATATTGGTAAGATCAGCAAAAAGAAGATAAAGTATAGAAAATGATCCAATTAACCAATGTTGGAGTTTTAGTGGTCGACTCCCGAGATCTGACATGAAACTAAATGTTGAAATCAGATCTTTGATTGAAAAATATTGGCATGATAATACTAGGGTATCATCTAATGCTAGAGATGTTTTAAAATTAAGAGTGGGGTCCAAAGTTCACGATCCTCATCCAAAACACCTATTAGATACAACACAAACTGAATTTTATAGAAAATTTTGTGATGAATTAGTGTTACCTAGTAATATAAAAATAAGTCAAAGATCTTTTGAAAAATGCAAACCATGGTATGTAAAGATTAATAAGCAACAAATATCTTGTTGTTGTAAAACGCATGTTCAATTTCCTTATTATTATGATGTGTTTCAATATATACGTTGTACTTTACATAGTAACATGATTATATAGGAATGTGATATTAATATGCCAACTGAAGAAATAAAAGAGTTTATATCAAGTTTGTTCTGTGAAAGATCTAATGAAATATCATTTTATTTAAGTTCATGTATTTCTGGACAATGCACTAGTTGTGGCAATCTTTCTTTGTTAAGAGTTTGTATGCATGAAAGTGTTGAAAATAATTTTGGACAACAATTAGTAGATGTTAAAAGATTTAAGAATGTTGAATATTCTTTAAAAGATGGAAAATTTGGAAAGCATTGTGATTTAATTATAGAAAAGGTTAGTGTGCATGCATTCATATCAGATTTAAGAGTAAAATTGTACCAAAATATGTCAAGCACTCTCAACAAGCTCGATGGCTTGATGGACAATTTCGTGAATGTAAAAACACATTTCCAGTTGGTACTATACTATCAGTGGTTGATTTTGCGGAAAACTATACTTTAGCTCTGTAAGAGGAAATTCAATCACAATATTATAATTCAGTGCAGGTTACTATGTTCATATTGTTTATAGACATGCAGATGATAGTACAGAGAATGATAGAAAAGTTTTGAGGGAGTATCATTTATATTTGAGTGACAACCGGTTACACTCATCAGAATTTGTTCAATTTTGTTTCAATATATTTTATACAAATTTAAGAGAAAGAGGAATCCAGATGACTGAACATCTTATATGGTCAGATAATTGTGTGGGGCAATTCAAGAATGTTCAAATGTTCTGTTGGTTAAGTAGGGTTCACAAGGAGAATAATTTTCAACATATGTGGATTTTTTTTGAAGCTAGACATGGTAAAGGAGAAGATGATGGAGCTGGTGCGTGTGTTAAAAGAATTCTTGCTAGACAACAATTGAAATTTGAGGATGTAGTAAAATTTAAATATGCACATTGGATTGTAGATTGGTGCAATACAAGATTATGTACACCTGGATCAAGCGAGTACTCTATAGTTCATCAATTCTTTTGGTTGGTTGAAGAAGAAAACATTCTACCTAGACTTGATTGTCAGACAATCAGTGGATCTACTAAATGGCATTCATTTAGGAGTTCAAATGCAAGTACATGGACTATCTGGACAAGAGAGCTTGAATGTTTTTGTCAGTTTTGTATTTCAGGAGATTGGGAAGCATGTGAGAATACAGAATGGGTTAAAGAGTGGAAGTAAAGACCATTGACACTTGCACAAGCACATGATCAAAATGAAACAACAATTGAAGACAATGATCAACTGTTTGCATCAGACGATTATAACCGTGTTTCAAACCTTGTACAAGAAGGTAATTTAATTCAAATTATATTTTATTTTATTTCACTTCATTACTAATTTGTAGTGCTTTAATTTATATTTATATGTGTACATATGAATCCATGTATGTTGATTGGTAAAATTTTATGGACATGTGCAAGTTATTGAATCAAAATTTGTTTGTAGGACATGTGTATGCTATTGTTGCACCAAAGAAGAATGAAGAGGAAACAGATTATTGGTTGGCTCGTTGTGTGGAGACTAAACATAAGTTAACAGAACCTCGAGAAGATGATGATGGCTTTCCTTATCCAATAGGTTTGGTGATCCCCTTAAGACATCCCCTTAAGCAAATTTTGATAACAAGTCTTTGATCCCCTTAAGCAAATTTTGATAACAAGTCTTTGATCCCCTTAATCAAATTTTAAGAACTTCTTTGATCCCCTTAAGCAAATTTTAAGAATTTCTTTGATGGTGGCTATCATTATCCAATAGGTTCGGTGGTGGTTGTTGGCACTTGGCTATGGAAATACCTAATAAGGAAGAATGGTTTGCCTGCATTCGAAGATTATGAAACACATAAGAAAATTATACACTACTCACATTTGGTGTTGGCAACAAATATAAAACTGGAGAGGTATCGTGGAAAACCTACAAATAAAGAGTTATGGATAATTTCTATGGAAGACCATGAGACAATCATCGATGCGTTGGAAAAAAAGAGAGGATGGAGATGGTACAATGGAATAAGTAAATACAGGTAAATATAGTTAAATAGATTTATATTGTTCTTTTAAATACATTAAATACATGTTTTGATATTTCTTGTGCATTATTAGTTGAAATTGATTTAAATTGTCCTTTTTATATCCTTAGGTCATCATCAGAAATTCACCACATACTTTGAAACAAAAACTTGAGAGGCACTTGTAAATACAGGTACAAATATAGTTAAATAGATTTATATTGTTCTTTTAAATAAATTAAATACATGTTTTGATATTTTTTGTGCGTTATTAGTTGAAATTGATTTAAATTGTCTTTTTATATCCTTAGGTCATCATCACAAATTCATCACATACTTTGAAACAAAAACTTGAGAGGTACTTGTAAATACATGTACAAATTGTGTATATCTAGATAGTTTTATATAAATTATTAAAATACATGTTTTGATGATATATTGATAAATTGCTTGTATTATTTTTATATCAGGTGGCGTGGAGACCTGCTACATTCCCCCCAAGTTTTGTAAACATTATTTTGAGTTGGTGTGAAGACGTGCTACATTCCCCTACAAGTTTTGTAAAAATTATTATTCTATATATTTTATTTGTTAAATTATGCGCATGTTTTTCTACTTTGAATTTACATTAAATTTGATTTTATTATATTGTTAAATTGGGTTGCTTTGGGCAACTTCACCAAATTTTGAGAACTTAAGACGTCCCCTTAAGACATCGTAAATTAGGACCCCTTAAGACATCCAAAAAGTTAGCATCTATGTAGGTTAATTAACATGGCCAATTTGAAGTTGTTAATGGACCACAGTACATCCTACGTGCAGTTATGTTACTTCTACGTTTCAATAACCATATATCTCTCAATCCAACTAGATTACACTATCATCTTTATTCTCTCCTTAAAATTTCTTCTTTATAGTTGACATGCTCAATAATGAAGATGAACTATTATATGTCCATGATGTGAATCATACATCTATATGTCCTCTCTATGTTAGCAATGATATGAAATTAACATATGTCACTAAATGTATATGTCCTCTTCCCAATGTAAACAAAAAGTAATGAGAAAATCCATGATTGTCAAATAAATTCTAATCCAATAGCATAATCTAGATCTTGATTATCAAGCAAATTTTAGAAGAAATAATCTCTAGCATCAATCATATAAAATCTACAAAGAGAGATAAGCTATTCTAAGCCTCTTGTTTATATTTGCATTTATGAGTCTCAACTCATTTATTTTATTTTAACTAATTAATAAAATTTAAAAAGCATGCTATTAGACCTAAATAACTATAGCCTATGTTTATTTTCCTACACAATCCTAGACTAGAAAAAAAAATAGATTTTTTTAAAATTAAACAAATATAACTTATAGATCACTATGACTAAAGTTATGAGCAAGTTCTATTTTGTGTATCAAATTCTTAAATGAGCCATGACCTTTTACTATTTAGATGATGTGATATATTAGTGTGGGCTTAGGTCGATACTATTTAGTTAGTTCCATAAAATATTAAGATATTGTTAGGTCGATACTATTTATTTTTTGTATTGGAAAATTTTGAAATATTGATGTGTTAATTTGTTGATATTTTCTAGAGTGAAGAAAAGACCTAACAAATCTTAGAAGCCCTAGTGAAGGATATCAAGAAATGGGGCACAAGGGTAGCCAAAACTCCACTAATAAATCTTACCAAGACAAAGCAATTGAAGAGTGTAGCTTCTCCTTCTCACCTTTATTTTGCAATTTTCTTATAAAATCTATTAGATTGGGATTAAAAACTTAAAGTATTGTAGATTAGTATCTAGTCTAAGATGTTAAATTTTTACCATGTTTGAAATTGTTAAAATTCCTTGGGGGAAGAAGTTCCCTTTCAAAATATGCATCAACAAGTGTTGAATCAATTTTGCACATCATCAACATTATTCTTCTAATTAGTTTATCATGTTTAGATATCTTATTAGGGTTTATATGCTCTATTCTATTGAACTTTATAGGGTTTATATAATTTGTATAGATAGTGAAGTTCATACCATTAAATTGTGGCATGTATAACACTATACAATTCTTCTTTCATCCAATACAATTATATTACAAAAGTCTTATGCTCATCTCGAATGTGTATTTGCATACTAATCTAGAGTTTTTTATGGATATGAACTACAAATTCTATAACATAACACACTAAATTACAAGTTTGGACATTCTTTAATCCTCCTAGGATTTAAATCAAATAAGACAGGTTCAAAACATGTTTTTTCAAGTGGTTTTTTTTGCATATACAAGTTTTGGAAAGAACTACTCATAAATTTGTTAAAATGAAATACTTTTCAACCAAACAAAAGAGTACAAATATATAAATTCATTTACAACTTCCTTTATATAAAGTCATAAGGGGAAGATTAAACAAATATATAACCTTAAAAAAGATTTCCATAATTATAAACTATTTAAATAAAATAACAATATCCACAAGAAGAAAACAATGCCTACTTATTGTCTACCCAGATAACCCACACAAGAACAAATAGAGGAAGGTTAGGTTGTATAAACTCCAGGTCCATGAACTCAAAAAATATACAAAGTCCCATACATTCAAAATATAAAGTCCATGTTCAACAATATATATATATATATATATATATATATATATATATATATATATATATATATATATATATATATATATATATATATATATATATATATATATATATATATAAAGTCTGGATGAAAAATAGTATATAACATAGTCAATGAAATAGTCAAATTATGTAGCCCATGTTCAATAACCTATCACATACTATCTCTATAATCAAGAGTCCTCTTCACACCATGTGAACTACTCAGATAACCTAAATCACTCTATAGAAGAGAAAGATTTAGATGAAATCAGATGTAAGATGATTAAAAATGATTTAATGACAATTTTTAAATTTATAATTTTTATCATATTATAATTAAATTACCATGTGAGGCTAAGAGGCATGCTCTGGTGCACCTGGACCTGTCTCTACATGCTCTGAATCAATCTATTTAATACAAGAGAAAGTTCAAGTTGAAATTAGATGTACAAGACGATTTTAAAAATGATTTAATTCAATTTAATTTATAATTTATATATTATTTTTAAATTATTATACCGTAAGAGGAACTTGTTGTGCATCCTCTATTCCAGGACCTATCTCTACAAGCTTAGCTACATGACATGTCTCAAGCTATAAAAGAAAAAGAATTTTGAACACATGTCAACATATATATCTATCAAGAAATTTAATTTAATTGAATTTTAAATATAATCTAAATTAATTTAATGAAACATGTCACTAACAAGCTCCTATACAAGGTCATTTCTAAGTTAGCACATGTGTGTACAAATTAGGTTTTAAAACATATATATAATTGACTTGTGTACATGTTATACGTTTTTAAACAACCTGAATTGCAATTGACTCCTGATATAAACTTGGATTATCCAAGTGTCCTGTAATGCCCATCCTCATTGTTGTGTAAACCTGCATAGACATATTTTTAATATATATTAAATAGTACATGCACATTTTTAGATACAGTGATATATCAAAATAGAAAAATCTAAGTATATATATAGTTTTTTAAAACAATATACATACTGTAAAAGTGTCCTATGAGATGCCTAATGATGCAGGAGCGCTCGAGACACCCTGAGATGGAGGATTCAATGTGGAAGAAGCCTGAACCAGTTCGTAAATATTTAATGTACACACATTCAAGACTGAATTACAAATTAATATCAAGACAAATAATATTAATATTTAAAATATAAATCATTCAAAATGTACCCCAAATGGGTGCTCGAGATGAACAGGTGTCGATGAAAAATTAATTCGATCAATGGTCCTTGTTGCCATCATCTACACCAAACAATTTGATTGTTAAAATATTACAATTTAATTGATCTATATGTTGATTAAAAACATGTTCTTTAAAAATTGTTATAAATTCAACATGTGTACATAACCTATATATATCTGTGTCGAATGATCAGTGGGATGATCCTTAGCAAATAGATAATCAACAAATGATTCACCCACATTATCAGATGATGCATGTATGGCTGAAGTGGGTGCAGCTAGCTAATAAGGTCCATAACACAAATGATTGCAACTCGTGTATGTATGAGGCATCGACACATGTGGAGTGGTACTAGGACCACTTCCATCATCAACTCCTCCATGTTCTCTAACCCAAGCTACCATCATAGAAGTTTGCTCATGTAGGCTACCTGAGAGTGCACGCAATGTGCCTAGTGTGGATACCACTGGACGATGTTGGAAGGGCAAAGGAATGGCAACAACAGGAGGGTCAATAAGAGGTTGAACAAGCATGGGTCGTTGGGGATCAACCTGTGCCCCCAACCTTTGTTGTGGAATGCCACCACCAATACCCTAGAATGATCTAAAATTAAAGTAGTTGGGTTTTTTATTCAGAACAAACTCTGCATATAATTTTCTCAAAAAATATAAAGGAACCTCACAATTAGCATGAGGTGGATAATCAAACACCATCCACCATCTATCCCAAAAATTGGTAGACATTCCTTCATGCCTACACCACCTGATTGATATTCTTTTCTTATTTGCAGGAATAGGTTCATTTGTAATGGGATGTCTAAAATATTGCGCTATTTGAGCTTTTGTGATTTTAAGATCCAAAATAGTCTTATAGGAGAGGCCATCAGCATAAAATTGGCACCTCTCCTCTCTCCATTTCTAGAATCCATCAAAGTCTGAGTCAATAGACCTCACATAATCTACAATGTTTTGCATCAAAGATGCAAAACATACCACGTGAGGAGGCATGAATTGTTCATTGCGAATGGAATTTAATTTTTCTTGTATGGAATCCACATTTTCATTAATTATGGCTCGCAAGCGAGCCTGGTTAGTTCTAGGTGGGGGTGGAGGTGGGGTTGGAGGTGAGGCATCTAGAGGTGGGGCATCTGGCGCTAGGGGTGGGGGTGGGGCCGGATCATCTTGTGCATTGAGGAAGTCGTCAGCATCAAAGTGAATATCATCTAGATTCATGATATATATAAAAATAGATATGAACCTACATATATACATATAAACATACGAATTTAAAATTAAATAAAGAATATATATATATATATAAACATATAATGTACATGTTCAAAAATTATAAATTATATACATATGTTTCAAGAAATTACACTTTCAAAAATAAATTTAAATTAAACATACAGATACATGCAATTTTCAAATTGAAATCAAGGGATTTTCATTTGAGAGCTAAATTTTGATTCTTATAGTGAGGGAGACAAGAAATATCAATTTAATAGTAAATACAGATCAATTTAATAGTCTAGGGCTATTAGGACTACCATAATTCAAATTTGTTCTCAAGGTTTGTTATCATATGTTAGGTCCAAGGTTTTAATTTTGTTAATTTTTCTATGGAGTTAGGTCCAATTTTCCAATTTTGTTAATTTTTCTATAGGGAAGAGGAAATCATTGAATGTGAACTTTAGTATCTTGTATAATGTTGTCATGACCATTAAGGACTGAACATTAATTGTTATTAAATTCCTAGATTGTTATATGGACCTTTAAGATAGCTTTAAACCAATAACAAACTTGTCACGAGGGACAATGAACTACAAAGGGACAATGAAATTGTTGTTAAGATGTAAGACTCCTCTAGAGATTCAATTGCATTATCTAGATAATCAAAGAGACATATATATGAATGAAGGGTGAATGTCTAGGATTAGGTGGTGGTGAGGGTAATGAAGGGAATGCTGGATTAGAAGGTGGATGGACCAATGAATTAGGATTGGGATTACATGGTGGTGTTGGGATAGGACTAGTAGGCTCTTGGATAGGCATTCGATTGGATGATGATGAAGGATACCCATATAAGATGCATAATCTAGAGTGGTGTTCTCCTTGTCAAAGGCAACATAAGGATTTAAGGACACTTTCAATCTTGGTGAAAAGGGTAACTTCGACTTGCATGTTCTTGTTGCGAAGGAACTTGATAGTCTTGTTCAAAATATATGCATCATGATCTACAAGGTTCTCATGATCATTGGGATGAAATTAGGAACCTCTTAGGATTGTATATATATAAACATATATATATATATATGTTTATATATATATATGTGTGTGTGTGTGTGTTTATATATATATATATATATATATATATATAAACATATATATATATATATGTATATATATATGTATATATATATAAACATATAATGTACATGTTCAAAAATTATAAATTATATACATATGTTTCAAGAAATTACACTTTCAAAAATAAATTTAAATTAAACATACAGATACATGCAATTTTCAAATTGAAATCAAGGGATTTTCATTTGAGAGCTAAATTTTGATTCTTATAGTGAGGGAGACAAGAAATATCAATTTAATAGTAAATACAGATCAATTTAATAGTCTAGGGCTATTAGGACTACCATAATTCAAATTTGTTCTGAAGGTTTTTATCATATGTTAGGTCCAAGGTTTTAATTTTGTTAATTTTTCTATGGAGTTAGGTCCAATTTTCCAATTTTTGTTAATTTTTCTATAGGAAAGAGGAAATCATTGAATGTGAACTTTAGTATCTTGTATAATGTTGTCATGACCATTAAGGACTGAACATTAATTGTTATTAAATTCCTAGATTGTTATATGGACCTTTAAGATAGCCTTAAACCAATAACAAACTTGTCATGAGGGACAATGAACTACAAAGGGACAATGAAATTGTTGTTAAGATGTAAGACTCCTCTAGAGATTCAATTGCATTATCTAGATAATCAAAGAGACATATATATCAATGAAGGGTGAATGTCTAGGATTAGGTGGTGGTGAGGGTAATGAAGGGAATGATGGATTAGAAGGTGGATGGACCAATGAATTAGGATTCGGATTACATGGTGGTGTTGGGATAGGACTAGTAGGCTCTTGGATAGGCATTCGATTGGATGATGATGAAGGATACCCATATAAGATGCATAATCTAGAGTGGTGTTGTCCTTGTCAAAGGCAACATAAGGATTTAAGGACACTTTCAATCTTGGTGAAAAGGGTAACTTCGACTTGCACGTTCTTGTTGCGAAGGAACTTGATAGTCTTGTTCAAAATATATGCATCATGATCTACAAGGTTCTCATGATCATTGGGATGAAATTAGGAACCTCTTAGGATTGTATATATATAAACATATATATGTATGTTTATATATATATATATATATATATATATATATGTATATATATGTATATATATATATGTATATGTATATATATGTATATATATATATGTATATGTATATATATGTATATATATATATATATGTATATATATATATATATGTATATATATATATGTATATATATATATATATGTTTATATATATATATATGTTTATATATATATATATATATGTATATATATATATGTTTATATATATATATGTATATATATATATGTTTATATATATATATATATATATATATATATATAAACATATAATGTACATGTTCAAAAATTATAAATTATATACATATGTTTCAAGAAATTACACTTTCAAAAATAAATTTAAATTAAACATACAGATACATGCAATTTTCAAATTGAAATCAATGGATTTTCATTTGAGAGCTAAATTTTGATTCTTATAGTGAGGGAGACAAGAAATATCAATTTAATAGTAAATACAGATCAATTTAATAGTCTAGGGCTATTAGGACTACCATAATTCAAATTTGTTCTCAAGGTTTGTTATCATATGTTAGGTCCAAGGTTTTAATTTTGTTAATTTTTCTATGGAGTTAGGTCCAATTTTCCAATTTTGTTAATTTTTCTATAGGAAAGAGGAAATCATTGAATGTGAACTTTAGTATCTTGTATAATGTTGTCATGACCATTAAGGACTGAACATTAATTGTTATTAAATTCCTAGATTGTTGTATGGACCTTTAAGATAGCCTTAAACCAATAACAAACTTGTCATGAGGGACAATGAACTACAAAGGGACAATGAAATTGTTGTTAAGATGTAAGACTCCTCTAGAGATTCAATTGCATTATCTAGATAATCAAAGAGACATATATATCAATGAAGGGTGAATGTCTAGGATTAGGTGGTGGTGAGGGTAATGAAGGGAATGATGGATTAGAAGGTGGATGGACCAATGAATTAGGATTGGGATTACATGGTGGTGTTGGGATAGGACTAGTAGGCTCTTGGATAGGCATTCGATTGGATGATGATGAAGGATACCCATATAAGATGCATAATCTAGAGTGGTGTTCTCCTTGTCAAAGGCAACATAAGGATTTAAGGACACTTTCAATCTTGGTGAAAAGGGTAACTTGGACTTGCACGTTCTTGTTGCGAAGGAACTTGATAGTCTTGTTCAAAATCTATGCATCATGATCTACAAGGTTCTCATGATCATTGGGATGAAATTAGGAACCTCTTAGGATTGTGACTTTGGGTTTGGCATGGTCAACTTGGAGAGGTTGTGTGGCCCATATCCCTATAAGAGGATAAAGGGTGATAGGAGGTTGTAGGATGGCTAAAAGCATTCACATGATGATAATGTTCAAGTTTAAATCAAGATATGCATCATGGTCTACAAGGTTCTCTTGTTCAAAAGGTTCATCATATTCTACAAGGAACTCACAATCATTGGTACCAAATTCAAGACCTCCTATTATGACTGGGGGTTTCCTATTGATTATGAGTTCAATACTTGCTTCTTTTTTATTGTCACAACCATTTTGGACAAAAGAAATTAATTAGAACAGATGCATCTATGCTATTGAATGATGTCATAGAAACCAATGGACTATCATACCACCTAGGTAGAATCATAATGAACATCTACAAGACTATAACTAGACTTGGAGAACTACCTTGAGGTGGATATCTTGTGCACACCACATGATCTGAAAACCTAAATTTGGTGAAGTTGCCTATGGCAACCAAATTTGATAATGGAGATAGGATTGAAGTTACTAGTTGCCTACCTGACTAATCTGAGTATGAAGATGAATATATTCTGATGATTTGTGATTTAAATTTAATGAAGAATTTGATGCTTTACTTTTAACTTGTGATTGTAGGGATTCAATCTAGCTAGAAAAAGATAAATTAGTCAAGATGGTTCTAGCTTGATTTTGTTTCCTATTTCCTATTTGCAAAATTATTGTTTTCTATTTAGTTGTTAGTCCCAACTCTTTCCTTTTAAGAAGTATATCAAATCTAATGTAGTAGTAGATACTTCTACATATACAAGTTTCTGTTAGGAGAAAATATCTTTTTCCAAATTTGTATAGAGTTGTCTATAGTGTGTTCCAAGGTAATCAAATGATGTTTAAGTCACAATTTAGAGGGTTGAGGGATAAGTTTGTGTTGAGTCTACAGGAGGTGTTTTCTTACATAGACCTCTCCATAATCTAGGTGTCTCCATGTCTAACTCAAATGTTTCAAGGGATATTATATCTAGATTAATGATAACATTTTATATATATGGCTATGAGATCCACGATCATATCAATGCTTGGTAGAGAAAAGTTATCTTTAGGGTATCCTTTTTTGATGTCTCAAAAGTTAGTGCAAACATGAATTCCCTTAGTTTTCTAGCTAACTAAGACCACATTAGAGACCCATTTAGGATAAGTAATAGTCTAAATGAACCCCACATCCAAGAGTTTATACAATTCTTCTTTGACCAAGAGGGCTACTTGGGGGTACATTTTGCATAGCTTTTATTGAATAGGTTTGGCATTCAGGTGAACCACAAGATGATGCATGATTTTAAAGATGGAGTCTCAAGGCATATCACCATAAGACCACATGAAGAAATCACTGTCATATTTAAGGGTGATGGTTATGCCTTCTTTGATGTCAAGGTCCAGTGGAGCTACTATCTTAGAGAGTTTAGGGTCCTCTTCTATTCACAGGTTGATGTCTATAGCATCCTCAACAAGGAGAGGGGAGTCATCTTGTATATGAGTGGTATCTAATGGAAGGTGAAGTTTGTCATTGAGGAGCTCTTGGGAAGTGTCCATTTTTATTGTATCATTTTAATCGATCACAAGTTTCTTCTTATATCTTGTTGCTATTCTACCTACTAGGGTGCCTTAGGACTAAAGGGTTCTTCTTTCTCTCCAAAATAAGCATAGGTGTTAAGTATGGTGGAAAAGTCTTTCTTATGATTATAATGGGGATGTGGTCTTGACACTTCATAAGTTTCATGATGGCTTCGTCATTTTGGAAAACATCAAATCATAAAGGGTCATGTTGGTCCCAATCGATAAGCTCAAGGTATTATAGGTCTAAGGAGATGGTGAGGATAGTGACCTATCATGAAAGAGGTTAGTGGTGGCAAGATCTTCATAAGGATCATGAATGGTGCCTACATCAATGTCATTAAGATTAGGGGAAGCATTACCAATGAGGTTAGGCTCGTATCACAATTAACATCACGATGTTCATCCCAGGGGCATAACCTAGCTAGTGAGGACAGCTACGAGTGTCTCTAAAGTTACATTTGTTGGCTTGATTTCATTCTTGATTAGTTGGCTATCACAAAAACTGTAAAATCTTCTCAATTCTTGATTAGTTGGTTGTCTCTAAAGGTTTGATTATGAAGGACGTGATAAAGGTTTTATTATGGTTTGTTGTAATTGTTTTACATGACAGTTACCTATTCAATAATGCCTTTAAAATACAATGATGTATACATTGATATAAGTAAATTTTATAAAAACCAAATATATATATCATCCCAATGCTATATAATTTTTGACAGTTTGTTCAAAATCTCTCCTTTCATATGATACATTCATTTCAAAATTTCAATTGTATTTTATAGCTAAAATGTCTAAATACAGCTATTCAACACTCAAATTGAAATCAAATTTTGATAGTTTGTTCAAAATCTCTCCTTTCATATGATACAGAATTTTCAAAATTTCAATTGTATTTTACAGCTAAAATGTCTAAATACAACTATTCAATTCTTAAATTTAAACAAAATTTTGACAGTTTGTTCAAATTCTATCCTTTTATATGATATAGTCTTTCAAAATTTCAATTGTATTTTACAACTAAAATGTCAAAAAATAGCTATTCATTTCATAAACAGAAACCTTAAATAATAGTTTACAATTTAAATTTTGATTGTATTTTACACCAAAAAAAAACAAGGGAAACTTCAAAAGATTGATTGCTAAATTGTAGAAGTGGAAAAATCCACTTACCTACTGTTTTGATGGTGACTCAACTCAAGATCCCGTTCTCAGCTGTCGCCTATCATTGGGAAAAATGGGGTCTCTGCCATTTTTAAAAAAATTTAATACTTTTTCAAAACGAGATCCCGTTTTTTAGTTCTAGGTTCTGGATCCCACTAAGGAACGGGATCCCTTTTTGGATTTTAGGCTCGGGATCGTGACCCAAAATAGAAACAGGGTCCTATTTTATAGAAACAGGATCCTATTTTTAGTTACCCGATTTTGGATTTTTTTCTAACTTCGAAACTTCCACCTTAACTGGACACAACTTCTTGCATTTACCCCCATACATGGACATGAAACAAATAGATTAGATAAAAATAATGAAGTTCAATGATTGTTTCTCTTTCAGTTCCTCTTGCATGTGAATGATATTCATCTGATGAGTGAATTATAGGCAATGTATTATGCCTCTTCTAATAGACACATTGAGAACTCATAATGGGAGCTCTAACATGACCTTTTCAAATTTTTTGTAGACTCTTATCGGAGATCAGGAGCAAGGACATGAGGCATCCTCAGAGATCGAAGACCCTTCAAGGCAATGATGGATATTCCTTTCTCTCCTCTATCTTTAGATGTGTAGTATCTTTTTTATATTTGCATTTGTTCAGCTATTCCCACGGCTTGTGTGGGACATTTGATCTATCATCTTTCATTCAATGCAATGTTTATTTCTTTTATGTACTTCATTTGTAAAGCAAATAAATATGGTAGTGAAATGAAACAATTAATTTCCTTCTACAAATGAATGATGATCTATAATCTTTTCCTTTTGTTAAACAACTGAACTGCATTATCACTGAATTATCCAACTATGCAAATAACTTATAGCAGAAAATGTTAACCTTCACTCTAAAAAATAAAATTGTTCTAGCAGCTCCACCAGTTTGAGCTGTAAGTGAGAAATCGCAACAACTTCAAAGAAAGAAGTTGCATTTAAGGCATCAAAGAAGGCAAATAATGTACAGCCTAAATCTAAGACAGATGAAGAAGAGGCTAGTTTTGTAAGAAGATTGAAGGGAGGATCTGGGAAGTATAAAGGTAAGTTACCCTTTAAGTGTTTAAATTGTGGAAGGGTTGGTCACTTTGCTACTAAATGTCCTTTTGAAGGAAAAGATAAAATTGATGAATTTGATAGTAAGAAAAGTAACAAGCGGTTCTATCCAAAGAAGAAGAATTTTTAGAAGAACAAGAAGAGCCTTAACATAAAAGGTGACAATATGTCCTCTAAAGATAGCCTCATCTCAAAAGACAACAATGAAGGCATTTCTGAGGTTAAAAAAATGAATACTTGTTCATGACAGTGGAGACAACTGATATAGATTAGAACAATACTAATCTAGAAGATCCTAAGAATGAAGAAGTAGAAGTAGATTTGGAAGAGGGAGCTAGTATGTGCTTTAGAAGAGATTGAGAAACTTAGGAAGAAACACTCTAAACTAAAGCTACAACTTAAGGAAGATATGGTGTCTAAGAAGCTTTCTGAATTAGAAGAGTTGATTGTTGATTTGAAGACACAAGTGGAATTAGCCAAGAGAATAGAAGTTACTAAATATGAATTGAAAGCTAAGTCAAAAGAATACTTGAAGATGGAATTTCAAGTGGTATCTCTAAGAAAAGAATTAGAAAAGGCTAAGGATAAGATTGACCTAATTCTGAAATTTGAAAAGAGTAGTGACATGCTTGATGAAGTGATAGGCAGTTAGAGATTTCCAAAGAGCATGGCTAGTTTAGGATCTAAAGAAGGTTAGCATTCAAAGTCTAGTGATCCTTCTAAAAAGATTAAAGAGAAGAAGCAGAAGAAGGAAGATGTTGGCTTCTCAAAAGTCAGAAATCTGAAGGATAAAAGATTCAAAGGTCCCCTCCTACAAGACATTCTATCATGATCAGGCTTCCTCAATCCTTTTATGGCTATTATTATTCATGTAATCAATATGGTCATGGGGTTGTTAGTTGTAGAATTGTTCCTAGGAGAAATGATTATATTAGCAAAAATTATTTTGCACCTCTAGGAGACTTTAGAGTAGTTTGTTACAAATGCAATAACTTTGGTCATATTGTAAAATTTTGTAGAACAAAATTTGTAAAAACTAACAAACAAGAAAGAAAGGAGAATGTTCCTTGTAAGAAGGATAGTGCATTAGACTCTCTTGTGAATAAGGAGAAGTAAACTAAGAATGTCTGGAAGAAGGAGAAGGATGATCAGAAGAAAGAAGAATCTCTGATAGTATAGAGAACATTTCATGCTAAGAGATCAAATCCATGGGTGATAGACAATGGTTTCTCCAATCACATGACCAAAGATAAAATTAAGTTTATAAGTTTGCAAGAATTGAATGGAGGCTTAGTTAAGTTTGGTGACAACACATCTAAGAAGATTTGCATGAAAGGAACATTGAGTATTTATGGAAAAGCCAAGAGTCACAATGTCTACTATGTGGAAGGACTGAAGCACAATTTGCTGAGTGTAAGTCAAATGTGTGATAATGGATATAATCTGACCTTTAATGCAAAAATTTGTGAGATCAGGAAAGCAAGTTCTAGTAAGTTAGTTGATGAAGCAAGTAGAATAGAAAATAATCTTTATAATCTCAAGGATATTCAAGGTAGAAGTTGCTTGATGGGATAGATTGATGAAAGTTGGCTATGTCATAGAAGATTGAGACACATCAATTTTAACAACCATGTGAAGGTAAGTTTAAAAAAATGCAGTTAGGAACATTCCTAAAATCACCAAGCCAGCAAATACAATTTGTAAGGAATGTCAACATGGGAAATAGACAAGGTCTAGTTTCAAAACAAAAGAATACTCTACTTTAAGACTCTTGCAGTTAGTTCACATAGACTTATATGGTCCAACCAAGACACATGGACTAAAAGGTGAGATATTTCATGTTATTAGTTGATGCTTTCTCAAGAATGACATGGATAACCTTTCTTAAGGATAAATCAGAAGCCTTTGATAGATTTACGGCATTTAGGTCCATGGTTGAGAACAAGAGTGGTTTGACAATCAAATGTTTAAGATCAGACAAAGGTGGAGAATTAAGCTCCAACGAGTTTGTAGAATACTGTGAAAGTCACAACATAAAAAGATAGTATTCTACTCCTAGAACACCACAACAAAATGGTGTTGTGGAAAGGAAAAATAGAATGGTAAAAGAAATGGCAAGAACAATGCTAAATGAGGCAAAATTACCTAATGTTTACTAGAGAGAGGTAGTACACACAGCAATACATACTTTAAATAGAGCGCAGCTAAGGGTAAATGCTGACAAGATGTTGTAGAAATTATGGCATGGAAGATTCACAACAATCAAATATTTTAGGGTGTTTGGTAGCAAGCTATACATCAAAATAGATGATGATAGCCTTGGAAGCTTTTATTGAAGGTGTGACGAAGGCATTTTTTGGGATATTCTAGCAGATCCAAAGCATACAAATGTTACAATAAGCGATTGCATAGAATCATGGAAAGCACTAATGTTAGGGTAGAAGGGGAGTAGCCACATATAACTCAAAATAAAGATAGCTGCCCAGATGGATTAGAGATACCAGAAGAAAAAGAAGATGATATTCATGAGGAAGAACTTGAAGAATCAAATGGTAAGGCACCCACAAGATATGTGCAGAAAGATCATCCAGAACAGTAAATAATCGACAATAAAAATGAAGGCGTGTAAACAAGAAGGAAAATTGCTAGGGCAAATGAACAAGTAAATGTATCTTTACTCTCTAAGATTGAACATAAAACATTTAATGATGCTAGTGGGGATGAAGGATGGATCAATACAATGGAATAGGAACTCAATCAGATTGAGAAAAATTAGACATGGGAATTGGTTCCATGACCTACAAAAAAGAACATGATAGGCACAAAATGGGTGTTTAAAAACAAGTTGAATGATGATGGAGAAGTTGTGAGGAACAAAGCATGATTGGTGTGTAAAGGATATGCACAGGTTGAAGGCATAGATTTTGAAGAAACATTTGCACCTGTAGCAAGATTGGAAGCCATTAGGATGTTTTTGGCATTCTCTGTTTATAAGAACTTCAAGGTTTACCAAATGGATGTTAAATTTACATTATTGAATAGGAACCTTAATGAAGAGGTCTACATTGAACAACTTGAAGGGTTTTAGCTATCAAACAAAGAAGATTATGTTTGTAGATTGAAAAAGGCTTTGTATGGTCCAAAACAGGCCCCTAGGGCTAGGTATTCTAAGCTAGATAGTTACCTCTAGCAGCAAGGATTCAGAAAAGGATGTGCATATAGTAACTTATACTTCAAATCAAAAGGTGAGCACATGTTGATTGTTGTTGTATATGTTGATGACATTATTTTTGGTGGTAGTGATGATAGAATGTTCAAGGAGTTTTCTGATCTAATGCAGAAAGAGTTTGAAATGTCCATGCTTGGAGAAATTTCTTTCTTTCTTGGTTTACAAATATCACAATTAGACCAAGGTATATTTATATCTCAAACTAAGTATGCAAAGGAAATACTCAAGAAGTTCAAGATGGAATAATATAAGCCTATGATTACCCCCATGATAACAGGATGCAAGTTGAGAAAGGATGATTCAACTGACATAGATCAGATTGTATATAGGTCTATGATAGGTAGATTGTTGTACCTAACTACATCTAGAACTAATATCATGCAACTAGTATGCATGGTGGATAGATTCCAAGTTGCTCCTAATGAATCTCGTGTTCAAGAAGTGAAGAGAATCTTTAGATATCTGAAAGGTACCGTGAAGTATGGATTATGGTACCCTAAAAATAATGATTTTACTTTGACAACATATACAGTTGCTGATTGGGAAGGAAGTATAGATGATAGGAGAAGAACTAGTGGTGGAGCTTTCTTCCTTGGTGATAGGTTAGTATCTTGGCTTAGTGAGAAGCAAGATTCAGTCACATTGTCCACTGCTGAAGTAGAATATGTTGCTTTTGTTTCATGTTGTACACAAGTTTTATGGATGAAGAAGACACTCAAGGTTATAAAGGTAGAGTTTGATGGTCCTATTTCTATTCTTTAA
Organism: Cunninghamia lanceolata; assembly: GCA_027924645.1. Classification (NCBI taxonomy): domain Eukaryota; kingdom Viridiplantae; phylum Streptophyta; class Pinopsida; order Cupressales; family Cupressaceae; genus Cunninghamia; species Cunninghamia lanceolata. The sequence goes on from BSBN01000684.1 coordinate 3,217,902, forward strand.
GATAATACAAGTGCAATAAATATCTTAAAGAATCCTATGATGCACTCAACAACAAAGCACATTTCCATTAAATATTATTTCTTGAGGGAAAAGATTGTAGATCAAGAAGTAAAGTTGGAGTATGTCCCCACACAAGATTAGGTTGCAGACATTTTCACAAACCCACTTGCCAAGGATACTTTTGAATATCTTAGGTAGAAGCTAGGAGTTATTGCTCCTTCTTTTCACAAGTAGAAGTGCAGCTGTGACAACTGTCCAGGGAGAGCAAATCAAGGCATATTTTTCATCCCTGTTTTGGACAGTGACTACCTCTTAGGGGGAGTAGGTAGATAGATGGTAGTTTGGATGTCACAAGTTCATGTGACATGGTGAGGAGAAGCATTTCATATAGTAGTAGTTGGATATCAGAAAGGAGGTTGTTTACCTCCCTTTTCCATTAATGATAAAGGGGGAGCAAAACTAGAGCAATTAATGCAGAAGGAATAGAGCAACACTAAGAATAGTTTATGCATGAGTGTTGCCATCAATGACAAAGGGGGAGATTGTTGATATATTGTCATTGATGTCAAAGTTGGATGTCAAAGGAATTTTTTGAAGTGTTGAAGAGTTGTCGAAAAACTATTACTGATTCGAACAAAACAATTTCTAAGTTATCGGCAACATAGTCTATCAGCAAAAAGTTCATAAAGCAAACTTGTTCATTAGTTTCATCTTTCTCTAATTCATCAAAAGAAGAGATAAGGTCAACATTTTTTTTGAAGGCTTAGAAGAAAGTAAAGACTTATGTTATCGGCAAAACCTTTATTTTTTGAACTTGCTTGGAAGTTCTAATATTCTCCAATTCAACGACAACCATAAAATGTAAGTGTTTAAAGAGAAACAATAAGTGTTTTACTTGTTGATGGGAAAGTTTGTGAATTACTAACTTGTTCTCAATTTAGATTTTTTCTTGGATCATTGACTAGGTGACAAAAGGCAAAGAAGGGCTAGTTCTTGAACTTAGAGAATCACCGATAAAGCTAATAAGATAGAACAAAGGGCTAAGTTTGCAAAAGACAAAATCCAACGATCAAAAGGACATAAGTCATGGTTTGAGGAAGAGTGATTTCACCAATAAAGGCGATAAATGAGTTAAAGAGAAAAGTGTGAAAGAATGAAATCACCAATAAAAGGCAAAGAGACCAATGTTCATGGAAATGAGTTTTCACCAATAAAGGTAATAAAAGTAAAGTTTCTAGAAAGAAACTTTCATTGATAAAAGAAGACAAGGCCAAGGTTATCGAAATGATAAATTTGTCAATAGAGAAGAAGACAAAGGCAAAGTTTGCAAAGGAAAAAATTCACCAATAAAAGAGTAAAAGGCTGAAGTTCTCAAAAGTTGTAAATTACCGATAAGGCAATCAAATGGCAAGTTCAAAAAAGAGAATTTTTGCTGATAAGGAGGACAAAGAAGACAAAAGTGATAGTTTAGAAAAAGTAAAGTTTGCAGATAAAGGGGTTAAAAGCTAGAGGTTCAAGAAATGATAAATTTGCCAATAAAGGAATAAAAAGTGGTGGTTTGTGAAATGATAAAATTGCTGATAAGAGAGGATAATTAAAAATAATAAAAGGTGTTAACGACTATATTTTTGGCGTGAAACTAGGATGCTTTTTTAGCGATTAAGGACTGATAGTTGTTGCATGGCAATGACAATGGATAAAATTGAATAAAAGCTAGATTTTTATATGTAGATATTAATAGAACTATGACTTTAAACAACAGGAAGGCAGATTTAATGCATGCGCAAAGCTACATGCAGAGTTATTTTTCTGGACATGCAAAAAGTAGAAGTGCAAAAAAACTAGTCTTTAACATGCAAAAACACTGAAGTGCAGACATGCAGATGTGTTAGTACATGCAAAAAAACTAGAATTTAACATGTCGTGTGTATACACAGGTGTGCAAATTTGAAGAGACAATTATATATAAAAGTAATTATTACAATAAGGGTGTGTAGAGTGTATGTACATGTGTATAGTTGTGTGCACAGAGATTATGTGTGAGAGGAATTTAGTGCAGAAAGAGTTTGGGTGAGTAGAGTGAGAGGAGAAGACTATGTATTAATTGAAAAGGTGCATTTGAGGTTTATGAAGAACCAAATGGCTGCATACTTGAACATGTAAAAATTCAATGAGGTTGGTGCCTCATATGGACTGAGCTAGTGCTCAGATCAGGGGATTGTCTAGTCTCCTTAGAGTTGGTGCTCTTAAATCAGGGGTTTGGTGACTCTTTAAAGTTGGTGCTCTTAAATATTGTAATCAAGGTTTCATTTGTGAGGCTAGATTAGGATGGTAGATCCTAGCGGCATTTGTCTCACCATGGTTTTTTCCCATATTAGGTTTTCCATGTGTATCTGGTGTTCATGTGTGCATGCTTTCTTGTTGTTGATGTTATTGCATTGAAAGTTAATTTGATCTTCATTCTAGAGGCTTGAAGTTTTAATTTTATTGATCTACTAATTCATCCCCCTCTCAGTAGATTGCTTGTGTTCTAATAATTGTACCACTGGCTATTAAGCCTAATGATGTAGCAACCCTACTAGATTGTATGCTTGCAACAAAAATAGACATTATGTTTCAACAACATGAGTTACCCTCTATGGAAATTCAGAAACAAGATGATCCTCTTATAATTTTTGTCATTGTAAACAAAAAGTTGGTGAAGAGAGTTATGGTTGATAATAGATCAACTCTTAATGTTTGTGGTGTTGATTTTGTTACACAAACTCAACATTGATAAAAAGTTAATTAAGCCAGATAAGTTAAACATTCATGGCTTTGATAATGTTGGTAGACCATCCATGGGTACTATAACTCTACCTATAGGGGTTGGGCCCATGACATTGTCTACTCTATTCCATGTCATGCTCGCTGCTCTGTCATATAATATGATTCTTGGAAGACCATGGATCCACACTATGGGGGAAGTTTCATCTTCCCTTCATAGATCATTGAAGTTTATTTATGAAAATAAACTTCACACCATCAAAGCTGATCCAGAGCTAGAAAGTTGTTTACATATTGAAATGCAAAAACAACTTGTCAATCATAAGACTCTACATAAGTTAAAAGTTGATTTATCAATACCTCTTGCCACAGATAATGTTGTGCAAGATTCAACACCACCATCAAATGTACTTTTTGATTATGATTAGAGTTCATTAGATTTTATTCCTTTCTTTGTAGGAGAATATAAACTTAATAACCCTAATCCTGATGCATCAAAAGTTACCTCAATCTCATCCAAGAAATCTTTGGAACTACCTAAGAAACCTAGAGTTTGTTTAGTAGAAGACAAAGACAATACTTTCACTTACACTATAGAATATGAGACTTATGAGGCCCCACCTTCTTCTAAAAATATAGTCTCTCTATGGTCTTGGATTTCAAATCCTTTACAAAAACTACGACTATGTAGGTAATGGTTGTGGTGTAAAACAACAAGGAATCAAAGTACCTTTACAAGTTGTTGGAATCAATTACATGACTAGTATTGGATACCATTCTTTGAATCCCACCAAAGCTTATTGTCATCCTACTCTTAATGTTAATACAATATCAGCAAATATGATATATCCTGAGATGATGGACATGGATTTTCTGCCAAGAAATATCCCATTGAATCAGGTAAGTATTTCTCCCTCTTTTAGCCAGACTCAATGTAGCACCTACTCCAGTTGCTCTCAAGGGTGGCCTCCTCCTATATATATATATATATATATATATATATATATATATATATATATATATATATATATATATTGTTAGCATTGTGTTGTGTTACATCTTGTTTAGGTCTCTTTCGATGACCCTTGATACTCATGTAAGGCCAAGGATACAAGGAGACTGCCTCTATTGTGACCATTCTTCTATTCATTTCTCGATTCTTCTATCTTTGTTCTCCTCTATTTTATTGTTGTGTGTTGTGCCTTGGAGGAAACTTCTCGTGTTGTAAACCCAAGTCACTCTTATCTCCTCTCTCACTGTTATTGTTCACATTCCTCAGTGGCTCTACTAGTCAGCGGATGACAAAGACAAACAAATACTGATAAGAATTGTGTGTCCCTTCAGTAACAAAGAAAAAATGGACCTAGTTCATATATGAAGATGGGGTTGATATTTATATCCGACACTTGACTAGTAGAATCACTCTATGTTGTGATTTGTGTTGTCAACTTTTCTTGTAACAAACCTTTACAATACTCTCAATCCGCTTCAATGCACTTTGGATTGTTTTGTATTTGACCTTGTTTCTATACTTGGTTCTAAGATACCTACAGTATAACCTCATGACTATACTTGGTTCTGAACCTGCAAGTGTAGCCTTGGTCCTTGATGTGATCTACTATATGATTTATGCATACCTTTTATGAATTGATTTGGTTGTTATCTTAGAGTAAGATTTTCTAACCAAAGCTTATATCTTCATTGATAACAATATGTTTGTGGCAACATTCGGCGATGGTGGCACATGTTACTTTTGGGGAGTGGGCTTTGTGAAGGCTCTTGTTCCCTTGCATGTTTTCACTCTACCTTAATGTGCTTGATACCAACAAGTAGGATGAACCACCTTAAGGTAGGGGCATATATATTGGTATCTTCTTGATTATCTTTTACACTGACAAAGCGTGTTTGAAAGCCCTCATCACGAGGTAGGATGGTGTATCTCTTGAGCTAGCGCACATCATTTTAAATCAAAGATCCCTCATCGTGAGGCAAGATGGCATATCTCTTGAGCTAGTGTGCATCTTTTTATATAAATCCCTCATCGTGAGGCGGGATGGTGTATCTCTTGAGCTAGTACATATCCTTTTATACAAAGTCCTCATCATGAGGTGGGGTTGGATCTTGAGTCTTCATGCTTAAGCATGTCTTTGGTGGTTGTGGTAGCATAGCTCAACTGTCAGGTGTGTTTGGCATGTCTTAGATAGTGGAGTAGTAATGAGCTCTTCCCTATCACTCTTGTTTGTCATGTATGAGATATATAGTGTGTCTATGGCACACTATGTGGTGCTTGTGTATTCCATGTGTCTTCCATGTGTTTTACATGTCTTCCTTACATGCCTTGCATGTTTGTGGCATGGTCTAAAGTTGTATGGTGATGACTCCCTCCGCATGCTTTATGTGTTTTTTGTGCTCATGTGTGCTCTAAAGTTGTGTGGCAATGAGTCCCTCCCCATGCTGTGTGCTTTATTTACTTTAATTAGCATTATATATATATGGATATGTAATTGTGTAATCATGTCTTCTCTTCATGTATTCTTTTCGTATTGCATGACTATGTTCATCTCTTCTCTATGTACTATGTGCTTCACTATCTTCTCTATGTATTGCATACTTCCTTACTATATTCATTGTGTCTTATGTGATTGCTAAGCATTTCCTTATGTTTTCCCAAGCTTGGGGGCTAGACATAGTATTCAAACTTAGGGTGTGTTTGATTTGTTTGATGTTCTTTGACCGTATTTTAATGCATGTATGGATCATAATATCATACATACATTAAGGTGGGGGCTAAATTTTGTGGAGTAGAAAGTGGCCACATCCCTTTTTACCTCCTAGTTTAGCTCCTAGGTCCTATTTGCTTCATTATAAATTCTAATTGATCATCCTGAAAGAAATTACCCAACACCCATGACATTTTGGACCCTTGAGACATCCTTTAGATTAATCATGACCTAATTTGGGCCCCTGGACTTGGGCGCCAACTGCCCATGTCTCCCCTGATTGGTCGGGGCTAACTAATGGCATGTGGGCTTGGGCCCTTCCAAAATATTTCTCCTTGTTAGCTTTTATGATTTAAATTCATAAATGCTAGCAGGAAAGCATATATAAGTGAGTTTATGACTTCATTTTAAACCTAGATGGATAACGTGAACTTATGATATTGGAGAAAAGAGCATTCAAGGCATTCATTGTGTTATTGTTGCATATTTGTGTTTGTATCTATGTGTTTGTTGTAGCTGTGTCATCATCATCCATCTCCTTATGAGTTGAAGAGTTTTCATCTTCCTAAGGACTTCACCTCTGTGGTGACATCATTGCTATTTGAATCATTTGAATCATTTCATCATTTGGATTATCTTTAGCCTCTACCTTGCAAGGGCATGCTCTCTCATTAACAACGATGTTGGGAAAGCTTAAATGCTAACCAAGGATTCGAATAAGACAAATCCCTAAACACCAAAACCCCCAAAACCCTCTCTTGTCATCTTGTGTGTAGGTTACAGGTATAGGTTTTGAGAAAAGTGGAGCTACAAGAAGGCGGTGTAGGAATTAGAGTTTCAAGATCTGAAAATAGTTTCAAATTATCTCTCCAAAGAGACTTGGGTGGTTGGTGACGTAGTCCATAGGGCTTCTAGCTTCTAGATCTAGTTTATGAGCATCATTTTCTCAGTTTTGACCCTCGATAGAATCTCATTTCTAGACTTGGGTGGTTGATGAATTTGTCCTCTGACACGTCTACATTTAGGAGACAAGTTCTGACATCTTATTGATCATCTCTGTATTTTTGCTTTCTAGATTTTTTGTTGTTGATAATCTATTTCAAGCTGATTATCATTATTCTAGGGTTAATACATTGGTGGGCCTAGGGTTTGATAAAAGGCTTGGTTGAATCTTATCTTTCCTTGATAAACATGAGCACAAAATCTGCAGCTATGTCCTCTTCCATCTTGTCGTGACTTAAGCTCAATTTTGTCCTTGAATATTATAGTGAAAGGAGGGTTTGATCTATTGTACACAAACATTCTATCATCTCTCTTTTTATATATAACATCCCCTATGCCAAAAGAGAATGTCCATGTATGAAAGTTGAAAATGATCCATTTTGGCAAATGACGTTTCTCCCCTTAGGAAGAAATAATGTTGATGGTGAATGCTAAAGTAACTCCAACTCAAAGAAGCAAGGTGAGGTGGTAAGTCACGTGATGTATTGTGTCTCAGAATACTGATCAAATGTCATCATGCTGATGTCAAAAAAAGTTACAAACAAATTAGGAGGCTCATGCCTAACTGAAATAATAGACCTCTCAAAATCATGTGAAGACTGATGAAGAACAGGATCCAAAGAACTGATGTATGAAAATGGAATGTCAATGCATGCCATTTGACTACAAAGAAAATCCCATATGATGTCATGCCAAGAATCGTTGGAAGCCCGCGGTGAAGCCTCTCTAAACTCTGTAGTAGTAGCAAGTGTATGAGTACTATTGTCAAACAATAAGATGATATGCTCCAAGGTGTCATCAAGATTTGATATGTGAGACTCTACAAACAAATAAGGAATGTCTAGTAGAAATATGTCCCAATGAGGTGAATCAAGAAGATGAATGTGAGCCTGCTGCAAACAATCACTGGAAGCTCTTGAAGAAGTGACTCTGGAATCTAATGAAGTAATAGGTGCTAGAGGAGATGTGATCTCAATATCCAATTGTAAAGAATCATTGGAAGATCTTAAAGGAATGCCACTGAACTCTATTGAAGCAACGGGTGTGGAAGCATGAAGAGAAGTTTGTATGTCATCTGACCATCTAAGACTGGCAATATACTCAAACTCCTCTAAAGTATCATCATCAAAGGGTATGTTTTCTATTTTAGCAATAGGAAGAAGACAATTTACAGTAGGATCATCTAGCAATGGAGGGATATGAGGATCTCCGTGAGTCTCCCAAATTCTAGTCCAAAGTGTGCGAGGACACTCAATGTCTGATACAACATTGAGAGTGTCAAAATCAACACTAAGACAAAATAAACCTACTACATGGTCAATGATATTTCCCCAAGCTAATTTTATCCCTAGTGTGTCTAGTTTAGGCATGGTTCCATAGAGACAAGGCAAAATATTAAGCCATTTGAGGTGTGTCAGGATGTCATTTTACCAAGACTCATAATTAGCCTTCTCTAGGATTACCATGGAAGGATGAGCAATGAAACCAATGATGAAAAGGTAGGAAGTGTTCAAAGACATGACACAGAAGATCCCCCCTTGATTCAGTTTTGGAGACCCCCCTAAATTTTGGCACTTTATAATTGAGTGTGTAAGCACAAAATCTAATTTTGTGTCATGTAGTGACACTTTATAAAATTAGTGCCATTGAGCCCAAATTGGTTACAATGTACTTTTAAATTTGGCACTCTAATCGAGTTTCCCTTTAACAAGATTACAAATTTTGCCTAAAATCACTCTAATTTAAATTTATTTTGGTCCTTTTTTTGTAAAAAACACATTTTTAAACCAAAAAAAAAACCTTATAAGAGGGTTATCTAAATTTAGCCCTTTTTCTTTAAAAAATCTATTATATTTTAATTAAAAAAAAATTCTAAAAAAAGATCAACAGGGAAAGAAAGCTCAAGACTTAGACTTGTTTAGTGGTGTGACATAGAAATTAGAATAGGATGGCACCACCTATGGCAGAGAGTGTGATGAGTTTGGTAGATTATGGCGTAAAGGAGCTTCCTTTAAGCTTCATCAAAGATGAGGATGAGCATCCCAAGGTCCCAGACAATGTCTTTTGCCATTATATTCTTGTGATTTCTCTCTTCAATGCTTGCGGGTGTCAAAGAGATTGAGTAAAAGATGAGATAAAAAAGGCCTATCAAGAGTGGGGTTGGATCAGGCTTCACTCACCTCTTCTATGCAGGGTGATGCCTCTCTATGTAGGTTGACAACTTCATTATAAATTTGGGGCCTTTGTGAGTAGGGTCATGCTTCTTCTGTGCATGCACACGACTTCACTATAGATTCATGCCCTTTGTGAGCAGGGTTGAACTTCTTCTGTGTACTCAAATGCCTCACTATAGATTCAAGCCCCTATGTGAGGGATGGAACCTTTTATGTAGCCCTAGATCGTTGCAAATCAAATCTTGTACAAGCCATAGGGTTTAGCGGTGAGTGAATCCAAAAAGAAAAACGTCCTCCTTCTAGCCTTTGTTGGATGGATCTACCTTTGAACAAGGGTCTATGGGCATGCTTTTGAGTAGGGGTAGACTTTTAAATAGGGCACCCACCTTCAATACAATGTGGGCCCCTTTTTTTCTAAGGCTGGGGGCCTTTTTAGCCAAGGTCACATACCTATAGGATCAAGGTGCAAGTCGCAAGCCCTATAGTGCATCAGCCTTCTTCCATGAACTAGGACTATTTTCTGCCTCTCTTTCACCTCTGTCTAGCTCATAAATCTCCCTTCCATCCAAATGAAAACATTCTTTTCAACAGATTGTCCTCCTTTGCACTAGACCAGATGCAAATCCATTTTATACAGAATTGACCTTTAGATTTATGCCTTTCTTGGAAGAAGGATCCCACAAAAACACTATCACGAACTCACCAAATTCAAACAAACATCCACACAATCTCGCTCTGATACAATGTAGAAACCAAGAACATTGAGTGAATGGGAGTACCAATTCGAGTGACCCAAGATGAACAGGAGCACACTCAATCTAGAAGAAAACAAGTATTACAAATAAAAGACACATAGAATACAAAATAATGGGATGATGAATTAGCTTATATAAGATGTAGTACATATAGAGCATAATCATCTAAAAATAGTAGAGCCAATAATAGGAAAAGATCACTAAGAATAGTGGTGCTCCAAGAATAGGAAAAATAACCACTTAACTTAGACAAAGCTAATCTAGGCATGCCAAGTATAGCTCAAGGCTAAACATGGACTGATGTGCACACCTAAGTAAGCTTAATTTAGAGACCAACAATCTTGATAGCATCTATGAACTTTCAATACAATACTACAACTCCAACAATGAATTTTTAGGAAATGGCCAACCTGAAAACCATAAATGGTTTAAAAAACAATATGCAAGAAACCTCCAGTGGTATGGCACCCAACTAGGAACCCAAATCCTAGCATCATCCATGAAGATTCCTTATTATAGCTATTTTTAGTAAGTCATTTATACACTTGTAACTACTAGTTTGACCACTTAACTTTGGAATTCCCATAGCTCCACCTACAAAATTTTAATGATGCAGATAAGCATAACTACCTATCATAAAGTTGGTCAAGATTACAAAGTAACTCCCTTTATTTCTAGATCTTATGCATTATAAGCATTTGCCATAAATCTATCATAGGATCCCACAAATTTAGGGCATCCCATTTGAGCAATGAATATGTAGATTAAATATTTCTTACAACTTGCTACAAAGCACTCACACATGGCCACATATGCCGCCATAAATTCCAACACCCTATTTTGGCTTGGAGCACAACTTAAATAATATAAAATGTGATAAAATGCTAAATAATTAAAATAAAAAATTCAAGAATTTTGCAAGGTTGACAAACCTTAATTCAAAACACAAAATAAAATTAAACTCTAAACTACATTCAATTGATTTGAAAACCCTAAATTGTCTACAAAATTAACATACACTCAATCAAGTTAAATATCATGAAATTCATGTTGAAATAAAAATATGAAATACATTCAATCCAAATAAAAACCCTAAACTAATTTAAATAATTTTCATTTAAGTTTGAATTTAATTTAATTCATAGAAAATAAGAAAAATACCTCTATGAAATGTTCATCACTTGCCAAGGATGCCTATCACTTAGTAGCACCAAGGAGCAAGGAGGATTGAACAAAATGGATATGTAAAATACTTGATATCTATTCTAGTCATTGAGAGGAATACAACCTTATTGGTTACAAGATGTTGAGAATAGGCTTAGGATGGACAAAATGGATATCCATTTAGAATGGATGGATATCTATTTAGTTTGGCATTACCAAAGGTATTTTAAAATTCTATCTCATCCCCCCAAAAAATCAAATATCCATTTTGTGATTTTGGCTAAGTATATTTACACATTTTTTGTCCATTGCCACTATTTGGCCCATCATGATCTCACATTCACCTTGATGTGATAATATTGTGTGAGGTGTTTTTATAAGATGGCTATCTTTGTGTGGTGCTAATGTGTTAAAACTTGTGGAGGCCGTATGGTGTGCTAGATGTGGTCCTATCTTCCCAGGAATGCCTTGGAGTTGTTTATGCATATCATCCTTGCTTCCTCACTGAGTATTACACTCAATGATAAATATGGAATATGGATGAGTGTTATTTTTCTACTATGGCTCCCATTTTACTACTATTGTCCTACATCAAGCCCTATGGCTAGTATGAAATATGTTTGGTGAGCTTGCATTAATGGATTCTTTCTCCCCAAGTCAACTTCCTTTCATTAATGTGTAGTTGAGGATATGTTTCCAACTTCTACAATTGCATGAGGTGACATGGGGGAGTCTTCTACATCAATTTGACATGTTTTACTTATCCTACCTTTTTCCTTTTGGGATCCACTTCCATTAATTAGCACTCTATTGCTACAAACTTGATGTAGGGCTAAAGGAAGCACTTGTTGAGTTTATCCTAGGCAAATTTTCTTCCTCTTACCAATGCTATCTTTTCTTTTTCATTGTGTGTTGATCAGGATAGGTGAATATTAGGTTGCATTGGATGATATTCAACACCATGTAGCTATGATATTTGGATGTAATAACTAAATACTATATATACATTTGTGTAATATGTTTTAAAGGTTGGTCCTTAAACCAATTTCTTCACTTAATGTGTCTAGTTACGTTCTAGGCCATCAAATAATGAATGTCTTGTCTTGTAAGTGCTAAAATTATGAATTTTAAGATTAATGAGGGTTATTAATGCAAGGTATGGTTATAACTAATGTCTCCATGGTAAACTACATGAATTTAATGGAGTCTTTGAACCTAGTTGCTAGTTTCCTCTTGCCACACTTGATAGCATGATTGTAATAGGAGTGAGATGGATGTGTGACAACTTTATAATGCATTAAAAACCTTTTGTAGTGGTATTCTTTTACTTCATATGTGTTGTTGTATGCTCTTTGACATGGATTATTAAGCATGTATAGTTGCAGGTGTCCTTATTCTTGATTTGTGTATGCATGCAAGTCTTTCTCCATTTTTGGCTTCCAAGATTGCTCCTTTCTTTCCTACAAGCTATGACTCAATTACTCATTAGAGTGGGAACTAGTCTAATTGGTAAGAGGCAAAAACCTTTTCAATCTAATGGTTTTTGTTCTTATTAGTTAATGAGTAGTTGTAGGTTTCTTCATGCTCTTGTGATCCATTTCCAATACTAAGTGTCTAATCTTAACAAAGAAAAAATGGATAAACTATTAGAAGATCATGAAAGTGTGTTTTCCCTCTTTCATATGTGTATGAAAGTCATGCTTTTTCATTATAAGAGATATGTATATTGTTCTCATCTTTTGTACATATACAAGAGTGTATTATCAACTAAACCAGAAGCTTTATTAGCAACTAGTATGTCCTTATATCAGTGATAGAATTTTAGGTTTATCATGCATTTGGGTATAGAAACTCATTGGTTCAATCACATCATTTCATTTCTCTTTAATTATCTTGTTAATATGATCTCAAGGAACACCCTTTTATGTCTAATTGAGACCAAAGTGAAAGAGAGCTTGCCCACTCTCAAGAATCAACCCATTTGTGCCACTACCTAATCATAAGTCCAACAATTTAGCCTTTGATGACACTCCCCTACCTTAAGGTTTGGTGATAGTCTTTAGGATTAGTGTAGATACATGTTTGAGAGCAAAAATGACACATATATAAATTAATGTTGCATTATAAGATATGTACTACCTAGAAAAAAATAGAAGCATAAAGGAACTAATTAGCTCAATGGAATTTGTTTGGACAAGATAACATTGATGATATTGCTATTGATGTTGACTCTACCATATCAAAAGTAGATTATAGCTTTAAGGTTTCAAGATAATACCCAATATATAAATTATTTGAATAGGCAACATCTTGATACATTTTCTAAAGTATTGCAAATATCTTATGATTAGAAAAATATCAAGGCATTTGTAAATAGCCTAACAAACCATTAGATTTAGGTTGATTATATACTTATGAATGTTAGTAATAATCAAAATTCAATAATTTATAAGATAAGTGATTATAAATCAATGATTTATCATGTTTCTTCAAAGTTAGGAAAATTTAGAATATATAAGAATGTTCAAAATTATACAAGACAAACACAATAGTTTAGATGAAAAATCATGTACCATCACCTCATATTCTAATCTAAAGGTGGAACCACCAAAATAAAAACATGGTAGCATATCTCATAAAGAACCCAACAAGAAAAATTACGGAGATATATTTGAGCAATTACAAATTTAGTCTATCAAAGAAAAATGATTGGTTAAAACATATTCAAATTGATGAATAAACAAATAATCATTTGTGTGCAAAAATAGAATAAATAATAGAAGATGGAAAAGAGTACATTCTTAATGAACACATATATTATAAATCTAAAGAAGAAAAACTAAAGAAAACATTAAGAATTTTCTATTCCATAAACAACTATTTCAAAAAATTGAATTAAGAGAATCTCTTGATATCAACATAGAAGATGTTGTTGATGATGTACTAAGATGTGGGAAAATGAGATAAAAAATGCTAATTTATACGTCCTAAAATTTGATAAATAATAAATCCATATGATTCTCTCAAGACATGGCATGATTGCATGCAAAATTTTGAGTCTACTCATATAGGATGGTCTACTACAAAACTTATCCATTATGTAGTTTTGTTGTTTTTAGGAAATCTCAAATATTGGTGGAAGGAATTGAAGGAAGAGGTCTTACAAATATATACAATGGTATCAACCTTGTGTTTTAGTGGATTTTATAAATTTAATTGATTAACAATTTTAGTGGGTTATGGTTTCAATGCAATTTTTGAAATTTTAGCATATTTAACTTCAAGCGATTTACAATGTTATAATTACAAGGGAAAATTCACCTAGATTACAAATACCTTGGCCCTTTCATCCTCATTTCTTTTTGTCTCTCATGTTTGTTCCACCATTTCTGTATCTTTTTTTTGAAGGTTATCTTATCCTTGCATACTCTTAGCCTTTTATGTTTACATGTTGTTGGAATAAATAAGGTTTACAATTAGTATATAGTTAACATGCATATGTTAATAGGTTAGTTTATATTTTATGTAAATAAACAATAGTTAGTTTTTGGGAAGTTATTCCAATAAGAGGTTATACACAGGAAAAATATGGCTTTATAAAGCTGATGTACTCAAATGTAATAACCATCAAGCATATATCCCGTATACAATATAATATTATATTTTGATATCACTATGCAATGTTTTAATCTGTGTGTATGCTTACCATATTTTAATACATGCTAATCTAATATTCTTTTATGTATATGGTTGGACATGATTACATCTTTTATGAGGTCTACTTTGTGCTTTCATGGCCTATATTTTTTATGTTTCTATGTTGTTTTCTCATCATCGGGGGAAACTTTAAGGGCATCCTATTCCCCTCACTCTATATCAGCTTATATGATTACATCCTAATTTGTTCATTAATTGTCACTTGATGCTGTTAATGAAAACTATTACATGATTATTGAGGTTAACATGATCATATGATTATTTTCCTTTTTCTCAATCTTTTTGCATCCTTTATATGCAACTAATTTGAGGGGACCTATATAATATCATTTATACTATTTGGTAACTACGATTTCCATTATTGGCTCATGAGCATAATAATTATTGTTGTTTCTAGACAAAGCCCTTTTTAGGTTAAGATGAATTTATCTTTTTTTATTTGGGTATAACCATATTATTCTTGCATCTAGGCAAAGTCCTATTATTATTTCTACTTCTAGAAAGATCCCCTATTTCCATATTAGGTGGATCCACTTTACCCCTTATTTTTATTTTTAGTTTTTATTTGTAGACAATTTTAATATGTATGTTTATGCTTATTTTTTAATTCTTGATAGATACTACTCATTGGAATTTTTCTTCTATACCCACAAGTTTCAAGATGGAGTACTCATGGTAAGGAGAATGTACCAAATTTGATATCATTATCTATATCCTTTATATTCAATTGTTTGAATAATTTACTTTCATGTTGAGCCTTGATTACATATTTACTTTGACATTAATCTCCATAGTAGTTCACATGCAAGTCAAAGTGAGGGAAATTAATGTAATGGTGAAAATTATATACCCTACATTTTTCCCATTCATTTTGAATCCATTCTAATTGGGTTGTACCTAGTGCAATGACTATCATACAAGCAACACATTATAGCAGAAAAATTAGAAAATAAACTGATCCACACTTGATTCAATTTACCCACATCCCTAGGAACTAGTCCTAATTCTTATTTCATTAATTCCTTTAGCCATGTAAAATTCATGGGTGTGCAACTCCCAAGTTGGTTCAACAAGTGTAAAATTAACCTGTAAACTTTTAAAATTCAAATTTAAATGTTGGCACTTGCCTAATCGCTCCAATTAGCCATTGTAAGCAATCTTGAGGTAAAATTTGATAATTTGTGTGCTAGAGTGTTGTATTTAAGAACAAACCCTATCCATTAGTAGGATCATCTAGGACCTAGAAATAGAGTTGCACTATTCATATTATTATCATATGAGCACATGACATCAACATTGCATCAACACTCTAGGCATGTTGCATGAATGCTTGTTATCTTTGATCTTTGTTTCATACTATTGACCTGATAATAAGGATTTGACCAAGGGGGTTTCCCCTAGCTAGCAAGCTCCTTAGTTATCTCTATATACATCACCATTTTTAGACACAAGTCATAAATATCAAGGCAATCAAATTCTAGATGACATAATTGGTGAAGTTTAAATCAATGTGTTGGGTTAATTTTTACACTAGTAACATAATAATCTTCTTAGTTCTAACACATTTGTTTGATAGATCCTAATTTTCTAACATATTGGCAAATCATTTGACACAACAAGAACAGCATTAAACCTAAAGCTAGCCACTAAATACTTTTATTTTATTTATTTAAATTCCATGCATTTATTGACATGTGGTTATCAATCCCAACTCCTTTATCTAGAGAATCCATTGCTTTTTTGCATTAATTTACCCAAAATATTTAGAAAGGTTATTTATTTTCATTTACAAATAGATTTGTGCTTAACTTTATGATATGTTAGTATAATTAAACTTGGATTAGTCTCTTAGATAAAGAGTGACCCGTGATTATAATAAACTTTCAACCTAATTATGCTTACTCCATTTCCTCATGTTCTTTTTGAGTATTCCCTTTGTGGGGAGTCCTTTGACTTAGATCCCATGAGATAGGGGTATCTGTTCCCTCAAATTTAGCTAGGAATTGCCCTTGGCCTTGACCATTGGGGTATGTCACATTAGAAATGGAAACAATAATCAGCCCAATTTATTCAATATAAACAACAATAACAAACTAGAGTCAATAGACTCAATGAAATCAATGTAAATGTCACTTTGAAGATTTGAACCTAGATCTTCAACATAAGAACCCATTAACTTAATCAATTGAATTCAACCCCTTAAACCACTCACATCATTTCTTAATATCCATAAACTGATGCAATGTTGAAACTATTATGTTTTTAATTCAAATTCTCTCACAAAATCATTCCACAATGAATTTAAATATATAACATTTTTTTTTTTGGTATTAACAAACAAGACAAGATAAAGCCCTAAAATTCGAGGCATTCCAGCATAAAGACGAGGGAAAAAACGAAGACATTTAATTTTAAGTAATGCTGATCCAGTGACCAGTATTCAAATGTTGCCTAGCAACGGCAGGCTTCTTTGACTTTTTAAAATATGGGAAAGTATAATAAATACTGCCTGTAATGGGATGCTACTTTGACTATTGAAAAGATAGGAAATAGTGTTAAATAGGTTGACCCATAGTTAGTGGAAATCACGAGGAACTCTTTCAGCTTCTTTTGAGTCAACATATATACAATAATAGTATCGTCCTTGTTCTTTTCTGGAGTAGTTGGTTTTTAAAGAAGTGGCTTTGGACAGCATCAGGAATACATGCGGAGAAGCAAAGAAGCCGCGATACGTATATATATTTTTAGGTATAATAGTATATAATCAAACACTGTAATTCAACGATGGAATATAATTGCCATGTCAAACAATTCGACATGCACCAAACAGTTTTGTCGTTAAAGACGAGGATTCAAAACTGTTATTTTCATAATCGAATATCTACTGTACATGGTGTGGCAGAAGTCCACTTTGCGACTTAAGATTGTCTCTTTTATCATTTTTTAAAACCAGTTTTCAGAAATTCCAGCTCTCTCATCCTCCACATTTATCAATTTCCACTTGCTTGCAAATGGACATTGCTAAAGCAGTTCTTTGATTAATCTAAAGCTCACCTCACTCTGAAGAATTATGCACATGTTTACTGCAGTAATTCTACCATCACCATACGGCAGTTTCAAACTAACTAGCAACTAAGGAAAGATTGCTTCAATCGATCCAATAAATCAATACGTAATATCAATCGAGAGGCTTATTTATGTGTAAAGGAAGGTAGAGAGCGGATAATCTCTATCAATGACCAAGAGGGGCAAGCCCATCACAATTGTGATGTTATTAAATTCATTTCTCTCCAACATTATAAATACTTTTTTACTGATTCAATTGAAAGAGAATCACTTCAAGATATAGTTGACGGCTCTGTAGGTACTTGTATACTCAATAAGATTTATCTTGACCAGCAGATTTGCCTAGACGGTCTATTCGCCTTTGAAGAGTTTGATATTGCTTAAAGGATATGATTGACTCTAAAAGCCCTGGCATAGACAGTGTACCTACAGCATTCTACAAGATTATGTGGCCTTTAGTTAGGGAGGACTTTTATGAGGTTTAAAAAAAACCTTAATAAGGGTTTCCTTGGTCCTTCCATTAATTAAGGGTTGGTAAAGTTAAATTAAGAAAAGAGAAAAAAAAACAATGTTTAAGAGTAAACTACTCTTCTTACTATTTTATAAGATTTTACTTAAATCCTTAGCTAAAAGAGCTAGAGACAAAATTTAAGGAAATGTAAGATTTGAATAAATTGGCTTTTTAGGACTTATTTTGAACAACTGTGGTGTTTGCTTGGAAATAGTTGAATTTACTCAACAAATGGGGTAAAATAGCCTCCTAATCAAATTATATTTTGATAAGCATACAAAAAAACAATACAATTCATCTTAAACATATTTAAATGGTAAGGCTTTGTTCCTTGGCTCATTTCCCAGATCAACTCCTCTTTGTTGACGCTAATGCCTACATAGCTAATAATAGCTTCATTACTCAACCTTTTTCTCTTCAAAGGCCAATAAGACAAAGTCGTCCTTCAGCCTCATTCCATTATGTTCTCATTGTCGATGCTCTTGGATACTTACTAAAGCATGCTAAAAATTAGAATATGGCCCATGGCATTTCTTCATGTGGTAATAAAGTTGCTCTTAATTCTTACTTGAAGTTGATGATAGTTTACTATTCATTCAAAAATTCCAAGAAGAGTTAGAACAATACACTAGATGTTTTAGACTTATTTCCCTAACGATCGGCTCTCAATTCTCTCTTACTAAAACTAAATTTATGCTAATTTTTACTAACCTACTGCCTCTATGGATACCCCCACAATGAAAAGTCATCAAATATAGTGGAATTTCAAGATATCTAAGAATCCCCTTGGGGATAGGAGTCTCACTATTTGAAATGTAGAAGTAGTTTATAAATAAACTTCAAAACAAGATTCATTCTTGATTAAATAAATTTATTCTGTATGAATGAATGCATTCATGCTGCCAACAAAATCCTTATCACCAGTCATAACTACATTTTATCATGTTGGATTCCATAAAAAAGAAGCTACAAGCAGTTAACTAAAATCATTAGAGGATTCCTTTAAAAAATGGGATAGCAAAAAAGACCAACTAGTTGCTTCCTAACTATAGTATACCTAAGAAAAAAAAATAAATGGGGTTTAGGAGTGATTGATCCCTTAACCCGAGGGACCTACCTCGTAGCAAATTGGATAATAAGAGCTCTTCAAGAATTTTCAACTTGGAAAGAACTTATAAAGCCCATATGTGTTAGAGCCAAGGCCAACAATGCTTGGAAAGAGGTTGGGTGGAAGGATAAGATCCTTATGGCATGCAACACTTCAAACCTCAAGATTCTAGATAGTTCTTATGTATATGGAAAAACTGGTAGTCAATCTCTACTTTTCTTAAATGGAAAGGAAACTCACTTAGTCATGGACTGAATTTTTCTTCATTATCGACATAGTGGAGTAGGTTGATCTATGCCTAAATAATCAACTTCTAGCTCTTGGCAATCAATTACATGTGAAGACACCTAAAATCAGCTCGCATCATTTCTATCATCACCAATCTCATCCCTTAATCATTCCTCTAAAATTAATTTCAAATTATTTATTTATTTAATTAATTATTCTAATTTTTCTATCAACATTATTTAAATATTTTTTGATTATTTAATTAATAAATTGACATTTCTTCCAATATTATTAAATAAATCAAGACATTTTATTTAATTAATCAGTAATTTCATCCTTCCTCTATAGTCCATCCCTAATTAAATAAATTCAACATTTATTTAATTAAGTTTATTATTCCTATTCCAAAAATTGAATAAATAGAACCAATTTATTTAATTCATATTCTATGTCTCCAATCATTAGTTGACTAAAAATAATTAGTTAACTAACTAATCATTTCCACAATCAATATCATGATTAGTCAAGGTAATCTTGCACATGGGTCAAGATTGCACATAGCTTCAAAAATCTATTTTTTGGATCCTCACCCTCTATTTTCTCCAAGAAAATCTTACCCCTTCAAATCTCTTGAATCATGGATCTCTTCTTGTGCACCTATCACAAAGTGCAACATAGAGGCTTCTAATTCATCCAATCCTCTTAAGAATCCATAGCTATTGATCATCCTAGCTTTTGACAGTCCTCTATGGAAATGTATAAATTAACCGTCACCCAAGCCATTTCCATCACATCCTTGAATGCAATTTTATGCTACTATTGTGAGCACCTAAAATCCTATCTCTCAAATATAGATTCACTTTAAGCACAACTACCATTGGTGAAACAAAGGACTTGTGGGTGATAGATTTCTTATTTTCTTTCATTCATGCATGCTTCTCCTTTAAAGTTTAACTTGAGGTTGTATTTAGGTATGAAATAGGAGTTAGATTTAATAGCATGATTCCTTTATTTACATTTCATACTTAGGTGTATATATTTTGGCATGCACAATAGGACCAATGTCACTTTTAACATCCTTTTGTAGTTCTTGTGTGTATCTTTTTTTATTGTAGGTTAGTAGTTTCGCACGTGCGGCCTACATTCAATGTATGTGTCTAACCTTTCAGCATGCCTCTCAACTCTCTATACACCAATAGACCTAATGGATCTACCTCATTTTGTAGGACATTTGTGTTCTTCTAATTTGTTTTGTAGGGGTTTTTAGCTTATCATTAGTTTACATGCTTTTTCTAACCCTTTTGTGTATAGATTTAGCCCTATGTTTATAGGTTTCATTACATTTTCCCGAACCCTTTCATGGTTTTTCATGTCTATTAACCCTTCAATGCATTTATAAACCTGTGGTGAATTCATTCATAGATTGGCACCTCTATGGATGGCCCTAGTTTTAATTACTTACTATTTTGTAGCCTAGTGTTCTATTATTTTTTAGTTTTTACAATATGTAGGGAATCTACCATGTTTTTTTAGTGATTTAAACTAACCCTCGATTTCCAATTTATTGTTTTAAGGTTTTTTTCTAACTCTTGTCATTATGTCATACAAGGTCATTTTTTAGTGAACCTATTTTATTTTGGCATCTGTATATCACAAATCAACACATCCACCTCAATAATCAATGTGCCTAAGGTAATGACTCATGGTGCAGTCATGGATGGAGGATCCAGAGAATGGACTATCCAACCATGTAGCCCAAGTAAACACAATGGAAAAACACAAGAATAAATTGCACCAGAAGATTTATAGATTCAATATCTTAGACAATTACAATACTCATATGTTGGCAACATGCAGAATACACTCTAGCTCACAGGCTTGCCTTCTTAAATATAGCATACATGAATGATGTCACTTTGAAGCGCCTCTAGAAAATAACTATGTTTCTATTCTATTGCTAGATATCAATGACTATCCTCCTAATGCATCTAGATCATGATGAAACACAAATTGCAAAGAATGATCTGCATCAGTCTTGAGAGGGTTCAAACTCCAATGCATTATGAAACATTTAAATCGAACTTAATCATGCATGGTAATGCTCCACAAATGGATGAAATGTGTTGAGATTCTCAATCAAGATCTATCTATTCCCATACTACCTTACGAGATGTTCTATTTGGCTCTGCAAGTCACGGGAATCTTCTGGAAACCTAGTATGCTCATATTGAATGCTGGATGCTCTATTCTATGAGTTCTGATGATGTTTTGGTAGTGATAACTCTCCACAGACTTATACAAATCTCCTAAATTCTAGATATGATGTAGATGTCATAGTATTGAGTGTAAATCTTGTTGGCATTACATTGTTCGGTGTTTAGTTTTCTACGGTGATCAGTTTGATATAAGATTTTAGTTATAACTGTCAACCATCAGTTTGATATAACCGTATAGTTGTAACTGTCAACCAACTGAGCTCTCTCAGTATATAATGGATGTATCTGCACCTTTGATGATCGAATAAAACATTTCTTCATTCTCTGCAAATCATTAAATGGTATCAAAGCATTGGCTGGCGAACTGGTGAGCAACGTTGGGCAGCAATGTTGACTATGGTGATGTGAAGCGTTGAAGAACTCATAGCGAGCCGTCGTTGAAGGAAAACACACGCTGCTATTGGAAGAAAGCCATTGAAGGCTGAGAAGAGCTTTCTCTGATCGCTGGGCGTTTCCTATGACAAATGGAGTATCTGGTGTCTGCAGCATATCTGAAAGGAGACTAGAGAAAATAGAAGTCGTTGTCATCTACATAGTGGTGACAAGACAACGAAGGAGAGGTAGCGGCAAGCCCATGAGAGCTATCTTGCCAATGAGCATTTCACAACTGGAATCAAACCTCTATAGTTAAGCAGATCGCCAACTCTAGTATCTGTGTGAAAGGTATGATGAATGATCTTCAGCTTATATTAGAAGGAAGCATCATTTGGAGGTCTCCATAAGTCATTTGAATGAGGAAGACATAGTCTGCAAAATCTGGCAATCATTGGTATGTATTGAAGTTTGTATTTAAGTTTGAGTAAGAAGTCAATTCTTTTTTGGAGTATCATCTACATGGAGATTCCATTAGACAAATATTCTAGTTTTAATTTTCATACTTGGAGAATGAAAATTCAAATGCAACTAATGAATAAAAATTTGTGGGCAATAGTAAGTGGAAAGGAAAAAGCACCTACAGATGCAAATAAGTTATTAGATTAGAGTAGTAGAGATGATAAAGCCAAGGCTATAATTGGTCTTGCTCTTTCTGACACTAAATTGCACCATGTTGATTTGGATAAATCATCAGCTGAAATTTGGGATAATCTAAATAAATTGTTTGGAGCAAAAGCTGTTAATGCAAAGTTTTGTCTAAAACTTCAATTATTTCGGTTTAAGATGGAAGATGGAATCACAATGTCAAACCATATAAGTAACTTGCAGTCTCTCATTAGACAGCTAGTAGAGGTTAAGGTTACAGTAGATGATGATGATGCTAGGGCCATCCTATTAAATAGTTTGCCTTCAAAATACAACAATGTTGTTTTTACACTCAGTCAAATACCTTCACAAACTCTAGAAGGTATGATTTCTGCTCTTCTATCAGAAGAGAAGAGAACAACAGAAGATTCAGAAGATGATCCTCAGGAGAAAGCATTATTTTCAAGAAGCAATTACAAGAGATCAGAGATAATCAAATATTTTTATTGTAAGAAAAATGGTCACATAGCTTGGGATTGTAGAACTCGAGTGAGTGATGTTCTTAAAGGAAAGCTCAAAAATGAAGGAAATCTTGCTTGCATTGAAGATGATAAGGACCCACCAGATATTGAAGATGAGGATTCACCAGATGGTGCTATTAATTTCTGTGGATATACCCGTTAAGCAAGATCAGATTGGAGGCAGGCGGCATCGGAGGATGGAGGATTTTCCATCATCTCAAGTTAGCTTCTCACTTTGAGATGATGCTTTGCATGAGAAGTGTTTTTGGTTTTGGTTGTTTTGTTTTTCTTTATTGATGCTAACGGAGCTGACAGATTTGAAGAATGTATGTTTTGTGAAGATTTTGTTTTGGAGACAGGTTTGGGGTTTGGTGTTAAGCTCAATATGGATTGTTGTCCAGCGAGCTTCAAAGAGTATATGATCTTGAATTATACCCTTTCACGGTCACTAGACAACATGGCAGAGATCTGTCATATCTCTTAGGGGCCATTGTCGAATAATTCAAGACTCTGTGATTTAAGAGCTTGGGACTAAAGAGCTCAAGAACACAGCTCGAAGGGACGCCTTTCTGAGGGTAGACGAGACAGCATGATGGAGCCTCGCTTGGTTCAGGATTTGTTCTTTGGGAGAAGATCTTCTATAAAATATGTATTCATATTATGTAATCAGCTTTGTTGAGTATTCTAGCATTAAGGGGGGGTACCTTGGTACCATTGCAAGAATAATGTAATAAGGGGGGGAATGTTGGCATTACATTGTTCGGTGTTTAGTTTTCTATGGTGATCGGTTTGATATAAGATTTTAGTTATAACTGTCAACCATCAGTTTGATATAACTGTATAGTTGTAACTGTCAACCAACTGAGCTCTCTCAGTATATAATGGATGTATCTGCACCTTTGATGATCGAATAAAACATTTCTTCATTCTCTGCAAATCATTAAATCTAGCTTCGTGAGCTAAGACATGATCATGCAGTAAAATGTAGTGCAAAATGTTGAAACTACAACTGACTGAAATGCAAGAAAAGAATTTTTTTGGTTGATGCAAGATTGCCTTTCAACCTGTGATCCTCCTACATTGACACCTAGGGTTGTTGAATAAGTGAGTCCCTCAATTTCCTAGGGCTAGACGAAAACCAATGTGGTCTACCTCTACCTGTGAAATCCATGATGAATCTTCCTTCGATCTTCCTTTCCACTTAACCAGGTACTCTTTATACTACTTTCCTCTAGTGTTGCATCCAATTTTGCTATCCAAAATCTTCTCTATCTGCTCTGGTTGTTGCTATGGTAACCAATACTTCAATCCAGCTTCAGTGCTGTCACTTGATTCTCCTTCATGATACTGATATAAATCTTCAATATTGAATATGGGTGATATAGCAAAAGCTTCTGGTAATTCCACTTCATATGCATTTCTTGAATCAAACTTTCTAAGAATCCTACATGGTCCAAACTTTCTCATCTTTAGCTTGTTGTATGTCCCCACTAGAAATATTTCCTTTCTGAGATGTACCATGACTTCATCTCCAACAAAAAATTCCTTATGTCTCCTCTTTTCATCTGCTTGTCACTTATACTTACTATTCATCTTTTCCAAATGCTTCTGGATATGAGTGTGTACTATTTCCATGTATCCTACAAATTCTTCTACCCATACTAATATCTCTCATCTTTGCAAATCCTCTAGGTTGTACTCTAGTCACAACTTCAAATGGTGTCTTCCCTATACTTCTTCTCCTTGACTTATTGTATGCAAACTCTTCTTGCGGTAGAATTATATCCCAATTTCCTACCTTATCTCCTATTAAGCATATCAACAGGTTACCCAAACTACTATTTATCACTTTTGTTTGTCCATCTGTTTATGGGTGAAATGCTGAACTGAACTTTAGGTCTATCTTCATCTTCTTCCACAATGTTCTCTAGAAATATCCTATGAATCTTGTAACCCTATATAAAACTATACTCTTTGGTAATCCATGCAATCTCACAATCTCCTTAAAAAATAGCTCAGCAACATGTACAACATCATTTGTCTTCTTACAAGAAATGAAATGCGCCATATTTGAAAATATGTCCACTACCAAAAATATAGAATCATGTCCCCTCTATGTTCTTGGCAGTCCTAATATGAAATCCATGCTTATAACTTCCCAAGGTCTCTCCAGTATTGTCAAAGGTTTGTATAATCTAGTATTCTGACTACTTCCTTTTGTAACTTGACAAACTCTGCAACTTTGAACAAATTTCCTTACATCATTATATATCTAAGGCCAAAAATAATGTTCATTCACCAAAGCTACTATCTTATCAATACCAAAATGTCTTGCTAATCCACCACTATGCTTCTCCTTGATCAAATTCTGTCTCATTGAGATCCTAGGAATACACAACTGATTCCCTTTGAACAACATATTCTCTTGAATGAAACAATCCAACCACTTACTTCTATCTGTCACAATAGGCACTCTACATGCTTTCCATGCTTCCAAAAAATCAAGATCATCCTGATACATGTGCTTAAGTTCTTAAAAACTTAGTACTTCTACCCTCATCTCTATTAACAAGTTCCTTCTTCTGCTCAATGCATGGGCAACTTTGTCTAACTTTCCACTCCAGTGCTTCAATACAGATGTGTAACTCTACATGAATTCTACCCATCATATGTGTCTCTGATTCAACATACCCTGACTGTTCAAATACTGCAAAGCTTGATGGGAATGTACAACACAAATTCCTTTGGCAACAAGTAATGTCTCCAATTCTTCAAGGCTTGAATTATAGCATAGAACTCCTGATCATAAACTGAATATCTCCTCCTTACATCATTCAACTTCTCACTAAAAAATGCTATTGGTCTCCCTTCTAGACTTAACATTGCTCCTATTGAATTCCCACTAGCATCGCAATCAAATTGAAATACTTTGTCAAAATTGAGTAATGCTAACACTGGTTGTTCTATCAACTTTTGCTTCAACAATTCAAAACTCTTATGTGCTCCGAATGTCCAATTAAAATCCTTCCAGTCTCCCCTCATTGTCTCTACATTGGTGTGCATACAGTGTTGAAATTTCTAATGAACTTACGGTAGAAACTTTCTAGTCCATGAAAAGATCTTACCTATCTAATGTTCACAGTTGTTGGCTATTCAACAATTGCTCTTTCTCTGGGTCCATCTATAATCCTTTTGTAGAAATTAAAAACCCCAAATATACCAATTTTGTTTTCATGAAACTACATTTCTTGATGTTAATCAACAATTTTGCTTCCCTCAAACTCTAAAATACTTGTCTAATATGCCACAAATATTCTTCCTTGGTCCTACTGAAAATCAGAATATCATCCTCATGAAGGTACTTGGTGCATTAGTTAATCCAAAAGGCATGACTAACCACTCATACAATCCCTCATTTGTCTTGAATGCAATCTTCCACTCATCTCCTTCTCTGATTTTGATATGATGATATCCACTCTTTAGGTCTATCTTTGTGAAATATTTTGCTCCGCTCAAACAATCCATGATATCATCCATCCTAGGCAATAGAAATCTATATTTGATGGTGATCTTATTGATTAGTCTTGAGCCTGTACACATCCTCCATTCTCTTTCCTTCTTAGGTTCTAGTACTGTTGATACTGTACATGGGCTTAAACTTTCTCTAATCAACCCTTTTCTCAACAGCTCTTGTATCTGTATATTTAGCTCCACACTTTTATGTTGGTGTCATCCTATGTGCTGCTTTGTTTGGCAAACTAGCTCTAGGTATGAGATCCATATGATGACTGATACTCTGGATTGGTGGCAATCCTTCTAACATTTTCTCTGATATCATATCTTGGTATTCTACCAACAATTCAGTTATTTCCTTTTGTGGTGGTTCTTCTTTTGCGATAACAGTTTCTACACTTAGGGTACCTCACTTCTTCATAATCAATGCAAAACACATGTTCTCATGTCTCAATCCATCCAAAAAATTCCTTTCGTCCACTAAATAGATCCTAACATTGCCCCATACTTTAGTTTTGCTCTCCTCTTCTAATGGTATCAAGATATACCTTTTCCCATTTGATGTTATAGTATAGGTATTCTTCCTTCCATCATGTATTGCCTTTCTATCATATTGCCATGGTCTTCGCAATAATATATGACATACATTCATTGGAATAATATCACACAATACCTCATCATTATAAGATCCTATATGAAATTTCACCAAACATTGTTCACTCACCAATATCTTGTGCTCATCTTGAATCCATGCTATCTTTTAGGGCTTCAGATGTTTCAACCTCTCTAGATTCAGTTCCCTCACCATCTCTTCTGAAACCAAATTGTCTATACTACCACTATAAATAATAACCTTGCAAGATTTACCTCCTGATTTGCATCTTGTCCGGAACAAACTTTTCCTTTGTTTTGGCTCCTCAGTTGTCTCTACTTGGAACAAAGCTCTCCTCATGACTAATGACTCACCCTTCTTTGGTTGTCCTGCTAAACTAGGTGATCCAACCAGTTCTTCCTCTGCATATGCTTCTCTTGCACTATCCTCTATCCTTTTTTTAGTATTCCCTTGATGACATTCAAATGCTTCGTGTCCTTTGCCTCCACACTTGATACATGTTCCTTTGAATAATCTCTTGTCAAACCCTCTTTCATCTCTTTGGTATCCTTCATTACGGTAAGAATTATGACTTACTCTGCTATTGCGGTGGAAAATTCTATCTCTCCCTTGGTGGTATGAATTGTTGTCTCTTTCTTCTTTGCGATATGGGCTACTCTAATTTTTTTTTTCCATATATGGTCTTCCTTCTCCACATTGTGTTCTACCTCTCTAGAAATTTTCCTCTTCTACCTCTTTGTCTTTGCTCATATCTCTTATTCAACTTTTCTTCAAATTTCAGCGCAATTGATATGCCTCTTCCACTGTTGTCATCCTTACCAAACTTAGTTCTTCTTGAATTTTTATCCTCAATCCACTTATGTACCATGCCACTTTCTCCTTGCTTGCTTCACTGTGCCCAATCCTAATAATCATCTTGTGGAAATCTTTCATGTACTCTTTTAGTGTCTTCTCCTTTTGCCTTCGGTTTTGCAATCTCTTCAACAATTCCAACTTATAGTCAATAAGTATGAACTGATTCTTTAATTTTGTCACCATCTTGTCCCATTTTATGATTTTATCTTTTCATCTCCTATTTGTATCCAATTGAACTTCTTTCCACCAAATAGAAGCATGTCATTTCAACTTAGTTTTTACAAATCTCACTCTTTTCAGATCTTTTATTTCCTCATATTCAAAGTATTCATCCATGTCATTTATCCAATCAATCAACTGTTCAGGGTTCAAATTTCCAGTATAGGTTCAAATTTCCATCCTAGGTCACTTACCAATCTTATAAATAGATTTGAATATTTTTACATGATCTAATTCTTCTTCTTCTAGGTGTTCTTCATTTTGGTCAGCATCTTGAACTCTTAATTCATCATCATCACTTTCATCCTCATGTCTAGGGTTTAGACCTCTCCTTCTATCTTCTTCTACAACATCTAATCAAACCTTCATTATTCTCATCATGTCTATCATTTCTTCCATTGTTCCAGCAACATTGGTCATAGCAGGCATCCTCCTTGGTGGCATCTCTTCCTCAGATCCGGTGCAACTGCCTCAGTTCGACGATCTGACTACAAGGTTGCAACTACCTCACAATTGGTGCTTTGTTGACAAACACATGCAGACTGCCTCAGGTCGGCAATCTGTTCACTTCAAGATTTTTTGAAATGCCTTTTCTCCCAAAGGATTCGCAAACTGTGCTCTGATACCACTTGGTATAGTCATGGATGGAGACTCGAGGGAATGGATTGTCCAACCATGCAGCTTGAGTAAACACAATGGAAACAACACAAGAAAAAATTTTAATGGAAGATTTATAGATTTAATATCTTAGACAATTAAAATACTCTTATGATGGCAACATGTGGGCTACACTCTAGCTCACAGGCCTGCCTTACGGAATACAACATACTTGGATGATGTGCCATTGAAGTGCCTCTAGAAAACAACTATCTTTCTATTCTATCACTATATATAAATGACTATCCTCCTAATGCATCTAGATCATGAATATATATCAATCCCAAGCTCAAAGAATGATCCATCCATCCTTGAGAGGGTTCAAACTCTAATGCATGATGAAATGTGTAAGTCGGCCTTAATCATGTGGTAATTGTAATGCCTACCATTTTATTTTACTTAGACGTGTTGTATATTTATGACTTTATACTTGTTCATTTGTTCTTGGTTGTGTTTCGATATTGTTTAATGGACATTGTGACTTGTGGTTAGAACTATTATTTGGTTAATGTGTGTGGTATTTTATATCTATGACATGTTGTTTATTAGATGTTTAGTCATGAAGTGCTTGGATAAATTGGTGTTCAAATAAATGTTATGATGTTAGTTTTGCACACATGTCTATTTTGATTATGGAAGAAAATGATGTTCAATTTTATGAAATTTAATTTACTTGTGTAAAGATCTAGTATGTTTAATGTATATATACATTAAACATACTAGATTGTTACACAAGTAAAATTAAATTTCATAGCCAAGGCTTATAAGATACAGAGATCTATCCAATGCTTTTGTGTGTCAAACTAGTGGTTTACCCAAGTCTATTCTACCTAGAGGAATATGGCTAAGTTAATTTGTTGGTATGAAATTTATGTTTTGCTATGTTATTATTTTAATTTTTGTTTAAGTGAGGAATTTAAATTGTTTTAATTTTTTCTATTTGACATGGCTTTTAATTGGGGAAAATATTTTAAATGGTTAATTTAATTATATTTACTTTATTATTGTGAGAGGATATTGATTGAATTTAATTATTTATTGACTTTCTTGTTTAGTTTTATTTTAGTTTTATTATCTATTGCCTTTTTTTGTTTTATTTTGGATTTATTGTTTTATTGTTTTGAGGAAGATTTATAGTTTTAAATTTATTCTTTTTACGTTGTTTTTTTTTCTTCTTCTTCTAAGTTTTGGGATCTAGTATATTGAATATAAAATTAGTAAGGCAGATGTAGGATCTGAATGCATAAATTATGGTTTTATTGGATTGTGTTGTCGTTTGTTCATTTTTTGTTCTTCTTTGAGGCAAATTTGTTAAGGGATCTAGAGAGGTGTCATACCTCTCTCTCTGGGGAATAATTTCTTTAGTTGGGGTGATATGAAATGAAGGATTGTGATATTTCTGTAGTTGGGTTGATATGAAATGAAGGGTTGTGATATTTCCATAGTTGGGTTGATATGAAATGAAGTGTTGTTGAAAATTTATGAGTGAAAAAATAGGAAACTTATTTTCTTGAATGTTAAAAAGAGTTTTGGGGGAAGAAGAGGGGAGCTGGAAAAAGTTTTGGGGATAATGGAAAGGAGTTGGAAGCTTTGAAGGATTTTATTGATTTTGTTGTTTTGAAATTTCTCACGCAAGTTTTCATGTGACATCTAGAACTTGTGCCTCTCCTAACTTGGAAGGCAAATGTAGGATCTGAATGCATAAATTATGGTTTTATTGGATTGTGTTGTCGTTTGTTTATTTGTTGGAAGCAAATTTGTTAAGGGATCTAGAGAGGTGTCATACCTCTCTCTCTGGGGAACAATTTCTTTAGTTGGGGTGATATGGAATGAAGGATTGTGATATTTCCGTAGTTGGGTTGATATGAAATGAAGGGTTGTGATATTTCCATAGTTGGGTTGATATGAAATGAAGTGTTGTGATATCTCTATAGTTAGGTTGATACGAAATGAAGGGTTGTGATATTTCTATAGTTGGTTTGTTATTCTTCTGAAGGGTTGTTATATCTCCGTAGTTGGGTGATGAAGTTGAAGAGATGTTTCTATTGTTCCCCAAGAGAGGAGGTCACTCTCTCTCTTTTCCCTGTGTTTTAGGAATCTTTTTGACTCTGGTGCCTTTGTTGTTTTAAAATTTGGATTGGATAAGTTCTTGTGTGTTTGAAAACTTCTATGGTTGTGTGCTTGTTGATACCTAAGTATTGGATAGACTCTCCCATGTTCACGGTGGCTTGGCATTTCAACCGTATGGTAGGGTGGAGAGCGAGCTGGGCCATCCACTTTTGGTTGTCTTTATGCAAGCTATTGCTGATCTGGTTTGGCTAAACAAGTTGGTGTATATGTAGAGGAGATTGTACTTCAGAAGTTTATAAAAGAAAGAAAGTTGTGGTTCATTTTCTCTATTTTTAATTGGATCAAGTGAATGTGAATTTTGAATTGTATATGGAGATCTTCTTGAATGAAAAGGAGATTGCTGCTGTATGTATTTTAAATAAATAAATAATTACCCCTGTTGTACAATTGTGGATATTTGTATGACGAGATAGCATAGTGTTACTAACAAAATTCTCTCCCTTCACCTATAATGCATGAAGAAAGGTATTCGTTATATATGTATCTCTCTACACAATCTTAAATATTCTTGAATAATGAAGAATTCTGCATTGCAGTACACACTGTTGAAATAATAGACTTATGCTGATATTGATCAATGACTGACATATAAAAGAGATTAATTATATAACAAAAAATTAAAGAAATTCTTTACAGAGTTTAAATTGGATAATTGTTTGTGTTTTTCTTGAATTTTGTGGGTTGGCCGCCCACGGCCTCACATATAAATTTAAATTTATATGTTTGAAGATTCCAAAACCTTCTGCTTGTGCCATGGCTATTGTATACAGTCGTTTCGTTTGATATCTATTTTAATTCAAATGGAAATTAATAGAACAGAAAAAATTTATTTTGAAGGTTTTTTTTGGTGGTGGCCTATGGGTTGGTCACCCACGACCTTACAAGGCCAGGCCTATGGTACCGTGGAAGCCACGGCTTCCACAGGTTTTTGCCTATGCTGTCGTGGGAACCCACAGCTTCCACAGGCATTGGCCTATGGGTCATGGGGTTAGCCTCACTAGAGGTAGTGCCTCCATAGGCCACAGTGCCTATCATTTGTTTTTATTTTGTTTCTGTACAAATTTTAAGTAATTTCTTCTATCAAAATCAAACAGTTACAAATATAAATGTTTCACTATTTGCTGATATCTTTTGGTTCTTCTCAACGTGACCCTATTGTTTGAGAATTTACAGTGTAACATATATATATATATAATTTTCTAAGTGGATATCTATTGATATATTTGTTTTATTTGTAATATGTTGCATTTACATCTAAATAAAAGTATATGGAATTTTCATAAAGTATAGATAAGACTTTTGAAAAAAACATGTTTTAAAACTAGTATATGTTTTATTTTATTGATTTAATCTACAAACTAATTAATTGGAGTTAATTAGAAATTTGAAACTAATTTTCATTAATAAACTAAATAAAAATTTAAGTGCCAAGCTATAAATTTAATAATTAATTTATTAATTATTTTCAATTTAAGTTTTTTGTGCTCTAATATATATAGTTGAAGTGATTATAGTTATATTGTTCATTGATGTGTTATAGATTGTTGTTAAGGAGATTCCACAATAACCCGAATTCTTTTCGTTAAGTTGTATGCTTGAAAGCTTGATTAGGTAATCTTCACCTTTTTAATTAATTTAATTTATGAAAATGTGTTAAAAAAAGTTTTCCATGTTGTGTGCCCATCCATACCTCTGTGTATGGGTGGGCATTACATTTGGTATCGGAGCAGTGTTTTGACACTTTGGGAGCTTTGGGTATTGAATGGATGTTTCTTTTGTTAATGTAGGAAACTGCCTAAGCATAAGTGTACCTAGTCTTAGGGGTATCTCAAACTCCTCTTATAGATCTAGTGCCATCGCAACCTATTCCATCTATGTTTGTTTAGTAGGAACCACATGTGGATCCCAACACCTCAGATGATGCAGGTTTTGCAGCAATTGTTAGAGGTGGTCTAGACTAGACTTCCACCACTAGTTTAGGATCCTCTTGGGGGTTGGCCCTAGCACTCCATCAGGCATGTTTCAGCTGATCACAAGCATAGTTTCCATCAGGAAAGGGCAGAATCCCATAAAAAGAAGGATGAGTCAGCGAATCATAGTACCCCTCCTAGGGATAAGTGGAGGGATCATGTGGAGGATCAAGGTGTTCATCGAGATTTGAGAAAGTAGATTAGAGAGATTTTATGTCTTCAACCACCTTCTTTTGCTGGTACTACAAAGGGTATCAAGGTAGAATCATGGTTGATAGGATTGGACAAGTGCTTTGCAATTAAGGATTATGAGAGTAATCTTAAGGCTCAAGTGGTTGTTCATTTTCTTAATGACATGACAACTACTTGGTGGCATTAGGAGGAATTTAAGAACCATTATACCATGGACATGTTGACCTGGGAGTTGTTCCTTGAGAGATTTAGAAAAGGTTTATATCAAAGCACTTTAGGTAGCATCAGATAGATGATTTTCATGATTTACAGCAGAGGGGACTACCAGTGAAACAATATGAGGATAAGTTCCTAGAATTTGTGTAGTATGTTGAGTATATGCAAGATGAGAAGCTCTTGGTGAATAATTTTGTTAGGGGACTTAATTTCAATATCGCAAGACCTGTCTGATTGGCTAAACCTTTTACCTTGTAGATGGCAGTGGCAAAAGGATTAATTATCGAAGAAATTCACCACAAATAGTATAATCGATACTGTCACAAAAACTATAATCAGTCACTACAAAATTAGAATTTTAGTAAACAATCTTTCCAACTGTAGAGAGGTGGGGCCCAAAACAATACACTCCCTCCTAAACCTAATCCACAGTAGTAGAATCAGGCTCAGAAAATCCAATCAATGAAGGGAGGTCCTCCATGAGCTTAGAAGGCTCTTCCTTTGATTAAAGATTAGATAACTCAGACTCAAAGTGTAAGGATAGCCCTTCCTCAATAGACTTTCTAGGGTATTCATGTAAGTTCTAGTTGACCATTTTCATAGTAGCATGCATAGGTTCCTTCTAGGGGGGCCTTGTTGGATTAGGTCTGGACAACTGAGAGGGGGGGAGTGAATTAGTTATTACTTATTTAACCTTTTTCTTCCTTTATTATTCCTTTACAACTTATAAACAAATTAATGAAATAAACATTTCAGCATCACATAATTAGAAACATAAATGATACACTTGACACCAAGATTTTGACATGGAAACCCAGTTAAGGGAAAAACCATGGTGGGGGTTAACCCACAAAATTAATACTCTGTTAAAAGTATTTTAAAAGTGGGAATGCACATGCATTCGGGCTCACTGCCCAGAGCTCACTGCTCAAATGGAGGCTCACTGCCTAAGAAAATATTACAAGAGAACAACATAGATTTGAACTGAATAATAGTATCTGCCTATGCATGAATTTTAGTTCTGATTAAGTACAAAAACTGATCTTACACATTTCATCTTTGCTCTACTCTTCTTTACTAATCTGCTTTCATTCGCTCTTTAGATTTCTGCTCTTTTCACACATACACCTTATACGCATACACACACTCAATCATCCAATTACATCAACCATATATATATATATATATATATATATATATATAATGTGATCTGCAATCATTCTATCAATTGGCTTCAACAATACTTAGAACTTTTGTGAGTTCTCTGCTTTGTTGGCTAGATCTATGCATAGCTTAAGCTGCGGACCAAAACCTGCTCTTAAAAGTCATTACTCATGTTGGCCACAATCACTGATCACCACCATTTCTCCAACAAGAAACTTTCATACATCCGGAATCAAGATCTTTTGCAAGGTCTATCTACTCTACTTCTGTCTGTTCTGATAAACTAGAACCCGGTACTCAGATGCTAACATCTTTTGAATCCTTCATCACTGGAGGACAAAACTCTAGATTGAGAGTGTCTTTGCAATGCTATTAACTTCCTTAGATCCACAACAAACTATGCCTTTCTACCTGAAAGATCCGGATCAAGATACCAGGCTCTGTTACTTCTCTGTTCTTAACTGCCTAGACTTAGACAAATTCTGATTCTGACTTCCGGTATGAACAAATCATGCTATACGAATGTTTGGGATGATCTTAGTTTCCATCAATGACAACACTTATTAGTTCTAAGTAGTGTCTCTTTCCAACAATCTTTCCCTTTGGCATTAATGGAAACACTTAGTGAAAAATGACTAAGTGTCTTAGAGAGACTCCCCCTTTGTTTGTACATTCATGCCCTTCACTTAATCCGGTACTCCCGCGATGCTGAATACCTCATTTTTCACTATCCTTCACTCCCCCTTTGACATCATTGGAAAAGGATGGCATCCACAAGCCAAAATTCTAAAAAAAAAATTGTTTATACTGCTGCATATGTACAACAAATCATCAAATTCTATTTACATGAACTTGAGAACGTTTGCAAAACTAGTTTTTAATTGCACAAGTTCAGAGGCCCAAGTATTCTTCATTCCATCCAAGAGTGAGGTGTGCCCACTTAGCAGAAATGGATATGCTTCTGCCTTTGCCATATCCGAAGGATCACTTGTCTAAAGTGCATTATGGGCTTTGGATAAGGCATTATGCATGGCTTCCAACTTGGGGGCAATCAATCCCCGGAGTTCACACATCCTCTTCATAGTATTGATTTTCTCTTTTTCAAGTTCCTTTATTTCATATGTCAAGCTAATGACCTGACATTTCTGGCTTATAGGAGAGGCATTTAGAGGATCAAAATTTTGAGATAGAACTGATATTTTCTGTTTTTGCTAATTTATCTTCTTCTCAACATCCTTATTGACTTTAGTCCATGTTAGGCAAAATTTATATATATCTCCTCCATCACTTAGAGCATTCTGAATGCTCTTTATGCTAATGCCCAGTATCAATCTATCACTCCTTATGAGATTCTTAACTTGACTGAATTTCTTATTCAAAAATTCTTTCTGAACCTTTGCCTCTGCAGACTTTTCAAAAGACCTAAAATGTGAGTTTACTATACTTACAAGATTTTTCAAATGTCCGAAGGGGGAATAATTTTGATTCTCTTGATAAGTTGGCATTAATTTCTCTAAAACTCCAGTTGCTAGCCCCAACAGCTCACTGTCCTCTAAGTGGGATTTTATCATCTTTTCTCTGGCTTTTACTTGGGTCAAAGATGCTATTTTCATCAATTGAAAATGAGAGAGTGCATCTGGATTAGTTAGTCCTTGGAGTAGTTCAGGCTCATCAAGCTCAATCACTTCCTTTTCAAGAGGGCCTTTTACTGCATTGGTAGTGTCTCTTGCTACATTTTCTTAACCATCTTTTTGATCATCAGATTTTTCTACATCTGCTTTGGGTGCTTCAACATTTGCACCATCTTCTTCTGCTTTGTCTTCCTTTCCTTTTTCCTCCTCTTTCTCTATATTACTCTTGTCTGTGTTTTCTTCTGAGGGACTCATTTATGCTTACTCACCACTTGCTACTTGATTTGGAGGGCTCTGAGTGGTAGTAATATCCTTTTCCTTCCTAGAGTGATCAGGTGGAGGAGTTATCTTTGCATCAATTAGTCTGTCTATTATTTCTATGTCCTCCTAATTGACTTGTTCCTCTTCCTGAACTTTTCCAATATTTCGATTTGATGAATCAAGTTCCAGAGGATCTAGAGTAATACTTTGGTCACTAATTCTCTTGTTAGTTTCTTCTTCTAGAGATTTTTGTTCCAGAGCAGAAGGATTGTCTTCTTCAACTTGCTTTTCTGAAACAATGTAGTATTTATTTTTGTCTAAAGCCTTTCTCAGATTTTCCTCTATTTCCTTTGCAATTTCTTCACTCTCACAAAGTATTAGCTTGTTCATCTAGACTTTGCTTCTGAATTTATCTTTGACTTCTCTAAGGATTTCATTTGCTTATTTTCTGGTCATTACAGGGCACAAAGAGGAGAGAACATACTCTCTAAGTTCTATATCTTTTTCTTTGGCTACTTCTTTCCTCATTTCCATTACTTTCCTCAAACTTTTAGGAAGTTATTGTAAGATTTCCAACAAGGCTCTATTGAATTTATTCAGATATATGATAATGGCATCTTCTAAAATTTTCTTATTTGCTTGATCAAGGTTATCATAGCAGACTCTGATAGGTTTTAAATTTCCATTAACAGTGACTGTTTTTACAATTTCATCAATAGTCATGGCAACCTTACCAGATACTTGCTTTTTACTGGCACTCATGCTTCTAGATGGTTGATTTTCAGAAGTCTTTGAAGTCTTGACCTTCTTGGATCTTATTTCATTCACTTCTTCATCTGTTTCTGTCTCATCATCTTGTGTGCTCTTGTGGGTTCTTGTTGCCTTGGTTTTCTTTCTTTTACCTCCTTCACCAGATTGAGTGGCTTCCAATTTCTTAGTGGAAGTGGACTTGAGTGGCTCAGTAGGAGTTACAGAACTGCTTGTCTTCCTTGGGGCTTCCAGGGGAACTACAGACTCACTTTTTGCCTACTCAATGCTCTTCTTTATCTTTTCAATCTTTTGTCTATTTTCTCTCACTACTTCTTTTGTAATCCCAATACTTTATGCATACATCTCCACTTGCTTGTGTACCTTTATTTTTGCTTTTGGCTGTCTAAGTTCCACATGCAACTTTCAGCTTAGTTCCTTGTATGTTCTAAACCTTTCAACAAAGATGTCTTTAGGTTTTCTTAGGAGATGTTGAGCATACATGTCCAGAATTTCCTCATCCACATCATAGCTCATTGGCATTATCCAAACTATTCTTAGTTCTACAGCTTCCATCAAACATCGATCTATGTCTACCATAAAACATACTTCATTTTCATAATTTTCAACAATTAAACGATGAATTCTTTCCCTTGCATGCATCAGACTTTGAAAGTTTTTGAAATATCCCCATATTGTAGTCTTTTGTGCACCTGAATCTCCAAGATTATGTAAGTGGTCTCTTATATGAATTGCCACTGGTCTGTCATTTGTCTAGTGCACACCTTGCACTCTAGGCACTTCATTCATAAAATAGAAGAATAGGCATATGATCAAGGAACCACATTTGAAGGAGTTTTTCTTGTCTCTTTTGATTTTGCTCAAGTTCTCTATCAGCTGATTTTGTAGTAATTCACATAAATCATAGTTTGTATCTTCCTTTAACATTTTATAAGCAACATATATTGTAGTCCCAGAAACTGAATTTTCCCTGCTTGAGTGATAAATCTTGTACCTGATCACCATAGAGGAAAATTTAAAATCCAGTTTTGTGATATCATTAATGGTCATTGCCCTTTTGTCAAAATTGGTGCTGGTAACATCAGTTACTCTCTGGTTTTTAATGGCTTTCAACATAGGTAATTCACTAGAGGAGTTTAACCTAGTTACAGTCTTGATAGCATCCTTTGTGATCTTAAATGGTTTCATTAGCCACAAGAATTCATCATGTATTTGGCTGAGGATGTAATGAAGCCATTCATTTTCATCAAAAGATGGAAATTCAATTAATTACAGGAAGTGTTTGCTTTCAAATGCTTCATATATTTAGATCTCAGCTGGTAATTGTCATCTTTCAAATGATTCTTAAACAACTCCATCAGTTTCGTATTCCCAAATTCTTCTAGATTGCAATGAATGTACGCCCTAATGTCTTCAACATGTAAAACCCCATAAGGGACACTTGAGAAGGCACCTAATGGCTCGACTTCAATAGATTTATAGGGATTCTTATTGAATTTTGGATGGGGCCTCTTAGTAACATTGGTGAGTAAAGGTGTAGCCATTTTCAGAGATTGGAAATTCAAGAAGTTTCACTAGAAATAGAAATACCTTATTCTGCAGATTAGGGTTTTTCTTGGAGATCCTCTTTGCGCATCAATTCTTGGGAATACTTAGCTCCGAACTCATTCACTTCTCTTCTTCTTGCTTTCTTCTGATGCAAAGTGATCTAAATGAGGAATGAATGATCCTTTTATGTTCCACAACACCTAATTTGTCTTTGTAATAAATGCTCTGCCCTAATACATCTGGTTGCTCTATTTTTGAGTAGTCTTTCATGTATTGCTCTACAATTAGCCATATCCATCTCTTTTCTTTCAGAAATCCTTTCAAATGATGTAAAACAATCCAAGATCTCTTTTCTTACTGTGCCAGATCTAGACACTTACTTACTGGTTGGGGGAATTTGATTTGTAATGCCGCTCCCCTTGAGCCAAGACCTCCAATTTGATTCTCGGAGGACTTATCAGCACCAAATTGTAGTATAGATCCATTACTATTGTTCATAATGGTTTTCCTGACCCATATCTTGTTTGATTCATCTTGAGTCTCATTTGCATCAATTTTTTCCTTGCCTTTGTCTTGTCTTTGTTCATCTGGTTTTTTGTTTACCCGGCCTCTTCTTCCCTTGGTTCTATTTTTGTAGAATCTTGCAATATGACCAAATTTATTGCAGTTAAAGCACACAACTTGATTTTCTCTTGATCTACATCGATTAGCCATGTGTCCAAACGCATTGCAAACAAAATAGTAGCCATTAAAAGAGTTACTAATTCTTCTATTATTGGGATTATTCATTGTCATATGTCTGCATTCATTTGATTTATGACCATACCTGTTACACTTGAAGCATTAACCAGAGAAGGATGGACCATTTTGATTTACTCTACTTTTGCATTGAGTAGCTCTATGATAAAATTTGTTGCAGTTGAAACAATTTCCATTGAATGATGGATATCTTTGAGCATTTGGCTATCTTACCAGAGGTTTTCTAGATCTATTTCTCCAATTCTTAGATTGAAAATTTCTCTATTCAGATCTGGAGCTTTCACCTTTCTCATATCCAAGACCATGCTTGTCATCAGCCCTTTTCTGTCCTTCAAGTAGTGCTTCAAGTTTTGCTAAACTTATCTTGAACTTCTCCTTATATTCATTTGCAATATCTAGGTCATGTCTGAGAATGACTATTTTCCTTTCAAGTTCTCTCTCATTGTCTCTACTTTCTTGTAAATCAGACTCTAGATGGCTCACTATTCGATCCAATTTGCAACATTCGTCAGATCTTTCTTTTAGTTTTTGTTTCAGATCTTCTTCAATTTTCTTCCTATCTTCACTTTCTTTGATTTGCCTCATCACCCCATATTCCATTTCAATTTTTAGAACAATGACTTCTTTTGAGAGCTTCTCACATTCCTTTGTTTTTTTCTTTCAAAGCTTCATTCAAGCCGTTTTCTTTAGGTAAGCTAGATAGCTACAGAAGTAGCTCCTTTTTTCGTTGCATAGATTTCTTTAATTTATCTTTTAACATTTCAATGGTGTCATCAACATCTTGAAGTTCACCTCTCAGATTACTAATTTATGTTCTAGATTGAGCAAGCTCTTCCAGAGCTAACTAAAGATCTCTTAATGAACCCATTTGAAACTTCTTCCAAGATCTTTTCCTTAAGTTGTTAGGCTTCTCTAAGGAACCTTTCTCTGATCCCAATTTTTTGATTAGGTTTGGACAACTGAGAGGGGGGGGGTGAATCAGTTGTTACTTATTTAACCTTTTTCTTCCTTTAATCTTCCTTTACAACTTATAAACAAATTAATGAAATAAACATTTCAGCATCACATAATCAGAAACATAACTAATACACTTGACACCAAGATTTTTACGTGGAAACCTGGTTAAGGGAAAAAACATGGTGGGGGTTAACCCACAAAATTAATACTCTATTAAAAGTATTTTACAAGTGGGAATGCAGATGCATTCAGGCTCACTACCCAGACCTCACTGCTCAAATGGAGGCTCACTACCTAAGAAAATATTACAAGAGAACAATAGAGATTGAACTGATTAATAGCATCTACCTATGCATGAATTTTAGTTTTGGTTAAGTACAAAAACTGATCTTACACATTTCATCTATGCTCTGCTCTTCTTTACTGATCTTCCTTCATTCGCTCTTTGGATTTCTGCTCTTTTCACACATACACCTTATATGCATACACACACACACTCAATCATCCAATTACATTGACCA
Source organism: Cunninghamia lanceolata (assembly GCA_027924645.1). Classification (NCBI taxonomy): domain Eukaryota; kingdom Viridiplantae; phylum Streptophyta; class Pinopsida; order Cupressales; family Cupressaceae; genus Cunninghamia; species Cunninghamia lanceolata. Next base: position 3,258,844 of record BSBN01000684.1, read on the forward strand.
TATATATATCTGCAACATGATCTGCAATTATTCTATCAGTCAGCTTCAACAATACTTAGAACTTTTGTGAGTGCTCTACTCTATCGGCTAGATCTATGCATAGCTTAAGGTGCAGACCAAAACATGCTCTTGGAAATCATTACTCATGTCGGCCACAATCACTGATCACCACCATTTGTCCAACAAGCAACTTTCATACATCCAGAATCAAGATCTTTTGCAAGGTCTATCTATTCTACTTCTGTTTGTTTTGATAATTTGGAACCTGGTACTTAGATGCTAACATATTTTGAATCCTTAATCACTGGAGGACAAAACTCTAGATTTAGAGTCTCTTTGCAATTTTCTTAACTTCCTTAGATCTGCTGTAAACCATGCCTTTCCACTGGAGAGATCTAGATCAAGATACCAGACTCTGTTACTGCTCTGTTCTTAATTGCCCGGACTTGGACAAACTCTGATTCTGACTTCCAGTATGAACAAATCATGTTATGCGGATGTTTGGGATGATCTTAGTTGCCATCAATGACAACACTTATTAGTTCTAAATAGTGTCTCTTGCTAATAGGCCTATTATTCATGTGGGGGTGATGGACATATAGCCCATGGGTGCCCTCAAAATAATTTAGTAGTAGGGGGTCAAAAGGCTAATTCTTCTAAGCTAACAGTTGGAAGCATGGGGAGATTGCACTGAGGCTTTACAATATTTCAAAATCACCAGATAGAACATTAGGTTGCAATGCTAGGGAGTGAAGAGTGAAAGGGATTCAAGATAGTTGTGGGTCTTTTATCCTTACCTCTTTAAGCTTCTAGGAGGAAGCCTAGTCTTAGGGGGGAGGATGTAAGGCCTACCCTTTTTTTTTTCTTAGACATGTTGTGTGTTTATGACTTTAGACTTGTGGATTTGTTCTTAGTTGTGTTTCAATATTGTTTTATGGACTTTGTGACTTGTGGTTGGAACTATTATTTGGTTAATGTGTGGAGTTGGGATTTTATATCTGTGACATGTTGGTTATTAGACGTTTAGTCATGAAGTGTTTGGATAAATTGGTGTTCAAACAAATGTTATGATGTTAGGTTTGTGCACATGTCTATTTTGATTATGGAAGAATATGATGTTCAATTATATGAAATGTAATTTACTAGTGTAACAATTTAGTATGTTTAATGTAATTTTCTTTTATTAATGTATATGTATATGTATATATGTATATGTACGTGTATATATATTTATATGTATATACATACATATATATATATATGTGTGTGTGTGTGTATACACACACACACACACACACACACACACACACACACACACACACACACACACACACACACACACACACACACACACATATATAAGACAATATGATGTTTCAAATGGAGTTTTGCAGGGGGTGGCTATGGCTTATAATATACAGAGGTCTATCGAGTGCTTTTGTGTGTCAAACTAGTGGTTTATCCAAGTCTGTTCTGTCTAGAGGAATAAGGCTAATTTAATTTGCTGGTATGAAATTTATGTTTTTCTATGTTATTATTTTAATTTTTGTTTAAGTGAGGATTTTAAATTGTTCTACTTTTTTTATTTGACATGCCTTTTAATTGGGGAAAATATTTTAAATGGTTAATTTATTTATATTTTCTTTATTATTGTTGGAGGCTATTGATTGAATTTAATTATTTATTGATTTTATTGTTTGGTTTTATTTGAATTTATTGTTTTATCTTTTTATTGCTTTATTGTTTTGAGGAAGATATATAGTTTTAAATTTATTCTTGTTGCTTTGTTTTTTTTAAAAAAAGAGGAAACTTATTTTCTTGAATGTTAAAAAGAGTTTTGGGGGGAAGAAGAGGGGAGTTGGAAAAAGTTTTGGGGATAATGAAAAGGAGATGGAAGCTTTGAAGGATTGTGTTGGTTTTGTTTTCTTGGAATTTCTCATGCAAGTTTCCATGTGACATTTGGATTGTGTGCCTCTCCTAACTTGGAAGGCAGAGGTAGGATCTAAATGCATTAATTATGGTTTAAATGGATTGTGTTGTTGTTTGTTTATTTGATGTTCTTCTTTCAGGAAAATTTGTTAAGGGATCTAGAGAGGTGTCATACCTCTCTCTCTAGGGAACAATTTATGTAGTTGGGGTGATATGAAATGAAGGGTTGCGATATTTCCATAGTTGGGTTGATATGAAATGAAGGGTTGTGATATTTCCATAGTTAGGTGGATATGAAATGTAAGGTTGTCATATCTCTGTAGTTGGGTTGATATAAAATGAAGTGTTGTTATATTTTCATAGTTGGGTTGTTATTCTTCTGAAGGGTTGTTATATCTTCGTAGTTTGGCGATGAAGTTGAAGAATTGTTTCTGTTGTTCCCCAAGAGAGGATGTCACTCTCTCTCTTTTCCCTATGTTTTAGGAATCTTTTCAACTTTGATGCCTTTGTTGTTTTAGGATTTGGATTGGATAAGTTCTTGTGTGTTTGTGAACTTCTCCGGTTGTGTATTTGTTGATACCCAAGTATTGGATAGACTCTCCCATGCTCAGGGGTTGATTGGTATTTCAACCCTACAATAGGGTGGAGAGCGAGATGGGCCATCCACTTTTGGTTGTCTTTGTGCAGGCTATTGCTGATCTAGTTTGGTTAAAGAAGTTGGTACACTATATGTAGAGGAGGTTCTACTTCAGATGTTTATAAAAGAAAGAAAGTTGTGGTTGGTTTTCTCTATTTGTAATTGGAGCAAGTGAATGTGAACTTTGAATTATGTATATGAAGATCTTCTTGAATGAAAAGAAGATTGTTGTTGTACGTATTTTAAATAAATAAATAATTACCCCTATTGTAAAATTGTGGATATTTGTATGATGGAATAACATAGTGTTACTACCAAAATTCTCTCCCTTCACCTGTAATGCATGAAGAAAGGTATTTGTTATATATGTATCTCTTTGCACATTATTAAATACTCTTGAATAACTGAAGAATTCTACATAACAGTATGCGTTGTTGAAATAACAGACTTATGTTGATATTGATCAATGCCTGACATATAAAAGAGAGTAGTTATATAACAAAATGAAAAAAAGGAAATTGTTTACAGATTTTAAATTGGATAATTGTTTGTGTTTTGTTGGAGGCTCATGGGCTGGCCACCGACAGCCTCACATTTACATATTTTAAGATTCTAGAACCTTTTGCTTGTGTTGTGGCTATTGTATACAATTATTTTATTTAAGATGCATTTTATTTCAAATGGAAATTAATAGAACAAAAAAAAATTATTTTGAAGCAAGGTTTTTTTTGGTAGTGGCTTATGGGTTGGCCACCCAGGGCCTCACAAGGACAAGTCTATAGGACCGTGGGAGCCACGTCTTCCACAAGTTTTTGCTTGTGGAGCTGTGGGAACCTACAACTTCCACAAGAATTGGCCGATGGGTCATGGGGTGGGTCATGGCCTCACTAGATGCAGCGCCTTTGTAGGCCACAACACCTGTCATTTTTTTATTTTGTTCCTACTCAAATTTTAAGTAATTTCTTCTTTCAAAATCAAACAGTTACAAATAGAAACATTTCACTATTCACTGATATCTTCTAGTTGTTCTTAGTGTGACCCCGTTGTTTGAGAATATAGTGTAACCTATATATATATATATATAATTTTTTGAGTGGATATGTATTGATATATCTGTTTTCTTTGTAATATGTTGCATTTATATCTAAATAAAAGTATATGGAATTTTCTTAAAGTAATCAAATTGGATTTAAAAATGAGTTTTGTATAGATAAGATTTTTGAAGAAAAGCAAGAGAAAAAAAAACATGTTTTAAAACTAGTATATGTTTTATCTTATTAATTTAATCTACAAACTAATTAATTGGAGTTAACTAGAAATTTCAATCTAATTTTCATTATTAAAATAAATAACAATTTAAGTGCTAAGCTATAAATTTAATAACTAATTTATCAATTTTTTTCAATTTAATTTTTTTTGTGCTCTAATATATAGAGTTGAAGTAATTATAGTTATATTGTTCATTCATGTGTTATAGATTGTGGTTAAGGAGCTTCCACAATAACTTGGGTTCTTTCAGTTAAGTTGTATGTTTGAAATCTTGATTAGGTAATCTTCACCTTTTAATTAATTAATTTTATGAAATTATGTTAAAAAAAGTTTTATGCATTGTGTGCCCATCTGTATCTTCATGTATAGGTGGGCATTATAGTAATGTTCCGTAAATGCATGAAATGTGTTGCAATTCTCAATGAAGATCTATCTGGTCCCATACTGCCTTGTGAGATGTTCTATTTAGCTCCACAAGTCACAAGAATGTTATACAAATCTAGTATGCTCATACTAAATGCTGAATGTTGTATTATGTGAGTTTTGATGATGTTCTTATAGCGATAACTCTCCACGAACTTATGAAAATCCCCTAAATTCTAAATATGATGTAGATGTCATAGTATTGTGTGTAAATCCATCCTTGCAAGATGAGACATTGATGTAGAGGAATAAGTACTTTGAATACAAATGATGCAAATATGCATTCTTGTTCATTCTTGGCAACTTGCTCTTAAAGCCTGAAACATGGGTGCAACAATTTAGATCTTTTTGATCATAACTTTCAGTAAAGACCTGATATTCAGAATCTAAGACCTTTTTGGAATACCCTTTTGGCCGTTATTAAACTAAGATCAAAATGGGCTAGGGTTATTTTGTACGGAATAGGGAAAAACAAGACTATTCATGTGCAAACCCTAGGACTGTTACAGAACTGTTTTCACCAAAAATGACATAACTCAATCAAAACTTAATGAAATCACATACAACCAAAAGTATTGTAAACTAGAAACAAATATATTTCCATCCATATATTATATTCTTCAATATGAGGCCATACCAGGCCACACCATACATGTTTTCAGACTGCATTTTTAGAAAATTAAACTTTACAGACCTACCCTAAAAAAATGCCATAACTTATTCAAATCTCCATGAAAATTGATGCAACAAAATGAAAAATGAAGTAGATTTACATGACCACACTTTCCAACTAGTTTTAGATCCTTAAATGGGCCTTACAAATCCCTACCATGAAAAAAAATAGAACTGTTATAGAAAAAATGCAAAGAAATTGCTCCAAAATGATTCACAATCTTCATTCAAATGTTCACTTCCACCTTCTCCAACCTTCTACAACCTTGGGATTCATGTTTACAACATTTATTTATTCTTTCCAAATCATTTTCCAACTACCAACCATCTACAACTAACTTCTTAATCAAAGTTGCAACTTTAATGCACCTTTTGACAGCTTTCACAATGACAACTTTTACATCTTTTTTTGCAAATGTTTACAACTTTTAACCAATGGACCTATAACATTCTAAAATGGATCAAAATGATCACAAATGGTCATAAATGACCTTATTATACCAAACACATCAATAAAAAGCATAAAACCAAAATTTGACCAAACTTGGCCATATGGCTTGAAGATGCCCCTGCACCATACTCCCAAGGAAGAGAAAATTTGACCGGTCCACCTTAAATAGGAATCTACTTTCTTGTCTCCCAGTTCCTTTGCATGTGTGCAATAGTTTCCATTTAATGGATCTCAATGATACGTGTTTGAACTAGTCCACCTGTGCTTTTCGGTCCAATAACACGCTTCTTGAGCCAAGGCCAACTTGGTACAATGTAGCCATGTGATTTTGTTTCTTTTCTTGTTCTAGTTTGACCTTGGACTGCAATTGTAATTTATTGTCTCTTTTATCCACTTTGTCTTTGTTACCTGCACATGAAACAAACATATTAAAGAAATCATATTCTTCTTCTTCATACTTCACTTCTTCATCCACCTCATGTTGTTTTCCATACATCCTTTTCTCTTCATTATGCTCCAAAATATTTGGCTTCACCTCAACCTTACTCAACCATTCATTTTTTATTTTTGAATTGCTCATCCATTTTGTTGTTCTCCTTGACATCAACATTCTCATCTCTCGATTCTTCTCTTGAGAACCATGTTATCTCCTTACCCTCCATGACTATCTTCTCTCTTTGGACTATCCTTGAGTCCTCTACAAATTCTTTTGTCATCTCTTATTCTTCTTCCTGAACATCACCCACTTCAACATCAATGTCACCATTACTTTCATTAGTTTGAGAAAATTCAAAAGAAATTTCATCCATTTCTTGTTCAACTGGTTTTTCAAACAACATGTTATCAAAACTTATTACCTCTTCCATTACCTCATTTGTCTCTACTTCATACTTTCATACATCTGTCTTCTCACCTAACAACAAGCTTTCAATTCCTATGCACTCACCCTTCAAGGCTATTAATGCATATTTCATCCCATCTTTGTCTAACTCATATGTGTTGTTTTTCCTATTATACTTCGTTGCCCTGCTATAATGCCACAACCTTCAAAACACAACGTGATATATATCCAAATGCATAATATCACAAACTATTTCATCATTATAATTGCCTATGTGAAACTCAACTTTGCATTGTTCACTTACAGTTACCTGGGTACTTGTTTGAAGCCAACTCACAGAATAGGGTGTGGGGTGTGGTATTCTTTCCAAACCCAATTTATCTACCATGTATTCAGAAATAATATTATCCATGCAGATAGCTGAAATCACAACTTGACAACATTTACCTTTGGACTTGCAGGTAGTTCGGAATAAGCTTTCCTTTTTCATCTTGCTTTCTTTCTTGGCTGCAATTTCTTCTTCATGTATCTTCTTTTCCATTTCTTCCTCCTGTAGCTTCTTTGCCACTTTGAACAATTTATTTAATAACGATGATGCCCCTTTCCCATATTTCTTCTTAATGCTTTCCTTCTATGTTTTTTTCTGCATCTTGCTATCCTCTCTCTCTTCTTGTCTTCTTCTCATGATACCTCAATTAGGGCTTTCTTTTATTTTCTTCCTTGCCCAATCTTTTGGTATCCAGGCTCTTCTCATCAACCTGTCAATCTGCAACACACATACTTAACCAAATGCTAATCAACATAATTAATTGCTCCTGCCTAGATCTTGTGGACTCTAATACCAATTTAATGCAGAGGAATAAGGACTTTCAATACAAATGATACAAATATGCATTCTTGTTCATTCTTGGCAACTTGCTCTTAAAGCCTAAAACATGGGTGCAACAATTTGAATCTTTTTGGTCACAAATTTCATTAAAGATCAGATATTCAAAATCTAAGACCTTTTTGGAATACCCTTTTGGCTCTTTTAAACATATGTCAAAATAGGCTAGAGTTTTTTTGTATGGAATAGGGCAAAAACAAGACTGTTCCTATGCAAACCCTAAGACTGTTACAGATCTGCTTCACCAAAAATGGCATAACTCACTTAAAACTTAATGAAATCACATACAACCAAAAGCATTGTAAACTAGAAACAAATATATTTCCATCCATATATTACATTCTTCAATATGAGGCTGTACCATGCATGTTTTCAGATTGCATTTTTAGAAAATTAAACTTTACAGACCTACACTAAAAAAAATACCATAACTTATTCAAATCTCGATAAAAATTGATGAAACAGAAAGAAAAATGAACTAGATTCACATGAACACACTTTTCCACCAGTTTTAGATCGTTAAATGGGCCTTACAAATCCGTACCAAGAAAAATAATATAAATGTTATAGAAAAACTATAAAGAAATTACTCTAAAATGATTCACAATCTTCGTTCAAATGTTCACTTCCACCTTCTCCAACCTTCTCCAACCTTGGGATTTGTGTTTACAACATGTATTTATACTTTTCAAATCTTTTTTAAACTACCAACCACCTACAACTAACTTCCTAATCAAAGTCACAACTTTAATAGACTTTTTGACAACTTTCACGATGACAACTTCTACATCTTTTTTGCAAATGTTTACAACTTTTGACAAATGGACGTATAACATTCCAAAATGGATCAAAATGATTCAAATGGTCATAAATAACCTTATTAGACCAAACACATCAAGACAAAACATAAAACCAAAATTTGACCAAATTTGACCATATGGCTTGAAGGTGCCCCTGCACCAGACATGATCATGCAGTAAAATGCAGTGCAAAATGGTGAAACTACAACTAATTGAAATGAAAGAAAAGAAATGTTTTTGGTTGATGCAAGACTCTCTTTCAACCTAGCTTGCTCCTGTATCAACTTGTAAACACTAAAATTCACCATTTAGTATGCATGTAGACCTTTTAGCATTTCTATTTTGATATTGGCATTTATGTCTCTATTTTAGTGCATGTGTCCTAATTGTAAAATTTTATCATTTTCTTGGGTTTTATGCATTTGAACAATCATTATTTACTATTTTCTAGTGGTAACCCTCTTTTTGTGTAGCATTTTTGTTGTTCTCCAAAATGTTCATTAGACTACAAACTTGTTTATGTGTAGCTTTGCTTGTCCAATGATATATTTTTATGACTAGTATAGTTGGACATTTACATGCTAAGGTTAATGAACTCTTATATGATTTACTTATCAGAACCTTTAGGTGTATATTCTTTCTTTACATTGAAAGGTGACCTTGAAGAGAAAAAAAAACAACTTTCTTGTTCTCTCTTTTTTTTTAAATCCTAAGGAGTCAAGTGTGTATTCTCTTCACCCACACCACACAGCTATCTTAGGAATCAAAAGTAATTGGTCTTTTTTCCCTAGTAGTAGGCCTGGGTGAAAGTCAAAGTTATGTCACACTTTAGGCCAATTTATCAATATAAATGAATTTAAGTATTTCCAACTGAAAGTCAATTTTGGTGAAACATATGTTCTAGTTTGATTCATTCTAGCTAAATTAGATCTAGGCCACAACTTTTTTAATTGGAATTGTCCACTAAATACATATGTAGGATCACTTGGGGCTAATTAACCAAAAAAACAATATTTGAAAAATTTTATGTTCTAACAACTCCTACTCATGTAAATAGTCTTTTTAAAGAATCTAAAATATATTTTTATAGATCGATCAGTTTGCTAATTAATATTTAAATTAGTGTTTATTTTCTATATTTTAGTTTTACTTAAAGTAGGTCATGTTGATAACTGAGAGGGGGGGTGAATCAGTTATCTTGATTATTTTAACTTTCTGTTCTTCTTTAACAACTAGTGTAACATCAAATTAAATAAGCATGCATAACCATGAAAGCAAAAATAAACTCAATACACATAACACAATGATTTTGATGTGGAAAACCCTATTAAGGAAAAAACCACGGGGTGATTAACCCAAGATTGTATTCCCTGTTAAAAGAATAAGGTAGTACAAATGGCACTTGTCAATTAGGGCTCACTGCCCGAGCATACTGCTCACAAGAGGCTCACTGCCTACAAGAGACTCACTATCTACAAGTTATAAAGAGAATAACAAGATACTTGAACTGATGAGAAGCATCCACATATGCTGAGGTTCAGTTTCGGTTAGGCTTAGTACAGTGATCTACTACACTTCATTCTTCTTCTCCTTTAGTGCTGTTGTCTTGTCACATATTGGACCTATGTTACTTCTTCCACTCTGCTCTCTACTTTTCTTTGCACTTCACAATACACCACACACACCTTCATACCAAAATTAATTTGGTATGTATATCCGCACCAAGGATTTCATCAACTTTCTAGTCGGCATCTGGAATACTCAATATTTTCCCAAACTCTGGTTTGTCAACTGAATCCTTTCTTACCAAGTGATGCGTATCAAAGAGATTCTTATAGAAGTTATCAATCATGTTAGCCAATCATGAATGATCCCTTAAGAAACTTTATTACCATCAATATCTCATCTAGATTAAGGTCTGAAGCTCTAATGGTCAGTTCTTCCTCAGTCTACTCTGCCAAATAGGAACCCAACACTTAGGTGTTCATATATTTTCACTCTTACATCACCAGAGCCTCAATCTTTGGAATATATTAGTCATGGTACTCCTCTTTACTTTTCCAAGTTCGCACTTTACTGAGATACTTCCTCTAAGAGATCCGAACCTGACTGTCAAACCTTGCTACATGCTCTGTTCTTACTTACCAGACCAAGATACACTTTAGTCTATCTTCCAGTATGGTCATACCATGTCTTATGGATGTGTGGGATGGACTTTGTTGCCATCATTGACAACACTCATTAAGCCACAATGTGTCTCTTGCCAACAATCTCCCCCTTTGGCATTGATAGCAACACTTAGTGAAAAATGACTAAGTGTTATACTACACTCCCCCTTGGCTGATGCTTTGTTCTAATGTACATTTTTCTGGAGCTCCCCCTTAGCTATGCTCCACATTTTTCATTGCTCCTCACTCCCCCTTTGACATCAATGGCAAAGGGTAGGATCTACATACCAAAATATCCAAAATTAATCTATACTTGGCCTCATAAATATATATACATAACATACTTACATATACTGAAGTATATCTACAAAAGTTGTCTTCAACTGGACAAATTCTGTTGCCCAACTTTGTTTCATCCTGTCCAAAATTGAGATGTGACCACTCAACAGGAATGTAAAAGCCTCTGCCCTCTTTAGATCTATTGGCTCACTGGTCCGGGCTGTGGTCTGAGCATCAGTTAGGGCCTCATGCATGGCCTCTAACTTAGGGATAATTATCCCTCTAAGTTCACTTAACCTACTCATTCTATTTTTCTTCTCTTTCTCAAGCTTCTTAATTTCATTTAAAACTGCAATAGTTTGACACTCTTGTTTTATTATGGAGGAGGTGAGAGGATCAATATTTTGAGATACACTGGACAATTTATCCTCTTGCTCTTTCATTTTCTTCTCAATATCCTTTGTTACTTTGGACCAGGATAGACAAAATTTATACATTTCTTCACCATCTTTAAGAGCATTTTCTAAGCTCTTTATCCCAATATCCATATTTCTCCTATCATTGGTTATTAGTCCTTGTACTTCAAAGAATCTCTTTCCCGAAAACTCCTTCCGGACCTTTTCTTCTACTGACTTCTCTAAGGAATCAAAATGTGTATGAAAAAAATTTATAATAGACTTTAGATTACCAGATGTGGAGGCCAAAGGATCCTTTTGGAAGGATGGCATGATCTTCTCCAATACACCGGATGCAGTTTCTATGAGCTCATAGTCTTCCATATGAGACTTCAGAAGTTTTTCTTTTGCCTTTGCTTGAGTAAAGGATGCTAGCTTCATGGTTTGAACTGGGGAGAGGGAATCAAAATTGAATGGTCCTTGAAGTGGTTCTGGTTCATCAAATTCCATCATCTCTTTGGTCAAGAAATCTTTGACAGTTTCTACAGTGTCTCTTGTCGGAGACAGAGTCTTCTTCCCTTCTACAGTCTTAGAACTATTTCCTGGGGTCTTCTTTGTTTGGTCTTTTTCCCTTTCCTTTACTTCTTTTTCTTGACTGGTTTGCTCCTCTATTCTTTCTTCTCTTTTAGATCTAGAGTCTACAGGGGAATCCGGATGAGAGATATTAACTTCTTCATGGACTTCCTCTTCTGGAACAGAGGAATCCAGGTCCTTGGTCTTTTCCTCACTTAACTCATTTGACTCTTCAGCAACTTCTTTTGTAGGATCTTCCTCAGAAGGTTCATCACTTATGTCCTCTATAATAGGAATACTGAATCTTTTGTATGCATTCCAGAGGATGTCTTCTATTTCTTTTGCCACTTTGTTTGTCTCTCCAATCATAAGTTGATTCATTCTAGATTTGCTCTGGAACTCATCCTTGTAATCTTTGAAAATCATATTCATTTGTTTCTTAGTGATTGAAGGATAGAGCTGAATAGCTATCTATTCCTGGATCTCAAGGTCCTTTGCCTTGGCATTGTTCTTCCTCATTTGTAGTTCCTTCTCTAGGCTTTTGGGAATTAGAGATATGATTTCAATAAATGCCTTATTATAGATATTCAGATACCTGACTGTAGCTTCTTGCAAGATCTTCTGGTCAGCTTCATTATATTCATCATAGAACTCAGTCATTGGTTTTAGGTTCCCATCCACAGTGACTGATTTGACTACATCATCAATGGACAGAGTAGGCCTTTAAACAAATTCCTCTACCTTCTCTTCTTTTTCTTCACTGGTAGAGGGTTCAACAGATGTTTTCTTCTTCTTCATTTTCTTGACCTCCTCATCTGACTCAGTCTCTTCATCATCCTTTTGACTGGCATAAGACCTTGTGGCCTTTGTCTTAGTTCTTTTCTCTCCCTTTCTAGATGTTCTGACTTCTAGTTTTGATGCTTTCTGGCTCTTAGAGGTGGCAGGTACAGAGCTCTTGGAGGATCTAGTCTGGGAAGGGGCTTGCACCAGATCACTTTTCTTTTCTACATCTTGTTTCTCTTTCTCTTCCCTTTCCATCTTTTCTTTGTTGGCATCAACTGCCTCCTTTGAAATTCCATGCCTCTTGGCAAATTCTTCTACTTCCCTTCTTACTTTTCTCTTGATCTCTGGCTGTCTAAGTTCAACATGAACTTTTACACTTAGTTCTTGGTAGGTTCCAAACCTTTTTGCCTTAGGATCCTTGGGTTGACTCAGTAGGTGTTGGATGTGTAGCTCTAGGATTTTCTCATCAACTTCATACCCCATTGGTATGATCCACACTATTCTAGGTTCCACTGCCTCCATCAGGCATTGATCAGTGTCCACCATAAAGCACACTGTATCCTTGTACTTCTCAACTAATGATTGAGGGATTCTTTCTCTAGCTTGCATCATACTCTGAAAATTCTTGAAGTAGCCCCAGAGTACTGTATTCCATGCCTTGGCATCACCAATTCCATGCAAATAATCTTTGATTTGTATGGCTACTGGTCTGTCATTTTGCCATATCTAACCATTAGATCTGGGTAGCTCATTCATAAAGTAAAAGAATAGACACAATATCAGACCACCATATTTGAATAAGTTTTTCTTGTCCTTCTTGATCCTTTGTAAGTTTTCTAACAATTGGCTCAGAAGAAGTTCACAGAAATCATATTCAACATTTTTCCTTAGCATTTCATAAGCAGTATACACAGTTGTTTCGAATACTAAATTCTCCCTACTGGAGTGATATATCTTATAGCCAATTATCATAGATGCAAACTTGATATCTGGATTAGTGATATCTTCTATAGTCATTGCTCTCTTGTCAAATTTTGATCCGGTTGCCTCACTCACTGTCTGATTCTTGATAGATTTGAGAGCAGGTATCCCACCGGATGAGTGCAATCTGGTAACTGCCCTAATGGCATCCTTGATTATCTTGAATGGCCTCATCAATCATATAAAGTTATCATGCATTCTACTTAGAACATACCGGACCCATTCATCTTCTACAAAACAGGGGAAATGGATACAATATCCAAAATGCTTGTCCCAGATAGCCTTGTACTATAGTTTGAGTTTAAAAGCATCATCTATTAATTGATTGTGATAGATATCCATTAACTTTGATTACCCAAATTCCTTAATGTTTGCATGAATATATGCCCTAACATCTTCTACATGCAAAACCCCATGCGAAATGCTTGAAAATGCACCTAGGGAATCAACTTCTAGGGATTTATAGGGATGTTTCTTGAATTTACGGCACGGCCTATCAGTAATCTTCACAACATTTGGAGTAGCCATCTTTCAAAGATTTAGAGAGAGATTTCAAGATTAGAAAATACCTCTTGTGCTTCTAGGGTTCACGATATGAGCCGGATCGAGTTACTTGGAAGAATCGACTTCTGTGGTTTGATCTTTGAGAGGATTGAGATAACTTGTTGCAGAGCTCCTTCTCTCTTCTTTTTGAATGCAAATGTGCAAATGATGAACCAAAGAACTCTTTTATTTCTGCACAAACCCTAATTCCATTTTGCGATAAATGCATAACCTAAGTTATTTTGGTTGCCTTGTTTTCCTTGTTACGAGAGAAATCTTTCTGGATCACTGGTATGCACTATTAGCTATCTATCTATCTTTCCCAAATCATTCCACTTATCCATAGATCAAGATACCTCAAATTTGAATCTTACCGGATCTAACTGTGAAAATCTTGTTCTTACCAGATGACTATTAAACCAGATTAATTTCAAATGATTAACCTCTTCAAATTCCTTGCAGATCTTTCATATCTTTCCCAAGGGTTATTTAGATGTTTCTCTGAGAGCCCTTTCAATCTGCAACCTTCCATGTGCCAATTTCAGGCACTAATTAACTGGCTGGGGGAAATTATTTTCTTTTGTGACTCCCCCTGAGCCAGAGCTCATCTATCTAGTTTCTGGAAGGAATATCAGCACCTAATTCTGGTGTGGATCCATCCTCAACATTTTATGTACTCCTCTTTACCCAAAGCATGTTCATCTCCCTCTGAATTTCATCCGCATTCATTTTTCCTTTTCCTTTGTCCTGGTTTTGATTATGATGTTATGATGCACCGGACCCTTTTTGTCTTGATTCTTACTTCTGTAGAATTTGGCAATATTACCTGATCTATTGCAATTGTAGCAAACAATATTTCTTTGCATATTTGACTGATATCCTCTTGATCTACACTGATTAGCCATATGTCCCATTCTATTTCATGCAAAGCGTCTACCATTAAATGAATTGTTCATTTGCATATTTCTGCACTCATAAGATTTGTGACCATACCTTTTGCATTTAAAACATTGTCTAGAGAAGGATGAATTAGTTTGATTCATTCTTCTTCTGCAATGATTTTCTTTATGACCAAAGTTATTGCAGTTGTGATAGTATCCATTGAAGGATGGATATCTTTGAGCATTAGGTTTCCTTACTGGAGGTCTTCTAGTCCTGTTCCTTGGATTTCCTAATCCAGAGTTCTTCTGATTGGATCTGGAGCTTTCACATTTCTCATACCCCAAGCCTTGCTTGTCATCTACTCTCTTTTGGCTTTCAAGAAGAACTTCAAGCTGAGTAGAGCTTATCTTGAATTTCTCTTTTTAGAGTGTCAATCTGATTTTCAAGTTGTTCTTCATTATCTCTAGCTTTTTCCAAATCAGATTCCAAATGCCTGATTATTCTATCCATTTTGTGGCAGTCTTTTGATTTCTCTTTGAAAGATTGTTTTAGATTATCTTTAGTTTTTCTCTTCTCTTCAATTTCTTGGGTGAATTTCATAATCCCTGATTCCATTTCATGTCTTACCATAATGACCTATTTTGATAGCTTCTCACAGAATTTGTTCTTCTCATTCAGATCTTCATTTGCATCATTAGTTTCATTCTGACTTGCTAATTGTTGGAGTAGTTCCTTTCTCTTTTTCATAGAGATACTTAGTTTCTCCTTTAGTTCATTTATGAAATCATCATCTTGTTTGAGTCTTTCTCTTAAGTTATTGACTTCAGAGTGAGATTGCTCAAGATCATCTAAGGCAAATTGAAGTTGTTCCCTCATACCATACATATCCATTGGAATTCCCGAATCTTCCTCAAGCTGTTAGGCTCTGTTTGGAGGAACTTGGCTCTGATACCAATTGTTGATAACTGAGAGGGGGGTGAATCAGTTATCTTGATTATTTTAACTTTCTGTTCTTCTTTAACAACTAGTGTAGCATCAAATTAAATAAGCATGCATAACCATGAAAGCAAAAATAAACTCAATACACATAACACAATGATTTTGATGTGGAAAAGCCTGTTAAGGGAAAACCATAAGGTGATTAACCCAAGATTGTATTCCTTGTTAAAAGAATAAGGTAGTACAAATGGCACTTTCCAATTAGGGCTCACTACCCGAGCACACTGCTCACAAGAGGCCCAGTGCCTACAAGAGACTCACTGTCTACAAGTTATAAAGAGAATAACAAGATACTTGAACTGATGAGAACCATCCACATATGCTGAGGTTTAGTTCCGGTTATGCTTAGTACACTGATCTACTACACTTCATTCTTCTTCTCCTTTAGTGTTGTTGTCTTGTCACATACCGGACCTGTGTTACTTCTTCCAGTCTACTCTCTTCTTTTCTTTGCACTTCACAATACACCCCACACACCTTCATATAGAAATTAATCTGGTATATATATCCACACCAAGGATTTCATCAACTTTCTAGTCGGCATCTGGAATACTCAATATTTTCCCAAACTCTGGTTTGTCGGCTGAATCCTTGCTTACCAAGTGATGTGTATCAAAGAGATGCTTCTAGAAGTCATCAATCATGTCAGCCAATCATGAATGATCCCTTAAGAAACTTTATTACCATCAATATCTCATCTGGATTAAGGTCTGAAGCTCTACCGGTCAATTCTTCCTCGTCTACTCTACCAAACAGGAACCCAACACTTAGGTGTTCATATCTTTTCACTCTTACATTACCAGAGGCTCAATCTCTAGAATATATTAGTCATGGTACTCCTCTTAACTTCCCCAAGTCCGCAATTTACTGAGATACTTCTTCTAAGAGATCCAGACCTGACTATTGGACCTTGCTACATTTTCCGTTCTTGCTTACCAGACCAAGATACACTTTAGTCTATCTTCCGGTATGGTCATACCATGTCTTGTGGATGTGTGGGATGGACTTTGTTGCCATCAATGACAACACTCATGAAGCCACAACATGTCTCTTGCCAACATGTCACTAGTCTCAAAATATAATGTTGATTGTCCTCTCAAGAAAAATACCAAAGTTTATTAAATAGTTAAGACAAAAACTTATGTCTCATCAAAACAGTTGACTTTTCATTACATGCAACTTCCATGATTTATTTAAAGAATATTTAAATATGAAAATGGAAAAGAAATTAATCCATGCACTAAACTTTCAAGTTATAAGTACCCCAGAACAAATTGAAAGAAAAAATAATGAAATTTACTATATAAAGAGTGATGTCACACTTGATTTTTTTTTTTAGCATTTTACCAAGATCTAAATTATAGTGTCAATTTTACAAAAAACCAAATTCAAATAATTTTTTATTTTTTAAAAATACAAAGATAAAATACACTAAAACATCTATATTTTATTAGTTTACATTATTTTAAAATTAAGAACATATATGTCACTTTGTAGATATTCAATTTAAAATGTTATATCATTGTTGGCCATTTACTTTATAAGAGTGTCACACAACATTAAAGTGAGTTCACCTACCTACCTTTATATTTTATCACCAAGGGGGCTGACGTGAACTAGGTGTTTGGGCAGTGTATAGAAAGGTGGTGAGAATTGAAAGGCTTGCCTCAAAGGAGGACCATCATGTCTCGCACAACCTTGTTTTCCACTTGAGGGCACAAGGTGAAGTGGGAAGGGACATGACCCCAATCACATTCTTGTAGATGGGACTCTCGTTCATGGATTTTGGCTTATCGTACCTTTGGGTATATTGATGACATCCCCTAGGAACTTGTATTTAGCTTAGATAGGATCTTCAGTCATATATGCTTGTAATTAACTAGTTAGTAGTTAGTGTTACCAAATTGTGCTGACAACCCAATTAGGATGAACTGATCAGTTTGTTTTCAAACATGTTTTAGTTATTTTGTGTTTCAACAAATGATTCATTTCAATACTTCATTTACAGGTTGATACAAATTTCAAAGAAAGGTACACAAATTCTATTTAAAGTATGTATATGAACATATAAATAATACAATAAGGATGGTTTTCAATTTTCATTATGTAATCACCATGCAGAAAAGAGAAATTATATACAAAAGTTCAGATAAAAGTAATTGTTCATTTTCATTACAAAAGTATGTCCATAAGTTACCACACAAGCCATGGGAATAACTGACAAGATGCAATAAGAAATAGATTAAACAACTTTAAGAGAAGGACAAGTAAGAGAGGAGGGATACGTCATTGCCTAAATGATGAACCCCACAGCTAATCAGCTGCATCTTCAATCCCTCCTTGAAGATCTGTTGTTATCCGCAAGAGATACCTATACTTGGGCCAAGAGAAAAGTGTGTTAGAGCTTGGGATTCCAAAACTCTTGCATGCCTAGCTAGCAAATATACAACCTATTTCTTATTAGGCATCAAATCAAATAAATAAGGCATCTTAGATTAGATGTACAGTATCATGAAGATTAGAAAAGAGAAATATCATTCTGTTATCAGAAAATGTGGTTAACAGTATAAAACTATTAATAATCCAATAATCTTAATGAAATAAGAAATAAACAAGATCAAACACAAAGAAACAATACCTTGCAAACCTTTTTTATTTCGTAGCTTCCATTGGTCACCTATCTCAATTGATCTCGTTGTATGAATATAGCCCTCAGAAGGTGTACTTCCTTGCTTTCTTCCAAGATGACAAAGGAGAATGGTTGTTGATAGGTTTGCAATGAAGAGGATCTTGCCATGTAATAAAAATGGTGATAGTTGATTGCAAGCTATGGATATTTGGGTGCCAAAGGTGCACTGTGATTTCTGTACAGTAAGTTTATAAAATCTTGGATGATTGAAATGGAGGAATACGGGTTGTATTTATAGACTTGTGAGAAAGAAGATCAATGGTATAGAATGAATAAGAAGATCAACGGTTGAGGAAACTTGAGAGGATGTGCACGAATAGGGACAGGACAAGTGTCCTTCTCCTTCATGCATCAAGGGAGTTAACAGAATAGATTGAAGAGTTAACTGAGATGATTGATTAGTTAACATAATTGATTGGAGAGATAAGTGGGCTGATTAGGGAGTTGACTGAGATGATTGATCAGTTAACTCAGATGACAAATTAGTTAACAGATTTGATTGATGAGTTAACTAATCTGACTAGTGGAGAAATAGGACATGTGTGTGAGAGAATATTGCTAATTAAATATTCAAAATATTTAATTACTTGTGCACGTCGATTAATTGAATTACTTTTGGTATTAATTCAATTTGGAGGAAATAGACAATTTAAATAAATATTTGGATTTATTTAAATATGGAGAATGAGAAGAATTAATAAATAATTTGGTATTATTTAACTTGGAATTATTTTAGAAGAATTTGGATGATTTGATTAAATAAATGATTTTATTTAATTTTTTGGAGGAATATGAATCAAATAAATAAATTGATTTATTTATTTATTGATAGAGGAATTTAAAATGAAATAAATATTAAAAAAAATTATTTAGGTAGAGTTATGTCATTTTTAGGTGTATACATTTTGCCCCTCTTTGATGCAATGTGTTTTATCATGTTGTTTCAAAGAATGATACATGCCCCAGTTTGCCCTTGGTACAGGTTTACCACGGTAGGATGCCCCCTTGGGAGATTGGAAGGGAAGAAACTGACAGGATAACAGACAATCTCATGATGAGATAGGTTGAACAGGTAGGCTAGGGTGAAGAAAATGGAGGATGCAAGACAAGGGATGGAAGAAAGAGCTAAATGATACATGATGCAAGATAAAATGATAACACACACAAGAAAGCAAGCAAGTATGCACAAACGATACAAGAACAAACAAGGTATTGCCCCTGTCTAGCTGTAAACCAATGATTAATCGATAATGATTGATGATAGGGTTGTCATTGTGGGGAATGATATTACCCTAAATCAACACAATAGACATGGGAAAGATATATCCCACTAATAAGTATAATTGACTGATTTGGTTTATGACGAGACTAGGATCAAGACCATTGATTGCAATTGGATAATTTGACAAGATTGATTAACTTGATTGGTATGGATTAAGGATAGACTTGCATTTGGATCATTGCTTAGATTGACTAGATTGGGATGAGTTGAACCACACGGATAACTGGAAGGTACAATTGGATAAACTGCCAGAAAGGACATGGATCTTTTGACACTTGGAAAAGGTTTATTATGGGATGAAATGCAATTTGACATGTCTAGATGCAGATATTTGTCACCTTAATATTGTAAGTATTTTGAAGTGCTTGATTCATCATTGGGCTTTTATTATGTGGTAATAAAATTCAAGCATCTAGGTATAATTAAACTAAGATGACTTGAGTACTACTTACATGGATTTTGATATAGCAAGTTGATACAAGCATCTAGTCAAAATTGAATCTAGATGACTTGAGTATGCCTTGCATCTCAACAGCCAAGGATTACACCTATTTCATGTTTAGACCTCTGATGTCCTCAATGATCATTATGTTGATCATGTCCTTTAGACAAGGCTTCACATTACTAAACATAAACTCACAAGCAGCAGACAAATAAAAATAATCATTCCCCCATCATAGCATCTCTAGTTTTTTTGACATCCTTGAGTAGCATAAAAAGACATGATAATAAAAATCAAGACTCTGTAACTTAATCTTCTCACAAACACAAAACATTCTTGCATTAGATGTGTCTTCTTTCCATAATTTTAGATAAAATTATTTTGAGTTTTTAGGTACTTGTTTGTTTTGCTTTGGATAGGTTGATGTCTTGCGTCAAAATTTCTATTTGGAAGCGTGCTTTGTTGTACTTGTGAGTAAAGTGAAAGGTATCATAATCCTTATTGGTACCCTCTTAGAACATGTGGCATTGCAGAATCTAACTCTGTAACCACGTCGAGGACTTGCCCCTAGTCAGGTGAAGGTTCGATTTATTATGGATGAACTGACAATGGATATGAAGAAATGGGCCCTAAGGGACTGACCTAGTGCCTCAGGGGCTCATTGTTTAAATGGCCTTGCCTACGTGACGACGCAGAGGCAATGTAGTTCGGGGTGAACCTTGTGGACCTAAGATCTAGGTGATGGGAAATGGTACAGAGTCAGATGGACCAAGGGATAGGTGATACGGTATGGAATGGATGAGAAAGGAGCCTTAGGGGCACATCAAGGATTTCATTGCCTACATAATAGCTCAAAGGCAACGTAGTTTGGCAAAAGGTACTAATGATGGGGTTATAGATGACTTGATGTTTTTGGGATTTTCTAGATTTTGCTAATGTTTTGATGTTTACGAGAGGTTTGGATGGCAATTTCGATAGCCTAAATGCTAGATAATGATGACAAGGGAACACCATAGATAGGTAAATGGATGGGTGATAATGGATAATGGGTGGGTAGGTAGAAGGAAACAAGGATGTGATCTCCAAGGACTATGTCACATAGGAATAACTTAGGATTTGACATGACAAAGCTTATGACTAAGGAGGATGAAAGGATTGGATTGTTTTGAAAAAGACAAGGTATATAAAGAGTTTTTACAAAGCATGTTTTGACATTTTGCCCCCATATCTCTATCAAGATCAAAAGAGGAATGGAGGGTGGATGGACTCAATATGATAGGAGGGTATGGTAAGATAGGATGGAAAATGATAGGGTCAATTAGACAATGCACTCCCAAGGGTAAATGGCATGGAGGGTCAACCTACACATAATGCCTACTTGCCAGGTTTTCACCATGGTACTTATCCAAGGCACCTGTTTACCAGGTTTTCACCATTAGACGAAAGGATTTTTCTTTACTTTTGTTTTGATTTTTCTTTCTCTTTTTTTTTTCCTTTTTTTTTTGAATATTTGGATAGGATATGTGGAATACGGATGAGAGGAACTCAAGTGTCTAGTGCCATGAAAGGTGATAGTCCTGGACCAGATGGATGTTGTCACATGGACTATGTCAAGTGTTCTTATAGATGTTGGTAGGGGATTGCATGAAAGTG
The DNA here is from genome assembly GCA_027924645.1 of Cunninghamia lanceolata. NCBI lineage: Eukaryota > Viridiplantae > Streptophyta > Pinopsida > Cupressales > Cupressaceae > Cunninghamia > Cunninghamia lanceolata. Next base: position 3,280,421 of record BSBN01000684.1, read on the forward strand.
ACATGGAGAAGGTAGATAGCGGATTATGGAAGGTGTGATAGTGGATTATGATGAGGATTATGTAGGACTTATGCAAGGATGGAGCGAAGGCTTATGAAAAAGCATGGGCCATAGGAATAGGATGAGGAAGATATGTAGGATAATAGTGGAAGGAAGGGGAGATGGAGGTATCTGGAAGTGTTGCAGGATGGAAGGAAACCATGACCAACGGTTGCACATACCATGATAAACATTGAAGCTTATGATGGGAAGGTGACATAGGAAGCAATGGAGATTTTTGCTTAGTGGATGGGTGATTTAGGCATTTAGGGACCCACATAGACTTAGTATTTTTCTAATTTTTGCTTATCACGTGGGATGGATGGATTTGAGACTTTTGGATGGAATGGGAGAAATTGGATGGTTGGGATTCTTGAGAGGTGGATACCTCATTTAACTTGAGGGCTTTTTGCATAGGTACCCAGACCATTTTGAGTTTAGACTTCACTTGTGAGGGTATGGGCTTGGGTATATGCATCTTTTGTGCAGCTTCTGAGGTAATTACTTGTTGCTTGGGGACCCACACTTTTTGTAGTTTAGGTTTGAGGTGTGTGGGTGTATGCATCTTTTGAGATGGGTTTTTCTTTGATTCTTGGCTTTTGTGTCCTAAGGCATGAGGACCCTTAGGATTTTTGACTTAATAGGTAGAGGCATCCAAATTTTTGTTGTTGAATCCCCTAGGTATGGTGGAAGTGGGGTTGGTGGAAGCTCCTTGTTTAGATAATGTGTGCATTTGTCAGTCATGATTCAAAATGTGAGGGAATGTGTAGATGGATGAATTTGGCATTGGGAGAAGTGGAGGTAAAGTGGATGGAGGGATAGTAGGAGTTGGAAGGAGTGGAGGTAAAGTGGATGGTGGAAGGTGTATGGTCACATGCTTTTGGGATGTATATGATAAGGGAGGTCGAACAATGACATATGTTTTGGGGATATGATAGGATGTGTGATGGGAATGGGTGGATTTAGCAGGCATGGAGGAAGTACCAACATTATGAGATTGTTTTCCTTGGGGAGTATAACCAAGGCCATAAGAGGGTGGAGGGACTTTGACATTGATAGGCTCCAAAATACCTTGTTCATGAAGGCCTGAGCCTTTGCCTTGATAGTTCATATTTTGGAGTATGCGGTGGACAATGGGATTATGCGTGCTTTGGACACTAGTAGTGATCTCCTTATTCGATGGGGAAGGTGAAATGATAGATAATGGTTGCTATTCTCCTAAGTAAGAACATTCATGGATGAAGGTAGTTAGACCAAGGGGATAGGATAACGGATTTGCAACCTAGTCAATAATGGATGGTGGAGGATCATTAGAATCTTGATTATCATTATGTTCATTAAGATCCAAGTTATTGGTTTGATCATCTGTGTGCACTTGGGAGGCAAGTGTCTCATCAAGGAAAGTGTGTGTTGTCAGGTCATAGATAGGACTATGTGGAGGGTGGATAGGAGTAATGGACATTTCTTGCATATGGATGGTTATGGGATTATGGATAGATGGAGTAATAAGCTCCTGACAATGGAATGCATAATGTTGGCAAAGAGGATCATCATGGTTCACTTGATCATAGATAGGCTCTTGATCGTAGATGGGATCTTGATCATAGATAGGAGTAAGCATGATGGGATCAATGTGCTCGTCTATAGGTTCTTCGTCAATGATAATATCTTGATCATAGAGAAGATATAGGTTATGGATGGGTTGGATTTGGATTTCTTTCTCATGTATGGGTATAAGATCAAGTTGCTCATGGATAGATTATTCATATGTAATATCTAGATCATGGAAAAGATAAATGTTATAGATGGGTTGGATGGAGGTGTTTTGATCTTGATTTAGATAAAGGGTTGATGTTTTCACATGATCTAGAGTATACTCTTGACATAACTCTTGATTTTCTCGAATTGACATGGAGGTAGAAGACTCTTGGATAGGCTCTTGGTCAAGAACATGAAGGTACAATGGACGTTGACTTTGGTTCATGGTAGGAGGTTCTTCAATAAGCTCAAGGGGTTGTAGATTATATGAAAGGGTTAAAGCAATGGACATGTTTGAATGCTTTTTGGTAGGCTCTTGGGTAGGCATTTTATGATAGGGATATGGTTGATTCCTTGCTAATAGCCATTGGATCACATCCTTCATGAGTGTACGGGTAGATGGACAATACAACAAATGGAGAATAATGGTAGATGGCTTAGGTCTATGGTGAGGATTGCTTGTGCTAGATGGGGATGAAATTCGATGAGCGGACTTGGATTTTTCCATAGCTTTTCTTTTGCTTTTAGATTTTGCAAAGAGTCTTTTGAGAAAATCATTTAATGACTCTTTGGTTGATGGATTAGAGCTTGGAGAACTTGATGATGGTGTTGGTGTAGGACTAGTAGATGGAATGGTATCTAATTCCAAGCTTAAGGTGGTGTTTACCTTGTCAATAGTATCATTAAGACGGGTTAAGGATGCATGATCTTGGTATCTAGAGGGGATTGGTGTCATAACCAAGCTTTTATCAAATGGATAAGGAGATATGCTCTCTAGTGAATATTATTTTGTGGAAGATCCAATTTGTAAGATCGCCACTTGTTGTATAGCTTGGATTTGTTGAGTACGTGCTTCTAATTGATTTCTCATACCCTCAGAAACTGATACAAGACTGAAATGGGTTCTTAAGAAGGTAGGTGTTTTTCTGACAAACTGTATGGAAGGGCTCACTATGATAGATGCACAAAAATTGATGCATAGGAACAGAGCATATATGCGCAACAATAGGGAACAAAAGCGTAGATCTGGTGAAAAGCGGATGCGCCAGAATAGAGTACAAATGCGTAGCTTAAGGAAGTGTATGCGTAGGTCTGGTAAAAAGTATATGCACTGCAGAACAGAGTAAAAGCACGGTAGAAATGAGTAAATGTGTAGCAAAAAGTATATGCGTAGTTGGATGAAGCAAATGCACAACAAGGTGAAGTAAATGTGCAAATCTGTCTATTTTTCTTGATTTTTCTTGATTTTGACTTGGTAAAGGCATGTTTTTCAATGTTTTTCGGCTCTTTGTCTGAATGTTGCTCTATTTGATTTGTTTCTTTGATTATGGCAAGAAAGACACATCACACACAAAGAATATTTTCATGATTGTTTGATTTTTTTATATTTTATATTTTTGATTACAATGCATGCACAATCCTAAGGTTGGCCAGGATAGTATTCAATGAGTTCCAACTTGCTTTTTACACTAGCCACTTGCATAAAGGCAGACAACTAATAGCTTGGTAGCACCAGCTCCCCTCCACGACACTCACTTCTCACGCATACCAAGCTATAGTTCCTCTAAAGAGTTAAACTTTTCTGTCTCTACACTGAATGAGTGTATGATGTTCGACAGCTTTGGAGAATGTTTTCATCCCGTGTCACCAAATAGGAGATTTTGGCTTCTACAAACAATGGATATGTAGTAAGGGCAACCGTTCGAGTGGTTATACTTGTGGCAACACTACTCTCCATTATGGAGTCTCCCAGCCTACAAGGGTTGCACCTTGTTGGATTTATGTGGAGGTTGGCTATTGGTATAACTAATCCACACTCATTACTTGAAGCTTTCACCTCAAACATAGTTTATTTATAGTGGATCAAAAGATCTTGGCGTTAACTCATTACCATTTAAGGTTGTTCCCACTTGGAAGGAAGGAATTCCAAGGGCAAGCCTCTCTAAAGGAAACACATGCGAAATGATGATTCTGGCATTTTGTTCACCCAGTTAAGGGGAGAGAATGGTCCTATCATTAGTCCAAAATCACAGAAAACACTGGTTCTTTCCTCCTAGTTAAAAAGAGAAAAAATAAATGAGTTACTCTACTTGGGCACACAAGATTTGTTAACTTTGAAAGAGCTTTTGAAAGCAATTGTTCAATTTTAATCCTCCTAGTTGAGACTATGTTCAAGTTGTGGTGGAACAAGTACAAATTACTTCCCTCCTATTTAGAATCCAAGTGAAGTTTGCATGAACAAGTTCGATTGATTCCTTCGCTATTTAGATCTAGATGAGAGCTAACCATGCAACTATATGTCTAACCAGCTCTTAACCTACAAGGTGGATCTAAGAATATTCCTGCAAATGATGTTAGCATTATAATTTCCTAAGAAATAGCCTAAAAACCCTAATAGAATGAATGCGCAGATACAGATGCACAATTATAGAGTATGTATGCACCGAAACAAAGAACAAATGCGCAGAAATAGATGCACAGTTTCAAAGAGTATATGCACTGAAACATAGAACAATTGTGCAAAAATAGATGCGCTGTTTCAGAGAGTATAGGCACCAAAATAGAGAACAAATGTGCATAAATAGATGCACTGTTTCAAAGGGTATATGTGTCGAAACATAGAACAAATGCGTAGAAACAATACGCCATTTCAAATAGTATATGCACTGAAACAGAGAACAAATGTGTAGAAATGTCATGTGTATGGATTCTAACACAAAAACTCAAATTTGAAGTTAAATTAGGGCAAGGGCCCCACAGTGGGCACCAAAAATGTTATCAGAAAATGTTGTTAACAATATTAAACTATTAATAATTCAATAATCTCAATGAAATAAGAAATAAACAAGATTAAACACAAAGAAACAATACCTTGAAAACCTCTTTTATTTCATAGCTTCCATTGGTCACCTATCTCAATTGATCTCGGTGTATGAATATAGCCCTCAGAAGGTGTAATTCCCTACTTTCTTCCAAGATGACAAAGGAGAATGACTGTTGATAGGTTTGGAATGAAGAGGATCTTGCAATGCAATGAAATGGTGATAATGGTAATAGTTGATCGCAAGCTATGGAGATTTGGGTGCCAAAGGCACGCTGTGATTTCTGTAGAGTAAGTTTATAAAAGTTTGGATGATTGAAATGGAGGAATAGGGGTTGTATTTATAGACTTGTGAGAAAGAAGATCAACGGTATATAATGAATAAGAAGATCAACGATTGAGGAAACTTGAGAGGATGTGTGCAAATAGGGAGAGGACAAGTGTCCTGCTCCTTCATGCATTAGGGGAGTTAACAAAATAAATTGAAGAGTTAACTAAGATGATTGATTAGTTAACATAATTTATTGGAGAGATAAGTGGGCTGATTGGGGAGTTGACTGAGATGATTGATCAATTAACTTAGATGACCAATTAGTTAACAAATTTGATTGATGAGTTATCTAATCTGACTGGAGGAGAAATATGACATGTGTGTAAGAGAATATTAGGTAATTAAATATTTAAATATTTAATTACATGTGCGTGTGGATTAATTGAATTACTTTTGGTATTAACTCAATTTTGGAGGAAATAGACAATTTAAATAAATATTTGAATTTATTTAAATATGTAGAATGAGAAGAATTAATAAATAATTTGGTATTAATTAATTTAGAATGATTTTAGAAGAATTCAGATGATTTTATTTAATTTTTTGGAGGAATATGAATCAAATAAATAAATTGATTTATTTATTTATTTATTGATGAATTTAAAATGAAATAAATATTAAAAATATTTATTTAGGTAGAGTCTTGTCTTTTTTAGGTGTATACACATTCAGTCATCATGAGAAGCTCTGGGCTTCTTAGTTTTCCTAACATTTTGTTGAATGTGCAGTTATAGGTATAATCATATAATTCAGATCAGCAAAATGTCATGTGCTTAATGAATAGAAGAAGGAATTCATAAGGTAGACATTACCCATCAATGACTGTCAAGTCAAAGGTGCAATGAAGGCAAGCCCTCACTTTGAGAGGACAATCACAAATGAGCAATGTGTTCCCTTTTAAAAGCATGACAATCTATATAAGCAATTGTAAAGGTGCATTAATCACTCATTAAGGAGTACAGTCCACCATCAAATTATCATCTATATCACTGTCATGTTAAAGTACAACTTGTTGGTGCCTACATAAACATTCAGGTTTCAAGCATTTAAATATGCAGGCACCTTTCCAAAAAATCCAAAAAATTCTAAGTCTTTTGGCCTTTGCAGTTGAAAGGTGCAAAAAATAGTTTTAAATGCATGTATCTTTGTATATACAAAGGGGTTTGTATGTACAAATGCAAATATACCTTGGCAGGCTTGTAGAAATTTCAATCAGCCTTTGAAAATGGTAAAAAATGGTTATATGCATCTTTGTATGCATACCGGGTTTGCATGTACATTTGGGGAATCTATCACAGATTCTGAGAATATTATGTGCTTTTATATCAGGTTGCATATATATTTTGTGTTGTATGTTCAGACATACAATGGAAAGATACATTGGAAATGTGCAAGGGAAATATACATTGCAAAGATGCAAGCCAACATGCAAGAGGAAATGTACGTAGCCGGCATGCATTCGCTATAGTGGAAGGGGTTTGTATGTGCAAGATGCAATTGCAATATACATTCACCACATACAACAGAAAGATGCATTGGTCGATGCATATGCAAGAAGAAACATGTACATTGCAAAGGTACAAGGGGTCTTGTATATTCAACAACATACAAAGTAGGAGATATATTTGGTGGGGGTCTGCCTCACATACAAAGGGGTTTTGTATCTCATATACAAAGCAGAATGTATATGCAATATACATTCGCTATATGCAAAGTGAAAAGTGCAAGGGGCCGATATATAAAAGGTGGGGCCCACTGATTGCATAGTTTAGCGATTGTATGTTCACATATACAATCAAATATGCATTCGCAAATATACAAGCCAGATTTGAAATGAACGTGCATTCTGGTTGATAAGGTTGAGGTCCACTGTTTGTATGTATAATCTACTTGTATGTTCGCATTGTATATGTGACATACATTGGTCATATACAAAGGAAGAACATGCAACCCGGACGTGAAAAGGAAGATGTACTGTGGTGGACAACGCAAAATGAGAGTCAGTGATGGGAAAAGTCAATGAAGCAAAGGGCATTTGCGTGACATATTTCCATCGGTTGACGACTAGGCAACATGATTTTGAGCCGTAGATCTCAGCGGAAGGAGGGAAAATCGACGGCCATCTTTTAAACTCTCAGTAGCGAAGGTCTTCTTTGTATCTGCAGCTGTTTTCAGGTAGGAAAATTTTAGAAGTATGTAGTTAGCTATGTTTCTAGGGGCCGCGGTAGGTTTGGCCATTCACGGTGAAATCACAGAGGCATGGGTCAATGATTGACTGGCCACCTACCTGATTTGTAACGAAAATCTCCAGTCAGCAGCTCAGTTCCCGATCTCACCTGCTCCTTTCTTTCTCTCTACCTAGAACTTTTAATGATTTGAGTGCCATTTTGTGGTGCATTGTATTTGGCAGGAATTTTGAATTGCCATGTAATAATTGTTGAGTACACAGTCTTGTTATAAAATGCAAACTGTGTTACTCATTGGTGGTTGAAGACTTGGGCATTTTTGGGGGAAAAATAACGAAAGACAAAGCATTTTCCTAGCTGTTTTATCTCTGTTGGAGTTTATGAGTTGCATTTGAGTGCACCTTGGACATATGTTCAGTTTCTTGTCATTCTATATGAAAAATGCATTATTGCATGTGTTTATCTATCTGTCTCCATGTGTTGTATGCATTCTCTTCTTTTGAATCTGATTGCAAAGGGTTTCTTAGATTCTAGGGTATGGATTTCTATATCACATGCTTAATCTTTAACTTCCATTCAAGGAGTGGATTAAATTGTTTTAGGTTGAGTATGGAGAAAATTGTATGTCAACTAGGATGTATGTAAGTAGAGACAGTTAACTACTTATCCTTGGGTGGTGTTTGTAAGGCAAATACTAGTCCTAACCCCTTGAAACTTGAATGCCAGTTGCAAGCCACTCTCTTGTATACGTCTAGTTGACTCATTGCCCTGAGATAGGCATCGGTCTGCTTCTGGATTAGTAGTTATGATCCAAAACCCCCTGTCTTGCATCCAAAATATTAATACAAATCATTCCATTTTTTCAACCTGTTAGTTTGTAGTAAGTAGAAATAGGACCCCTGCATACTCTCATACCTCAACCAGTTAGATATGTCCAAGAAAATTGTCAGCCTTGTGATCTATCATGCAAATCTTGGTCCAAACATGAGAGTATTCTGCCTGTTATTGTAAAGCTAAATCTTTTTAACATTGGGTGAGTGAAGGTCAAATATTTAGCTATAGGGATAACCCCCTTGGTGTAGCAAAACCAGAAGTGAAGGGGAGGTAGCTCATGTAACCTCCTGTATCTGTTGGCCAAATTTGCCTGGGCATTGGAACTGGCAAACCCTCTACCGATTTAGACACTAACAGAAATGGTGACTCTATTAGGGACAAGAGTCAAATAGTGTGAAATGATTGCTGCATATCTAGTTCTTTCATTTGAATATGGTGCTTTGCTAGTGGAATGAACTTAGAAGAATATTTGTTCTATGATGAGCTTTCAGTTGTTTGAAAATTTTATCCTCTTTGGAGAGATGGTGACTCTGCAAAAAAGATTTTAGTGCACTTGAAAGGTTGATGTATGTTGTTGTGATAAAAGATTTTATGTTCAAGACTTCAGCATCTGAATGAGAAAAGGTACATGGTTTTTTCCTGCTTGTATTTATTGTTCTATTGCATAAGTTAGATGCCAGGGGGAAGCCTTAGGTCTCAGGCAGACATAAGATGTTTGAAAGTAAAACTTATATGAATCCAAACATGTATTCATCCATACTTAGCCAGAAGGAGGATGAAATGTTGTGTAAAAAAATTGAAGAGATAAAGAATAGGTTGATATCCTTAGAGGCTCGGCAGGCTCAGTTAAATAATAACCCTATTCTGTCTACCAGTTAGAATGCTAGACCTCTTGTCAACCCTTCGATCCTTTATATGACCAATTAGATTTGTCATGGGTTGACTATAAAGTTGAAAGTATGCCTACTCAGATTTATTATCAAATGACTAGATTTAGTGGACACAGTGTGTGTGTGGGGGTGCACATATCCAAAACTTTCAAAGATTTATGGAGAGACACTCATTTAGAGATGAGGATATGTGGATGAAGTTTTTGTTAGATCCTTCGGTACTAGAGCTAGAGATTGGTATTTGAGCTTTCCAAAGAGATACTTTGCCTATTGGGATGAACTTGTTGACTGTTTTAGAAAGGAATTTGCAAGAGAACCTACTAATCTTGTTGCAAGATTAATAGAAATTAGAAGACAAGATGAAGAGCCCAGTATTGATTTCAGTCATAGATTTGCAGTAGCCCTCTCACAAATCCTTGAAAACTTCAGAACTGATACTCCAGCCTGCATTGGCATATATTTTGAAGCTTTTGAGGAGGGCTCTAGTGCATTGTTGAGGGAATTCAAGATAACAAGTGTGCAGATGGCCTACAATTTTTTAGAAAATTTAGAAAAAATGAGAAATGAGCACATACAGAATTCCCTATCCACAGGTTTTGGTTTGAATAATAGTTGTATAGCTACAAATGACCAAGTGATCATGGCATCATTTGAAGATAAATGTGTAAATAAAAATACAGAAGTTGATAATGCTACTGTGTTCGAACATGATGTTGATAACAATGCTCAACTAGATTGTTCACCAGTGAATGATGCCAATGAAAGGATCATTGATGACTCCCATTGCAAGGTTGAGGTATCTGATTCTGAAAGCAATGATGAGGTTATGGATATCAATGCATACTTGTTTGAGTGGGTTTGTGGAGATAATTGTGAGTATTGTGCACAAGATCGAGAAGAAATAAGAAAACAAAGGAGCAGTTCCATGTTTGAGTCATTGCCTTTTATTCATACACATGGAAATGATGAAGGGAAATCAGAGATTGAAACTAGTAGTAGTGCTGAGCATGATTGTTCTTTATTTGATTATAGTTTTGTTTATGACACACAGGCTGATACTCCTCCACATAAGGTATTCATTGGTAATGAAAATCCATGTTTGGCTGCCCATAAACGAGTGGCATACTATAATGAGGTTGAAACATTAGGATCAACCTTTTTTGATACATATAATGATGAGGATTTGTTTGAGTATGGTGATAATCCAAGAACTGTTATTGATAAGGATTCTAAATTTTATCTTGATGAAAGGGAGACTAACATATATCATGAAGGTTATTGCAGAGAGGTGCCTGAATCTGATCCTTTCCTATCTGGTGCAACTGAAGATTGTGTACATGAAGTGCACAAATATGGATTTGAGAGCTTGATCTTTGATATGCCAGCTTATGATAAAGTTAGACCTGATGATCCTAGCTATATGATGGACTATGAGTGCTTTCAATTTTCAGTCCAGCTGGGAGATCATTTTACAATGCATGTTATGGATATAGATGATGATAAGTGTTATATGTTATATGAGAATGCATTGTTTAATGAATGTGACATTCACATGTTTCTTGATGCTGAAGGTTGTTTGCATAAGGTTGACAGTGACAAGCTAAATAAGATGGTTAAATATGCAAATGAGAAGGGTTGTTTGTGGGTAAATCATGGCAGCATCTTCAGGCTTGACCCAATGAGATCAGAAGAAAATCAAGTGTTTGACAGAGGAAAATTCTAGTTTTTCCTTTTTGGTGGCCCTAGGCCACCAAGTAAATTTTTAAAATATATGATTTGTGATGTAGATTGGTGCAATGTTTGACTCTGTTGCCCAATGTATAGGGACATGTCTGCATCCCAGAGTTTTATGGTTCTCGCCATGCCTGCAAGAGGCATGCGTCCCCAGACATAGCCAGTGTTGGTGCCTACATAAACATTTAGGTTTCAAGCATTTAAATATGCAGGCACCTTCCAAAAAAATCCAAAAAATTCTAAGTCTTTTGGCCTTTACAGTTGAAAGGTCCAAAAAATAGTTTTAAATGCATGTATCTTTGTATATACAAAGGGGTTTGTATGTACAAATGCAAATATACCTTGGCGGGCTTACAGAAATTTCAATCGGCCTTTGAAAATGGTAAAAAATGGTTGGATGCATCTTTGTATGCATACCAGGTTTGCATGTACATTTGGGGAATCTATCACAGATTGTGAGAATATTCTCTGCTTGTATATCGGGTTGCATGAATATTTTGTGTTGTATGTTCAGACATACAATGGAAAGATACATTAGAAATGTGCAAGGGAAATATACATTGCAAAGATGCAAGCCAACATGCAAGAGGAAATGTACGTAGCCAGCATGCATTCTCTATAGTGGAAGGGGTTTGTATGTGCGAGATGCAAGTGCAATATACATTCGCCACATACAACGGAAAGATGCATTGGTCGATGCATATGCAAGAAGAAACATGTACATTGCAAAGGTACAAGGGGTCTTGTATATTCAGCAACATACAAAGAAGGAGATACATTTGGTGGGGGTTTGCCTCACATACAAAGGGGCTTTGTATCTCATATACAAAGCAGAATGTATATGCAATATACATTCGCTATATGCAAAGTGAAAAGTGTAAGGGGCTGATATACAAAAGGTGGGGCCCACCGATTGCATATTTTAGTGATTGCAAGTTCACACATACAATCAAATATGCATTTGCAAATATACAAGCCGGATTTGAAACGAGCATGCATTCCGGTTGATAAGGTTGAAGTCCACTGTTTGTATGTATAATCTGCTTATATGTTCGCATTGTATATGCGACATACATTGGTCATATACAAAGGAAGAACATGCAACCTGGACGCAAAAAAGAAGATGTACTATGGTAGACAAGGCAAAATGAGGGTTAGCGATGGAAAAAGTCAGTGAAGCAAAGGGCATCTGTGTGGCATAGTTCCATTGGTTGACGACTAGTCAACATGATTTTGAGCCGCAGATCTCAGCGGAAGGAGGGAAAATCGACGGCCATCTTTTAAACTCTCAGCAGGGAAGTTTTTCTTTATATCTGTGGCCATTTTTAGGTGGGAAAATTTTAGAAGTACACAGTTAGCTGCATTTCTAGGGGCCGAGGTAGGTTTGGCCATTCATGGTGAAATCACAGAGGCATGGGTTGATGATTGACTGGCCACCTACCTGATTTGTAAGGAAAATCTCTAGTTGGTGGCTCAGTTCCCAATCTCACCTGCTCCTTTCTTTCTCTATGCCTAGAACTTTTAATGATTTGAGTGTCATTCTATGGTGCATTGTATTTGGCAGGAATTTTAAATTGCCATGTAATTATTGTTGAGTACACAGTCTTGTTATAAAATGCAAACTATGTTACTCATCGGTGGTTGATGACTTGGGCATTTTTGGGGGAAAAATAACGAAAGACAGCATTTTCCTGGCTGTTTTATCTTTGTTGGAGTTTATGAGTTGCATTTGAGTGCACCTTGCACATATGTTTAGTTTCTTTTCATTCTATATGAAAAATGCATTATTGCATGTGTTTATCTGTCTGTCTCCATGTGTTGTATGCATTCTCTTCTTTTGAATCTGGTTGCTAAGGGTTTCTCAAATTCTAGGGTATGGATTTTTGTATCACATGCTTTATCTTTAACTTCCATTCAAGGAGTGGATTAAATTGTTTTAGGTTGAGTATGGAGAAGATTGTATGTCAGCTGGGATGTATGTAAGTAGAGATAGTTAAATACTTATCTTTGGGTGGTGTTTGTAAGTTAAATACTAGTCCTAACCCCTTGAAACTTGAATACCAATTGCAAGCCACTCTCTTGTATATGTCTAGTTGACTCCTTGCCCTGAGATAGGCACCGGTCTGCTTCTGGATTAGTAGTTATGATCCAAAACCCCCTGTCTTGCATCCAAAACATTAATACAAATCATTCCATTTTTCCAACCTGTTAGTTTGTAGGAAGTAGAAATAGGACCCCTACATACTCTCATACCTCAACCAGTTAGATATGTCCAAGAACATTGCCAGCCTTGTGATCTATCATGAAAATCTTGGTCCAAACATGAGAGTATTTTATCTATTATTGTAAAGCTAAATCTTTTTATCATTGGGTGAGTCAAGGTCAAATCTTTAGCTATAGGGATTACCCCCTTGGTGTGGTAGAACTAGAAGTGAAGGGGAGGCAGCTCACGCAACCTCCCGTATCTATTGGCCAAATCTGCCTAGGCTTTGGAACTGGCAAACCCTCTACCAATTTGGACACTAACACAACTCATACATGATATCATTGTCATATCATACTCAAAGATGTTGTCATATCATATTCAAAATGCTATCACAATCATAAATGTCATTCTAGTTTAATCAAAGATGACATAGTCTAGTGCTGTAAAGAGGCCTAAAAGTAGAGATCTTGTGCCATTACATGGTTTTGAAAGACTGAGACAATAAAGTCCATAACATAAGATATGATGACAGTGAGGAATCAAAGTATAGAGAACCTATAGTAGAGACAATAGCAGAGGCATGCAAAGAATACCTTGACAATGAATAGCCTTGGAAGTCTTGGCAATGAAGATCTAGTGTATATCAAGATTGCAAGGAAAACATATGCAAACATAGTCACTTACATTAAAATAAGAAGACAATAGAGTTCAATGTCTTATGAGGACATTGTGGATAACATACATGATGTAGTTCAATAGGTTCCCAAGTGTTTTCCTTTGGAAGTATTTCTTCTAAGCAGTCAAGAGGAGACAAGTCATGTCTTGCTAACTTTTACTCTAATATAAGTGTCTTCTAACAAATCACCTTGGTGAGGTACTGTACATCAAAGGAGATGACCCTATCAAAAGAGACTTTCAAAGGGGATAGCAGCAATAACACATCTACAAGGTGTAGTAGTAGTAGTCAAGGTACATGTAAGAAGGAAAAGACAGTCATAAAAAGACACAAGACAATCAATATACCTACAGGTTGCATACACAAAAGTAGTCAGTAAGCTTAAAGGTTGCAGTCAATGGTTAAAAATATATAGAGATCAACACATAAGCTTGAAGGGAACAGTCATGTCCTAAAAGGAAGAACAATCAACATTAGGCACTTTTCACTAGTTCACCAAGAGCACAGAGATCAACCAAGAGGAGAAGGACAACATTAATATAGCATACACAAAAGCATGAGGAATAGTGATCAACCACCTAGCATAGTTAGCAATCACTTACAACATACATGTATAAAGAGCAGCAAAAAAAGTGTAAATTAGTCATGAAATGACTATTAAAAGAGGTACAAAATAGTCATTTTGAATGACTGTATCACGGTAGAAATATTAAGCCTGTATTAGTCAAATATTAAGCCTGTATTAGCTGGATTATTAAGCCTATAATAGCTGAAATGTCAAGATTGTCCCAGCAATGTCCAAAGTAGTCCTAAAAACAATCATTATGACTATTCAAGAGAAAGAAATGACTGATAAAAAATAGTCCAAAAATAGTCCTGAGCAAAGATGACATAGAAAAGACTGTCAGAACAACAAAAAAGCAGTCATAATAAGCACTGTTAGAACAACAAAAATTCAGTCATACATGACTGTCCCAACAGAGGTAAGGAACAACCAATACAAGTTATAGATATAATGATTACGAGAGACAGTCATTGCACTATCAAAAAGGCCATTGCAGTCATAATTATGACTGTTCAAAATAGTGTAACAAGCCCAAAACAGGTCTGGGAACAACCAACTTTCATTAAGGTGTGCCAAAATTTGTTTTAACCCAATTACTTCATTGGAAAATGATTAGTAGTCTGTACATCAAGTTCAAAAGTCATAGCACATATGTCATAGAATAGACAAAGCAAAGCAGAGTCCTTATCCTATTGCAAGGGGAGTTTGAAGGCACTTACAACAGGGTTAACAAAAGCATCACTGTGAACATGCATGTAGTGGAGCACTATCACCCCTTCGACCATTGAAAATATGCTTGTCAATACAAAGCTCTTTCTATATAGGGACAAGAGATAGAAATGTATGCAGAGACTCAAAACACAAATACGGAAGATAGTGATGATTAGACTTTACAAGATTTTCAAAGGCTTTCCTAGGCTAGTTAAATGCAGAGCTAAAAGGTAGTGGAGCAACAGAGACATGTTTTCCAGAGCAAGAAATCACCATAGAACAGGCATTGGGGGAGAAGAACTTGAAAAGAAAATTGCTAATGGACTGCAATTTACATGTCCTACGCATAGGTGTTGTGTTTGCAGGAAGACATAGCAGGAGGAAGATGGAGTTACACAATTTACAATTTCTAGACATTGTCCTACTACATATCATAGGAAATGTTTGCCAAAATTAGATCTATTACTTTTGAAGAGATAGATGATGAACTACAACAAGCCTGGGAGGACCTCATCCCAAAGAGAATTCACATATGTTACAGGAAATATTCACCATGAGGAAGGTAGAACACTACAGAGTTTCTAGTTTTCCCAAGGATATATTTTAAAGGTAGCCCTTTTCTTCGGTGTTCTTATTTACAAAAGGCACAACAGGGAAAAATAGAGCCAGGTTCTTCATCATGTTGTAGATAAAGAAGAGGGAAGCCTACAAGCATTAAAATAACATCATATAATAAGACTGAGAGGATTTTCTTTTACTTTGTATACTAGTAAACAAGAAAGAAGGCAACATAAAAGAGGAAATAATGTACCATTATGGTGAGCTAGAGATGAAACCCTATAGAGTTTTTTGTATTAGGAAAAATAAATGAACTTCGCCAGGCTTTTCACATTCAAACCCCAACAAGATGGGTGTGGAAATAAGTTAAACTTTCACCATGTTATACATAGCAAAAGAGCTATCACAATACCACAAAGAAGGGTCAAAGCATTTAGAATGTAAAAAATGCATTATATAATGTTCTGCTAGAAAAAAAAAGAGATCTCAGAAGTTTCTTCACAGTAAGAGTTGATAAAAAATAAAAAGAGCGGATCTTGTACTGTTTTGTATCATCAAAGACACAATAGTGAATGTATGAGAGAAACTCACCAATGTAATAGTAGAAGAAAGCTTCTAAAGCCTGCAACAACCCTTCAGAAAGCCTTCAATGGAGGCAAAGCAGCTCCAAACCCTTAGGCATGATGGCAACTTGCAGCAACATGGAGAAAATGAGAGAATGAAAAAAGAGTTTAGGGTTTCTTCATGTTTTACTAAGTTGTCCTAATGAGTTGAGGGCCTTTTTGACTTTAGATTTTGTGAAAATCATTTGAAATCATATAATGCCAATGATCAATCCTTTTAGGTGATAAATGCCCAATGAAGAATGCATGTGGAGCCCGTGGAATCTCAAAAGAATGATAAGATTTTTTGTGATTTTGATGATCTTTTTGACCTTAGAATCAAACAAAAGATTAGTCATGATTAATGTTGGAGAAAGGTAAGAGAAGAATGAGATATTTTGACTTTATTATTTGACCTAGGGTAGTTTTGAGGCTTTATTATTTAACCAAGGGCAAGTTGGAAAGATTGAGGAGTTTATTCACAGGTCAAAGGTAGAGAAGATACATTTGATGACCTTGTGAGCTTTAGGGAGGGGTTATTTTTTCCTTTAAGGTTTATGATTTTTATCTAACCCACTTCATATGTTTGCACAATCAATAGACAAAATATTGTAACTTAACAACTATTAAATGCAATAAATTATAAATTGCTTTAATATTTATTATGTAATAAACATAAGGAGTATATCATGAAACATAGCAATTATTAAATCAATCACATCATTTGCATTTAATAAATTGCTAAATTAGTTTAATTTTGCCTCTCAATCATGCAAAAAAAGGAAGGAGAGTTAAATTGAAGTACAAGCTCATGCAGAGGAGTTATTTGGAGTTCTATCTTTGGCTTCAAGTCAAACTATAGTGCTTTTTGAGTTCTCTTTGGTCAAACTGATTGAGAGAGGGAGTTTGGAGCTATTTTAGCTCAATTTGGAGTAGTTTTGGGTCTTCTTTTCAGGGCTTTTTAGTTTTGCTCGTGGATCACCTTTGGAGGAGATTTTTTGAGTGCAATTGACTGGAGTTGACCTTTCTAGGTCTTTTGGAGACAGATTTGATGTATTATAGGAAAAAAGACTTAGTCTTTTTTCTCAGTTCTTGCTTTGCACCTCTCTTGTGCATTACAGAGAGAAGGACAATTTTGTAGCTTAGATTTTCCACAGTTATTGATATTCAGCAACAGTTTATAGGTCATTATTATCATTCTTTGTAGAAATTCCTTCTTTATTTTTTTAGAAAATCAAGTGTTTGCCTTCTTATTTTTAGGTGTATTGTTCTTAAGAGTGATTTTGATGAAAGTTTAATGTGTTTTGAGTATAAAACCTTTAAATTTCTATCTCATTTGTAGTTGCATGTACACAAAATGCATCTTTATCACATGTCATAGGCTATGTTACTAGTTTATCTCATCTCCAAGGTTGTGAAAATATTGTTTTCCTTTAGAAAGGATAGATTAATCTAACTTTCTTATGAATTACTGATGTGGTCAAGTTGCTCAAACTGAGTTGTGTGGATAGATTTTTGAGAATTAGTTGTGAATTAGATTGCATGTCATGTTATACATTGGTGCATCACCCCCTTTTAGGATGGATTTTTAGTACACTTTTCAGTTTATTCAATTTTCTTCTATCTCTTTTCTCCATCAAGTTACAAATCCAAAGAGGCATTTTAAAGGGAGCCAACACTTCCATAGGTCCACTCTCGAAATAGACAAACCCATAGTCTGAGAATGTTCCAATGTTGCATGGGATTGCGAAGCTTGTAAAGGCTTAGCATTCAAGGTGCAATCCTTCATGACAATAGTTAGCATTAAAAAATTATTGACCTCATGCCCCTATAAATGAGCTTGTAGGTTGTGTATGCTCTCCTCTCAAACTTTTATACAATCTTGAGGATAAAAAATGGTTATTGCCTTGTTACGGGCCCTACATTCCATGACTAGACTAGGCATAATGGTGGGCTTACAAGTGTATAGACTCCAACTTGAATAAATTAGACTTGTTGATGAGCTTGGTGTGTCTTCATTTTTGAAAAACCCACGAATTCCCTCAAACAATCCAAAACATTTGAAAACATCAACCTAAAGACAAGAAAAATGAAAGCTAAAAAACAAGAAGATAAACAATAAACATGCAATACCTTCACCTTAGACTTTCTTTTCTCCTCCAATAGAGTGGATTGAAGTTGCACCCACTACCTCAATGGCTATGCTCAATGATTTGATATATAATGATATGTTGATTGCTCTAGAAATTTGCAACATAACATTAATTTCTTGTGTGATGATAATGGCTTGGTTGAGGCTAGATTTATAGATTTTGATGATGGAGAGATAAGGATTTGATTTTTGATTTGAAAGGAAATGTTGAGCAATTTTTGCACAACATATCAAAATGTTTTTGAAATCATCAAGGAGATTCAAGGCAAGAATCTTGTGGATTCACAACTCTCATCCAAGTATGAGGTCAAGGCAATTAAAAGTCAGATCAAAGATAGAACTAATTTGAAAGGGTATAGTCAGTTTGAAATCTCAGCAGACAACATCAGGTAAACCAAGGCTCGGGCATCATAATGCATCACACGGCCTTTAAACGTACAATATGTATATGGTAGCCTCTTAGCATTCAACGAACAACATTCAAACTGGAAGTTCAATATAGAGATACAGGCACATAAGAATTTCAGTGCTACCAATATATTCATATGTGGCACAATCCATAATGTATAAAGGGCGCATCAAAGCAAGGAACTCAATCATATATGATGGCGTGTGCATATAATGGTGAAGCTGCCACATCATATTTCACACAAGCACTAGCCATCTACAACAATGCAACTTTAACATAGAGCTCACATCTTTTCCAAGTTGAGACACTCCATCAAATGAAAGCTCGGCCCAATCTATAGGACACACATCTATAATATAGAAGCATGGCTATATCAAATATTCAATGTGACCTCTATAAGAATTGTCTATACGAATGAAATCTCTCATGACCAAATATAAGGAGGTGTTGTCTTCATATGGAAGGCATTGATAATGGAATCATAGTGCTAAATATGGTGTGGCCTGTCAATAACACAGAATGGTACCATTAAAGATAAATAAAGGCACCACATTATGAGTTCTAAGCACAGTTATAAATGGATGAAAATGAGAAGAAATCAAAGAAGCATGCTACCCTAAATACAAGGTGTTGATACTTAAATTTACAGGTCAAACACCAACATGGGAAATATTAAGAATGTGAGATTGTGACTCTTAAGACAACCTCCAGATTTTAAAGAAGCTGGTTCTTCTCTACGGGGTTTGAGAAAAAGGGAAGAAAGAAACAAGATTAAATGAAATGCCTAAATTGCTAAAGTGATGTGCTGGATTCATTTCCTACCTAACAACACAATGATCAAACCCTAAAAGATTCACTAGTAAAACTAAAGAGCAAAATGTATGATTAATAACCCAGCATAATATAGATTTATCAAAGGCTAAGAACAAAAAACAAGAAGCAAGAATAAGAAACACATTAAGATTGCAGAAAAACACCACACTCTCTTCATTGCTTGATTGGATAACAAAATATAGAGGTAAATAACTTGCACAAAATATAACATTACATCCCTCATGAGAGGCATCTGTTGAGGCAAAAATATGTCTCTACTCTGCTGCTCAAAATTCTCTAATCTATGGTTATATCTTCATAAATCCTCCTGGATCTTTGTATTTATAACCAAAAACCTCTTGAAAATCATCTAACTGCCTAGAAAATATCTTTAATTGCCATCCCATAATATCTAGCTCTGATCTCGACTTCCTCAATTAACTGGCACTTCTGTTCAAACTCCATGGCTATAGCTTCTCTTTGCTTTGCTCTTCTAAAACTCTTGCTCTTTTGCTTTTAGCTTTCCATAAAAACAAAGGGGCTGCGTGAAAACTTAGGGGTGCATCTTTACCTTCCCCATGAAAACAAGAGTCAAAATATGAGAGTCTTTATTTAAAAAACATGAGTCTTATCACAAAGCATTTATCTTTATGTGTTGGAGGGACCCACATGTAATTCCATTAAAAGACACTTCACTTTTAAATATGATTTTAATCTCCCCATGAGTTTTAGCTGAAAAGAGACTCTTATGAATTTATTTAAGCTTTTGGCTTATTTGGAGGAGGGGCCCACCATACATATTATAAGAGACAAAAAAATGATGTAGCCTTCAAGACTTACATTACCCTTTATTTTTTATGGGTTTTATAAAAACAAACAAAATATTTATCTCACACCTGCTTCACCCAAGTATCACACCGGTGCTCATTTAGAATGAAAAATTCCTCACTCCCTCTCAAATTAGAGACCTCGCGCCAAGTTTGGCTTCCGCTCCTCTTTGAGCAAGCTCTCTCTCATTACATCATTTCCAAACGCCCACCAGTTGTTGATCATTTTTGTATTTTATGGTTATTGTGTCTCATCTTTGGCTTGTGTAGATACTTAGGGTTTCTATATCTTATCACAGGCTGCACTTCAACTTGCATAAGCCACCTTGATCTCTTTACTATGCTACTCTATGTATTTGGTGATTCATTTGGAATGGAGTATCTTACTATTAAAAGCCGAACCTTTCTATTAGATGGACTATGCTACATAACAGCCTATACATTCCTTTGAACCTAAGTGCCTTCAAAGTGCCTGAGTGTCTTCATTCTCAATGTGCCATATCTTCTTTCAAATTGCTGAGCCTTTGCTTACATTGCCAGTGCCTGCATTTCATTGTGGTTGTGAGATATGTGTCTTATAGGTCAAGTGCCTTCATTTAGAGGATGAGCCGTTATCCATTAATTGGCGATGACTTCAAATATAGTGCCATATCTGTTAATGACCAGCATTGGATGCATTTGAATGGAGTGGCTTCATTTGAGAGTGGCTCGCTGTTTTCCATTAGTACAAGCTACTGTAGAATGAGCTCTTTTTATAAGGCTAATCCCTTTCTAGATGGTGTGCCACATTTTATAATGCGCTATAGAAACTTTATAGTTGTGTTGTTATTAATATCTGAGAGGTGAGTTACATTTGAAATTAAAAACTTGCACTATGATCTAAGGTGGCAATGTATATGGATGCGCCATTTTTTAATGGTATGTCTTTTATTGCTAGTGCACCTTGATTCTAATATGTCCATACCTCAATATCAAGTGGAAGTGCCACTAATTTTTGCTAGCCAAGATTCTTATATGGCCTGTGTCTCCAAATAACTAAGCCTCATTCAAAATATCTTTGTGGCTTCATTACTTGCTCTTTGATCTTGTTTATGGCAGCGCTCTCATTTTGAATGTGGCACCTCTTAGATATAGTCTATGTCTCATTTGATATGCATCATTGAAGTGTCATACTTTAATCTCTAATTCTTTTGATAGCTGCATACTATATGAGGTGCCATTGTTGGTAATTTGAGCCTTTGACTTTAAACTTCTACACTAATGAATAAGTTGTGCCTTCATTTTAATGGTTGATACTTTGATATGAATGAAGGTAGGACTGTATTGATTCTTATAGAGGCAGTGTTGAGTTTATATTGTTGTGTCTCCTATTCGAGCTGAGGATGGGCTGATTAAAACCGCACCATTTGGCTTAATATTTAATAACTTCTCCATTGTTATGCAAGGTAGCACCATTATACTGGCCTGCGCCATACTGTTATGGCTTGCTCATTATTTCCATAGCCTACACCATATTTATGTGCCGTTCTATGTCTCTTCAATGAAAAGTTCGTAGGTCTCGATGCTGATATTCTAAAATCTATGCCACCAAATAATGATTGTGATCTCTATTCTCAAACTTGAGCATTATTCTTAATGTGCCACTCTATATGCTGAGACTTGCCTTCAATTTAATTCTCATAATGATAGAGCCCTACGAATATGCTTGTTGTGACTCTACAAGCTTTGATCTTATATGGCTAATGCTACCTTTTCCTCACAGGCTGCCACATATGTTGCTTTGAAACTGAGTTCACTTGGTAGAATGGCACCTTGATTCATGATGCTTTGTACTTTATGCTTATGTATAGTTGAAACACATCGAGCCTTTGGCAATTCTTGCACCATATTTATAGTGGCGACATTTTATAAGCTAAGCTCACTTTTAGAGGCCACCAACTAAGTTTGAGATTTTATATGAATGAGTGCACCATGAAACTTTTTCTTTGCATAAGGATTCTTTCAAGAGCTTGCACTATTTAATATAATAACTAAGCTTCATTTTGAAACTAATTGCACCATCAAACCCTATATGAAGATAGCATTGATTCCATTGCCTGCGTGCTCTTCTCATTGTGCCTCTGATGACTAACACAAACTATAGCCGTGCTTCAAGCTGTGCTCCATTTAAATATGGTTTGGCTTTGTGCCCTTTTGAGAAATTGATGACACCTCACCGTTATGACTACAACAAAAATCAAGAAGAGAACCAGAATGCCACTAAAATGTTTTTTTAAATGGTGTGTGGGATAATGCACAATAGTTCTTGGTGACTGGATGTGAGAATGGGCCTACTCATTTTGAACCCCAAAATTTTTTGGTTTCGTAAACTAGAGCCTTATCCATTGGGCATAGAGTTGAATATGTTGAAACTAAAAAAACCAACTCCTTGAAGACACATCTGTATCCAAAATTTGTGCAACCAAACTGATACAAACTACCCAACAAATGTATTGATTCTTAAACACCACTGAACTAAACACATTCCGCAATGTAAAACACAACTAAGACCAACTGATGACCACTGAATATCAGAATCTTAATTGCAGCAACTAAGACTTATTAAAAGCAAACAAATTGAAATTGAAAACCACTGCTGCTGCTGCAACTTATTACAAAGCATTGAGACTAAACTACTAACATTTGAACTTCACAGGGACATGCTCATTCATAGGAATGGCAAAATAACTCGCAAATTTGATGAAGTTGCTCCAATTAATCGACATTGCACTGAGAGTTGACCAAATGAAATGCATGAAGAAAAATAACAAGAACTTGTACCTTTTTGCCTCCCTACATTCTAGAGACTCTTCCTTGGCATCAAAATACCTTACAGGTTGATCTACATGATATTCTTGCTTGAGCAGATGGTGGGAAGGGAAAATCAAGTGATGGAGTTCACCTCTTTGTATGCATGTGAAAGCATTCATGGTCTTGGACTCCTTGGTGACTTCTCCTATCTGTACCTTTGTATGCTCATGATCCATAGTAGCCTTGAACTCTGGCTTGAATGTGATAGAGCTACCTATAATCGTCTTGAATCTGATTGGCATTTCCTCTTGAATGAAGAATGGTATATGAGGAAACTCTTCATGCAGCTCTTCATTACAAGGGTCTTT
Organism: Cunninghamia lanceolata; assembly: GCA_027924645.1. Lineage (NCBI taxonomy): Eukaryota > Viridiplantae > Streptophyta > Pinopsida > Cupressales > Cupressaceae > Cunninghamia > Cunninghamia lanceolata. Next base: position 3,303,691 of record BSBN01000684.1, read on the forward strand.
CGATGCATCATTATCATGGAGGTCACTTTTCTTTTTATCATGATCACCCAAATTTTAACAAAAAACTTCTAGATCATCCCAAAAAGAATCATTCTTAGACCTACTTTCTCCCTTTTACACAAGAGGACTTACTTTTTGTTCTTTTATAAGTTGAGGTAAAGATTTTGTATCCTTTGATGGCCAGTACTTTTCAGCTTCTAGATTCTTTTGCAAGTACTTTTTAGCTTCTATAAGGGTTAATTCATCAGCATCCTTTGTATTTTCTTCATCACTTGACTGAGTCTCTGAATTACATCTTACCACATGTACATGATGCTCGAGATTGGCTAGGAACACTGGATAAACATGCTCTATCTCTTTTCTTTTATTTTGATCTTTGAGACTCAAATTTTCTTTGATATCAAAATGAAAAAGAACCTAATCTGTGACTTCTATTAGTTGATTTGTAGACATAGAGGCTTGCAAAGTACAATTCTCAGGATAATTGGGTTTGTTTTATGCCTGAGGGAGGATCTCTTGAATAAACTAACTACATTGAAATTGCTATCCATAAGGATTTTGAGGCATGATAATTGGATCATCATGATACAAAGCTTGGTTTCTTAGCTCATTGAGCTCATGGTTGAGGGTTTTTATAAGCTCTTTTAACTCCAACATCTCCTTATGGTTTGGCAAATCAGCAGGGAGGCTGGGTGGATTAGAATAAGTATGCATTTGGCTACGAGAAAGAGCTTGATACAGGTTCTTTACATGAGGTATCAATGGTTTTAAGGGCACATGAGGTAATTTACCAGCCTCTATGAAGTTATTTTGAGCTCTAATAGAAAGATTATATGATTGGGGCAGAGTCTCACCTCCTAATGGTTATATCATGATAGAGATTTCAGGGTCTAAAGCCTTCAAATAATACAAAAATGCAAAAACTGGAGGAGGTCTTATATCAACTGAATTTTTTTCCATACCTTATCGAATCTTGCATTGAAATCACACATGCTCTCCATAGGGTGCCTCTTGATTGTGATGAGATTATGGGTGAGTGAGCTAACATCCATCCTCTCTTGGAATTGATTTTATATGAGGCCTCCTAGCTAATCCCATCCTGTGACAGAACTGTGATGCAATTCTCTATACCATTCCCTTTCTTTTCCTTTGAGGGAAGATGCCAGTAATAGAAGGGCTTCATTCTAAGCTATGATATTATGTATGGTGCACAAATTGGCAACATCCTGAATATGGTCCGCTAGAGAAATTGATCCATCCCTAAGAAAATGATGTAATGCTTTCCATGATGCCTCAGGAAATTGGCCTTGTTGCTATAGCAAAAGACGGCTTAAATCCCAAGTCACAAAAGATAGCTTTCTTGCAGGAATATTGAGCTGCATGAAAATATTTGAGGCTACCCTAATCTGCAGAAGTAAAGACCTAAGAAAGAGTCACTAGTAGAGTAGACAGATGGAAGATTCACGCTCCCATAGTAGATATTTTTGTGATTTTCCACCAAAACCACAAAATATAGGGAAAAGATTCAAGTCTTTGATTCCAGTCCCACTAGGTGTGCCAAAAACTATTGATGCTTAAATTTGCAAGTCAAACACCAACATGGGAAATCTTAAGAATGTGAGACATTGATTCTTAAGACAACCTATAGATTTTAAAGAAGTTGGTTATTCTCTACGGGGTTTGAGAAAAAAAGGAAGAAATAAACAAGATTAAATGAAATGCCTAAATTGCTAAGGCGATGCACCAGATTCATTTCCTACCCAACAGTACAATGATCAAACCCTAAAAGATTCACTGGAAAAACTAAAGAGAAGTATGCATGACTAATAACCGAACATAATTCAGATTTATCAAAGGCTAAGAACAGAAAACAAGAAGCAAGAATAAGAAACACATTGAGAGTGCATTAAAACACCACTCTCTTCATTGCTTGACAAGAGAAAAAAATATTGAGGCAAATAACTTGCGCAAAATATAATATTACATCCCTCATGAGAGGCATCTACTGAGGTAAAAATATGTCTCTACTTTGCTACTCAAATTCTTTGATCTATGGTTCTGTCTTCTTAACTCCTCCCAGATCTCTGTATTTATAACCAAAAACCCTTTGAAAATCTTCTAACTACCCAAAAAATATCTTTAACTACCATCCGGTAAAATCTGGCTTTGATCTCAACTTCCTTAGTTAATTGGCACTTCTGTTCAAACTCCATGGCTGTAGCTTTGCTTTGCTTTGCTCTGCTAAAAATCCCACTCTTTTACTTTTAGCTTGTCGTAGAAAACAAAGGGGCTAAATGAAAAGTTAGGGCTGCATCTTTACCTTCCCCATGAAAAAAATAGTCAAAATATGAGTCTTTATTTAAAACATGACTCTTATCACAAAGCATTTAGCTTTATGTGCTAGAGGGACCCACATGTAATTCCATTAAAAGACACTTCACTTTTAAATCTGATTTTAATCTCCCCATGAGTTTTAGCTGAAAAGAGACTCTTATGAATTTATTTAAGCTTTTGGATTATTTGGAGGAGGGGCCCTCCATACATATTATAAGAGACTCTAAAAAAAATGATGTAGCCTTCAAGACTCATGTGACCCTTTATGTTTTATGAGTTTTATAAAAACAAACAAAATATTTATCTCACACCCACTTCACCAAAGCATCACACCAGTGCTCATTTGGAATGAAAACTTCCTCACTTCCTCTCAAATTAGCGGCATTGTGCCATGTGGTGGCTTCCACTTCTCCTTGAACAAGATCTCTCTTGTTGCATCTTTCCCAAATGCCCGCCAGTCATTGATCATTTTTGCATCTGATGGTTGTTATGTCTCATCTTTGGCTTGCATAGATACTTAGGGTTTATGTGTCTTATCAGAGGCTGCACTTCAACTTGCATAAGTTGCCTTGATCTCTTAACTATGTTGCTCTATGTATTTGGCGATTCATTTGGAATGGAGTATCTTACTATTGAATGTTGAACCTTTCTATTACATGGCCTTTGCTACATAACAACCTGCACCTTCCTTTGAGCTTGAGCACCTTCAAGGTGCCTGAGTGTCTTCATTCTCAATGTGCCAGATCTTCTTTCTAATTATTGAGCCTTTGCTTGCATTGGCAGTGGTTGTATTTCATTGTGGTTGTGAGATATGGGTCTTATGGGCTGAGTGCCTTCATTTAGAGGATGAGTCGTTATCCATTAATTGACGATGACTTCAAATGCAACACCATATCTGTCAATGACCATCATTGGATGCATTTGAATGGAGTGGCTTCATTCGAGAGTGGCTCACTAGTTTCCATTAGTACAGGCTATTGTAGAATGGGCTCTTTTTACAAGTCCAAGCCCTTTCTAGCCGGTGTGCCACATTTTATAATGTGGTATTGAAACTTTATAGCTGTGATGTGTTTAATATATGAGAGGTGAGTTAGATTTGAAACCTAAAACTTGCACTATGATCTAAGGTGGCAATGTATATGGTTGCGCCATTATTGAATGGTTTGTCTTTTATTGTTGGTGCACCTTGATTCTAATATGACCATACCTCAATATCAACTAGAAGCACCACTAATTTTTGCTAGCCAAGATCCTCATATAGCCTACACCTCCAAATAGCCAAGCCTCATTCAAAATATCTTTGTGGCTTCATTACTTGCGCTTTGATCTTATTTATGGCAGCACTCTCATTTTGAATGTGGCACCTCTTGGATACAGTCTGTGTCTCCTTTGATATGCATCATTGAAGCACCATACTTTAATCTTTAATTCTTTTCATAGTTGCATATTGTATGAGGTGCAATGTTGGTGATTTGAGCCTTTGACTTTAAACCTCTGTGCACTAATGAATAAGTTGTGCCTTGATTTTAATGGCCGAGACTTTGATATGAATGAAGTTGGGACTGTTTTGGTTCTTAAAGAGGCAGTGTTGAGTTTATATTGTTGTGTCTCCTATTCAAGCTAAGGATGGGCCTATAAAAACCATGCCATTTGGCTTAAGATTTAATAATTGCTCCATTGTTATGCAAGGCATCACCCTTATACTGGCATGTGCCATACTGTTATGGCTTGCTCATTGTTTCCATAGCTAGCACCATATTTATGTGCCGTGCTATGTCTCTTCAACAAAAAGTTCATAGCTCTTGATGCTAATATTCTAAAATCTATGTCGCCAAATAATGATTGTGATCTCTATTCTCAAACCTGAGCATTATTCTTAATGTGCTACTCCTGAGACTTGCCTTCAATTTAATTCTTATAATGATACACTGCTACTAATATGCTTGTTGTGACTCTACAAGCTTGGATCTGATATGGCTGATGCTACCTTTGCCTGACAGGCTGCCACATATATTGCTTTGAAACTGAGTTCACTTGGTAGAATGGCACCTTGATTCATGATGCTTTGTACTTTATGCTTATCTATAGTCGAAACATGTCGATCCTTTGGCAATGCTTGCACCATATTTATAGTGGCCACATTTTATAAGATGAGATCACTTTTAGAGGCCGCCAACTAAGTTTGAGCTTTTATATTAATGAGTACACTATGAAAATTTTGCTTTGCATACGGATTCTTTCAATAGCCTGCACTATTGAATACAATGACTGAGCTTCATTTTGAAACTAATTACACCATCAAACCCTATATGAAGATTGTGATAGGTGAAAAGTTAGGTTTAGCAGATCAAACATAGTCATGAAACCTTAACCCTACCATCATCAAGGAATCTAATCTAAATGAAATCAAAGAAAAATGCAATTCAAGCATAACATCACCTAGACTGTGTGATTCCTTGTTTAAGGGATGTGGACTGCTTCTTCAACAATGAACAATTGCAAAGCTGAAAGCTGCCATGATGGATGATAAAAGCTCAATTGGATGCTCAGATGCTCAAGATGATAATGTAGGTGCTATATGATTGCTGGATGTCTCATATGGGATGAGAGGGTGTTTATATAGGGCTCAGCCAAGATCAATCAACGGTGGAGATTTAGAGGCTGTGTATGGCTTGGATTGAAAGATACTAAATTTAGGTTCCATTAGTTGTGCATGTGAAGGATACGAATGATAGTTGTATAACAACACATGATTGACTGGACAAGTGTTGGAATGTGATAAAAGATGAGTGTTTAATTCAAATAAAATATTTGAATTAGTTGGGAAATGAGTTGGATATTAATTAAATAAATAAAATTTATTTAATTAATAGTATAAATGAATAAAATGGGATAAGATATGACGTGGAAATTAATTAAATAAATAAAATTTATTTAATTAATTGGAAAGAGGATAGGATATGATTAGGATATGATGTGGAATTAATTAAATAAATAAAATTTATTTAATTAATTTGCTAAGTAGGATGAGGATGAGATTAAATAGGATTTTAATTAAATAAATAAAATTTATTTAATTAATTGGCTTAATGGATAATGATTTAACAAGGTGTTGCTAGACATGACAAAGTTGGGACAAATTTGGGTGTCTACATTTTGCCCCTCTTTGATACAATGTTCGATAGAGCGTTGTGTCAAAGAAGATACGATATGCGTTCGGTAAACAAGTTATGCCCCAGTGTAACTGGCAGGTGATGCCCCCTCGAGAGGTAAGCCAAGCTAACCAGGAAGGGCTGGGTTGGCTCTCGATAGAAGAAAAGGCTAAAAAGAAGGCAGTCACGAAGAAAATGGCGGTTGGATGGGAGAAAATAGGCTATGGCATGGAAGAATTAGGGTTGTGAGAAGGGCTATAAGTAGGTTCTTTAATGGCAAATAGGCTCATTTGTGCTCATTTGTGCTGAGAAACTAGAGAAATCTAGAGCTCCTGAGAGTGAGAGTTGCAGAGCTAGCAGGATGGTTATTCCACGCAGGGATCATCGTGTGGAGCGAGTGAGGACACATGGGCGACCAGAGGGAGTAGGCGCACCAGTATGTGTCAAAACTTTTCCCAAAAGTGTACAATTAATAGCCTAAAAGCGTAATTAATGCACACACGTCACCAAAAGCGACTAGGTTAGGAAATAGCGGTTTTAGATCGCTTATGTAGGAAAACACAGTGCATATAGTAGTATAGCTCGCTTATGGGCGTGGGGTAGTCGCATATGCAAAAGGTAGTCGCATCCTGTCAGCGAGAAAAACACAGCCGAAATGCGCGTATAGAGCAAAATGCATCACTTAGGGGCAAAAAGTTAGCGCATATAGTAGTTGGGATCGCATGTGAATAGGAGTGTTGTGCATAGGGTAAATAGCTCGCTTATAGTGATAATATGATCGCAAATGTTATTTGGCTCGCTTATAGGGAAAAGCTAGACGCATATAGAATAGGGCTCGCGTATAGGGTAAACAGACTCGCATATAGCATGTAACGCGCATATGAAGCAAGAACAAGCGCAAGGGAAAGTTTAGGTCGCTTATAGACAAAACAGGTGCGCATGTGCAAAAGAGATCGCATGTGGGCAAAATAGAAGCGCATATGATAAAGCTAGTCGCTAGTGAGCAGGAAATTAGCGCATGTGGTAAAATGGGATGCTTATGGGAGATGTAAGGTAGAATAGCAAATAGATAAGCAGATTTTGATATGGATGACTAACGGAATGGACTGACAAGGATAAATGGATGATGCAGGATGTACTACCACCATTGTTATCGCGAGAGCCACATCTGAGAGATTTGTGATTGGTGAGGCGGTTGGATGCAGAGGAGCTACTGGTGTTAGAGATCCTGGGCTTGGAGCATGTATCCCGATTAGAGTCAGTTCAGGCACATTGAGGGCTGATGACAGCAATGGTGGAGCGATGGATGAGCGAGCACAGTTCATTCTTGTTACCGACAGGAGAGGCAACCATCACCTTAGAGGATGTGTTCCAGATTTTGAGGATTTCAATAGATGGGGAGCATGTGGACTATGATCCCGATATGGGTCCAGCAGCATTTAGGAGATTATTTGGGACACCAGACATCAGAGCAGAGGGTTCAGAGATTTCGATGGTGAGGATGGAGGAGCTCTGTGATAGGTTACAGCGGGTAGTAGTGGCTATCATTAGATGGCTAGTGGGTGATAGGAGAGCCAGAGGTTTTCCAGTAGGATGGGGGACAGTGATGGAGGGCATGTTTTCATATGGCATGAGATATGCATGGGCAGAGTGTGTGTTGGGACAGCTCTATCATTATCTGCATGATTGCACTTATATGTTTGGAGCGAGTATGTCAGCAGGAGTGACAGTGTTACATGTATGGGCGTATGAGCACATTCCAGTTCCGAGACCAGAGGGATGGGTGGCTAGAGCAGCAGGAGAGCCATTTGCACGGATGTATAGAGGGGCTTTGACATATCAATAGCGTCGAGGTGTGGTATACTGGCGGAGGAGATTGGATGAGGTGGATAGATTTGTATGGAGGCCATGGCTAGGATGTGAGCAGTGGGATGAGGAGGATGTAGAGCTTGTCTATGCTAGACAGGCGAGATACATTTTTGGACACGACGTGTATATTATAGTGTGCTATTTGCCAGAGAGAGCTTTGAGATAGTCCAGGGAGGCATAGGCAGTACCAGTAGGTGATGTTGTTTTTGGGAGGACGAGACAGGAGGTATTTGATTAGGGTCCAGAGGTTGTGGTTGACATAGCTTTGGCAGAGAGAAATGGATTGTAGCTAGTAGCATGGCAGTGGGGACAGGGCCCTACAGATCCAGGCACATTGCCAGAGTATGATGTATACTGGGCGACAGCGAGGGCGACGCGGTTGACACGAGATGGGGAGATTGGAGAGATTGGGATGGAGAGACCAGTTTGGAGGAGATGACGATGGGCTCCACTAGCACAGGCTATTGTGCTAGCTGCACTAGGGATACAGATGCCAGAGCAGGTGCCAGGTCAACCTGCTATATTAGCATAGCCTTAGGCACAGATTGTAGCAGGTGATGATGTTGGTATTCAGCAGCTGCGGAGACAGATTAGAGAGGAGAGGAGATGGAGACAGCGAGCACAGATAAGGCTGAGGAGGGTGGAGATGGATAGGCATTAGGTAGTGATTAGTCTGCGGCATGCGAGAGCACAGGGGGGAGATGGACAGGATGATGGTGCTCTAGCCAGAGTGACAGGAGAGAGGCATGCGGCTAGACAGCATGAGTAGATGATGAGACTAGAGCGAGACACTGCGATATAGTAGGTATAGGATATGAGAGCAGAAAGGGATGGTCTGCGAGCTGAGAGAGATAGGGCAGTGCAGCAGCTGTAGGGGGTGACCAGTGAGCGAGATAGAGCAGTGGCTACATTGGGGACTGATGGAGTTACGATGTACTTGTCTACACAGTTGACAGATGTACAGGTAGAGCTTCGGAGAGTGTAGGGTGAGGCTAAGTATTACAGAGGCTTATACTATGGAGCTGTGCCAGCAGAGCAGAGGCAGCCTAGTTTCAGGAGCAGGTCAGGGGCTTCAGGTTCATGGAGGACAGGTGGATCTCGATCAGTAGCCTTAGTGGTGGGGCCATCGAGAGACAGAGGACCAGGTACAGGACCTAGTGGTGGTGGTGGTCAGGGCGAGGGAGCTGCCAGTAGTCACTAGGGCTACCTTGTTGACATTGTATTATGATGAGGCCTAGAGCCGATTTTGTACATTTAGTCCTTCAGGGCTCAACTTGTATTATAGACACTTGTATTTTGACACACATGTATATATATATATATATATATATGTAGTGGTTTTGGCGATCGATATGATGTTGTAATGGTTCTTATGTTGATATTATGATGGCGATGCATGTTGTGTGTATACTGTTATGGATTATATATGGATGTTTATGCAAATGTTAATGGATGGAAAATGTGTGAATATGTAAATGGTAATGATATGGATAGACTTATGCATATAGATAGATGGTAATGAAAGGATATATGATGGACTTAGGTATGTCTAACACACTTGTTTTGTAGGAGCGGGAATATGGACAAAAGATGATGGAAAGGATTGATCTTGGCTGAGTATGATGGAATGAATAGATAGAATGAATGGATAGGATGATGATGGGCAGCTTTCAAGTAATTGCTCAGAATGAAAAGAAATGCAGTCCTTATGTTTGATATAGCATATGGATGTTATGCACCAGGGTATAAGAGACCAAGGTGTCGAGATATCCAATGCGCAACTAGCGTGTTACAATCTTGTCTGAACGTGTGAGGTCAAGATGTTGAGCCAACATGCACAAGATATGAATAATAGCTAGTGTTGGACTTTGACGCTACAAGCAATGGTTTGAGCTTATCTCCACTACACATAATGATAGCTTGCTAGTTATATGTATGGAGGTAGTCTTAACATAGAATAGTCTCAAATGCATAAGAGACTGTTTAGCTTCTCAGATGCTAGAGATATTGATATGTAAGATGCTAATCCCAACACGTACAAGATACCAATACACATAGGAAGAGAATAAGATCATCCCGCAAACACGGCATATGAAAGCTATATGACCATGCCCCAGTCCTTACTTCATCGCAACATACCAAGATATAAATAGATCAAGGCAGTCTTGATTAGGCATAGGAAAGGGACAAAAGATAAATCAAAAGATAAAACAAAAGATACTGTCATCACGTTCTCTTGCCAAACATCAGGTGCTCTTGGATGGATCAAGCTAGCACCTTGTTAAGAGGAAAGCTACATCCTGTTGAAGGCTAAAGTTGTTGATAAACTGCTATAGCAAATGTTGGCTTAAGGCATGTGGACAAATAGCTTCTGGCGTACCTTTGATTGGTTAAAGTGCTTGAGCTTTCAATATACACATGGTTTGCTTCCTGTTTGAGCTAATCAAAGAGAAGAAGATTGGATGATGAATGAAGATGAAGAAGATGGGGTTGATCATCCGTGCTTGAGTATTGGACACTTCCTTCGTATTCCAGACTGCCTACATACCCTGTATCCACTGGATCAAAGCACATTTACGATCAAGATGAGACATGATGAATATGTAGTTCTGGGTTTTATTGATGATGTAAGTGATGAAAGATAGAAGAATGCGAGCTGAAAGATTGAAGGATGTTTAGAAGAAAGATGAATGATGAATGATGAAAGGGGCTATCATCTTAGCCTAAATTAGAGTGCTTCCTTCGCATCTCAGATTGCCTACATACCCTGTATCCACAGGATCAAGGCATCAACGATAGAGCTAGATGTAGTTCTTATTGATGTCGCTAATTGGTTGGATGTTTGAGAAAGCGATGTTTATTGCAATTGTGGGATGAATGTGGATAGATTGCGAAGATATGGGTCCTGGTTGCAAGTTGTTAAGTCACATTTGTCGTTGGATAGATGCCATGGTTGAAGTTGATAAGGTTTGCTATGTTGTAAGCTGAGTTGTTTGATGTGTTATGAGCTAGAGATAGCAGTATCCACTTCCAAATAAGACTCAACAAATGCCCCTAGTGCGGGATGAGGTTTATTATGCAGAAAGGCTATGGCCAAGATGCTAAGGTGCCAAAAGATATAGGTATCGCGACAATGTCTCAAATATGATAGCTAGCATTGGCAAAGACGAAGATGAAGATGAAATGCTATGCATGGCATTGTGAGGTGGATTGTGATAATGGACTATACAAGATGAAATGGGGAAGTGTGATCAAACGAACCAGGTAGATGAGGGAAGCTGGTTACTACACATAGCGCCTGTTTGCCAGGTTTTCACTATGGTACTTATCCAAGGCACCTGTTTACCAAGTTTTCACCAAAGGACAGATTATTTATCTTATGCTTTTTTTTTTCTTTTTTTTTTTGCCTTTTTGTTTGTTTGTTCTTTTTTTTCTTTTGTTGGGATAGCTGAGATTCATGGATAAAACTTCTTGAGATGAATGCTATTGACTGGTTCATCTAAGGGAATGCCTTCAAGTGTTGAGAGAGTATATGCACCTGATCCATAGACTGTTGTGATAATGAAAGGACCAAGCCAGTTTGGTTCAAACTTGCCCTGTTTCTCTCGATGTTGTTGATTCCTTTGATTTTCTTTAAGGACAAGGTCGCCAACTTGAAATTTGCATTCTCTGATCTTTTTGTTATAGCTGCAGCGTAGCCGGTTTTGGTAGACTTGAAGATGGTTCAATGCTGTAAGGCGGCATTCATCTAATAGCTAAAGATCATGGAGTCTGGATACTCGATATTCTTCATCTGAGATAGTATGTTGCAGGGATATGCACAAAGAGGGGATCTCAACCTCGATAGGCAAAATAGCTTTAGTGCCATAGATGAGAGCATAGGGTGTGGCTCCAGTGGGAGTTTTGATGCTTGTTCTATATGCCCATAAGGCAGGATACAGTTGTAGATGCCAATCTCGACCAGCTTCATTAACAGTCTTTTTAAGGATCTTGATGATTGTTTTATTAGAGGCTTCAGCTTGACCATTGCTCTAAGGATAATAAGGCATAGAGAATCTATGTTGAATATGGAACTTGTTGCAAAGATCTCTAACTTCTTGGTTCTTGAAAGGGTGACCGTTGTATGTGACAATAGCTTGAGGAACTCCATAACGGTAGATAATGTAATGTAAGATGAATTTGGCTATTTGTTTACCTGTGATATAGGTCATTGGTATGGCTTCTACCCACTTCGTGAAATACTCAGTGGCAATAATAATGAACTTATGACCGTTGGATGAAGTAGGATGGATTTTACCTATGAGATCAAGTCCCCATTGCGAAAAAGGCCATGGAGTGACAATAGGTTGAAGCTCATGTGCTGGTGCATGTATTAGATCTCCATGTTTCTGACATTATAGACATCTCCTTGCAAATTGTTGTGCATCTTTTTCCATAGTTGGCCAATAGTATCCTACTCGTAGAAGTTTCTTAACAAGGCCAGGGCTAGCGGAATGCGAACCGCAGACACCTTCATGTACTTCACGTAAGGCCATTTTTGCTTCCTCGGAATCAAGACATCTAAGAAGGATACCATCAAGACTCCGGCGATAAAGGGTGTCTCCTAAGATAGTGTAATGAGAGGCTCGACGGATAAAGGTTTTGCGTTGGGTGTTGGATAGTTGACATGGAAAGGTTTGATTACGGAGATACTCGTATATATCCTTGTACCACGATGAGTTGGGACCAACAATTTCACATATGAGCTCAGACTGTGGAACTTCAAATGCTGGGATCAAAAGCTGTTTGACCAAGAATTCACATTTATGGGTGTTGGATGGCATGTCTAAAAGAGATCCAATCATAGCCATGGCATCTGCTGCTCTGTTTTGTAGTCTTGGAATTTGCTAAAAGGTAATATCCACAAAATATTTCTTGAAATCGTCCACCATTAGCTTGTATGGAAGAAGCTTCTCGTCTTTTGTTTGATATTCATCTAAGACCTGTTTGATAACTAGTTGAGAATCACCAAAGACTCACAATTGTTTGTTAGCCCATTGTACTGCCATGCGCAAGCCTGTGATTAAAGCTTCATACTCTGCTATGTTGTTGGTACATGGGAATGCTATTCTGTATGATTTAGGTATACAATCTCCTTGAGGGGTAACAAACAAGATGCCTGCTCTAGACCCATGTTGTGTGTATGATCCATCAAAGTATAGTTGCCATCGTGCTTGAGAATTCAAATTAAACAATCCTTCATCAGGGAATTCTGGATATATTGGTTGAATGTCTGTGATGGGTGCTTCAGCTAATTGATCAGCAATAACTTGTCCTTTGATAGCTTTGTGGTTCACATATTGTATGTCAAATTCACTTAAGATCATAACCCATTTTGCTAATCTCCTTGTGAGAAGTGCTTTTGAGAGGAGATACTTGAGGGGATCCACATTAGAGATGAGCTTTGTTGTTTGGTTCAACATATAATGTCGCAACTTTTGGGAAGCAAACACTAACGCTAAACAAGCTTTTTCCATGAATGAGTAATTGAGTTCATATCCCACAAGGGTTCTACTAATGTAGTAAATGGCTTGTTCTTTTCCTGAATCATCATGTTGAGCTAGGAGTGCCCCCAATGCTGCGGTTGTTGATGATATATAGAGCAATAATGGACGATCAGGTATCAGAGGTACTAACACAGGAGGTGTTGCTAAGTATTCCTTTATCTTGTCAAAAGCCTATTGACACTTTTCATCCCACTTAAAAGGTTCACCCTTAGGAAGATAATGCTGAAAAGGATGACATTTATCTGTTAGTTGTGAGATAAATCTGCGGATAGATTGTAGCCTACCTTGCAAACTGTGAAGCTGTTGAAGATTCATTGGTGGAGGCATTTCTATGATGGCTTTTACCTTAGCTGGGTCCACTTCTATTCCTCGTCGAGACACAATATATCCCAGCAGTTTTCCTGATGTTACACCAAATACACATTTCTTTGGATTTAGTCTGACTTGGTATTTTTCTAATCAATCAAATATTTGTGCCAATACTTGCAGATGTCCTTCTCTTGTCTTAGATTTTCCCAGGATGTCATCAACATAGTCTTCCATGATGGTATGGAAAAGGTCATGAAAAATAACTGTCATGGCTCGTTGATAGGTGGCTCCAGCGTTTTTGAGACCAAAAGGCATTACAACCTAGCAATAGGTACCCCATGGACATATAAAGGATGTTTTATCTTGATCTTCCTTTGCTATTCTGATTTGATTATAACCCGAAAATCCATCCATCAAAGATAGCATTTCATGTCCTGTTGTAAGATCTACAATGTTGTCTATGCTTGGTAGTGGAAAATCATCCTTAGGACAAGCTTTGTTAAGATTTCTAAAGTCTGTGCAACAATGAACACGTCCATCTAGTTTTGCTACAGTTACTAAATTTGAAACCCATTCCGGATAATCAATAGGCTTTATAAAATTTTCTTCTAATAGTTTCTGAATTTCTGCTTTGACTAATAAGGCAACTTGTGGATGCATTTTGCGCAATTTTTGTTTGACAGGCTTTGCATCAGGAAAGACTGCTAAATGATGTACCACAAGTGAAGGATCTAGACCTGGCATGTCTGCATAAGTCCATGCAAAATTTATATCTCTTCTCATAAAAAATGCTATGAAGTTTCTTCGTTCTTGCTCTGATAGTGATGCTGCCAAAAAAGTGATCTTCAGATTCTGCTCTGTTCCCAAGTTCATGTCTTGTGATTTTTCAACTAGCATAGTTGATTTCTCATGGTATTCAATGGCAACAGGAAGATCAAATCCCCCATCCTCAGGCGCCTCAGAGAGGTTTTCACCTTCGGATACGTCCTTTATTTTTACTTTTTCATGGTCAAGAGGCGCCTTTTGGTTTTCACCTAGTGACCTATTTTGTTGAATTTTGTTTATTTCACTTTTGCGACTGAAGGATTTGATACTTCCACCAAAATATGCTAGTTTAGGTAAATCCATCATGAAACCTGTTTTATGATCACCCAGTGGAATACCTTGTCTCAAACCCATGAATTCTATAATGGCTTCGTCATTTTCAAATGTATCTAATATCAGTGCCCCCTGTTGGTCCCAATCAATGAGGTCAGGATATACGAGTGAAAGGCAAATGGAGGAATCGTGATGGCTAGAAGAGGCTGTGGAGAACATGAAGATGGAATGTTCTTGAAAGAGGTCAGTGATATGAAGGGATGAGTCATTGATAGTATCCGAATTAGAAGTCTCTCCTACCGAAGAAGGTCCAACGTCAGTATCAGAAATACACTTAATGTCTTTGGGTCACGGTACCTCCGGTTGGTAACCAAGGCCTTACTTATTAAACTTCTTAGACACAATAATGGGCTCAATAGGTCCTTGTTCCTGTGATCCCAAGCCACCATGTCTTTTATAGCCCATGTTCTTTATGATATGAAACCCATTGTTGTATCGCTCTACTTCAAGTTGGACTTGGTCATTTTCATCAAAGAATATCCAAGAGTTTATATCATCAATGTCTTCATCATCCAAGAATCCACCTTTAATGAATACTGTAGGGGGATCTTTTATAACAGCGGAGGATGAAGTTGGCTTGGATGTAGAGGGCTTATCATGGGATTTAGGAGATAATGGATATATTATGGGCTTATATTATGGATGGATTTAGGGCTTATAGGGGATCTTTTATAAGGACTCTTGTAATTTGTATTCACCAGGGTCATGTTCGGTATATTTGATATGGAGGTTGGAAGCAGCTTTGCTAGATAAGGGCTTGAGAAGGTCGGATGGGTTTATATAGGATGAAGACAGATATACTTCGGTGTTGATAGGAATGCGATTTGGACTCTGATATTTAGCTTGAAAGGCACGACAAAACTCAAATGGATTGGGATCAGCTTGAATGGTAACCTCAACACCCTTATGTGGAAATTTAAGGCATTGGTGGTATGTAGAGGGAACTGCTTTATGGGTATGGATCCAAGGGCGACCAAGGATGATGTTGTAAGGAAGATCAATATCAAGGACTTGACAGCGGGTTTCTGTAATGACCGGCCCAACTTGAATAGGCAATAAGATAATCCCTTCGGTATCTCGTTCAGCATCATCATATGCTCTGATGGTAATAACCTTGGAGGCATCAACATCTTTCTCAGAGTATCCCAATTGCTTGATAAGTTTCAAAGAACATATATTAAGACCAGCTCCCCCATCTATCAAGACTCGTTTGATATGGTGTTGTTTAACAAATACTTCAATATGGAGGGCTTCATTGTGTGAAGGATGAATGGAGGGCTGAAGATCTTTGTCTGAAAAGGCTAAGTGACAAGGAGCTGCAATGCTAGTGACCATAGATTGGAATTGCATGATATTAATATTATTAGGCACTGAAGACTCTTGTAAGGCTTTATCAAGGACAGCTTTATGTGCGGGGGATATGCGAAGCAGCTCAAGAATAGATATGTGCGTGGGTGTTTTGCCAAGGTGATCCAAGAGGTTATAGTCAAAGAGAGGTCAAGGAGGATGTGGAGGTGCTCCTTGAACAGTAATTCAACCTCTTCACGTGGTTACGACACAATCAGGTGCTCTCCCTTGGACGGTGATGGTAGAAATGTGAGCATGGTCAATGCAGCCAATGGTAGACGATTCATAGTTATACTGAATAGCATTTACAGCATGAAGGTTATTTGCCTGATCATGAGATGGAAGTGGATTCTTGAAAGTCTCTAGATCATAGTTTGATGTTGATAGTTGGACAGGTTGTGCCATTGAAGGTGTGACGTTGATTAAACCTTGATCAATGCAGTCTTGGATAACATGTTTTAAGCGCATACAACCATTTGTTTTGTGTCCTTTAACTTGATGGTAATCACAATACTCATTTTCATTGTACCAAGGAGCTTGAAAGAGTGGTTCGCCATTTGGTGGTCCATCAGGTAGAATAATATCTCCTGCTTGAAGTAGCTTTCAAAAAACAACTTCCATAGGTTCCGCTAATGGTGTAAATTGTTGGCGTGGATTGGAAGTTTGGCGTTGGTTTCTTCATTGTGGAAAGGTTGTTTTGGTGTAGAGGCTGCTTGAATGTTGATGGGGGCTCTCAAAGTTTGAATGTTCTTTGCATCTACAATACCATCATTTACAACATTCTTGTTCTTGTTCCAAAAGCGAGACTTATCATTGGAATTTTGGGGAGAATCTTTGTAGTCGCGAAAGATCTTGATAGTTCCCTTGGCAATGAGAGCTTGTAAAATAATAACTCCTTTGGAAACTAGTTCATCAAAGGTGCTAGCACTTTGTAATTGTAATTGGAATGACAGCTCAGGATGAAGATTTTGAACAAAGATGTCAAGCTGTTGCTTCTCAAGTATTTTCCATGATAATTTGCTAGCCATATTACGCCATCGTTGGGTAAAAGCAGAAAAGGGTTCACCGTTGCGCTGTTTGTTGTTGACAAGGTCATTCATGTTTACCTCATGTTCAATGTTGAAGGCAAAGTGTGATCAAAATTTATTTGCCAATTCCGCAAAAGATTTAATGCCTGGAGGTAAATGAGAAAACCATTCGAGAGCTTGTCCTGCTAAGCTTCGAGGAAATAGTCTCAAAAGATACGTATTGTCATAAGAGACATCAAGACATGCCACAAAAAAGGCTTGAAGATGGTCTTCCGGATTCCCTTTCCCCTTGTACTTATCAAAATGTGGCGGAAAAGGTATCATATTAAGAGACTTGTCAAATGGACAGGCGCATATGTTTTCAAGAGAGAAAGGTTTCTTGTCCTACTGTTTCATTGATCATCTGTTGAACATCTACTGAAGATAATTGCTGTTGTTGCGAAGGGGGTGGAGTATGGTATGAGATATATTGTGGTTGCGGTTGTGGGATATATGGAGTTGTGACTGTTTGTTGCGGTTGTGTACCCACAATGTATGTCAAAGGATTGGTATGTGACACGTATGTGTTGGAGGATTGCTGTCCTTGAGACACAAGCGGCAATTGGGTGTGCATCACAGGGAAAGTGGATAGCAGATTAATAGTAGCGAATGGTTGGGAAGTTGGGATTGAATTCATGACATGGTAAGTAATGGAAGGATTGGTAGATACGACAGAAGGGTAAACATTTGGATTTGTATTTTGGATAATATGGGGATTGGTATGTGTCATGTGTTGGGTGATATTAGGGAAGCCTTGGGTGGCATAAGATGGATTGATGGTGTGTGAAGGATTGGAAGAATATGACGGCATGGATGTAAGGTGATCAACATAAGCGACCTTATTGTTCGGATTGGCTTGAGAAACGGGTGGATCACTCATGTCAATGAGACTAACATTGGGATTATATGATAGCATGGAGGGATTGGCAGTTGGTATATGGGATATGGTATTCGTATGAGATGTAGTAGATTGCAATGGGTGTGAAGCATGGACAACAGGTGTTGTTGGAATAGTTTGAGAGGTTTGCACACTATAAGACATGGGAATAGCTTGTGATGCTTGAAGTATTTGTGCTTGAGTTACATGGACAGCTTGTGTTACTTGAGGCATGGTAACAGTCATGGTAGAAGGAGAGATATGTTGAGGAACATGGAAAGGTGGAATGTTGAGATTTTGTGACATGAGAGGAAGCACATTGGTGGGCACTATCAATGGTTCTAAAGTATGCTCTAATCGTGGTGGCTCAAATGAAGCAACAATAGGCAATGAGGATGATGTTTACGATGTAATAGGAGATGATGTGACTATGGTAGATGGTGTCTTCGCAACAATAGCAGTAGTGTTGGGATCTTGCTCTCTAATAGTGGATATGTCAAAGTCCTTTGGTAGTTTAGCACCCATGCGAGCAAGTTGGAGAAAGCAATGATTAGGCTCAGATATCATAAGTCTCTCAACTTGGTCCCACACATGGGTATCTTGAAATTCTGATGAGTCATCTTGAGATTGTTCTTTGAAAGTCTCCAAGGATGGTGTAGGTTGCATTCGTTGTGAAGATGACTCGCCAATAGTGTATCCTTGAGGCATAAACATATGAGGAGGCATACCAGTTGTGAATTGAGTTGCATCCTTAAGAGGTGTTGTGAATTGTTTCATCTTAGCTTGCAATTTGGCTTCCATTTCAGCTCTTAATTTGGCTTCTATTTCAGCTCGATATTGACTCCTAGTTTGAGGCATGACATTGATGATGAAGTTGAGCTTGTCAAAGTTTTGAGACCCAAAAGATGATAGTTGGCTGGTTGGTTGATTGGTTGCTGTTTTGGTTTGCTGGTTTGGCTAATTCGCTTGGTTGATTTGTTTTGGCTGAGTTGTTGTTGTTGGGTTGTTGTTGGTTTTCCCTAGAGGATAGCTCAAACACTCAAGGGAAAGATTATTTGTTGCTGATGTTTGTTGGAGCTAAAGCTAAAGGATGATGTTTGCTGAAGCTAAAGCTGAAGGATGATGTTTGCTGATTGAAATGTTGGGTTGATATCTGATTTGCTGCTTGAGGTCTCAAAAAGATGGAAAGATCATGAGTTGTGATTGATTGATAAGCTCAAAAATAGGAGACAAAGTCTAGGTATTTGCTGTTGATCAAAAAGAAGTCTGAAAGCTGATGTTTAAAACTTAAGCAAGCTGGACCTGTGGCTAATTCAGCTGAGACACTAGGATTTGCAGGTATTTTGACTACAGGTGACTGATCATACCGCAAATGCGATTCAAAGGATGCCAAAGGCGATCAATGATAGCTCAAATGCGATCTGGTTAAGTTTCGACAGAAAATCACAGTGCTAACCACGAGCGAATGCTATGCCAAAGGTGACTACTGTTGGTTTAAAAGTGATTTTCTGTTGATCAAAAGCGACTCATATATCCCTAAAGGTGACAGTTTATTGTTCAAAGATGAGCTCGTTCAGACAGAAGGCGACTAACTGTGGCTTAAAGGTGATCTGGTTCAGGCAATATGCGATCAGCTGTGGTTCAGATGCAATTTTGTTCAGACAATAGGCGATCAACTATGGTTTAAAAGTGATGTAGTTTAGCCTATATGCGGCTAGCTATTGTTTAAAGGCGACACAGTTTAGACAATATGCGATCAGCTGTTGTTTAAAGGTGACACAGTTCAGGTCAAAAGCAGATTACTATAATTTAGAAGTGATGTCTGTTATCTATGCGGGCAGTTTAGGTTCAAAAGCGATTGTGTTTGTCAAAAAGATGTCTGATTTTGTAGTTTTTTAGCAAGAAAACAGTGATAACAGTCACTCACACTCACAACAAGCACAAACTGATACAACCTAGGCTAGGATAGGACAGTATCCATTGAATCCCCTGGCCGTGCTTATTCAAAGTGGATAGCTTCAGGATCTTGGTAGCACCGGCTCCCCTCCACGGCACTCACTTCTCACGCATACCAAGTTCCGGGCTTTCTGTAAGGCTTGTCCCCACACCAAACCTTAGGATTGTCCCTGCTATCTCTACTAAAAACCACGTGAATCGGGGCCGCTTCAAAGGTCCCACCTTTTGCATCAATAGATAGAAGGTTTTTGGCTACTACACAAAGTTGCTAATAAGGGCATCCGTTCGGGTGGCTATACATGCGGCAGCGCTACTCTCCGTTATGGAGTCTCCCAACCTGCAAGGGTTGCGCCTTGGAGGATTTTGGGGGAGGTTGGCTGTCGGTATAACGCAACAACACCCGTTGTTTGTGGCTTTCGACACAAACACTTTTCTTATATAGCGGTTCAAAAGGACTTGGCTTTAGCCCGTTACCGCTTGGGTCGTATCCCTTCTCACACCGAGAAGGCAGGCCCTCTAAAGATAATAACAAGTTCTCATACACCCAAGATCCATTTGATAGGCAAGGGGAGAGGATACTTTTGTCATTAAATTTGGGTTACAATCAAGCACATGCAAGCAGTCAAAAAAGATAAATCAAGCACGGAGCAAACAATGATTCATTTTAAGCACCAAGCCCAAATGTGCCTAATTTAGTGAAAAACTACAAATCTTGGACCGATCGAACCTGCAACAGATATGTCAGTAGTTTGATAACCTCCTTTTCTTGGACAAATCAATAAGATGCTACACAAATACCCAATTAAGAGCCAAGAAATCAAATTGGAACTGAAATAGATTTCAAAGCAACAAAATTTACCAGATGCGATTCACTGTTGCTCAGAAGCGATCTGTATTGTGCAACAGGCAAGATCCTGTAGATCATATGGGACAAGAAACATACCAAATGCGGCTCCTGTTAGCTTAGAAGTGATGCAGATAAACCCAGAAGTGATCGGTTGTGAGCTAAAAGCGACCTGTATCTGCAAAAACACAGTCAAAACCCATCCTGCAGAGGTGAACACTGTCAGTTCATAAGTGATTCACATCCATTTAAAAGTGGCATCTGTAGATTCATAAGCGACGCGGTTATATCCAAAAGTGACTGGTTTCAGGTTAAAAGTGACCTGTATCTGCAAAAAGATAGTCAAAACACAAAAACCCTAGTCTAGACAGGCAAGCAATGTTAATTCAGAAGCGATGCATATCAGGTTAAAAGCAGATACTATCAGTTCATAAGCAACGCGTATAATATCAAAAGTGACAGATATAATTTCAAAAGTGATCCAAATGAATGCATAAGCGATCTCTGTTAAATCATAAGCGATCAGTACAGTGTAAAACTGACAACTAACAGCGAACACCCCCAGGCGAGTTATATTAGGGCAAAAGCGATGCAAATCTTACCAGAGGTGATGACTGTCAGTGTATAGGTGATCCAGAGAGGTAAATACGGCTGGTTCCAGCTTATAAGCAACACAGAGATATAGAGAGCGGTAGATTTTCACTCAGAAGCGGCCAGAATTTACTGTAAGCACCTGCAAAATCTGATCTTCAAAGAAACAACTCTGAAAAATGAAGTCAATCAAGGACGTGAGTCCCACCGGGCGTGCCAAAATGTGATAGGTGAAAAGTCAGGTTTAGCAGATCAAACATAGTCATGAAACCCTAATCCTACCATCATCAAGGAATCTAATCTAAATGAAATCAAAGAACAATGCAATTCAAGCATAACATCACCTAGACTGTGCGATTCCTTGTTTAAGGGATGTGGACTGCTTCTTCAACAATGAACAATTGCAAAGCTGAAAGCTGCCATGATGGATGATAAAAGATCAATTGGATGCTCAGATGCTCAAGATGATAATGTAGGTGCTATATGATTGCTGGATGTCTCATATGGGATGAGAGGGTGTTTATATAGGGCTCAGCCAAGATCAATCAACGGTGGAGATTCAGAGGCTGTGTATGGCTTGGATTGAAAGATACTAAATTTAGGTTCCATTAGTTGTGCATGTGAAGGATACGAATGATAGTTGTATAACAACACATGATTGACTGGACAAGTGTTGGAATGTGATAAAAGATGAGTGTTTAATTCAAATAAAATATTTGAATTAGTTGGGAAATGAGTTGGATATTAATTAAATAAATAAAATTTATTTAATTAATAGGATAAATGAATAAAATGGGATAAGATATGACGTGGAAATTGGAAATTGGATAGGATATGATTAGGATATGATGTGGAATTAATTAAATAAATAAAATTTATTTAATTAATTGGCTAAGTAGGATGAGGATGGGATTAAATGGGATTTTAATTAAATAAATAAAATTTATTTAATTAATTGGCTTAATGGATAATGATTTAACAAGGTGTTGCTAGACATGGACAAAGTTGGGACAAATTTGGGTGTCTACATTTTGCCCCTCTTTGATACAATGTTCAATAGAGCGTTGTGTCAAAGAAGATACGATATGCGTTCGGTAAACAAGTTATGCCCCAGTGTAACTGGCAGGTGATGCCCCCTCGAGAGGTAAGCCAGGGTAACCAAGAAGGGCTGGGTTGGCTCTCGATAGAAGAAAAGGCTAAAAAGAAGGCAGTCACGAAGAAAATGGGGGTTGGATGGGAGAAAATAGGCTATGGCATGGAAGAATTAGGGTTGTGAGAAGGGCTATAAGTAGGTTCTTCAATGGCAAATAGGCTCATTTGTGCTCATTTGTGCTGAGAAACTAGAGAAATCTAGAGCTCCTGAGAGTGAGAGTTGCAGAGCTAGCAGGATGGTTATTCCACGCAGGGATCATCGTGCAGAGCGAGTGAGGACACATGGGGGCAGAGGGAGCAGGCGCACCGGTATGTGTCAAAATTTTTCCCAAAAGCATGCAATTAATAGCCTAAAAGCGTAATTAATGCACACACGTCACCAAAAGCGACTAGGTTAGTGTTGTGTGGTTACACAACACGCCCCATTTTGACTTGGCAAAATAGGGACCCAATTTTTGGTTTAGCTTGTGCATCTGCTTCTGGGCAGTTTGGTAAAAGTAAGTTGAGTGCATCATCATGCAAAACCGTGATGAGGTAAGTCACCATGAGGTTAGTTTGTCAAAGTTTGTATTTCATCTCTGTGACCTCATATTTTGAAAGAGCATTAAAATTCAGGTAGGATTGCCTTTTACATCACCTTGATATTCATCAGGATATAAGAGTTATGAACAGTCAAAGTTTCGGTCAAACCTGATATTCGCAAGAGGAAGGTCATATTGTTGAAGTTCATCATCATATTTGAAACATTCCCCCCGATATGTCATGCGGTTCAAATATCCGGACGTCAACTTTAAATGGTAGCAAAATCTTCCCGTCAAACAGTTTTATCTATCGCGAGCGTCATACTTCGCATGTAACCCAATGTGTCTTTATATCCTCCTAACGCAAATATCACCCTTAGCAAATATCCTGATGACATCATCCAAATATGATAAACGGAGGAACATACATAACGATGACATCATCATCACATTTACATTGCCACAGGATATTTTCTAAAACGTGATCATGTTCGCCTAATATGATGATGACGTCATGATGCACTTCCGATACAAAGAGCGAATATCAGGATGATGTCATCCTGATATTCCAAAAGAGAGACATGTAAGTTTGTCTTGTCATCATCATATTTAAAAAAAACATCACCCGATTCACCAAAATATCCTCCTGATGTACTACGCAAGAAACAAAGGTCCTTTTGTCACCTGAATCTTGTCGCGATAACAATGTCAATGCAGGGAGGAGGATGATATTGAAACTCAACCCGATATTTGCGAATATCATCCTGCCCTCATGATATCCTGTCATAGGGATATTCCTCGCTCCCATTGCTGCCATTATCATTTAATGCGCGCAGACATGGTAGGTAGTTCCCACCGACCCCGGAACCTAATGAAACACCTGGTGAGATCCTGCATTTTCGCACGAATAATCAAGGAACATGATCCAATATGTCAGAGTTGCCCTAACTGTACCCTAAATGCGAGGTTAAAAGGTAATTCAACCGCCATTTTCACATTTACCTTGTGATAAACTTGTTTTACAGAGCACCAGCTTCCATATCTGCATACC
Source organism: Cunninghamia lanceolata (assembly GCA_027924645.1). Lineage (NCBI taxonomy): Eukaryota > Viridiplantae > Streptophyta > Pinopsida > Cupressales > Cupressaceae > Cunninghamia > Cunninghamia lanceolata. The sequence goes on from BSBN01000684.1 coordinate 3,327,465, forward strand.
AGCTACCTTTACGTGATTTGAACTCACGGGCAGAAAGAAAGAGGTGATCATCAGTTGAATTAAGAACGTCTCAGCAATCTACTGGTCTAAAAAGAAATCTGCATAACCAGGTAAGTGAATAAAACCCTCATCATATTGTTTCTGTTCTGGTTTATGCACCCATGTGATTAAGTAGTGTTGGAATTGATACAGTAGGCATAATGATTTATAAAGTCAACTGCAGTATGCATGCATATATGTACCAGTTGTGAGATAGGATTGTCATTAATTACAAGTACTCATGGCTAAGAAGCGATTGGTCAAGTGTTAGGAAGAATTTAGCAAACCCATGTTCTCTGCTCAGAGGGGGGTCCTGTTTAAATATGGAGCAATTACAGACACCCATCAGGGAAGCACTAATTTGGAGGCCTGGTCAGCCAAGCTAAACAATGGACATGACAAGAGTCCTGTGCTGGACGCAGTGTTTGTGTCAGGATTGTGGAATGCCGCTGGTTTTCCATGCTCCATGGAATCTCCAGAACTCATCATTGAGTGTGCCTGGAATTATAACCCTCAAACAAGGCAAGTAGTGAAGCATGGGAGGATATATGCAGACCTCTCCATCAAAGGTCTCTCCCAGACATTTGGATTGCCACTGGGCAGTAAAGTCAAAAGTGTAGACTTGAAGAAGTCTGAAAGGGAGTATGAAGCCAATAAGAAATTGGCCAGGAAGAACATGTATCCGTGGCGGGCTGAGAACATCACATATAATGTAGCCGCCAAGCTTCCTGTGCACCTGTTTAAGTATGATTTTAGTGAGGAGTATCAATACATGATTGCACTCCTGAATAGAGTAACTGGCCAACCTGATACTGGCAGTTTCAGGGATTGGATGTACGGAATAATAATGATGTGTCTATATTCAGACACCAAGCCACTGTGGGGCCAAATTATAAGTGATGCTCTACATGAGCAACTGATGAACCTGGGAGGTTCAAATTGTGCATTTTTCATGACATCCTACATTGTTTATTCTTGTGCTTATAGAGGCACTTTTGATGCCTTGGTTATAGATGGGAAGCTCACAGGCACAAATGCTGCATATATTTGGGATCATCATCCCCAGCTGCAAAGAACCAACTACCTAAAAGATTACAAACTGGTCAATGATGCATTCTCTATGCATCTGGTAAGGACCATGGAAGAATACAGAACAAAGAGATTGAGCATGGAGGCTCAAGAGGTAGTCTACAGGCATGGGGCCTGGTACATACAGTTTGCATCCTTTTCTTATATAAGGGTTGAAGGTTTCGAGGGTCATCCCCTGATGCTGCCAAGGTATCCTACCGACGCCATAGTACTAATGGAATTTATCATGCAGGGCTCCACCATGATACAAATGTACAAGGATGCCAAGAAGCTGCCACTGTTTTTGTTCCCAGTCAGCATTGGCAATTATATGTGCCCTAACTCTGATAATAAAAAGAAGGTGATGGTCACCCTGAATAAGATGAATCTGCAGTCTTTTCCAATAACAAGACCATATGATCCTTACGGAATGATACAGAAGGTACTAGGAAAGCCTATTCACCAAAGGCACCTAGAGGATTTTTGGGCTGACTGTGAGGATGAGGCAGAAGCCAGGAGAAGGAGGTATCAGAGGTTAACTATGAACCAAGTTAGAACATTGATTGCATCTCCCTTCCCCAACAATTAAAGAAGGATGATGGCAGGACAATGGAAGACAAGTATGAACAGAAAAAGATATATAATGACACCATCTCTACACCTGACCTCACTATGCAGGAGGACATATCCTTGGACCTATTCATTGCCAGGACCCTACACCTAACCCAAGCTTGGGTTAATGCATAGATAGAGGCATTGAAGAAGAAGGGTGTTGCCATTACGGTGGACAACAAGAAGAAAGGGCAGGATATCCCCGCGGATGAATATGATGACTTCCTGTTAGAGAAGAGGAAGACCAAGGGAGATAGAGTCCCTCCACCACAACAGCAGAGCAAAAGACCCCCAAGGGGCAAGAAGGTGGAACAGGGACCAAAGGGGATTATAATTGAAAGGGCAGTATTTGCAGCTGAGTAGGCGGCAGGGTCAGGATCAGAATCAGCATCCCCTCCAGAGAAAGAAAGGCCCAAGAAAAGTAAGACAGCAGAGGCTGGAATCACTGAGACCCAAGAAGTGGGTCAATCTTCTAAATAACCAGGAGGAGAGGATACCCTCATAGAAGAAGAGCCTGAGGAGGAGGAGGCTCCATTGGTAATAAAAAGGAAGAGGAGAGCTCCACAGGTGCTGGTGTCTACCCCACCTAAGAAACAAAGAACCTTCATGAGAGGTGGAATAAGCCAACCCCCTACTTCATTACAAGGGGAAGGTAGGGAAGTGCACAAGGAACTTCAACATAATGTTCCACTTCCTACCATTGTCAAGTTCAAAACCGAACTTGCTAAGGAGCAGCTAAAAGAAACCTCCCAGACACAAGCAGAAGGGCATGTCTCGCTCGACGAGACAATAAATTTGTCTGATGATGAGGTGGTGTAGGATGTGGCTGCACAGAAGATGGAAACACTTGTTGCTGATGTAAGTATGACTTGTCACAAGCCTCCACCAGTTCAAACTGTGCTTGAGGAGATGAAACAAGTAGAAGAAGAGCAAGAAAAGAGCCTAGAGCAAGTAGCTCAAGAAATAGGGCTAGATACATTGATCACAGAGGTGACCAGTCCTGTAGTGGTGGATCTGAAAGAGAAACAGGATGCAAGTCCTGAACAGCCAGCAGGATCACCTGATAAAGGTCACCTAACAGAAGAGATAGAGATGGTAGAGTCAGAAGGCCATGCTCTTGAAACTGGCCAACAAAGTCCACAGGATACAACAGAAGAACCTGCTATAGTAGAGGTTCAAGAAGCAAACGCTAATGAGAAAGAAACACTAGAGGATCCAGCTACCAAAGTACAAGAAGTGGATGGTGCAGGCTCAGAAGAAGTAGTAGCTGCAAAGCAATCACCAACACATCAGGCAGAGTCCCCAATATCTGGTGCAGTGGATAAACCACAAGAAGAAGAAGAAGAAGTGGGAACAGATGAAATAATGACAGAAGAGGGTCATGATCATCATGATCAGCATATAGATGCACCTCAAGGTTCCCCATAGCATATAGATGCCCCTCAAGGGTCCCCACAACATGAAGATGCTCCTCCAGAGAAGGAAATCCCTCAATAGGAGGAGGTGCCGCAAGATCAACAACAAAGAGAGCATCAAGAAGAAGAAATGAGAAAGTCACCATCTCCACAACAATTGTTGACAGAAACGGGAGATATAGGTGAACATCAGGATGATGTTGAAAAACATGATCGGGTGCCTCCGTGGTTGGCAAAAGAGGTAAATGCTGAGGAGGAGCTTGAAATTCAGGAATTTGACGTCTCCACCCTATTCTCTGCAGATATAATGAAGCCAAAGAGGAAGGCCAGAATGACTTCGGCCATCAAGAGAGATCCGGCAACAGGGAGAAGGACCGCGCAAATTGCCATACCTGCGGTGGAGAAGGAAAAAGGTAAAATCACTGTCGATGAATTTCAAATCAGTACAATAGATTTGGGCTTTGCCAATGAAGACCAAGAAGGTCAGGAGGGCAAAGATATCATTGACTCTCTAATTCAGAAAGTGAAAAGAGAGAAGGAGAAAAATAAGCAACATAAAGAGCACATTGCTCAGTTGCATGCCTATATCAAAGGGCTGACCAATCCTGATGATACCACAACTGAACATGCAGTCCCATTGACTGCCATTTCTCAAGAGGAGGTAAATAAATTGGACCTCATGAAGCATGAGGTGTCTGTAGTAAGGAGATGGATGTCATCTGCATTGGATGATGCAGTAGAAATAATGAAAGCCTCTTTGAAGAAATGGAGCATCCTAAGTGACTCCAAGGCCAAAGTGGATAAATTACAGATGCAACCGGGAAGAGGTCTTACAAGCTGGAGAGTGTCCTGACCCTGTTAGGGGAAATAAGGAATATAAATCCACAACTGCTTATCAGTAAGCAGGTACTGAATAATAATACCACATTATTAATAGATATTTGGTATAAAGACACTTAGTTTGAGTGTGGAGTCCTCAAAAGGTGTAATAACAAGCTAAGGGATATCAGCATGAGGCTACGAGATTTAATGGCTAAAGAAGCGGTGATACTGGAGGCATTGGAAGGCAAGGTGGAAGGAAAAATAGAAAATCAAGATGAAGAGTCCGCCATTAAAGCTGTACACAACAACTTCCAATCAGAGACAGATGGTCCACCTGTCCCTTTGACAGAGGAATTGATAGATAAAATAATGAGGATCAAGGTCCAGATGGAGAAATACAAAGAAACACTGCAGGATAGGAAAAATAAGCTTGATAACAGCAGAGACAAATATGAAGCACATAAGCATGCCATTGTCAAAGCAAAGACTCAAGATGGCAGAGGGATAGATCAGGTTGTGCGTTCATACGAGCAGGTCTGTAGTAGTATGCAGCCCCATATGCAGCCGCGTCATCATGAGGATAGTGAAAGTTCAGAAAGTGATGCACATGATGATGACCCGCATGAATCAACTGAGGAGCATGATGAAGATACATCATGAAGGGGATAATAGCATAAGTAGTATAGATAGTTGCCAGCTGGCAACTTGTGCCATTTTGTAAAAATTGACAAAATCAAGTGAATCATGACCGTAGATTTGTATTGATAAATCTAGATCGTAGATCTTTTGTAACAGATTCTTCACCTTATTCTATAAAAGGTGGTGGAATGCCCTGATGAAACATTCGAAACTTAATTGAAATCTATTTACTGAAGTATTCAGGGCTTATTTCAAAGTTATTGCATATGTACATGTCTTTTGCATACTTAATGAAAGAGAAGAGTATTTCGATTACAAATCTTCATAAATCTTGAGTAATCTGTGTCTAAATTCTAGGTATGTGCTTTGATTTGCTGCATCCCTTGGAGTGCTCATCATGTTGCATGTATTGTTTTCATTCATCATCCTCTGAAGTTTGCATCAACTTTATCTAGCTGTGGAATATCCTGGTGAACATATGGTTTGATTTCTTCTCGTCATGACAGTATCGAGTATGTATGTGGATCAATAGCTGAAGATTCAACTTTAAACTGTAGTATTCCTTTAATTTCTTTCAATTTCAGAACATTTCATTATCACAATGGCGAATAATTGATAATCCTAAGTAAATAACGCAAATATGCAGACATCTCATAGGTAATCACAAATATTTAGCATATTTGAATGCAAAGCATGCACAATTGAAAAATATCATGCAAAGATTGAGGTATTTCTACATCTTTTCATCTAATAACTACATAATATGACTTCTCTGTAAAGAATTTCTGCAGGAATGTCATGATGATGGCACAATTTCATGTAAGGCCCCAAAATGGAAACAGCAACACACATTAACCTCTGAGTAACGTCAGACGATTAAGACCTAATCACCGGAGACTTGGGATCCCAAATTCCTTGAATTCACAGTATCTTTCAAGATGAATAAAGGTTAATGTGTACTTTTATTCTATGCTTGTTTATGACTAACATCATGACCAACATAAATTGGTGCTAGAAGGAGGGCAGTCCAGAAGACCACGCGCATCATCATTATTTTTAGGTTCTATGATGCAGGGAGTAAGGTAACCTCAGATCGTCTGTGAATTTCAAATATTACGTAAATATTTACTGTAAGAAGCTCATATATGCTCATTTCGTGTAAAGATTTCCAGATCTTACATAAATATTGCAAGCTTTATAGTAGATCATTCTGAATTCACTAATATTGGCCAAAGATCCATAAATCTGTTCAAGCTTTGAAAGATTTAGGCTTTAGATACTTGAGATCTCGTGCTAGGGGTCATTATACCCCTAATATCCTGTCATACTTGTAGTATCTTCATAAATATTTCGTAAATATCCAGTTTGATTAGCCATCTGACTGCAAATATCACCTCATTTGGTGAAATCCAGCCAATATTTGCAAAGTTTAAGCCAATTCACCTCAAAATTGAGAAATCCTGGCTCACAGGATAAATACCAGGTCTAGATCTAGTGGAATCTTCGAGGAACTACCTGTTAGAGGTTTCAGACCTAGAACCGTAGACATTCATCATACTCTAGGGTCTAGTGCGTCAAGAGCTTCACCAGAACCTCCTCCTGTAACTCTCGTTGGTTTACAAATACCTTCCGGGATATCTGTGACACCTCCTGTTCAGCCTTAGGGTGTACCTTTGGTTCAACCCCAGCCAGCTGTAACATCAGCTCAACCTCCTCTGGTTGCAATGTCTTTCTTTGCAGTAGAGTCACCTTTGACCTTTAATGCATATCATGAGCTACCAAAGAATCCAGACAAACTGTGTCCAAAATATCATCCTTATCAAGATGTTGATGATCATATCAGGATATTTAAGGAAGCTTGCTACAGAGCCAGAATAGAACATCAAGATGTGGTGTGCAGGTTATTTCCTTTTTCCTTAGGGGAAGATGCTTATAATTGGTTCATTAGTCTTGGCCAAGCCTCTGTTGGTTCATGGGCTGTCTTAGAGAAAGCCTTTCTTGATAGGTTCAAGGTCCCTATTGATCCATCTATGAATTACCATATGTTTGCCATGATCAAAAGATTTGAGCATGAACCTATCGCTAATTTCAATGCTAGGTTTCAGAAAATGTTATCCAAGTTAGTTGCCCCATATGTAGTATTTGATGCCTCTGCCCGGAGTATCTATTATTCAGCTCTAGATCCATTAACTTCCATGTTCATCAGGAGAACACATCCCGAGATCACTACATTGACAGGAGCTTTTCAAGAAGCTATCAAAGTGAATCAGAAGTTGATACCTGCTCCTACTCCAAATATAGTATTCCCTACCTTGCCTGGCATGCATTCACAATATCCCGCATCATATCCTACAGCATATTCTCCACAATATCCTGCACAGTATCCTAATGGAACAGTGATACCTCCAGCAGTTATGCCTGCACCTTTGCAAGTACCTCCACTGAGCATCATGCCCCCTCCTAATGGAAATGGCCAAGTGCCACAATACCCTGCACAAGCCCAGATACCTCAGGGTGCTGATGTATACAATAATAACCATGGATCCTCTTTCTTCAAGCCTCAGGCTAAAAATGTAGTGGCCAAAGCTCAAGAAGAAAAGGAGGAAATCAAAGAAATTTCTGCTCAATTAAGAAAATCACCACAAAAGTGACACACTTGAGAAATCAAGGTTTTTATTCCCAGTCAAGTCAGAACAGAAATTATTCCAATGACAGACCAAATTATCCTGATAGAGGATATAACAACAATAATTTCAACAATAATGGTGGAAATAACAATAATCCACCTAGACAGCCCAGAGTATGGAATTCTAGGCCAAATAATGGTTCATTGCCATCACCCCTGGACAATCAGCCTCCTAGTGAAGCCAAACAGACTACTAGAGTCAATCTTGCTGAGGCAGCTCTTACTAATTGGTGTAGGATCCACAATACTAATGCACATGCAAAATTAGACTGTCCACAATTTAGAATTGCTGCTAGCATCTTTCAGACTGAAGTGTCTAACACTTCTGGAAATCCACCTCATGCAAAAGGAAATGAGATTGTTCCTTGTGGATATGACTTAGCTTTTGTGCTAGAAGCCTATACAAATGAACCTCATCACAGTTATAACCAGGCATATGAAGAATTGGCCTTAGCTTTTGAAACAAACTATGTTTTCCCCTTTGAAGATGAAAATGATCCTGCAAGGGAATGTGAAGAAGTACATGCATATCAGCAGCAATAGCCTGGTAAGCAGAATTATAACTTGAGGAGTAATGCCAACAGACCTGCTGGTCCATTGACATCATCTCTACCTCCAAACAACTTCAATACACCTCCTGATCCTAAGGCTAGCAATAACCTAGGGTTCCCTAAGGTGAATGCTCAGTACTTGTCACCTCAAAACACAGTATCAAAGATTGTGAATACACCTCATGAATCTAACAAGTTGGTCAGCTATCTCGCTGATGAAATGAAGAAAATTAAGATCAGCCTGTCCCTGTCTGAGTTACTGAAAACCCCTGCCATCAAAAGGGCATTCATGAAGTCCTTAGATGATCCTACACCTAAAGAGGATAGCCATTTTTTGAGTCAATCCAGTGGCAAGGATCACGCTGCTAGGGATAATATTGTCAAGCCTAAAGTGTCAGCTACAGTCCAAGCTGTAGAAACCTCCCACATGACCTTGTATAGGGATAAAACCGAATCACCTTCGTTCCTCCTTACCATAAGAATGTTCAGCAAGAACCTGCACAACTATCTGGTAGATTCGGAAGCCTCAACGAATGTTATGCCCTTGTCAATATGCAATGCCTTAGGACTGCATCCTGCTAAATCCTTAAAGAAGGTCACACAGTTGGACAAAACAGAAGTAAGTGTAGTAGGGGAATTAACTCATATCCACATGTAGCTAGCATATGATCCTAGGATCCAGTATTACATTGATATTCAAGTAGTTGACATACCTGATACGTATGGGATGTTGCTCAGCTGCGATTGATCTAAAATGCTTAACGAATATATGTCTACAGATTTCAGTCACATGTGGTTACCCTGGAAGGGTATACCTAATTAGATCAGGATTGATGCTAAACCTAGAATGAAACATATGATAACTGAGTACAACAGAACAAATGAGATCATGTACGTAAACGTAGAACCTGGAGTTTATTGCATCAGGCCGCAGACAGTCAAAATAGAAGAGATCCTGATGCTTAAGCTGCATCATCATCATGATGATGATGATCAGGAGGACATGCCAGTCATAGAAACTGATAATTATCCCGATAATGAGAATGAAATAGATCACTTTAGAGATTTTGAGATACATCTGTCTAAACAGGTAAAACATTGTCAATTGTTAAATATACCTGCTAATGATATTTTGATTGACGGATGGTGCAGGTTACATGACGAAGCACATTCAGAGAAGACATGTGAAACATGCTTAGAGATGATGATGCTAGAGCGAACATATAGCAAGGCATCATCATCATATTCTGAGGTAAATGTTACATTTGATGATGATGACAATAATAATTCTTATCTGTCTTTTGTAAGAACTGAAGAACCGACGGATCATGATGAGCATCCTACCCTGGAAACAGAAGAAATTTTAGTCTCTCTCCAAGTAAATAATGAAATGAAAGAAAAGATCACCCTAGGGAGTGATTGCTTTATGGAACCAGATTATGAATTGTCTGATGAGGACAAAGGTAGTGACCTGATGAAGTTTGAAGAATTTTTGGAAAAGGAAATAGAGAAGGTGATACGGCAGCATAAATCTCCTTGGGAAGTCTTAATTAAAAATTGGTGTAGGCTGCATGAGGCACCTCACTCAGAAACAACTTGCTCACTATGTTTACACATCTTGAAAAAGCATGCAGCTGCAGATTCAGAAGATCATCCTCCTGCTGAAACGAAAGAGAGAATCGAAAAGCCATCAGGCTCACAAGAAAAGGGAAAGAAGAAACTTAAGGATGATGGTGTCCCTAAGTTAAAATGGGTATCAGGCGGAGTAGCAGCTAGAGCTGCAAAGGGAAAAGAAAGTTCAGCTAAATGTCTTGCTGAAGATAAACCTTGGATCCTGAGGTTTGATGGGTCCAAATCTAAGCAAGGTGCTAGGGTAGGAATCGACCTGATTGATTCAACTGGGAAATCCTATCTGGCAGCCTACAGATTACAGTTCCCCTGTACTAACAATGTAGCAGAGTATGAGGCTTTGATTCATGGAATGCTGTTTGCTCATAAGAGGAAAGTAAAAATTCTGCATGTCTTTGGAGATTCAGAACTAGTTGTGAAACAAGTAAGAGGAATTTACTCCTGTAACTACAGAAAACTATCAAATTACAAACATCGTGTGTGGGACCTGATGGAAGACTTTGACACCTTTAATATCACTCATGTACTAAGAGAACAAAATCATAGGGCAGATGCGCTAGCTCAAGCTGCCAGTACATTGGAGCCACTGTCTATATCTGGTCTAAAGAGATTTTCAGTAGAACTGGTGCCAGTACCATCAATACCTGACAATGTGACTAATCTCCAAGTGTTTGATGATGATCAGCACATTCTGAACTTCATTTCAAATAGAGACATATTTGAGGCTCAGATTATAGATGAGAATGGTATGGATGATCAAGTCTGGGAAGAAGATGAGATATTAGAGTTGCCTAGCAACAGGATCCCCAAAGGTATGATTGAGTTGGAAAGAGCCTTTGATTTGGATAATATGCTTAAACATAAAGATCTGCCTAAGGCAGATGGAGGTCAATATTCACAAGTGAATATTGGACAAGTTGATGACAAGAAAAATGTCTTATTGGGTAAGGTTTGCACACCAAAAGAGTTAGAAGGAATAACTCAGGCCCTCAAGGATTACATACATGTAATTGCATGGACTTATGATGAGCTGAAGACATATGATACCTCTGTCATAACTCATACTATACCTCTCAAGCCAGATGCAAAACCTTTCAGATAGAAGCAGAGACTAGTCAATGCCTTGCTCGAACCAATAATTCTTGAAGAAGTTAAGAAATTGTTAAATGCCAGGATAATATTTCCTGTCAGGCACTCCACATGGGTGGCTAATCTTGTACCAGTCAGAAAGAAGAATGGAGACATCAGGTTTTGTGTAGATTTCAAGAACCTGAATAGAGCATCAGAAAAGGATAACTATCCTTTACCCTCATTGGATGAAGTTCTGTAGATTGTAAATGGAGCTAAAATGATGTCCTTCTTGGATGGCTTTTCAGGATACAACCAAGTAATGGTTGACAAAATTGACAGATTGAAAACTACCTTCACCACAAAGTGGGGGATATTTGCATATAGACGTATGCCCTTTGGACTCATAAATGCTGGAGCTACATTCCAGCGAGCAATGGACATAGCTTTTAGAGGTTTAAAAGGAAAGTGTATAGTCATCTACATGGATGACTTGACGGTATTCTCCAAGGAAAGGAGGAATCATGTTGCTGATCTCAGAAGTGTACTGAAGAAATGTGAAGAATATGGAATATCTTTAAATCCCAATAAGTGCATATTTGGGGTCACAACAGGAAAATTACTAGGCCACCTGATCACAGAGGATGGAATTATCATTGATCCTGACAGGGTGGAATCTATTATAAAGTTACAACTTCCAGGAAGCAGAAAGGAACTCAAGTCTTACTTTGGTAAGATAAACTTTGTGAGGAAGTTCATCACCAGCTTTGCTGAGATTGTCAGACCTTTAAATGCTATGTTGAAAAAAGATGCACAAATTGAGTGGACACCAGAAGCCAGGACTACATTTGAAGATATAAAAAGGGCCATTTCAGATGCTCCTGTCCTCATTAGTCCAGACTACACCAAAGATTTCTACATCTATTCATTTGCTTCAGAACATACCTCTGCAACAGTGTTAACTCAAAGAAATGAAGAGAAAGAAGAGAAACCAATTGCTTTCATGAGCTGTCCTTTTAGGGATGCTGAGTTGAGGTATGTAGATGTTGAGAGACAGGCACTTGCATTAGTCAGGGCAGTAAAGAAATTCAGACATTACATACTCAGAAGCAAAGTGATTGCTGTGGTGCCTGATGCAGCAGTGAAGATGCTGCTGATCCAAAGTGAGCCTAGTGAGAAAAGAGCTAAATGGATTACTGTATTACAAGAGTATGACATGGAAATTACACCAATGAAGCTGGTAAGAGGACAAGCTTTGAGCCAGATGATATCTGAGATTGATCCAAACATCACTAGTCAGCAATATGTGATCAATGAGAAAGACAATAAAGAGTGGTATTCAGATATCAGGCACATCCTGATTACTGGAAGATGTCCATCAAGGATGCAAGCTTCACAGAGAAGAGCCTTGAAGATAAGATCCCAAAAGTATATGATGAAGGGAGGAACCTTGTTCAAGAAGAATTATGAAGGAATATACCTTAGATGCTTAGAGAAGCCAGAAGCAAGTAGAGTCCTGACAGAATTACATGATAAGTTTGGAACGGCACATGGATCAGCATTGGCCACAACACATGCAATCCTCCGAGCAGGATATTACTGGCCTACAATTTTTAAAGACACAGCTGATCATGTTAAATGTTGTCATGTTTGCCAGGTCGCTACCAACAGAGAGAAATATGTTGCACAACCATTGCAGCCAGTAATGGAAGAGTGCCCATTTGCACAGTGGGGCATGGACTTCATAGGACCAATCAATCCTCCATCTTCCTCAGGGCATAGGTATGTTTTAACAATTACTGACTATTGTACTAGATGGATTGAGGCTATTAGCAACAAAACTTGCACTGTAGATGATGTCATTAAATTTCTGGAAAGCAACATTGTCACCAGGTATGGAACTCCTTATGCATTGGTAAGTGATAATGGGTCCGCCTTCATTTCCACCAAGTTATCCAGTTGGGCTTTTGACCATGGGATTATACTTAAGTTTTCATCTAACTATTATCCTCAAGGGAATGGTTTAACAGAATCCACCAACAAGAATTTACTGAGTATCATAAGAAAACTGATAGAGAAGAACCCCAGGGAATGGAACTCATTTCTAAAGTATGCATTATGGGTGGATAGAACTAGAATAAAAACTGCATTAGGAAACTCACCTTTCCAACTAATATATGGGGTGGATCCCATCCTCCCTGTAAACTTAAAAATTCCTACCCTACAGTTTGCCAAAGAATACCTAGGCATAGACAATAAACAAGAAGTCAGGTTGCTTTAGTTGATGCACCTGGAAGAAAAAAGGAGTCAAGCAATCGATCAATTTGCAAAACATCGGGCTATTGTCAAACGCTGGTTTGACAAGAGAGCCAGAATTAAAGCCTTCAGGATATCTGATTTGGTCCTGATGTGGGACAAGGCCCATGAAAAGAAAGGTGACCATGGTAAGTTTGATAGATTATGGATAGGTCCCTTTCAAATTTCTGAGATACTAGGAGACAGTACTTATAGGCTTAAGAACTTGACAGGCGAGGATATCCCATTGCCAATCAATGGATAATTCCTCAAACATTATTTCTAGGCCTGAATGACTTCATAACAGTCATGTGTATCATATTGTATATTTGTATAGTTGTTTGTACAGTGTGTCTGTTCTGTTTGTTTCATTGTGTTGGTTGGGACCTTGTTCTGGTAAGTTAGGATTGTGCACTTCATCACCCCAGAAAATAACTAAATTGTTAAGGTTCAAGTAATGAGATCACATTTAGACATAGGTTATGATTCGTTGTAAGAAGTGTTCATGATCAGGTTTCTGATATCTTTTCATCAGGGTGCCTTTTCTTGATCAAAGTGAATCAATCACAATGAAACACCTAACAACGTTGGGTTTGTTGAACACACAAGTATAGGTGTTAAGTGAAAAATCTAAAGGGACTCCTTTGCTACCAATACAATCTCCAACCTAAAGCTGCAAGTGACTGTACCTTGTACAAATAAGCTAACATGATGATATCAAATACAAATTTTAAAGAGAAAATTAGAACAGAAATAAAATTAGGCCATCTAAGTAACTCTACCGGGGCTATAGACGCCTGCTGGCAGTGGGGCTCTACTTGGGGAGATTGTATAGATAACCTTGCCGGGGCTATAGACACCCGCTAGCAGCAAGGCTCTATCTAGGTCAGCTATGAGGGATGATCCTCAACTATGTAGTTTAACACCAGTTACTCATGTTTTCAACTTGCTTTCAAGATAAGGATAATTAATCATATGCACACCCCTGATCCTTTGCTAGCATTGTTGTCATGACAAAATTTTATCATTCAGGGGATCATAATACTTATGCTTATATGGAATTAGAATATTATAGGTGAATGTGATCACATCACTTTAATCATTGGAATTTGTTTGTTTTCTTTGGTGGCAAGTTGTTGTGTGGTTACACAATACGCCCCATTTTGACTTGGCAAAATAGGGACCCAATTTTTGGTTTAGCTTGTGCGTCTGCTTCTAGGCGGTTTGGTAAAAGTAAGTTGAGTGCATCATCATGCAAAACCATGATGAGGTAAGTCACCATGAGGTTAGTTTGTCAAAATTCGAATTTCATCTCTGTGACCTCATATTTTGAAAGAGCATTAAAATTCAGGCAGGATTGCCTTTTACATCACCTTGATATTCATCAGGATATAAGAGTTATGAACAGTCAAAGTTTCGGTCAAACTTGATATTCGCAAGAGGAAGGTCATATTGTTGAAGTTCATCATCATATTTGAAACATTCCCCCCGATATGTCATGCGGTTCAAATATCTGGACGTCAACTTTAAATGGTAGCAAAATCTTCCCGTCAAATAGTTTTATCTATCGCGAGCGTCATACTTCGCATGTAACCCGGTGTGTCTTTATATCCTCCTGACGCAAATATCACCCTTAGCAAATATCCTGATGACATCATCCGAATACAATAAACGGAGGAACATACATAACGATGACATCATCATCACATTTACATTGCCACAGGATATTTTCTAAAACGTGATCATGTTCGCCTAATATGATGATGACGTCATGATGCACTTCCAATACAAAGAGCGAATATCAGGATGACGTCATCCTGATATTCCAAAAGAGAGACATGTAAGTTTGTCTCATCATCATCATATTTAAAAAAAACATCACCCGATTCACCGAAATATCCTCCTGATGTACTACGCAGAAACAAAGGTGCTTTTGTCACCCAAATCTTGTCGCGATAACAATGTCAATGCGATGAGGAGGATGATATTGAAACTCAACCCGATATTTGCGAATATCATCCTGCCCTCATGATATCCTGTCATAGGGGTATTCCCCGCTCCCGTTGCCGCCATTATCATTTAATGCGCGCAGACATGGTAGGTAGTTCCCGCCGACCCCAGAACCCAATGAAACACCTGGCGAGATCCTGCATTTTCGCATGAATAATCAAGGAACATGATCCAATCTGTCAGAGTTGCCCTAAATGTACCCTAAATGCGAGGTTAAAAGGTAATTCAACCTCCATTTTCACATTTACCTTGTGATAAACTTGTTTTACAGAGCACCAGCTTCCATATCTACATACCAGCTACCTTTGCGTGATTTGAGCTCACGGGCAGAAAGAAAGAGGTGATCATCAGCTGAATTAAGAACGTCTCAGCAATCTACTGGTATAAAAAAGAAATCTGCATAACCAGGTAAGTGAATAAAACCCTCATCATATTGTTTCTGTTCTGGTACGATGATGTAAGTTCTAGTTTATGCACCCATGTGATTAAGTAGTGTTGGAATTGATACAGTAGGCATAATGATTTATAAAGTCAACTGCAGTATGCATGCATATATGTACCAGTTGTGAGATAGGATTGTCATTAATTACAGGTACTCATGGCTGAGAAGCGATTGGTCAAGTGTCAGGAAGAATTCAGCAAACCCATGTTCTCTGCTCAGAGGGGGGTCCTGTTTAAATATGGAGCAATTACACACACCCATCAGGGAAGCACTAATTTGGAGGCTTGGTCAGCCAAGCTGAATAATGGACATGACAAGAGTCCTGTGCTGGATGCAGTGTTCGTGTCGGGATTGTGGAATGCCACCGGTTTTCCATAGTCCATGGAACCTCCGGAACTTGTCATTGAGTGTGCCCAGAATTATAACCCTCAAACAAGGCAAGTAGTGAAGCATGGGAGGATATATGCAGACCTCTCCATCAAAGGTCTCTCCCAGACATTTGGATTGCCACTGGGCAGTAAGGTCAAAAGTGTAGACTTGAAGAAGTCTGAAAGGGAGTATGAAGCCAATAAGAAATCAGCCAGGAAGAACATGTATCCGTGGCGGGCTAAGAACATCACATATAATGCAGCTGCCAACCTTTCTGTGCACCTGTTTAAGTATGATTTCAGTGAGGAGTATCAATACATGATTGCCCTCCTAAATAGAGTAACTGGCCAACTTGATACTGGTAGTTTCAGGGATTGGATGTACGGAATAATAATGATGTGTCTATATTCAAACACCAAGCCACTGTGGGGCCAAATTATAAGTGATGCTCTGCATGAACAACTGATGAACCTGGGAGGTTCAAATTGTGCATTTTTCATGACATCCTACATTGTTTATTCTTGTGCTTATAGAGGCACTTTTGATGCCTTGGTTACAGATCGGAAGCTCACAGGCACAAATGCTGCATATATCTGGGATCATCATCCCCAGCTGCAAAGAACCAACTACCTAAAAGATTACAAACTGGTCAATGATGCATTCTCTATGCATCTGGTAAGGACCATGGAAGAAGACAGAACAAAGAGATTGAGCATGGAGGCTCAAGAGGCAGTCTACAGGCATGGGGCCTGGTACATATAGTTTGCAACCTTTTCTTATATAAGGGTTGAAGGTTTCGAGGGACATCCCTTGATGCTGCCAAGGTATCCTACCGACGCCATAGTACTAATGGAATTTATCAGGCAGGGCTCCACCAGGATACAAATGTACAAGGATGCCAAGAAGCTGCCACCAATTTTGTTCCCAGTCAGCATTGGCAATTATATGTGCCCTGACTCTGATAATATAAAGAAGGTGATGGTCACCCTGAATAAGATGAATCTGCAGCCTTTTCCAATAACAAGACCATATGATCCTTATGGCATGATACAGAAGGTACTAGGAAAGCCTATTCACCAAAGGCACCTAGAGGATTTTTGGGCTGACTGTGAGGATGAGGCAGAAGCCAGGAGAAGGAGGTATCAGAGGTTAACTATGAACCAAGTTAGACTTTTGATTGCATCTCCCTTCCCCAACAATTAAAGAAGGATGATGGCAGGACAATGGCAGACGAGTATGAACAGAAAAAGATATATAATGACACCATCTCTGCACCTGACCTCACTATGTAGGAGGACATATCCTTGGACCCATTCATTTCCAGGACCCTACACCTAACCCAAGCTTGGGTTGATGCATAGATAGAGGCATTGAAGAAGAAGGGTGTTGCCATTACGGTGGACAACAAGAAGAAAGGGCAGGATATCCCCGCGGATGAATATGATGACTTCCTGTTAGAGAAGAGGAAGACCAAGGGAGATAGAGTCCCTCCACCACAACAGCAGAGCAAAAGACCCCCAAGGGGCAAGAAGGTGGAACAGGGACCAAAGGGGATTATAATTGAAAGGGCAGTATTTGCAGCTGAGCAGGCGGCAGGGTCAGGATCAGAATCAGCATCCCCTCCAAAGAAAGAAAGGCCCAAGAAAAGTAAGACAACAGAGGCTGGAATCACTGAGACCCAAGAAGTGGGTCAATCTTCTAAACAACCAGGAGGAGAGGATACCCTCATAGAAGAAGAGCCTGAGGAGGAGGAGGCTCCATTGGTAATAAAAAGGAAGATGAGAGCTCCACAGGTGCTGGTGTCTACCCCACCTAAGAAACAAAGAACCTCCATGAGAGGTGGAATAAGCCAACCCCCTACTTCATTACAAGGGGAAGGTAGTGAAGTGCACAAGGAACTTCAACATAATGTTCCACTTCCTACCATTGTCAAGTTCAAAACCAAACTTGCTGAGGAGCAGCTGAAAGAAACCTCCCAAACACAAGCAGAAGGGCATGTCTCGCTCGACAAGACAATAAATTTGTCTAATGATGAGGTGGTGCAGGATGTGGCTAGACAAAAGATGGAAACACTTGCTGCTGATGTAAGTATGACTCCTCACAAGCCTCCACCAGTTCAAACTGTGCTTGAGGAGATGAAACAAGGAGAAGAAGAGCAAGAAAAGAGCCCAGAGCAAGTAGCTCAGGAAATAGGGCTAGATACATTGATCACAGAGGTGACCAGTCCTGTAGTGGTGGATCTGACAGAGAAATAAGATGCAAGTCCTGAACAGCTAGCAGGATCACTTGATAAAGGTCACCTAACAGAAGAGATAGAGATGGCAGAGTCAGAAGGCCATGCTCTTGATATTGGCCAACAAAGTCCACAGGATACAACAGAAGAACCTACTATAGTAGAGGTTCAGGAAGCGAAGGCTGATGAGAAAGAAACACTAGAGGATTCAGCTACCAAAGTACAAGAAGTGGATGGTGCAGGCTCGGAAGAAGTAGTAGCTACAGAGCAATCGCTAGCACATCAGGCAGAGTCCCCAATATCTGGTGCAGTGGATAAACCACAAGAAGAAGAAGAAGAAGTGGGAATAGATGAAATAATGACAGAAGAGGGTCATGATCATCATGATCAGCATATAGATGCACCTCAAGGTTCCCCACAGCATATAGATGCCCCTCAAGGGTCCCCACAGCATGAAGATGCTCCTCCGGAGAAGGAAATCCCTCAACAGGAGGAGGTGCCGCAAGATCAACAACAAAGAGAGCATCAAGAAGAAGAAATGAGAAAGTCACCATCTCCACAACACTTGTTGACAGAAATGGGAGATATAGGTGAACATCAGGATGATGTTGAAAAACATGATCGGGTGCCTCCGTGGTTGGCAAAAGAGGTAAATGCTGAGGAGGAGCTTGAAATTCAGGAATTCAACGTCTCCACCCTATTCTCTGCGGATATAATGAAGCCAAAGAGGAAGGCCAGAATGACTTTGGCCATCAAGAGAGATCCGGCAACAGGGAGAAGGACCGCGCAAATTGCCATACCTGCGGTGGAGAAGGAAAAAGGTAAAATCACTGTCGATGAATTTCAAATCAGTACAGTAGATTTAGGCTTTGCCAATGAAGACCAAGAAGGTCAGGAGGGCAAAGATATCATTGACTCTCTAATTCAGAAAGTGAAAAGAGAGAAGGAGCAAAATAAGCAACATAAAGAGCACATTGCTTAGTTGCATGCCTATATCAAAGGGCTGACCAATCCTGATGATACCACAACTGAACATGCAGTCCCATTGACTGCCATTTCTCAGGAGGAGGTAAATAAATTGGACCTCATGAAGCATGAGGCGTTCGTAGTAAGGAGATGGATGTCATCCACATTGGATGATGCAGTAGAAATAATGAAAGCCTCTTTGAAGAAATGGAGCATCCTAAGTGACTCCAAGGCCAAAGTGGATAAATTGCAGATGCAAACCGGGAAGAGGTCTTACAAGCTGGAGAGAGTCCTGACCCTGTTATGGGAAATAAGGAATATAAATCTACAACTGCTTATCTGTAAGCGGGTACTGAATAATAATACCGCATTATTAATAGATATTTGGTATAAAGACACTCAGTTTGAGTGTGGAGTCCTCAAAAGGTGTAATAACAAGCTGAGGGATATCAGCATGAGGCTACGAAATTTAATGGCTGAAGAAGCGGTGATACTGGAGGCATTGGAAGGCAAGGTGGAAGGAAAAATAGAAAATCAAGATGAAGAGTCCGCCATTAAAGCTGTACACAACAACTTCCAATCAGAGACAGATGGTCCACCTGTCCCTTTGACAGAGGAATTGATAGATAAAATAATGAGGATCAAGGTCCAGATGGAGAAATACAAAGAAACACTGCAGGACACGAAAAATAAGCTTGATAACAGTAGAGACAAATATGAAGCACATAAGCACGCCATTGTCAGAGCAAAGACTCAAGATGGCGGAGGGATAGATCAGGTTGTTCGTTCATACGAGCAGGTCCGCTGTAGTATGCAGCCCCATATGCAGCCGCGTCATCATCAGGATAGTGAAAGTTTGGAAAGTGATGCACATGATGATGACCCGCATGAATCAGCTGAGGAGCATGATGAAGATACATCATGAAGGGGATAATAGCATAAGTAGTATAGATAGTTGCCAGCTGGCAACTTGTGCCATTTTGTGAAGATTGACAAAATCAAGTGAATCATGACCGTAGATTTGTATTGATAAATCTAGATCGTAGATCTTTTGTAACGGATTCTTCACCTTATTCTATAAAAGGTGGTGGAATGCCCTGATGAAACATTCAAAACTTAATTGAAATCTATTTGCTGAAGTATTCAGGGCTTATTTCAAAGTTATTGCATATGTACATGTCTTTTGCATACTTAATGAAAGAGAAGAGTATTTCGATTACAAATCTTCGTAAATCTTGAGTAATCTATGTCTAAATTCTGGGTATGTGATTTGATTTGCTGCGTCCCTTGGAGTGCTCATCATGTTGCATGTATTGTTTTCATTCATCATCCTCTGAAGTTTGCATCAACTGTATCTAGCTGTGGAATATCCTGGTGAACATATGGTTTGATTTCTTCTCGTCATGACAGTATCGAGTATGTATGTGGATCAATAGCTAAAGATTCAACTTTAAACTGTAGTATTCCTTTAATTTCTTTCAATTTCAGAACATTTCATTATCACAATGGCGAATAATTGATAATCCTAAGTAAATAACGCAAATATGTAGACATCTCGTAGGTAATCGCAAATATTTAGCATATTTGAATGCAAAGCATGCACAATTGAAAAATATCATACAAAGATGGAGGTATTTCTACATGTTTTCATCTAATAACTGCATAATATGACTTCTCTGTAAAGAATTTCTGCATGAATGTCATGATGATGGCACAATTTCACGTAAGGCCCCAAAATGGAAACAGCAACACACATTAACCTCTGAGTAACGTCAGACGATTAAGACCTAATCACCGGAGACTTGGGATCTAGAATTCCTTGAATTCATAGTATCTTTCAAGATGAATAAAGGTTAATGTGTACTTTTATTCTATGCTTGTTTATGACTAACATCATGACCAACAGTTAGGAAATAGTGGTTTTAGATCGCTTATATAGGAAAACACAGCGCATATAGTAGTATAGCTCACTTATGGGCGCGGGGTAGTCGCATATGCAAAAGGTAGTCGCATCCTGTCGGTGGGAAAAACGCAGCCGAAATGCGCATATAGAGCAAAATGCGTCGCTTAAGGGCAAAGAGTTAGCGCATATAGTAGTTGGGATCGCATGTGAATAGGAGTGTCATGCATAGGGTAAATAGCTCACTTATAGGGATAATATGATCGCAAATGTTATTTAGCTCGCTTATAGGGAAAAGCTAGGCGCATATAGAATAGGGCTCGCGTATAGGGTAAATAGACTCGCATATAGTATGTAACGTGCATATGAAGCAAGAACGAGCACAAGGGAAAGTTTAGGTCGCTTATAGACAAAACAGGTGCACATGTGCAAGATATCATTGATTCCATTGCCTACATGCTCTTATCACCGTGCCTCTGATGACTAACACAAACTGTAGCCATGCTTCAAGCTATGCTCCATTTAAATATGGTTTGGCTTTGTTCCCTTTTGAGAAAATGATGACACCTCACCATTATGCTTGCAACAAAAATTAGGAAGAGAACCAGAATGCCACTTAATTTATTTTTTAAATGGTGTGCAGGAAAATACACATCACAAGGCACACAAGCTACAAAGCTAGGCTTAGGATGAAATAAAAGGCACACAGGCCTCTAATGGCACTACCATTTCAATTAGGATAACATTAAAGCATCATTGCACTAGCTAGGTAAAGGTAAGGCGCTACCATAGAACAAAGCGCTACCATTATAGATTGTGGGCAAGCATCATATAATGTGAAGACTCTAAGTTTGAAAGCAACCAAACAAAACAAAGCATCTACCTATGAGAATGGCACTGGCCTATGAAGTATGCATCGGTCATTGATTTAGAATGTGCGATTATTCAAAGTCCACAGCCACATGGAAATAGGAATAGCATAAAACCTAAAGGATTGAGGCACATCCTCCAAATAATGATGCACATACCTGATCCAAGTATGGCACTTTAAAGAAGAATGTGCAAGCCATTCATTCAAATGAAAGTGGCACCTCCATATTAAAGCACACATGTGGAAGGTGCAAGTAGATAGAATGCGCATCAACTCAAGGCACAGTCTACCTATGGAAGGTGTAGTCAAATGAAGTAAGGTTTAGCCAAATAAAGATTGTACAAACATATTCAAAGTAGAGATCGTTCAAAATAGAAGCGTTTCTCTTAAAGAGAAGCAAGACCTCTATATGGTGTGCAATAAAATGAAAGGTGCAGCCAGTTAACAAAAGCGCAGTCCCTCCAAACCTCAACATTGTCTTTGTAGAAGGTGTAGGCTTTTGATGAAACAAAGTGCATCATAGATAATGGTACACTACCTGTCAAGGAGTATGACACTAGCTAATGAAGGAGCTGCCTTTAACATGAAGACACAATCAATGAAATAATACACAAGTTTGAAGTGCCACCTCCCATAAAACAAAACACATAGCATCTCAAAGATCAGGCACAACACTCAGCCAATGTAGAAGTATAGCGTGTGGTTTTGAAAGAGAAAGAAGCGGCCTATGTTGAAAAGGAAATGCTGCCAAGCATGATAGAGACACAAGCAATGCAACAATATAGTCACCGTGGGATGCAAGTTTAATCTAATGGATGGTGCATTTTTGGGAGAGAAGAAGAGGTTGTCAGTCAGGAATTGAGCGTGAGAGCTCCACGTGGTTCCAAGAACCAATAGCACACCTTTTAGGGGTTTTCAGGAATAGAAGCTTTAGGGAGGAGCTCCATGATGCCACGTGGAGAAGGGAGAGTGTGCAGAAAACTCACAGGAGGATTCATATTTCTTTATTTTAGTCTTTTCATTAAAGATTATTATAATGAATCATTATTAATAAAGTGAGTCATAAGATATTTAAAGTGAGTCTTGATGTTTCTAAAGATATGTATGAGTCATAAATAAAAGGTGGTTCCCATGAAATAAATCAAGGCTTTATTTATATAAAGAATCTTATCATGCTTTTAAAGCCACGTGAGACTTAAAGATAAGTTTCATTCGATAAAAGAAGCTTTAAAACTAAAGCAACCTACAACAAAGTAAAATAAAGCGATGTTTTATTCTTTTTCCCACTTTTATTTCTCATGCCTCACAAAGACATGCAAGCTATAACAAGGAATAAAGCACGGCTTTTACTTTTCTCATGCCATATAAAAGAAGAAGAAGAAAGTCACTGTGAACTAAAGTCAAGGAAACATGCAATGAATGAAGGAGGCTTTTTGTATAGAAAAGGATAAAAACAAAAGTAGAAAGCAAGCGGTGATCTAATAGTTTGCATGCACAAAGAGGGTAGATTTGGGGTTTTGTCTTCCTTATATATATTTTGAGTCTAAGTAGCAGAGAGAGTTTTTCACCATAGCAGAGGATTTCATACAGAGACAACAGAAGATTTCTTGCAGGCCTCCATGTCAAGTTTTCTCCAAGTTTAATGAATCTGATGCACTTTTCTATTGAGCCTTTTGTGCCTTCATTGTAATTCACCCATGAAGGGGAAATAGGCATTCTGTGCCATTGATTTTATGTTGTAATGTTTTTCTTTTCTCCTCTCAGATCTGAGGGCCTTTGTTTTTCTAAATCTAAGACTTCAAACCTCATGCAAACTGAACAATTATGTTATTGCCATTTCTTTTTCATTGTATTTGTGTTTATTTTTGTTTATGGTTTCAAATTCTATGCACATTAAATCCTCTGTGAGTTGGGAAAGTTTGTGATTGGCATATTGATATGTTAGTTAGTTTTAATTTCAAGTTTCCTTCTTCTCTCAACAATTTGAAAAGGAATTCATTGATAATCCTACGAAGAGTTGACTTTCTAAAATCCCAAAGGTTATCTCAATCTGCAAGGTCCCACATTTTGAGATTTCCCATTGTTGTTAGTAAAGTGCAAATTTTACCATCAATATGAAATAACTCAAGAAGATATAAGATGAGATATGAGAGGATAATTGATAAGATTATCTAATTAATTTAATTAATTAGATACACATGAAAAGTTAGAAATGGAAAGAAATCAAGAAGAAGATATGATTTAGATATGAGAGGATAATTGATAAGATTATCTAATTTTAATTTAATTAGTTAGATACATATGAGTTAGAAATAGAAAGAAATCAAGAAGAAGACATAATTTAGATATGAGAGGATAATCGATAAGATTATGTAATTAATTTAATTAATTAGATACATATGAGTTATAAATGGAAGGAAATCAAGAAGAAGATATGATTTAGATATGAGAGAATAATTGATAAGATTATCTAATTAATTAAATTAATTAGATACATATGAGTTTGAAATGTAAGGAAATCAAGAAGAAGATATGATTTAGATTTATTAATTAAATAAATATTTGATTTATTTAATTAATGTTTGAATATGATTTAATTAATTAAATAATTATAAATTATTTAATTAACATTAGAAAAAGGAATGGATTAATTAGATAATTGTAAATTATTTAATTAATACTAGGAAGTTAGAAAATTATCTTAATTAAATAATTAGGAATTATTTAATTAATATGAAATGTATGGAAAATAAATAATTAAGTTGGGAAGTAATGTGAATGAGATGCAATGAAAATGCATTGGTGAATATTAGGTGTCTACATTTTGCCCGTCTTTGAGATGGTGTTGCGAAGTAACATCATTTCTAAGAAAGATAAAACAATGTTGGGTTGGAAAGGGATGCCCTAGCCACTTGGATGAGTGACGAGGAGGAATGATGGAGGGATGATATGCCCCCACGAGAGGATAGGCATGTTAGAAGAACACAAGTATGCTATCTAAATGGATGAAATAGATTGATTAAAGAGATGGAGGAAAGGTAAGTGATGGATGAAATGGATGAATGATACGTTATGCTACATTTGGTAAGCAATCATATAGTTTGATATAGCACTAGATATTATGCACCAATGTAAAAAGACTAGGGTGATGATGTATCATGCATAAAGGACTAACTCATAAAGGTGTCATCCGACAATAGTGGGTTACACTTTTTGGCCAAAGTCTACATTGAAATGAACATTTTGAAAAAAATCTTCACTTTCGGATACCTATAGTTGCTAAACTAAGAGGAATTTGAGATGATGTAACCTAGTGATTGCTCACATTTTGTCTGTAGATTCTAAGTGTTTTTTTTTTTAAATTTGGAATCAAATTGCATTTCTTTTTCCATCTCCTTCAATAACTAGTTTTTAATAGTAAACATCATTTTTAAAGAGTGATGTGTATTGTGTAAAACATAACATTTTTTCTATGAAGGATAAAATTCTATTTTTTTTTAATTTAGATTTTTAACTATGATATCTAGAGGATGCATTTGGTTTTATAATGTTTTATTGAATATTTTTCTTTTAATTAACTTTTGAATTCAAATCAATTACAATTTAGACATAGGTGTACTATGTAAAGCATAACTTTTTTTGTATGTATCAAAATTTAATTTTTATTTTGTTGGATCAAGGACACAAATACCAAGAGGATAGATTTTTTCATATTTTTTTTGGTAATATACTATTTTTCTACATGTGTAGAACAAAGAGCTTGATTTTTGGTGAAAAACCTATGTTTAATTAAACTAAAAAAACAATTATAATAAAATAAAAATATATCAAAATTATACATGATAGAAAGCTCATTTCAAGCACTAAAATCCTCCAGATGGGTTTGTTAAGTTGCTTCCATTTCGATCCTCAACCTGAGCTTCAAAACCCAAAAATATGCATAAATTTGCAGTTGGAGAGGGGCAAGGGCAAAATAAGGGGGTTTGATTGAATGGGTGTTCGAACGAACCCCCCATGACCCATTCAATGGGGTTTGATCAAACTCACATTCGATTGAACCCACCTATTTAAAAAAGAAAAAAATCATCGTGGGGGGTTCAATCGAACCCCCTTAATTAAAAATAAAAAATATTATAGCAGAGGGGTTCGTTCAAACCCCCCATTTTATTAATAAAAAAATCATATCGGTGGGGTTCAATCGAACCCCCTTAATGACTTGGGCTGACGTAATGTTCGATCGAACACACCCGTTCGATTGAACCTGGTCTTTCCTTTTTTTGGATGCACAAGCAATTTTGTGTCGTCAAAAAAATTGTAACCCACTATTGTGGGATCACCCAAAGATAAAGGTCACAAGCAAACATATGTTGTTGGGCACCATGATATGGAAGACCATGATGTCATGGTGATAGTATGCTGCAAGGACTAATACAAATGCAAGATAAAATGATAAACACACACACAAGCAAGCAAGAAAGCATGCACAAATGGTTAAAAAGATAAACAAGGTTGTTGCCCTTGTCAAGTTGAAAACTGATAATGGATTGATTGGCTAGCGTTGTTGGCCATATGAGCAACACTAGTATGGATAGATTGATGGATTCCTATACTTAAGATAGCCTTACATTCTTAAGCAACAATTAATTAAATGAATGGATTGATTGATTGATTTCTATACTTAGGATAGCCTTACATTCTTATGTAAGAATTGATTGGATTGATGATGATTACGATTTGATTTGAACAAGTTTATGAAAAGATGGAAACAAGAACATTGGATACTTTGGATGATTGGATAGATTTCTTTGTTAGATTAGCATGGATTAAGGATGGCTTGTACTTGGATTTATTACTTGGATTTTAGGAATGTTTCATTTTTTTTTAATTTGTTTGGATGTTTTGATTTTTTTTGGAAATGTTTTTAATTTTTTTTGGATTGTAGTTGGATAGCCTTAGTTCTACATATTGATGACAAAGGAAAATCATGCATAGGTAGACATATGGGTGATAGTGGATGGGAGGGATACGAAGTGTAAAATGGATGGATAGGTAAAAGGATGGGAAATATTTGATAGTAGATGGGAAATGCATAAAGGATAGATAGATGGAAGAATTTAGGATGTGATCTCCAAGGTCTATGTGGCATAGGAATAACATGCCCCATTTTAGGTATTAGACTCAGGATTTTGCAGGATAATACTTACAATGATAAGTTGATAGGATGAGTTAGGGAGGATTAGATACATCAAGAGTCATCCAAAGCTTGATTCAACATTTTACCATGTCCTTATCAAGATTGAAGGTAGGAGGGGAGGATAGGTTGGTGCAATATGATAGGTATGCGGATATAATGGATAAGGATGGACAGGATAGGATGGAAATGATAGGATATGATAGATGAGACAACTTACCCCCAAGTGTAAGGTACATAGATAATCAATCTACACATGATGCATGTTTGCTAGGTTTTCATCATGGTACTTATCCAAGGTGCCACAAGGAGTTGTTTTCACCATTGGATGAATGATTTCTCTTTACTATTTTATTTTTTTTGTTTTGATTTTTTTTATTTGTTTGTTGTTTGGATGGGATAGGTGGATAGGGGGAAAGAGATATTTGGATGGAGGATGAGGACTGAAGCATCCTTTTTAAAAAAGGATGTGATAGTGTCCCATTTTTGGATGTTTGCAACACATAGAGCATGTCAAGTGTCATTATGTGCATGGATTTTGGTAGGTGATTGGATGAGATGGAAATGGAGTGGATTATGATGTGGATTATGGATGGATGGATAATAGTGGATTACGATGTGGATTATGGATGAATGGAGGATAATGGATTATGATGTGGATTATGGATGGAGATGGATGGATAAATGGATGATGGATGAAAGGATTATGTGAAATCATAGACCATAGGGATGTGATGGAGAAGATATGAGGGATGGGAGAGATAAGATGGGGGATATAGCTATGTGGAAATGTCATGGGGTGGAGGGGAACCAAGACCAACAGTTGGACACATCGTAATGGATTTTGAAGATTTTGATGTGGAGGGGGTGTGGGGAGTAATGGGGATTTTTTATTTTTCCAATTTAGGGACTTAAGGACCCAAATGGACTTAGGATTTGTAGAATTTTTAGATGGGGAGTGAGATTTGTGGGATTTTTGGGATTTACAATTTTTGATATAATGGGATTTGGATGCTTCATTTGGATTGATTTCTTTGTTCTTTGGGACCCACACCATTTTTTTTTTGCTTTTGGGGGTGTGGTTGTTTGTATCCTTTTGGATTCTTGATTGTGCTTATATTTTGTGTATTGATGCCCTTCGGCATGATAATCTTGAGGCTTTTGTGAATTATTTACTTTATGTAAGGAGGCATCCAAATTTGTATTTTTGAATCCCTTCAGGTTGGTGGTAGCTTCATTTTTGAGTGATGTGTGAATTCATTGATATTGATTGGGAATTTTAGGGGATTTAGGGGAACATGATGTGTGGATTGATGGATTAGGTGATTTAAGGATGGGGATATTAGGAATTCGTAGGAGGGGAGGTAGAGTGGATGGAGGAATATGTATGATCACATGCTTTTGAGAATGGTATGATGATGGAGGAGGGATAGTAACAAATGATTTGGAGGTGTGATGAGGTGCACCATGTTTGGGATTGGAAGAAGATGTCATGTGTGTGTGCAAGTGGTACCAACAATTTTGGATTGTTTTCCTTGGGATATATAGCCAACATTGTGTCATCATGGATGGATTTGGACATGGATGTGCTCCAAGATACCTTGTTTAAGAATGCCTAAACATTTTCCTTGATAGTTCATGTTTCGGAGCATGCGATATGTGATGGGATGTTTATTGTTTTGGAAATAAGATGTGAGTCCATTATTAGATGGGGAAGGTGGGGTGGTGGATAGAAGTTGTTCCTCTCTTATGAGTGAACCACCATGGATTAAGGTAGTGGGACCAAGAGGATAGGATGATCAATTTGGGATAGGGTTGAGAGGAGATGGTGAAAGATCAATAGGGGATAATGGGGGATCAATAGGTAATGGTGGTGTGGGATCAAAAAAGGGATGACTTCAGATGATTGTATCTTGATTATCACTATGCTCATTAGGATGTGGTGTAATAGGATACAAGCTATTTATTTTATTATCCATGTTTTCTTGGGGATGAAGTTTCTCATCATGGGATGTTGATGGATAATGAATAGGACTGGTGTGATGATGGATAGGGCTAGTTTGGGTTTCTTGATTATGAGTGATTATGGGATCATGGATGGGAGAGGTTTAGATATTTTGATCATGGATGGTGGTGTCTTGAGTAGTGGGATCTTCGATAGCTTGGGTAATGTGATCTTGAGGAGATAGGACAAGTTTATCTTTACTTTGTGAGAAGAAAGGTTGATCATGCTTTGGATTTGACCATTGACATGTAGCTATTGGGTATGGATGAGATGGGGGGTTCCTTGGATGGGCTTGATAGGCTTTGGATGGTTAAAAACATGAGAGCATGATGGAGTTTGATTTGAGCTTATGGTAAGGGATCCTTCAATAGGATGAATAGACATAGTAGTGGATTAAGGTTGAATTACAACATGATTTTATATTCCATGGTAATAGTCCTTGGATAACATCTGAAAAGGATAAGTTGGTGGGTGGATTATCAATCACAATCTTACCACAATTGATGAGATCTTGGATCAAATTCTTAAGTCTCACACAATTGGATGTTTTATGGCCTTTGTCTCTATGGTATTGACAATATTCAGGATTCGTAAACTAGAAAGACTTGAATTGATATTCATCATATGGTGTTGTCATTGGTAGCTCAATGAGGTTTGCTTGGACCAATTTTGGCAAGGCTACCTCAATGGGATCCTTTGATGGAGGGTTGGAGGAATATGGTGATGAAGGGATTGAAGGGGTTTGTGAGTTAGGAGGTATGTGGGCTAATGGATTGAGATTAGAAAGATTGGATGGAGATTGTTATGAAGGGATTGAAGCAATTGATGGGTTGGGATTAGATATAGTTTGTTGTAATGGTATGAATGAAGATATGGTAGATGGTTATGATGTCATGGGGCTGACTTGGTAAGTGGTTTGGGGTGAGATATATGAATAGGTGAAACTTTGAGGTGTTGATAGGTTGGCTGTGATGACATGGTCACATAGGGGGATGAAGGTTGGTTTGAGATTGGTGGGGATGGTGATGTTGAGGTGATAGGATCATGAGAAACTCCAATGATGAGACGTGTGTAAGGTCTATGCTTTATGAGATCTCTTATTTGTGCCTTGGAAAGATGATCTAGCACCTCATAGGAATGTTTAATTTCTTGTATTTTTGTAGCAAGATCACTAGGATATGTGCATGGATTAGGTTGGTATGATAGTGATGTTGTTTGGATTGGAGGTATGGTTTGAGGAATGGGGTTTGACAAAGATGTTTTAACTTCTAATTACCATTTTGTCAAACCAACTCATGATGTCTATAGATGTGTTTTGGATTGGATGTGGATTTTGGAAATGGATGATTGTAGATTAGATCTAGGATCATTTAGATGAAGGATTATGATGATTTATTTGGATGGATAGTGATTAGGATTTGGATGATAGTGGATGGGTTTGGAGGAGGTTGAGTCCTTAACCAAAAAATGTTTTTCAAAGGATTGATTTTGATTAAGGATTGGATAGTTGATAAAAATGGATAATGGATGATTGTCTTGGGATGAGGGATCAATGGATTAGATTAGTTGTGGTTGAAATGGGATTAGGTGGATAGCAATATTGGATTAAGGATGATAATGGATCAAGTTGGATTATGAGAAGGATTATGAGAAGGATGAACAAGGTGAGTATCTTCAGGCTTGATCAGTTAATTCCTACACCACACTAGAAGACAACCAAAAGGTCTTATCTAGCTTATTATAAGCTTGCTAGGGGAGTCCTCAATATACACAAGGTACTCTGAGGCACATGTCTGTGAACACTAGTTTATTGAAGGCATGTGACATGTGACATAAGTGATTAAGCAAACATAACTTAACCTTGTGTTCATAATCACTCAGGGCCTCAACACTGTGCCAATAACTACATGACTAGATTGAAGTACAATTTTTTCTCCCCCCCTTTGATATACCCCACTGGAACCTGTGGTTGAGGTCATCCCTAGGGGTGATGAAATCTCCTAGAAGGCCTCCTAAAGGGAAGGAACACTATTCACTTTTGATCCCTATGATGGAACAAAGTGCAAGGGGAGAGTATACATGAGATAATATTCCTAGGATCGAACAAATAAACACAAGGACAATGAAGGGGTTTTTTATCTTCAAGATCATCGAAAGGTGCGAGGAAAGAGCATACACCCTTTTAAAAATTCAAAGACAAAATAGACAATGTTTAATTACTATCCCCTTACATTAGACTAAGTGTCTAGATTAGTTATAAAAAGATGTCTTGGACATGCATATCTGTGGCAACTTGTTAGTAATTTCAATGATTTGATCTTGGACAAGTGAAAAAGCTACAAAACAAGGGTTAGACCAAAATGATGGAATTATAGAAAAATAAAAATAATGGATTAATACAATAGAATGGATTAGATGAATAGATTCTACATGAAATTCTAAGCACTTTCAAAAAAATTCATGAAATTACATTAAATTTTGTAAAAGTTATGAGCAAATGAAGTTTGAAAAGAAAGGTTGACTTTGACTAATTATACCTAGTATTTTGGGCTGAATCTATAGATGAGGCCTATACAACTATGAAGTTGGGTAAATCAGCTTTCTGATACTTGTAAAAACATAAAAATCTGACATGATATGTAAAAGTTATAGTATAAATTTTAAAATGAAAACTATTTTAAGCCTTAAAAACACTATTCACATCCTGAAAACATTTTTCACTGCCAGAGAACACTGTTCACTACCAAAAAACACTATTCACCATTGGAAACACTATTCACTACCAGAAAGCACTGTTCACTATTAGAAAATACTATTCACCATCGAAAACACTATTGATCACCTGATAAACATTAGCTCAAATTTCACCTGCACCAAAAAGGGTCAAATTATATGTTTTTCTTCACCTCTTGGCCCTTCTGGATGCAACCGTAAGGTCTGTTTTGTGCTACAAGGCTCTCTGTGAAAGTGTACCCTCAAATTTTCCCTAAAAAGAGCATAAAACTGCAACAAAAAAAAATAACAAAGCCTGCAAAAAGCAAGATAGATCAAGGGATGGGGGTCCCACTGGGTGTGCCAAAATGAAGACAAGAAAAATGAAAGGTAAATAACAAGAAGATAAACAATAAACATGCACTACATTCACCTTAGACTTTCTTTTCTCCTCCAATAGAGCGGATTGAAGTTGCACCCACTACCTCAATGGCTATGCTCAATGCTTTTTATAGATAGAGATATGTTGATTGCTCTAGAAACTTGCAGCATAACATTACTTTCTTGTGTGATGATAATGGCTTGGTTGAGGGTAGATTTATAGATTTTTGATGATGGAGAGATAAGGATTTGATTTTTGATTTGAAAGTAAACAAATCAAGAAGAAGATAAGATGAGATATGAGACGATAATTGCAAAGATTATCTAATTAATTTAATTAATTAGATACACATGAGTTAGAAATGGAAAGAAATCAAGAAGAAGATTTTTGGCAAGAGACATTGCTTCACATGACAGGTGTTGTCAGTGATGGAAACTAAGACTATTCCACTCATCTGTATAACATAATTTGTACATACCGCAAGTCAGTATCAAAATTTATCCAAGTTCAGGTAGCCAGAGACATAGGATGTGATAGGGACCGGTATCTTGGTCTGGATCTCTTTGGTGGTAAATCAGAGTATGTTGCAGATTTGAAGGAGTCATAAGGATTGTCAGGGCAATCTAAATCTAGAATTTTAACCTCTGGTGATGAAGAATTCAAGAGTTATTTGCATCTGAGTATGGGGATATAGTTTGACAATGCAGACAATAGAAGAACAGGCTAACCTTGTAATTGATCTTTGTTCTGGATAAATGGAATTTGTCAGGTGGATAATTTGTCATGATCAGTGATAGTGGCCAACATGATTGATGATTTGTGAATGATAGTTTTAATTCGCATTACAAGTTATGCATGGATTTAGCTGACAGAGTAGAGTCTTCATCAAAGTTGTAAGTGTTCTTGAAGCTGACTGAAAAGTGATTGAATATCATGATGTGGATATATGTGCTTTGTGTGTGTGTGTGATGCAACTATGGAATAAGTGTGAAAAAGGCAGAGCTATAAGGTTCAGATGTTAGTAGAATAGTAAAAAGGGTAGAGTGAGGATGAAGTGTATCAAGTTAGTATTCTGTGGTTAACTGAAACTGAATCCTTGCATTGGTAGATCTAATTATCAGTTCAAACTCATTGTAATCTTCTTTCTATAGGCAGTGAGCCTTCTTTTGAGTAGGGAGCTCTGGGCAGTGAGCCTGAATGCATGTACAATCCCAATTGTAGTACTTTTAACAGAGTTTAATATTTGTGGGTTAACCCCCACTATGGTTTTTCCATTAATTGGGTTTCCACGTTAAAAATTATTGTGTCATGTGTGTTTATTTGTTTCTACTCATATGATGTTGATTCATGCTTTAATGTTTACATTATTAATCTGATTGTATTGATAAAGAAGGTTAAAAGATGAAATGGTTAAATTTGTGAGACAACTGGTTCACCCCCTCTCTCAGTTGTCCAAACTAATTCCAACAATTGGTATTAGAGCCAAGTTCCTTGAAAGAAGCCTAACAGCTTGAGGAAAGATCTTGGAAGGAGTTTTTAATGGGTTCACTCAAAGATCAACTTTGGTTGGCTCTACAAGATCTTGATCAGTCCAAAGCAGAAGTAACTAATTTGAAAGATGAGCTTAAAGATATTGATGATACCATTGAAATGTTAAAGTATAAATTAAAGAAATCTATGGAAAAGAGAAAGGAGCTACTTCTGCAGTTATCTAGTTTAACTAAAGAAAATGGTATGAATGAAGCCTTGGAAGAAAAGACAAAGGAGCGTGAGAAGCTATCAAAAGAAGTTGTTGTTTTGAAAGTTGAGATGGAATCTGGGGCAATGAGGCTAACCAAAGAAATTGAGCAAATGAAGAAGACTAAAGAAGGCATGAATCAAACTCTAAAATAAAGAATTGAAGAATGCTACCGATTGGACAGAATAGCTGGCCATCTAGAGTCTGACCTACATGAAAGCAGAGACAATGGAAGAGAACTTGAAAGGCAAATTGTCATTCTCATAAATGACCTAGAAGTTGCAAATGAATACAAGGAGAAGTTCAAGATAAGCTCAGCTAAACTTGAAGCACTGCTAGAAGGTTAGAAAAACGCTGATGACCAGCATGGTCTTTCATATGAGAAAGGTGAAAGCTCTGGACCTGGACAAAGAAATTTCCAACCAAGGGTATAAATAGACCTAGAAGACCTCCGATAAGACAACCTAATGCTCAAAGATATCCATCCTTCAATGTCAATTATTTCAATTGCAATAAATTTGGTCATAGAGCTACTTGGTGCAGAAGCAGAGTAAATCAAAATGATCCATCCTTCTCTGGTCAATGCTTCAATTGCAAGAGGTATGGTCACAAATCAAATGAATGCAAAAGTATGATAATGAATTACCCTAATAATAATAGAAATAGCAATTCTTTCAATGACTACTATTTTTCTTGCAATAGATTTGGACAAATGGCTAATCAGTGCAGATCAAGAGGAAATCAAGTATATGAGCAAAGATATGTGTGTTTTAATTGCAATAAATCTCATCATATTGCAAGACTTTGCAGAAGTAGGATTAATGAAAGAATAGGTCCGGTTAACAGAAAACTGGATGAGCAGAGACAAGGCAAAGGCAAAGGAAAAATTGATGTGAATGAGATCCAAAATGAAATGAGCAAGACATGGGTCAAGAAAACAATTGTGAATGATAACAATGGGTCTGCATCAGAATTCGGTGTTGATAATTCTTTCGGGAATTGAATTCAGAGCTCTAGCTCTGGGGGAGCTACATTGAAAATCAAATTCCTCCAGCCAATAAGTGGATGCCTGAATCTGGCACAAAGGGAAAAGATAATTTGGGTCACTACAAATCATTTGAAAGAATTTCTAGAAGAAAAGAAGTGGATTTAATGATTTGTGGAGCAATTAAAGGTCAACTGTGTATAAAAACATAGCAACTAGATGTGTTAGGGTAGAGCATTTATTATAAAGACAAATTAGGTCTTGCGAAGCATAAAAGGGTCTCTCAATCTTCATTTGAATCACTTTGCACTAGAAGAAAGCAAAAAGAAAGGAAGTGAACAAGTTCTGAGCTAAGAATATTCAAGAGTTGATGTGCGAAGAGGATTTCCAACCAAAACCCTAACTTGCGGAACAAGGTACTTCTGTTTTCTATGAAATCTCTTAAAATTTCAATCTCTGCAAATGGCTACACATCTAGTTGTTGATGTAACTTAAAGGCCCCGACTAATATTTAAGAAGCACCCATACAAGTCAGTTGAAGTTGAACCGCTAGGTGCATTTTTTTATGTCCCATATGGCGTACTGCATGTTGAGGATATTACGGCATACATCCACTATAGCATTGATGAATTTGGAAACTTGAAACTCTTGGATTTGTTTAACAACTACCTAAGGGATGATAGCTATAAATTGAAACCAGAACACAAAGCCCTAGAAAGTAAACATTTTTTGCAAGTCATTCAATTTCTGACATTTGATGAGAATGAATGGGTTCGATATATCTTGAGCTGAATACATGATGAGTTCATATGGCTATTAAAACCATTTAGGATTACAAAGGACATTATCAAGATTGTAACTGGGTTAAATTCAACTGGTGGATTACCCATGTTGAAAGCCATGAAAAACCAAACTGTTACCGATGCAACCGGTGTGAAGTTTGACAAGAGAGAAATGACCATTAATGATATTATAGAACAAGATGTCAAGTTTGCATCGATGGTGATTGGATACAAGGTCTACCACTCCAGCAGGGAAAATTCTGTCTCCAGAACTACAATATATGCAGCCTATCAAATGTTGAAAGAGAATGCTAATTATGATCTATGTGAGATGCTACAAAATCAGTTGAGTGAGAATCTAAGAAAAATAAAGAAAGATAAGAAAAATGCCTTCAAGTATGGTTCCTTGATTATATATTTGTTCTTCTATTTTATGAATGAAGTGCCTAGAGTTCAAGGTGTGCACTGGACAAATGACAGGCCAGTTGCATGGCAAATAAGAGATCATCTACTCAGCCTTGGTGATTCCCAAGCTCAAAAGAAAGCCATTTGGGGTTACTTCAAAACCTTTCAAAGTATGATGCATGCAAGAGAGAGGATCCCTAAATCAGTTGTGGAGAAATATGAAAATGAAATATGCTTTATGGTTCACACTGATCAGTGCCTGATGGAGGCTATGGAACCCAGAACCATATGGATTATGCCAATGGGATATGAGGTTGATGAGAAAGTTTTGGAAATGTATGCTCAACATCTCTTGAACAAATCAAAAGACACATATGTGGAAAGGCTTGGAACATATAAGGAGCTAAGTCTAAAATTGCATGTGGAGCTTATACAGCCAGAGACCAAAAGGAAAGTGTAAAAGCAAGTTGAAAAGTATGCTGAGAGCATTGGACTAACCAAGGAAGTAGTGAAGCAAAATAGAGAAAGAATTGAAAAGGCTAAAAAGGAAAGGCAGGACAAGAAACAAGAAGATGCTCCAGCAAAACCATCCTCCACTTCAAGGACTATTAGGAGCTCTACTGCTACTCCTATTCCCCCTAAACCTGCAAAACCAAAAGATAGACCATCCTGTGAAGGTGGTAAGAGAAAGAAAACAAAGGCCTCAAGAACGTATGTGAGAAAAAAAGATGATGAGGAGATGGAGAGAGATGGAGAAGTTAAAGAGATAAAATCCAAGAAAGCCAAGACTTCAAATGCTTCTGAGGACCAGCCTTCTAGAAGCAAAAAAGCAAGTAAAAAGAAAGAAACTGGTAAGGTTTCTATGATAGTTAATGAAATTGTAAAGATAATTATTGTTCATGGAAATCTAAGGCCTATCAAAGATTATTATGATAATTTTGAACAAGCAAATAAGAAAATTTTGGAAGATGCCACCATCATGTACTTGAATAAATTCAATAGAGCTCTACTAGAAATTTTACAAGAACTTCCTAAAAGTTTAAGGAAAATACTGGAGATGAGGAAGGAAGTAGCCAAGGCTAAAGATCTAGAACTCAGAGAATATGTCCTCAACACTTTGTGTCTAGTTGTGTCCAAAAAGGAAGTAGATAAAATACTCAAAAAGGTAAAAGATGATTTTAGAAGTAAGGTAAGGATGAACAAGCTAATGCTTGGGGAAATTGAGGAAATTGCAAAAGAAATAGAGGAAATTTTGACGAAGGCCCTGGATAAAGATAAATATTATGTTGTGTCTAAGGAACAAGTTGAGGAAGGTAATCCTATAGTTCCAAAACTAGAAACTTCAAAAGAAGAAACTAGAAAAGGAAATGATGACCAAGATGATACTCTAGATCCTCTGGAGAAAACCTATGAGGAGGTAGATAATGGGATTGATTCATCAATTCTGGATGTTGAGAAAGCAAACATTAGTAAGAAACAAATTGAAGTTGATGACTCCTTTATTCCAGAAGAGGAGCAAATAAACAAAGAAGACACAAAGATAGTGGACAAAACTGATGATGCAGGAGATACTCTAACTCCACGTAATCAATCCTAAAAAGAAGATAATATTGCTACTACACAAATCCCTCCAGAACACATAGCAAGTGGTGAAGACAAAGAAAAGATTCCCACTACAGATGGTACAGAGAAAGGTAAAGTAGAGGAAGAGAAAGAAGAAGGTAAGGAAGATAAAACATAAGAAGATGGTGCAAATGTTGATGCATCTAAACAAATTAGTCTTGATACTAACATCGACAAATCTCAAGGAAAGGAATGTGGTTCAGGAATTGTGGCAAGAGACACTACAGATGCAGTAAAATGTCTCCTAAGTAAAGAAATGCTTGAGTTTGGTGAACCAGAGATGTTTCAAGGACCGATCAATCTAGATGCTCTCTCTTCGGTTCAAGTAATGAAGATAGCATCCTAAACACAAGCCAAGGCAAGAGAAAAGATGTTGAGATCTCACGTTGAGGATAGTGAGCTACTAGGCCTTGCAACTAGAGTATTGGAGAAGATAATTCCAACCTTCCAAAAGAATCCTTCTGAATCTACTTCTAAAAATATGAAGAATCTTATAAGTTTTGTAAGTACACATTTTGAGTCCTTTGAGAAGTCTGTAGAGACCAAAGTCAAAAATGAATTTTTGGATAAGAAATTTAGTGAAATAAAGAGCCTAATAGGGTATGATAGGATAATACTTAGTATCAGTATAAAGACTATTCAAAATGCTCTAAGTGATGGAGGTGACATATACAAATTTTGTCTATCCTGGTCCAAAGTCAGTGAGGATATTGAGAAGAAGATAAAGGAGCAAGAACAAAAATTGTCAAATCTATCTCAAAATTTTGATCCTCTAATTGTTTCTCCTATAAGTCAAGAATGTCAAGTAATCAGCTTGACCGATGAAATAAAGAACCTTGTTAAAGAAAAAGGCAATATTGTGAAGAGAATGTGTGAGCTCTGGGGATTGATTGTCCCCAAGTTAGAAACAATGTTTAATGCACTATTAGAATCTCAAACTGCAGTTCAGACAAGTGATCCTTCAGATCTGACAAAGACAGAAGCATACACATTTCTTCTGAGTGGACACATCTCAATTTTGGATGACA
The DNA here is from genome assembly GCA_027924645.1 of Cunninghamia lanceolata. Classification (NCBI taxonomy): domain Eukaryota; kingdom Viridiplantae; phylum Streptophyta; class Pinopsida; order Cupressales; family Cupressaceae; genus Cunninghamia; species Cunninghamia lanceolata. The sequence goes on from BSBN01000684.1 coordinate 3,365,931, forward strand.
TGAAAAGAAGTTGGGTCTCTAAACTTGAGCAATTGAAAAGTAGTTTTACAGATATTCTCAAGTTCATGTAAATATAACTTAATGATTGGGTGTACATATGCGACAATATATACATATTTTTGAGAATTTTGGCTTGCGGACCCCATCCTTTGCCATTGATGTCAAAGGGGGAGTGAAGAACAGTGAAAAATGAGGAATCCAAGAAAAGGGGAGCTCTGGAATCAGTGAAGAGCATAAGAGTATAGAGTAAGGGGGGAGTAACACTTAGTCATTTTTTACTAAGTGTTGCCATCAATGCCAAAGGGGGAGATTGCTGGCAAGAGACACTGCTTCGCATGACAGGTGTTGTCATTGATGGCAACTAAGACTATTCCACTCATCCACATAACATAATTTGTTCATACCGGAAGTCAAAATCAGAATTTATCTAAGTCTGGGTAGCCAGAGACAGAGCATGTGATAGGGTTTGGTATCTTGGATCAGATCTCTCCGGTGGTAAATCAGAGTATGTTACGGATCTGAAGGAGTCATAAGGATTGTTACGGCAATCTAAATCTAGAATTTTAACCTCTGGTGAAGAAGGATTCAAAAGTTATTTGCATTTGAGTATGGGGTTATAGTTTGACAGTGCAGACAATAGAAGAACATGCCAACCTTGTAATTGATGTTGGTTCTAGATAAATGGAAGATGCTAGCTGGATGATTTGTGATGATCAGTGATAGTGGCCGACATGATTGATGATTTGTGAATGATAGTTTTCATTCATGTTACAAGTTATGCATGGATTTAGCAGACAGAGCAGAGTTTTCATCAAAGTTCTAAGTGCTCTTGAAGTCGACTGAAAAGTGATTAAATATCATGATGTGGATATATATAGCCAATGGATTTAAGTGATTTGTGTGTGTGTGATGCGACTATGGAATAAGTGTGAAAAGGGCAAAGATCTAAGGTTTAGATGTTAGCAGAATAGTAAAAAGGGTAGAGTGAGGATGAAGTGTATCAAGTCTGTATTCTGTGCTGAACCGGAATTGAATCCTTGTATTGGTAGATGCTAATTATCAATTCAAACTCATTGCAATCTTCTTTTTGTAGGTACTGAGCCCGAATGCATGTGCATTCCCAATTGTAATACTTTTAATAGAGTATAATCTTTGTGGGTTAACCCCCACCATTGTTTTTCCCTTAACCAGGTTTCCACATTAAAAATCATTGTGTCATGTGTGTTTATTTGTTTCTACTCATATGATGTTGATTCATGCTTTAATGTTTACATTATTAATCTGATTGTAAGTTGATAAAGAAGGTTAAAAGTAGAAAAGGTTAAATTTGTCAGACAACTGATTCACCCCCCCTCTTAGTTGTCTGGACTAATTCCAACAATGATTTAGATTTATTAATTAAATAAATATTTGATTTATTTAATTAATGTTGGAATATGATTTAATTAATTAAATAATTATAAATTATTTAATTAAAATTAGAAAAATGAATGGATTAATTAAATAATTGTAAATTATTTAATTAATACTAGGAAGTGGGAAAATTAACTTAATTAAATAATTAGGAATTATTTAATTAATGTGAAATGTATGGAAAATGAATGATTAAGTTGGGAAGTAATGCAAATTTGATGCAACAAGAATGCATTGGTGAATTTTAGGTGTCTACACAAACTTTGAAAAATCAAATACTTTGGAAAATCCCAAATTCCTCTTGTAAAAGGTTGAAAAACATTAGAGATTCAAATCCGTGAAGTAAATATCCCACACCTCCACCTTGTGTGTAACCCATCCACTTTCCAACCACAAGTGAAACCATACTCCCACTTCCAAAAATAAAATAAAAAATCCCAAACCCTTAATTACATCTATTACCCATCTATTAACCATCAATCAAAACCAAATATCAAACCGCAATCCTAATCAAACCATAATCCCCAAAAATCTCACACCTTAATCCAAGTCCAAAACCAATCATCCATCTAGTCCTCTATCAAACCCAATCAAACCATCATCCTAGATTTTGAACCTCAATCCAAACCAAAATTCCAATCACATCTCAATGTCAAAAGTCAAGTTCTAAATCCAACTATCCCCCAAACCATGAAATCAATCCAACTTCTGTCCATTCCAACCAAAACTCTAAATCAAAATGAAGGCCTTAAACCAACCAAAGTCTATCTTAAGTATAGGTATCCACAAATCAATCACCTATCTATCCAAGGTCTTGTTACCTTAATTTAAAGTCAAATCATCACCTGAAAACACATACAACCTGAATCAAATCTTTCTTAAGAACATAACCTATCTAAGTATATAAATCAACCACATTCATATCAAACCATATTATCACCCTAATTCAACAAGGTCTTCAAATTTGATCTACACCAAAATAATCCATCATCCATCATCCAATCAACCATTTAATCCAATCCAAACTATATAATTCAAATTGTTTAACATGTACAACCAAATCAAGGTCAATAAATTTCAAATTTACCTCAATTGAAACAAACCACAAGTCATTTTTCTAGATCAAAACCATTATCCATAACCAAGATAATCCCCCTAGATCTTCCATAATAAAATTCACATCAAATTCTATTAAAACACATTCAAATCCACATCATCCTATTAAGTTGTCATTTCATGCCCCCATCAGTATATCCCAAGCTAAGAAGAGCATGGATCCTTATAACAAGAACCCTTTTGCATCTAGTTTTGGGCACAATTCATGGGTTGGGCCCTCTTCACCTAATGGATTTTCTTGATAATGTAAGTGAGATTGAAAGTCTTATTAACTAACTCGAATATTCACCTCGATATGTAGACTTCCTTAATGATTAATGAACCCAATCTAGGATCAACTATTTCATAGACAATCACAAAGAAGCCTTCCTTCAGTGGCATATTGATGTGGGAGCCAAGCTTCCCCGCCACCTTCCCATGGACAATCTCAAAAGCCTCATCCATCATGAATCACCACCATCACCTACATTCAAAAACCCTTGGGGCCATTTACCCAAACAATCCACTCAAGACCACACCAACTACCATGTTGACCAACAAGTTGGTGGTAGGGTGCCACACCCCCACCTCCTTACAATCATGCATCATCCTTCAATCCACATTAACAACCCCATCAAAATCAACATTCATCAAACACCCCAAGAATTAGAATCCTATCTAGAACATCTAATCAATGCATTCCCAACCTCTCTAATCTACCATAATCCTCATTTCCACCCATGTTAAATCTCATTCAATCACTTCCACCTCTTTCCATTCCTCAACAAACCATTCCAACCTAATCCATGATCCCACTACATATTCCATATCAATCAAATAAATATCAACTCACATTAACCTATCCAACAACCTCCTATCAACCCACAACACCGTCATTCACATCACATCAACCAACAAATCCACAACCCTTCACATCTTCAAATCCTATTCATCCTACCTTTCAACAACCTCTACATTTTTTCTCTATCCCATATCAAGCCCCTAATCCACCTCTTAGGACCCCCTTTGACTAAGATTGGCAAGAGATGAAGAATGGTACCAAAATGTTACAAAGTGGGATGGTAAATCAATGCAAACAATACAAATTTGAAGATCTTTGTCCCTACCCCTTTGATTGATCTATCGAAATGGTACCCTTTCCTCTATATTTTGAGATCCCTAAATTTGACAAATATAAGGGATAGAGAGATCCCCATGACCATGCTGGCACCTGCAAAATTTTATTCTCATTGTGCCTATTTTGCCCCCAAAATTCAAAAATCATGTGCAAAATTCCTTAGAAAATGTCACCATTAGATAGAGAATTCAATTCTGATCAACTTTACCTTTTGAACCATGTTGAAATTCCTTAATATGAAAAAGTTATCCTTGGTCAAAGTTTGGTCTTTGTGTATTTTGCCTTGGTCAAATGGTTATGTCTTGCTCCCTTTTGTCCCTTAGAAAATTTTCATTTTTTGCCTTATTATTGGCAAATCAGTGAAGCTTCTAACTATCAAACTTGTTCTTAAGTTCATTTTTTTGTTGGTTCATTGACAACAGTATTCATCGACAGAGGGAGAAAGTTTTCAAAAAATTGACTAGGGGAATGCCTTATTGGCCATTTTCACAAATGGCAAACTCAAGAAGAGTTCTGAGTTTCACCAGTTTACCGACTTGACATTTTGCTAATAAAGGGCCAAGGGCAAAATGTCTTCAAAAATACAGCTAAGGAAAAAGAGAACAAAGGATACCTTTATCGATAAAGTTCATAAAGCACAAACTTTCCATAAGTTCAAAATCACCACGGTTCGCCAATGGAGCATTTTGCCAACAAGGAAAGGAAGGGAAAGGTTCATGATAGAAGAGAAAAGTTGATAAGGAAGACAAGGCATGGTTCGAGATTCTTTAGTTTTGCCGATAAGGCAAAGTGCATAGTGAAGAAGTGGCTGACAAGAGATGGTTTGACAAAACAAAGTTTTACCGACAAGGAGTACAAAGTTCAAAGAAAGCATACTTTGCAGATAAGGAAGGAAGGCCTTATCAATGAATCAGCATAATGCCGAACTTCTCAAAAGTTCAAAGTTCCTTAGGTTCATCAATAGGGTTTTTTACCAATAAAGAAGAAAGATAGCCAAAAGGGAGATCAAGGAAAAGTTTGAATGTGTTTCCTTTCACTGACATAAGAAAGGGGAAGCACAAATGGTTTGGTGAATGACATTTTCACCGATAGAGGCAAAATGAAGAAGAAAGCAAAAGTTCAAAGAATCAAGATCTTGTTGACAATGTTCTTAAGTTTGGCATTTTGCTGATTTTCCAATAAGGGAAACAAAGAGGCTTCGGCGAGGGAGGACTAGAGCAAAGAAAAGATAGTTTGGCAAAATTCATTTTTGCGGATAACGGTAAAATGTCTAAGGCATGAGAGAAGATGGTGCTTTGTCGAGGAATTGGCTAAAGGATGAACCGATGGAACAATTCAAATTTTTAGTAGTTCCTTGGTGGGCTCTTTCACCAATAATAAAGAAGATGGAAGGTTTGGCAAAGGGCAATTTTTTTGATAAGAGGCTAATGAAAAATAGGTTTGTCAAAGGTGAAAGTTGCCAATAAAGTTAAAGAAGGCAAAGGAGGCTTATTTCACAAATGTTGGATTTTTCCGATAAAGCATGGAAGAAGGTGCAAGGGGCGACAAGTTCAAAAAAGTGAACTTTTGCCGACTAAGCGGTGGCAAAGGTAAAAAAGTGAAGTTCGACAAAGTTGTCTTTTATCATTAAAGCAAATGAAAAGGATGAAAGGCAAAGTTCAGAAAATGTGTAATTTACCAATAAGGAAAGAAAATGATAAAGCAAGAAAAGGTTTCGCTTAGTTCTGAAATAAGAAAATTCATCGACAAAGTGCAGAAATAGAGGCAAATTTGTGCTGAGAAAAACTCATAGATAGGGAAAAATCAGAATAAAAATCAAAATGTATGGTGTGAGTTTGTTGTGGTCATTGTGGGTACTTTTCTAGTGGTTGATACATTGGATACTGTAAATGTGCAGGTACTCATTTCTGGCAGTGGATGGTGTGTCTCAGTACCCATATCTTCTGGGATACCCTCAAGGACCTAAATCTATATGCAGGAGATGGGCTTTCCTTCTGATCCACTGATCCTTCTAACATGGTCATGTGCCTCTATCTTTCCTATGCTATTACTTATTGACCAATTCTTTCAGACATCTAGAAGTTACACGATGGGTAGAACACCTATATATACATGTTTGAATGATATTCTTAGGGTTGGTCTCTGAGCCAATTGTCTGGTATGGGAGAACGTAAGGAGTTTCTCTGGCATCAACACATGATTTGTCCAGTTTGTAAGTGAAGGGATATATTCAGTGTTGTGTAGGAAGGTTATATAATGCGAATTTGAATGTAGTGGATGTCTCCACAAGAGTTTGTAGTGATTTTGGTAGATGTATCATCGCGGTTATATATTTCCCTTCCCACATTTGCTGGTATAATTGTAATAAAGGCTTGGAGGTGTGTGACATCATCTAAGTTAATACAATGATCATATTTGCCATTTCTTTGTTGCATGTGAGTCATTGCAGTTCTCTTTTGGATCATTAAGTATGTTCATTGTATGAAGATCTATCTAAAAGTCATATATGTAAATGTATGTCTACTTCTATTGATTCTTTTCTCTGTATTTCTTTTCCTCCTTGTATTCTATGACTTTGTTGCCCAATGGAGTAGGCATCGATCCATATTGGAGATGGACCAAACAATCTTTTAAAAATAAACAAATCATTCATCTATGGTTTAGGGTAAAAACCATCTTTCCTGTGCATACATACATTCACACAATTGAATCAGCTATATAGGGGTTATGTGATAGCCAGATATTCTTGACTTAGTGATAGTCTTTGGAGTCAAGATGATGAATTGGGTTTGGTTGTCCAACATTTTTAGTTGTTTGAATCTGGTTTGAACTCAATACCTATTTAGGTATACCCCTTGGAATATCCCTCCAGAGTCTAAACTGAGCTCGAAGTGCAGAGGAGTCTACCCACTCCTGTACTTGGCCAAAGTTCCCCTTTACTTGTTGATAAAAGTCTTCCTTTCACCTTGACGAAAATCCCTAGCCTGGGTGTTTAGGAAGGTTTTAGAGCTTTGTGTTACAATTTTTTGCACACCAACATTTTGGCATCATTGCCAAGGAGTATATCTTTGTAAAATTTTGAAGACCTTTGCAACACACCTTTGGTAATAGTGGGTTTATAGTGGTGCAGTTTCTTTCTTTAGGTAAGTTGGCAACCCTTCAACTTGTGCTAACATTTTGGTGCCACTGCTAGGGAAGATTCAGGCTGCATTAGTCCATGTCATAGTCTAATTCCCCTCTTGTTGTTCCTAATGGTTCTTTTCCTCATCCTCCCCTTATTGATAATGAAAACACCTATAGACAACTAGACCTCTCATGGGTCAGTTATGAGTAGCAATCCATACCTAAAAGGATTTACATTCATATGACTTAATTTGATGGGTGTGAGGTTTTTAGTGGGAAGGTACACATTGATGCATTTTCAGAACTCATGGAAAAATTTCAATTTGGAGATGAGGATATGTGGATGAAATTTTTTGTTAGATCTCTATGTGGAAAAGCATGGAAGTGGCTGGTTAGTTTCCTTGGCCAGCATTTTGCTTCTTGGGATTAGTTGGTAGATGCCTTTGAAGATTTTACAAGTAATCTAAACCATGTATTTCTTGTTTAAGAACTAGAAAATATTTAAATGCAAGGAGAGTCTAGCATGGAGCTCAACCACAGATTTGTGGTGACCCTGTCTAACATCCCAAAAAAATGTAGACCTGATCTTCCTATCTGTATTGATATGCATTTGATAGCTTATGATTATTCTATAAGCTCAAGTTCTATATGGGCAAAATTCAATCTAATGGGTTTGCAATAGGCCTATGTGTTCATTGATTATGTTGACAAAGTTAAGCAGGATATGATTGTAAAATCTATATCCTCAGATGCAGAATTAGTTGATAATGAATAAGTTGTTGTAGTCAACAGGGATGTGGACATTTCATATGATCTGGAGACAATATCATGTGATGATTATGTATGAAGAAGGGTAGAGGAAGGTGTTGGTGCAATGTATGAGATCGATTTAGATGAAAATAGTAGTGATTGCACCTACATTCCCTTGGACAAGTCATCAGTGGATGATGGAAATGAACAAATCAATGATGGTGTCCAATCCGATGAAGAGATTTTTGACCCTTCTGCCTATTGTTTTATTGTGGACTGCCTACAAGTGATGCATCGAATCAATTAGCTTAGGTGATTGATTATATAATGCATGCATATATTGATGAAGAGATGAGCATAAGAGATAATTCCCTTTATAAAGAGCATGCAATTCTGTTAGGTAACATAATTTCTAATTGTTATTGGTGCACGGATAATCCTCTTTTTGAAGATAATTTTCAATTTAGTGAGTTTGAGCTATCATCTTTGGAAGTGGAGAGTCATATACTGTATGACATGGCTACTTGTGAACAACAAGTGGAAAGAGAGTAGGTACAAAGTAATGCTAAGGGTGAACAAGAAACTAGTCTCTTGTTTGGTGTGTTACCCTCATTTATACCTGATAATGAGAATGAGGTCATTGGCACTTGTTTGCATGAGGATGATGTGAGTTATGCTTCAGCTGGACATCATGAGGGAGATGCTATAGGTACAGGGAATTCTGAGGTAATTGTATCCTACTTTGAAGACCATGTAACATATGATTTTCTAGAGCTTTGTTTGGGGCAGTTACCTCTGATTGATGTGGATCATATTGAGAGCGTATTTTTGAGCTCATTGGCTGGGCTTGATGACATTTGGGTTGGATGCTCTAATGTGGGTCAAGTTTTTGATCTGTAGGGTGAAGAGGAGAAAATTATTTCTAATTTTCTTAGTAGCAAATTTTACACAACATTGTGTGCCAAGGAACACAAAACAAAGAGGTAGATTCAAGATTGTGAGTCTTCACTTGAAGTGCCTCAAATTTTAGAATTATATACTAATGGTGGAGATTTAAATCTACATCATGCCTTTGATTCAGTCATTGAGGAGTACATTAGTATTAGTGTAGTTGGGCCATAAGAAATTGAGTAGTCTTATGACATGGCGCAACATGAGATTACACCTGGGCTGGATGAGTTTCAGCATGATAGTTTCCCTCATGTTGATATTTATGCAAGCCCAGAGATCCATCATGTTGACATGAGACTTAAAAGTGAGTGTTTATATATGAGTCAACATGATGTGAATCATATTATCTATGGCTACCTTGCCCTGGTAAATTTGTTTTCAATCTGCAGCATGATGATATGAATGTCTATATTTTGCATGTGCATGCATGCAAAATATTTTTGTTGCTGATGTTGGGTGATCAGTGCAGAAATGGATTGAGGGAGATCATTTCCTTCAATAGGCTTGTCTTTGATAGAGGCAAGTAACTTCATTCATTTTTCTACAGGGGTGGCCTGCAGTGTCCCAAAATTTTGGCTATAGTAATTTTTGACTGTGTTTCTTTGTAAATATGTGTTTTGTGTGTCTCTTTGTGTGTTTGTGTGTTGGTCTTCTCAGAGATATTCTGGATCCTTGCTGTGACACTGCTTGTCACACATTCCCAACCAAAACCAATGTTGGCACTTGTAAAATTTTATTATCATTGTGCATATTTTTCCCCCAAAATTAAAAAATCATGTGCAAAGTTCCTTAGCAAATGTCACCATTGGATAGAGAATTCAATTATGAACAACTTTTCCTTTTGAACTATGTCGAAATTCCATAATATGAAAATGTTATCCTTGGTCAAAGTTTGGTCTTTGTATATTTTGCCTTGGTCAAATGGTTATGTCTTTCTCCCTTTTATCCCTTAAAAATTTTCTTTTTTTTCTTTATTATCAACAAATCAACGAAGCTTCTAACTTTCAAACTTGTTCTCAAGTTCATTTTTTTTTCCGGTTCGCCAACAAAAGCATTCACCGACAGAGGGAGGAAGTTTTCAAAAAATTGACTAAGGGAATGCCTTATCAGTGATTTTCCCAAATGGCGAACTCAAGCAGAGTTCTGAGTTTCACCAGTTTGCTGACTTGACATTTTACTGAAAAAGGGCCAGGGGTGAAATGTCTTAAAAAATGTTGCTATGGAAAAAGAGAACAAAGGATGCCTTTATTGGAAAAGTTCATAAAGCATGAACTTTCCATAAGTTTGAAATCTCTGTGGTTTGCCGATGGAGCATTTTTTTGACAAGGCAAGGAAGGGAAAGGTTTGCCATAGAAGAGAAAAGTCGATAAGGAAGGCAAGGCATGGTTTGAGATTCTTCAGTTTTGCTGATAAGGCCAAGTGCATAGTGAAGAAGTGGCTAAGGAGAGATGGTTTGGAAAAATAGAGTTTTGCCAACAAGGAGTGCAAAGTTTGAAGAAAGCATACTTTGCCGAGAAGGAAAGAAGGCCTTATTAGTGAATCGGCATAAGGTCAAACTTCCCAAAAGTTCAAAGTTCCTCAGGTTCGCTGACAGGGTTTTTGTTGATAAAGTGGAAAGATAGCCAAAAGGGGGATCAAGGAAAAGTTTGAATGTGTTTCCTTTTGCTGATGTAAGAAAGGGGAAGCACAAATGGTTTGGTGAATGACATTTGTCTGATACAGGCAAAATGAAGAAGAAAACAAAAGTTCTAAGAGTCAAGATTTTACTAACAATGTCCTTATGTTTGGCATTTCACCGATTTGCCGATAAGGGCAACAAAGGGGCTTCGACGAGGGAGGACTATAGCGAAGAAAATATAGTTTGGCAAAATTAATTTTTCTGATAATGGAAAAATGGTTAAGGCATTAGAGAAGATGATGCTTTGTTGGGGAATTAGCTAAAGGATGAACTAATGGAATAGTTCAAATTTTTGATAGTTCACCGATGGGCTCTTTTGTTGCTAATAAAGAAGAAGATGGAAGGTTCGACAAAGGGCAATTTTGATGATAAGAGGCTAAGGAAAACTAGGTTCGAAAAAGGTGAAAGTTGCTGATAAATGTGAAGAAAGAAATATTGCAAGTATGTGCTAATTGGTGTTGTCATTGATGTCAACATATTTGTGTTCTTATTTGTGTCAACTATATCTTCTGGCATTGTTGTTTGGTGACTGATTAAAGAACATTGTATGAGTATTTTGCTCAGTATATTTCCTGTGTTAATGACTGGAGTATGAGATTTGGATATGTTTTAGAGAAGTGTTTGAAGAAGTGAAATCCCTAATTTGGTGGTCTAGATCACTATGCAAAAAAAGTTCTATTCACCAGTGTGAAGACTGTGTCTGGCAAGGTTTGTAGAGTGACAGGGAGAAAGTGTTTTTCTCCACATTTCTTCATAGATTGGAGTTTGCTTTTGGAGTTCTGGACTTAAGCTTATAAGGTCCTTAGTCATCTTCATTCCAAAGGATATGATACTTGAAGCTTAATTAGCATAGTTTGACAGTGTTTGATTGAGAACAGTTTGTGATCCCTCTTCAAGTGAAATGGGTTGAGATCTATTGTGGTTGATTTTACTGGTTTCCAAATAATTCTGTGATGTTCGTGGATGTCCCCTAAATGCGTTGAAGGCATGTGCTTGATCCGCAAGCTATAATGAAGAATCTTGGAAGCATGTGTTCAAGTCTCCTTAATGATTGCACCTATCTGGCTGACTAGAATGATTAACACTCTTTGAGGATGAATTTCCTAAATTGAAGAAATTCGTGATAGCATGTGAAGATACAATTTAGTCTGTGCTAAGGTGTGAAGTGTTCCTCTTTTATTTATTTAGTCTGCAAATCTATTTAGGTCTAGTCCTAATTTGATGTATGTGTGTATGTCGACCTTAGAGATTTCTCCAATGGTTGATGATTATAATGCTAACCTTGATGTACATTCCAAGGTTAACGAATTGTATAAATACATGTAATAAATTTGTGTTTGAAGGATGAGGATGCGAAGATGAAAAGATAAGTGCAAAGTGTAAAAGTAGAGTAGAGTAGAGGAGATATTTTGTGCTTCAATGGAACTAAACTCTGGCATGGTGTAGATGCTACTAAATCAATTCAACCCTTGGCAGTGAGCCACCCTTGGCAATGATATATCCTTTTGGGCAAGTAGCCCTGGGCAGTGAGCCCTTTGGCAGTGAACCACCATTTGATATTCAGTATTGTTACAACATTTATATTGTGAGATAACACTCATCATGGTTTTTCCCTATTTAGGGTTTTCCACGTAAAAATCTAGTGTTCATGTGTATGTGGTGTTGATACACGTTCATGTTTTGATTTTTCTATTCATGTTTAATGCTGATAACAGAATAAAGAAATAAGTTAAGTGGTTGTGCAATTGATTGTGGTTTAAAGAAGTTAAAGTTTTGATACAATTGATTCACTCCCCCTCTCAATTGTCTTGTACCATTCAACATGCAAAGGAGGCTTAGTTCGCAAATGTTAGATTTTGTTGATAAAGCATGGAAAAAGGTGCAAGGGGTAGCAAGTTCAAAAAAGTGAACTTTTGCTGACTAATCAGTGACAAAGGCAAAAAAGTGAAGTTTGGCAAAGTTGTCTTTTGTCGATAAAGAAAATGACAAGGATGAAAGACAAAGTTTGGCAAATGTGTAATTTGTTGATAAGGCAGGAACATGATAGAGCAAGACAAGGTTCGACAAAAGAGGAATTTTCTGATAAAATTGGAATTTGGACTTAGTTCTGAAATAAGCAAATTCGCTGATAAAGTGCAGAAACAAAGGTGGGTCTGCACTGGGAAAAATTCACAAATAGGGGAAAATTAGAATAAAAGTCAAAATTTATGGCGTGAGTTTGTTGCGGTCATTGTGGGTACTTTGCTGGTGGTTAATACAATGGATGATGTAAATGTGTGGGTGCTCATTTCTAGCAGTGGATGGTGTGTCACAGTACCCATATCTTATATGGTACCCTCAAGGACATAAATCTATATGTAGGGGATGGGGTTTCCTTCTAATCTGTCAATCCTTTTGACATGGTCGTGCACCTGTATCTTTCCTGTGCTATTGCTTGTTGACTGATTCTTTCAAACATCTAGATGCTGCACGATGGGTAGAAAAACTATATATACATGTTTGAATGATATTCTAAGGGTTGGTCTTTGATCCAATTGTCTGGTCTGAGAGAGCCTAAGGAGTTTCTATGGCATCAACACATGATTTGTCAAGTTTGTAAGTGAAGGGATATATTCAGTATTGTGTAGAAAGGTTATATAATGCAGATTTGAATGTAGTGGATTCCTCCATGGGAGTTTGTAGTGATTTTGGCAAATGTACAAATCATAGTTATATATTTTCTCTTTCCACATTTGCTGGTATGATTGTAATAAAGGATTGGAGGTGTGTGACAGCATTTATGTTAATACAATGCTCATATTTGCCATTTCTTTTTTGTATGTGAGTTATTGTAGTTCTCTTTTGGAATACCAAGTATGTCCATTTTATGAAGATCTATCTAAAAGTTATATATGTAAATGTATGTCTAGTTTTGTTGATCCTTTTCTATGTATTTCTTTTTCTCCTTGCATTTTGTGACTCTATTGCCCAATGGAGTAGGCACCAGTTGTAATGTTCCATTTTGGAGCTAGAAATGATTTATGTTTTGGCATAGCATTTTTGGTGATATTACTTATTTAGCCAAATTATTGATTTTGTGGTTGAATGGAAAATACAATATTCAAATTGCATTTTCATTATTTCTTTGAATGTAAAAATGGACAAGTCAGCCTTTGAAAATTGGCAATGTTTAATTGCAATTTCATGCCTCTCTATTCCATCGACTACTTAGATGGGTCCTTGCTAAGGAGAATTGGTGTTAAGCAACTTAGAAATAGGTCCTCTCTAAGTGGTTATGCAAATAGGTCCATGTCAAGAGAGATAAAAATGTACATGGTGGTCTTTGAAAGATCCTTCCCAAGTGGTTACAAATATAGGTCCAAGCTAAATCAGCTAAGGTTTAAGTGTACATAGTTGAGAATTGTAATATTGGATCATGTGCCTTTGATTACAAAGAAGACCAATTAAAATAAAATAATAGAGTTATAATCATTGGATGGTGTGAAAAGATGGAGACCACCGATCAAAGAGGAGTCCTATTCCAAGCACCACATAGGAGCTAATTCAAATGTCTCTAGAAGTGCTGCCCAAGAAGAAGAAGACATTTAAAGTTGTGTTGAAGGTTTGTAAATGTAAATTGTGAGGTTGTTACCATTTATAAGATTGTTATTAAATAAAAGGCATTTTGCTGATGTGGATGTTATGCCCAGCCATGAAGAAGTGACTTCGTCAATTAAAAATACATTGTATTTGTTGGCCACCACCCACGATGGAAGACTTCTCATTGGTGGAACTCAAATTACTAACAAAATGGAGCTTATTGGATTGACCTAGCCTTGAGAAGGATAACAAGAGGTTTCTACCAACAATTCATCATTACTGATTCTCATGGTATGATCTCTTATTACTTGTTTTTGACTGGAAATTGTGTGTTTTTAGTATTGGATCAAGGTGATGGCCCCTTGATTATAGAATGGAGATGATACCATTCTTTAGTGAGGTGATTTCATGAGGGAATTCATCATGTTCTGTAATTGCAGGTTCATAGTGGATAGTTTGAAAGAGAAAGTCAGTGAGTTTGAAACCCTTGGTTATCATTGAAGACTACCAAGGTAGTCAACTTGATTGAGAGGTGTTATTTTGCATGATTTTGATATTTTAGTGAGGGTCTAAATCATAACAGTGATCTGAAAAAAAAACATTTTAGGGTCCTTGGTTTGAAGATATTGGAGGCATTTGAAGTTTAAAGACATTTGGAACATTACCATACCACATTGGCACCCTTGGAGGCTCATCACTTGCCTAGAAGTTGCATTTTCAATCTACAATAAAAATATCTGGGTTGTACAATTTCATTATGAGGTCTTTTCTAGATCATTTCTAGTGAAGTTTGGAAAGTTTCAGGGTTATATGGTGTTGGAAAAGATTTCTACATCAATCGCCAATCTCTAAGAGTTGCTCGCTATTATTTCAAACACATCAATGCTATCGTTTGGCATTTTTAGTGCAATCTTGGTTATATCAGTTGACAGTAGTAGTCTGTATCTCTATTACAGTGACACATTAGACCTATGTTCATGCATAAGCAAGGCTACATCCTTGTTAGAACATATCATTGATCATTTCCTCTTGTTTGGACATCCATTGTTGAAATTTTGGGAGCTTAATGTTGCATACTTTGTTTGATATTTAAGTCTAATATAAATCTGATATAAGTCAGTGATATCTGATTGTATGGAGTAGTCTATGAGATTTTGTAATTGAAGACAACAATATAAGCATTTGTGGTTCAGCTATTTACTTGTTTATTGCTTGGGTTGTTTTGCATTTGAAACCTATCTATTTGGCTATGAATTTGAGTTGAAAATTTCATTCACAACCAACTAGGCATTTTACACTAGTCCATATTGGAGAGGGGCCAAACAATCTTGTAAAAACAAATAAATCATTCATCTGTGGTTTAGGGAAAAAACCATCTTTCTTATGCATGTACATTCACACTATTGAATCAACTATATAGGGGTTATGTGAAAGCCAATTATTCTTGACTTAGTGATAGCTTTTGCAGTCAAGATGATGAGTTGGGTTTGGTTTTCCAATATTTTTAGTTTTTTATCTAGTTTGAACTCAATATCTATTCGGGTATACCCTTTGGAATATCGTTCTAAAGTCTAAGCTAAGTTTGAAGTGTAAAGGAGTCTACCCACTCCTGTACTTGGTGAAAACTCCCCTTTACTTGTTGATAAACCTCTTCCTTTCACCTTGACAACAATCCCTAGCCTGGGTGTTTCAGGAACGTTTTAGAGTTTTGGGTTGCAGTTATTTTGGGCACGAACAGACCACATCAAGGAGTTTTTTGTGGCTTTCCAAGAGGTCTCATATAGTGTTATGTATTTTTTAAGACTCATTCCCTAGAGTTTGGGAGGTTAAGCACTAGAGTGATTCATGCACTTAACTCTAGGCTCCATCACTACATTTTTTGATGTAATGGACAAGTTTGGTGCACACTTCTCCTATAAGATTAAGCATGAGATTATTATTCTAGATCTATGTAATGCCAAGAAATGTAATGAAGAAAGCTTTGCCACCTTTTGACAACTATGGAGGAGTCTTGCAAGTCTCTTCCATTGGTCAATCCCTGAGAAGAAACTTCTTCACATTTTCATCATGAACCTTAATCAAGAAATGACATTTCATCTTCAAGATCATTGCATCTCAATATTCAACAAAATAATTGAAAATGGGACAACCATTGAAAAGTCCCTCATTGCAAAGGGTTTAGTCAAAATCTATAACAAACATAAAGACAACAATCAAAAAAATGACAAACCTAAATTCTAGGTGAAAAATAAGAACTATGTTATATATTTTTTTACAACAATATGACAACTTTGTGTGCTCCCCATATTTTAACTTCTTAATCTCCAACATTTTTTAAATTTACTAGTTTGGAAACTAGATTCTAAGCATCACTAATCTTGTTCTTGTCACATCTTGAAAATTTAAGCATTCGTATCTTGAATTTCTCATCTAAGATCAATTTTAACTAATTTCACAAAAAATGTGGCTACTTTTAACCCCCTTTTGAGCCTACATTTCCATGCACATACCCAAATGTTAGTACAATAAATTCATAATGATATTTACATTATTGGATCATACCTATGTAAGAGGCATAGAAGATACTACTACTACTATTACTACTACTACATTGATCTCTAACGATCCATGACAATGGGAGGAGTCTCTAATGAAATCATTAACTAAATACAAGAACAAGGTTATCTAACCAAAATAATGAAACTTATGCAATTAAAAACATAACATGATGATTAAAAATACTAAAACTTCCACCAGTAAAACTAGAGAAATGATTGCTACCACCAACATGTCTATATTTTAAAGGTCAAACATCCACCTGTTCAACATTAAACTGATATTTTAAGATCAACATTGCTATATGAAAGCAAACTGACACCTAATATATCTACTAATTTATTTCAAATAAACCTAAGGAGTTTTTAGGCATGTAGAAGTATATGATGAAGTGGCACCATGGGATGTAAGATGAATTTATTGACCCTAAAATTTTATAATAAATACACAACACTTTCATTAATTATCATTTATAATGAATTAAGATATGTAATTGTTAAATTTAATACAAAATATACTAAATTGTATATCTTTTTCTAAAATTACTTGTGAGTTAATACCAAGGTCTCCTCTAGTAAGGAATATGTCATCACCATATTCTTGAACATAGTAGCATGATATGGGTCATCTTGTGTGGTGTACTCAGTGCATGTAACATCATAGTCTTCGTGTGGAGCATCTTGGTTTGTCTGTCAAGAATCCTCATCAACATACACACCCTATGCATTGTGCCTCAACATAAAGTCCTAAAACTCATAATTGCATAATGCCCTAGAAGACTTAAAAACTTGTGGGGATAACACACACCTCAAAGGCTCACCCTCATCACCTTGGGATAGATGTACAATATGTTCAACTAGGGTTTGGGTCAAGGAACTAATGGACTATAGGGTTTATACCTCTACACTATCCTTTATAGATGAACACACTATGACATGGTGAATAGAGAGTTGACCAAGGGGTCTCACCTATTGATTCAATGCATGACATGCCCCCTCTCTATCCTAAGGAAAGCCTTTTCCCTTGCCTTGGAAATCTCGATGATCAAAATAGTTTGGGATCTCATTAAGGATAAACTCACAATATAACTTTCACAAGAAACATTGAGGTACCACATATTTATTGCATGGAGGTTGGTCAAACACCATCCACCACCTTTCCAAAAACTTGTTTTTAATTTCTTGGTGGGTGCACCAATGGATTGGGAAGCATTTGCAACTTGTTTCTAATGATGCATTAGTTCTTGAGTCAACAAAGAATGCACATAATTTCTATTTGCCTATTTTTTCCTTCACCATATCATAAGATAGTTTTGTTGCATAATATTCCTAACAACTTTCTTTATAGGTTTCCCATGTGTTAATTTGGCTAGCGACACAATTAATGTGAGAAATCAAAGACTCTAAGGACATTGCTAGAGCTCACCAATGGGTGCATGTGGCATATGATTTCCTAAGGTTTGTATCAAAATCTCAAGATCATTTTTTTTTTTTACTTCTTCTATGATATTTTTTTTTTCCAGGGGATGGATGGGAATTGTAGGAGGGTTTTAGGGGGGGTTTGCTCATCGTCCTCTTCATGAGATGGAGGAGGGTTTTTAGGGGGGTTTTCTCATTGTGCTCTTCATGGGATGGAGGAGGAGGGTTTTGATTATATGAAAAAAATTAACTAATAAAAACCAATTCAATAAAAAAGCATTTCACCTTAGCTAAATCTACTAAAAATTTGATAAAAATACCACTTCAATGTCAAGGAATTACTAATGGGAATTGGTTGACAAAGAAATGCACACATATTACTCTGCAATCATGTTTTTCTCTGTGTATATAGGGAAGAATCAAAATGAAGCTATGGGTTTGTACTTTTTAATATTAGACCTAAACATGCTTGCACTATAATGTGAGCACATTCATAAGGTACCCAAACCTTAAAATACTTGTGTTATAATGTGAATGCATTATGATGCAAGTGCATTATAATTCGTTTCACCTAAAAAAGTTTTATAGCCACTTTTTGGCCACCCTCTTTGTGCACATACCCTTGAGCACTCAAAAATATAATTATGAGAGCTGCCCATAATGAAAATAAAAAGTATAAAAGCACACAATGTGCACTTTTATCCACTATGAATACCTACTAGCATATCCTCCTTTCGCACATGTAAAATCTATAATTTTATATATAATTTAAAAAAACTCTTATTAGCTTCTACCATGACAAGCTATAATAGGGGCTTTAACTAGTTACTAGTGGACTATACCTTCCAACCAATAAAAAAATATGTATTTTTTTACTATTGTCAATATTTGTTCTCCTAATTTGAACATGCAAATTTGTTCACAAAATTTTTTAAAAAAAAGATTATTTAAATTTCTATTGACTAAATCCTTTGAGGTAAGAAGAAATCTTTAATGTGAAATTTATTTCTACTCTCATTAATGAGTACCATAAATGTCTCTCTAGTTAAGTTCACATCTCTTTAACAAAACTCATTAATTAATCAAAATCATTATGCCCTATTATTGTGTCTTAACTTATGCAGAAAGTCACTGATATGCATCAAAGTAAGATGAATCCATAAATAAGTAAAATATTATAAATAAAAATTATTTTATAAATAATTGTATATTTTTCCTAACCATTTTATCAAACTGCACTCTACCACTTAATCCCTTACACTTAACTCTTAGTTGTTACCTCATACAATTACAACTTGTTGTGTAGTAAAAAACACAGTAGATTCATTAACTAAAAGCTTTTACTATCTATACAAGAAGACACATATTCTTTAATATTCCATTTGCAACAAATATACATCAAAGTAATTATTTAATTGAAAAGTAATTTGCAAGAATTAAATATATAATATAGAAACCACAGGATTAAACTACTAAAATATAACTAAATTAATTAATTTTGCTACTAGAAGAGCTAAAAATCATGTAATACCATCAAATATCTAGATTAGACTGAATATTCTCGTGCACAGTGTGCCCACTTTTACAAATTGAGAATGTAAGATATCTCGAATTTTTAATCAATTTCGAAAAATTCCAGCACGTCAGTGTTGACGTACTCACAGTGCTCTCTGACCGTGAGAAGATTCATTAATTTCCCCTTTCATTCACTTTTCCATTTGTTAAGCACTTTTTCAAGACCATACAATTTGGGGGACTATATGAAATATCGTAGAGACTCGGTCTCACCTATTTTAATGAATGAAATAGTTGAAGACCTTACACAAGCATGATTTGGCGAGTGAATTGACCTAACCATGTTTATAAATTTCACAATAAAATGTACCAAACCCGTCCACTTTCTCGTAAGGCGACTCTGTTTCCACTTTTCAAATGCATAGAGACACAGAGAGAGGTCCTCTTAATATTACTACTAGAATAAGCAAAAGTGCTTACATAATCAGGTCATAAGAATGTGTAGAGAAATATACCTAATCCACATGTTATACTATACTTTCATACTTCTCTGTACGCTTTTGGAGTTTTCAAATCTGTGCAGATAATGGAAGACACGTGTGTCCAACTTTCCAGGCATTGATTTTAATTGTAGCATATTTTTGACTTGACAATGTGGTTGCTTCATTCAACAGCTGAATAAAAAATGGCGTTCACTAAAGTTGAACAAATTTGCAAACGTGAACTAATTAGGCTCTATATAAGGATCGCTTCCCCCTAGAAGAGAAACAATTCATCTCAAATTCTAGATCAAGTCGTCATTTCTTAAGCTACCTCTACCTCTTCCTTCGGATCTTCCATCCCCATCTCTTGAAAAATCCTGTTTATCAGTGTTGACAATAAGTTTGAGAAATTTCAGAATAACAATAGACCATCTCAGAGAGATCAGTTTCGCTAAGCAATAGACAATCACCGTAATCTGATACGAAAAGGTTTCTTTAGGCCACTGCTACTCTTTGAATGGTTTTGTACGTCACCTTCTTAAGCTGGTGTTCAGCATTTGCAGCTATTTTTATATAATTTTTTGCACTTCGTAATAGTGTTAAAAAAGTGTCTGGAAAGCTGTGGTGATAAATTTAAATCAATAAGGAATCGCATTGTTTTCAACAAATCTTACCAAGAGACCCCGTGCAACGATGGCAATCAAAACCACTGTATCAGTTACTGTCCGAATTTTGCTTCATGTTGTTGTTGTTATGGTTGTAAACAATGCAACATGTGAGGGAAGAGAACTGAGCTCCCTGGGCAGTCATTCCAGCTTTCTGAGGGGCAGAGGTAGAAATAGACACGCTTGGTGTGGTCATGATTCAGGAGTCTGTTCTCGTTCTGCTCATGCTCGTGGGTACTCACACAGCAAATGGGCCTGCTGCTCCAAAAGGTACTGCATTGAGGTGTCTTCTGACCCGTCTCACTGTGGATCATGTGGGCATGCATGTGGTTATGGATTAAGCTGCCGTGGAGGGAAGTGCTTAGACCTCAATACTAACAATGCCCACTGTGGAAGTTGCTTCAATTCTTGTCATCAAGACACTTGCACATTCGGTATTTGTGGTTATGGATACGGCTATGGCTTTTCCTCGCATAATCAAGAAGGAAAGTTGGGGAATTAAGAGTAGTAATATCCAGTAACTTGGACTAAGATTCTTACTCTGTGATAGGCATATAGATATTCAATTTTTTGAAGGGGCTAACTATTTTATTAGTCTCAAGCAATACTGTTATGCTAAGTCAACAAGTTTAGGACCATTCTTTTGAATCTATCTACTGAACTACCAATTTGTTAATTTCTCAAGCTCCTAAGAAATGTGGAAGGAGATCAGCTGTTAGGCATCACTCAATGCAAAATGAATTTTACATGTATTCTGTTGGTGTACAGATTTTGTGACCTAATTCTATATTCTCACACCCAAACAAGTGACAGCTGGACCAACAATTGAACCCATTGCAATGATGTTTTGCAATGATTCTCTGCCTATTTTACAAAGTACAACTACCTTCAAATGATATACAAAGAATGGAAATATAGTATACTTTTCACCAGAAAGTAGAAAAGGTGGTGCTTTTAACAGAAAGCATAAAAGGCAATAAGTCTCAATATAATCTGAATTCAAAGAAGTACAAAGACTTCAATATCTATAATCTCAATCACACTATTAAAGGATCACAACAATTATCATATAAATCACTACTGTATACCATTCATCGAATGATAAATATCCACAACAATGAGCAAGAATAGAATTATCCAAATTACTTCAACACAGAACTGATAATTAGTAAACCAACAACACATTCAACATAAGAAGAATAAGCATCCAATAACCATAACACAAAGTTTATGATCACTGAATTGCCACTGTACCAACTTCAATTCATATATTAAAGCAACTGAAAATAGAACCACATAAAAATTGATCCCTTATCAAAATAAAGTTTGCCAAAAGATCCTAAACATTAACAGGCTTCTAGAATTTATAGCCCTCTCACTATAACTGTCTTTAAAAATCATAATGGCTTCTTGGGGACAACTGATTTAAAGATGTTTTAAAAATAAACATTAATTTAAAGAGAGCTCTCCAGAGCCAATAAATTTTGCAAGAAATAAAATCAAAGCATATGAAAAAGTCATCAGTTGACAATTGTCACATCTTCATCAGGTGCCACCTCTCTTTGTGCCGCTTCCTTCTCTTTACTTTGTCCATCTCCCGAAGATGAATTGATCTGTGCCACTTGTGTCGCCAATGCCCGCAATTTTACTTTATAAGTTTTGTACCTACCAATGATCGGTGTTAACGTCTTGCCACTTGGGTTGTCAGTGATGTTGGCCCGAAGCTTCCGTTTACTAATTATCCGATCGGCGTTCGCCACCCTTTTATGAATCTCATTGATTTCACTTTTGAAGGTTCTAAGATAGGTTGCCATTCTACCAAGTTTTCCAATTGACTCACTAGTGACTATATCGGTAACCACAAGCTCCTCATTAATCGTCTTCTTGAAATTCTATTTTATTTCCTTGATTTCAAGCAACTTACCCTTGTTTTCACTAAATGCCTCTGTGTCCAAAATTACAAAATTACTCTTAAGATATTTCATATCAGTGAAATAACAGGTCAATGTACTCCTCATCTCTTCCTCCACTACTCCCAACATGAACATTCTCCATCCCAGCATATCCAGCCAGACTGTAGATTCATTCTCCTTGGGATCATTCAAGATCTTCTCAGCCACAAGAATGCTAGTATCAATGTTGGTCATTTCTTGAACTTCTTTAGAAACCATAAAAAGACTATTGTTATCTTTTCTAACAATTTGTAATTCCACGGCCAATGTCTCCCTTTTGGTAGAAATAGAGGTGTGCAACTTTGCATCTTCTTCAATATACAATAAACCATCAAGACTAATCTTTTCCACCCATTGCTCAACAACATTGCCTAGGGCTTGGCACCATTTAATTTGTTGCAACAAATTGGGGTTTGGGCCATCCATAGCTATGCTAGGCATCTCATCTGAACGCTAAGCAATAATTCTCAAGATAGATTGAACAAATGAAATCAAGGAGCTCACATGAGCCTATAATTTGAGGTTCTCCTGTTGTTCATTTTTTATTCTTTTGGATAAGGTGCTCACAAAGAACTTAGCATGATAGATTTCACGTTCAATAGTGGAAGGTCCCATATCAACTCGGCTCATATTAAAGTCAGCTTTAGTGACTTCATCTTCATTTTTATCACCTACATGATCTGCAATTTCTAGAATATGATGCCTTGTGGAAGGAACTACCTCCATTCGAGACATCGTCTTGGCTCACTTGGGTTTAGGAGTATCTTGTAGCAATTTTGCTACATTATCTATGTTTGTATCAATCATGGGGGTATATGTCTTTTTCTTTTCCACAACTTTCTTTTACCACGAAGGAGAGGGTGTAGCAGAAACACTAGCATTGACATTAGTATTCATAACCATACCATCTGAATGTGTAAGAGGAGTGCTATGTTTCGGAGGACTATTTAAAGAAAGAGAATTTGGATTGCCAAATCATCACCAATTTGACTAAAAGTCAAAGAATCACTATCAGATCCCAAGGAAGTAGAAAGTGGCAAATTATGTGGCTACAATTGCAAAGTATCCAATATCTTTTCTATCTCCTTTCTCATAGGCATAGGCTGGTCATCTTGCTCAAAGGTAGTCTTCAACCTTCTGCTATCTTTAGGTTGTTCTCCATCTCCACTCGATTGTGAGCCAACTCTATGAAGAGTTGTATCCAAACTCGACGTACTTCTAGGAGTGTGAGATGCTTGAGACTTGCTCTATTCTTTTGTAGCAGATTCTTTCAGTGTTGAAGAGCCAACATGCTCTTTGAATTTCTTATTAATCCACCTTCCTGTTCTTCTCAACACATGGAAAGAATGAATTATAATATCCATGACTTCCCTCTCTAAATAGCGTACCTAATCCAAGGGTTGCACAATAGCATTAGGATAACCTTCATCCAAAATGTTTGAGTTATCATCTATACCTTCTAGGACTTGTAATGGCAAATCAAAGGCACGGACTTGGTCAATTCTTAACCTCATCCAGCTTCTTCATTGTACTTCCTTTTCATCCATGCAGTCTTCCCAGTAGTCCTCAAGATGAGGCTTATGTAGATAGAGGCCACCCCCATGCATATTCCTTTTCACAATTTTTTTGCTGTCGAAGGATGGTCTTAAATGCAGTGAATGGAGATTATACTCAGCCAATAATTTATCCACACTTCAGGCACTATCATTGCTCTTGCAAGAAAACAAAGACAAATACAAAGGAAAGGAATATCCTTTCTTCTTCATAGCATGGTACCTAATATTTACAGTCACCATTTGACGGCAAACTTCCTATAACACCAGAAAATCTGAAGGATACCTCAGCAATTTCAATGGGGCATTTTCAAAACCCCCAATTCTCAAATAAGAAAAATGATTAAATTGAATATAAAAACTACCAAAATGCATTACCAACGCAACTGCTTTAGGGGAGATTCTCTTCTCTAAAGAACCTTCATTCTTCTTTGTGGAGAGCATGAGGAAAGCATCATTCACCCTACAAAAATCTCTCATTCTGATATCCTTTTGCATCTACAGGAAATAATAATACACAGGTGTGTCTACAGTAAGAGACCCTTGGGTTCTCAAACTAGGCCAGACAACCTCTTTGCTAGCTAAAATGTATGTCAAAAGAGAACACATATGAAAAGTCACCTTCTGTTGAAAGTTCACTAGCTACTCATGCATGTGTTCACTTATCAATTTGGCCCAGTCTATGTGTTGAGACTCACTACAAATGAGTAAAATCAATTGCACATTTAGTATTCAAAAGAATTATATTCAACAGTCCCAAAGATATGATATAATAGAGTAATCATATAAGAGATTTCCTCTTTAAAGTGACCTCTTTTCAAACTGGTAGGGAGTCTAGACTTCCCCTTCTTCTCAACCTTCAGCTAGATTTTGGCAATACGACTTTGACACCAATCTTTCTTATCCCAAAAGTACCCCCAGCCATTAGTGACAGACACATCAACAAATTCCTCATAATCTATAAATTTCAAAGCATGTGACATGGCTTTCGAATTAATTTTGGTTATTACAGAGCCATCAAAGGCTCGTATCTCTTGTGGATCAAGGTGGTAATTCTTCTCACATGCAACAATTAAGTCTAGAAAAAGCATAGTAGGCAGGAAACCTCCATCTTGGGCTAACCCATTGCCTACAATTTTCTCTGTGAGGGAGGACCTGGTTTCTTACTGCATTCTCTCCCAGAAATCCTCTAAATCCACATGACTGAGGTCTATGTCCCTTACATTCGATAAACCATCTTTAACAACGAAGAGAATTGGGGACCCTTAGAATTTATATTTCTTTCTGACTTGCTTGAGAAACTAGAAAGTAAACAATTCTGAACTAGTCAAGGACGCAAAAGAGGTCCACGTGACATTTGGGAAAACTGACTAGATCTAGACACATGAAGGAAAAATTGTTCTTCCCAGACCAAATGAATCACAATTACAAATTGTCACAATAAGAGAGATGAGGAGGAAAAGATAATTATTCTGACCTATTTCTAAAGAGTTTTGTTAATTCTCTGTTAATGGCAGGACTAGAAGCTCCTTCAACGTATTCTCCTTCACAATGCAAAAATGAGGCTTTTCCTTACGAAGCGATGAATTTTGCCAAGTCTTGTATCAAAACTTATTAAATTCTCCATAAATTGCATTTAATCTTGGTGGCAAGCTGTACTTCAAAATTGATAAATGACCCCCTTTATTTCCCTCTAAAAAGTGTGCGAACACCTTTCCCAACATTTTGAATTTATGATGGAATGATAGGTGTCACTTCATTGTACATAGCAATAGCTTAAAGGATGACACTTTGGGAATAATGAACGCATTCAGTCGAGGCATCGAAGATTATCTAAACAAATGAACCAACCAACTGAGAGTTCGGAAGTTCAAAGAGTTTCTAACTCTCCAACCATGTGTCACGTCTCGTTTTTATGGACAATACAATTATTCTAGATTAGTGAGCAATTATCGTGATAGATTTTACTCTAAGTAATTTTGCTTACGTGGATGTAATCATTATGAGTTAATTGATGAAATTTAGAATTATTTTAATATGGAATATTAATGCAGTGATTTGCTTTGGCTATGTTTTGAGATACTAACCTATTGACGTCAAGTTGAGTGCAATTGGATGTAGATACTCATCGAAGACGAGAGCATGGCTGAGGTAGAAATGTTCTAGCCACTTGGCAAGAACTGGTGGATGGGATACCTGATGTAATCACACACATCACGTAGTTGCATATGCATAATGAAATTAGATTTAATTGCATTAATGAGTGGTCAATTGTTTTCAAAATTATATTTTAAATAGCATTTTATATTGAATGAGGATATGTATGTTCATTTTTTTTTAATTAAATATTAAATAATTGTTTTATATTTTAAATTAAATAATAAAATATTGTTTAGATGTTGGGAAGATATTATGTTCCTCAAATATATATATATATATATATATATATATATATATATATATATATATATATATATATATATATATATATATATATATATATATATAATATTGTTTTGCATTCTCTTCTTTATTATTTAAATAGTGTATTTTAATAGAAATAAGTTAAATAATATTATAAATAACATTCTTATATTTAGAGTTTCAATTAAAGAATTATATTTTGCTTTTATCACACATGCGAAGTAAGTTATAAAAGATATTATTGTTATATTTTTTTAAATAGTATTTTTCTCAATTTTGATTGGTGGCAAGATCATGCAAACTGAGAATTTAACTTCAGTTTTCTAAACTTAAATCTATCCAATGCTAAAATTAAGAAGAGGTTTTAATTATGAATAAAAAAGGAGGAAGGAGTTAGTGGAAAGGGAGATGCATGAAATTGGAGAGAGATTAATTTTTTCTGAGCATGGAAGGTAGAGAAGAACTGGAAAGAAAAAAAGAGAAAGGCGTTTTCAGAAACAGTAAAAAATAGTCATAGAAAAACACCGATATCTTGGTTATATCTCAACGAAATTTAAAACCGTAAATTGTTCCAGAAAGCTAGGAAAGAGTAGAACAAAATCCAGAAGGGATTTAAAGATATCTGTAGTATTTAGTGAGCAGTTTAACAAAAGATAAATGTGTTTCTTTTATTGAAGTGAGAAAAATAGCAGAAGGTTGGCATCAATATCTTTCAACAGCAGAGAAGAAGTTTAATCATTCTGGAGTAGTGATAGGATAAAGAGAAGAGCAGATACCACAACATGTAATCGACCTTTTTGCAAGCAAGTTACTAGGTAGTTTTCTTGGTTTTTAATAGCATTAATTAATGGTTGTTTATGCATGTTTAAAACATAGTATTTTAGGCTTGCGTTTTGCCTCTTTTTTTGACTACCTGAAACCATTCTTTTCTCAGATCTAGATTTCTAAATGATTTAAAACCTGTTGTAAACTCTAGATCACTAATAGATATTCTCTTTGACTGTATTTTCTCTTTTACCTTTGTGCTATGCTGAAACCCAGTCGTTGTTTTCTGATTTGGATTATTTAAACTGACTAGGAAACTCTTGAGAAATCTCTAGTTCACTATTATTTAAATTCCTTGTTAATCATTAAATTGACTGTAATTCTTTGTTATGCTGGTTGAGATCGAATTGAGATTAGAAAATCAACCTTTGTATAGATGAAAATGAAACTCTGAAAGATAACCAAAACTATTCTTCCTCTAACTTGATCGGTAGTATTACTTGACTGTGGTTAATACATTATTGTCTCTGTGGATTGAGGAATTAGAACCTATAGTTTTCTTTATGATTGCAAACCCTATGAACTTCTTGTAGCAGAAATTATTATCTGCCTATAGCTGAATAATTGGTTCCTGTGGCTCTATTGGAAACTTGTTTAAAAACATTATATTGACTAAATCTGAGACAGTAGATATTTATATTATTTTCCTTGAATGATGAAAAAACCAAGTCTATTATATTCATTTTCAGAAATTCATTAAACTATGATCTTTCTTTATCTTTTATTTCTGCAGCGGCCCCTATCGCAGTTGCGACAGGAGGACTATTTTCATTGTTTTTATAGTTTTTAAAACTTCCGGTCTCAGAAATGACAATAAGGTAGATTTATATTTTAGAATCACTATTCTTGAAGACTGTTTGGCTTTTTTTGGACTTCCTATCGTAATTTTTTACAGTAAGTTATTTTTGATTGAATCGTAAAACTTTTTGGTTAGATAATTGGATTGAATTAGTTCAGATCACTGTTATGACAACAAGATGAAACTAAAACTTAGAATGGCTTTTGTACAAATAATTATGACTGAATATGGATTATTTGCTTGTAAAGTGTGTTTCTATGATTAGAGTTTTGGAAAAAGGGATTGGAATTGAATTATGGGAGAATACTAGTTGTTTTATTCTATTTTCTTTGAGAAAAGATAGGATTAATATTTGGCATAAGTATGTCTGAAACCTCATTTTGAGAGAGTAGAGTAGTCAAACTCATCATTGGATTTTATTACATGATTCATGTAATAGTAATTGGATATGAAGCAGAATCATTAATTACTACAATTTATTTAAACCATAGAAATATGAATTGAGCATATAATCTGATATATTGCTTTATGATGACTCTTCATTACTACTTGATTGAAAAGTGTTCTTTCTTCATTGATGCATGGGAAAGGGATCAGAGGTGGTCATAGGTGATTTTGGATCTTTATTCCTTGGATTATTTAATTACTTATTTATTTTCTTGCTTCTTGGGAAAAGAAGTAGATTTACTAGGAATGTTATTGGGTTACTTTCTAGTCTTGGATGCCAATGTGGATATCTCAGAGATGGTTTTTCCTCTTTTTAGGAATTGACCAGGCTACTTGAAATGATTAGATCTAATTGGAATGCCATTGAAAAAGATGTGTAATTGTCTAGAACATTATTTATATATATATGCCACATGCCTATTGTGAGATAATTTGCTTTTCATTATTAGAATTGCACTTTTAGACATCAGGATTCCATTGGGTATTCCCTCCTGCAGTTGTTATCAGGTAGCTAGACATTTCGTGCAGGGCTGGGTTTCCTTCATGTCATGAAGTGATCCGGGGAAGTGTAAATACTTCATGGTTGGGTGGAAAAGCACCTGAGCCATGTTCTCATCTCTCGGGTTGCAGGTGGTGGACCACTTGGTTCGTGCAGCTGGAGAGTGTTGATTTGTTATTCATTGATGTACTTGTTATTGTACCTATTTGGATGTATTATGACATGTTGCCAAAGGATTTATGTATATTGATTCTTAGTGCATATTACTTGGATTTAGCTTGTGAATATGTAAGATTTAAAGACTTATTTGTTTTATATCGATGAGATTTTCTTTGTGAAGATTTATTGACTCTTGATTCTTCTTGATGAAGTTATTGTTTTTGATTAAATGTTGTAATTAAGCAGATTATATACATCATTTTACTTTTGTTTCTTGTGATGTGGTATTCAAGTGAATTATTACTTCATTTTACTTTGGTTTACTTTTTAGATGGATTTGAGGGCTTTTACATTTGGTATCAGAGTGTGGTTCCAACATTGGGAGCTCTGGGTGTGTGTGTTGCTCAGTTTGATTGAGCATGTGTGGGTCCTTGTGTATTGGCTGCTGTGAATAGCATGTGCTTTCTTCTTTACGGGGTTAGATAGACCCTAATGATTGCTCTTGAGGATATGGTTGAGTGATGCTTGACATAAGTCTTCCCTTTGAGTGAAGATGTAGCATTTTTGCATTACAGTTAGATGTGCATGCTATCTAAGTTATTCCTATCATGTTCTGTTGTGGAGTAAGTTATCCATCAAGTGGATGGGATGTTGGGCGAGAACTTAATCACTAACCTAACTCTCCCTCTTCTTGTTTGTCTTTTATGTAAGTAGTGCATAATTTATTACCCTTATGTTTGGGAGAAACATGACTACTCCTTGTTGCGAGAGTGATGTGAATAGACATGTGGAACCTGATTCTATCTTGAATTGATTTTGGTTGCTAGATGTTGCTTATGTATGGCTATATGTGTGCCATCACATGATGATTGTGACTTCTTTGAATAAGATGCATTTTTTTTATTGCTTGGTATCTTTTGTTATGAATGATTTAGTTATGTAGGAATGATATTGTGTTTTATGTTGAATACCATTGTTTGACAAGGAAACTGAACTGAATATGTCGTATACCCCATGAAATGACTTGAAATATGAATAAATATGTTGTGTAAAGCCACTGAGATTGACTTTATGGCTGCTTAGAACATTTGAGATTTGCTACTATAATAAGCATTGGACATTGAAAACCTTACTATTAATAAAAAAAATGATTAAGGACAGTAAGTACTATGCCGAAAGTGTGAAAAATAAAGGTCATTAAATCTATTCTTTTTCTGTTTGTGAGTGATTATATATATATATATATATATATATATATATATATATATATATATATATATATATATATATATATATATATATATATATATATTGTATATACTCCTTAGTTTTGAAAGATCATACATGAGGAAAACATCCATTTATAACATCACTAAAACTTTGTCTTTTAAACCTACAAAACAAAGGAGAAATAAACCATTATTATGAGATAAAACTGAATATACACATTGGAACAATCTTATGCATTATTATAAAACAATTGCATTATGAGAAAGAAAATAGGCATTGAATAGACAAAAAGATTGATTAATTTTTGTTTTATGAATCAAAGAAAAATGAAAGTTTTTATAGCCTTATTTGTTATGATTGTTTTGGTTTTGGGGAAAGTTACACAAGTATGCTAAAATCAAACATAAAGATTTGTTTATTTCCTAAGTCATGCTTGAATGAAAATGAATATTTTATTGAGAAAAGAAAGTGATTGCATTGTTTTCTATGCTTTATGTGTTTTGGGAAAGTTACCTTCCAGGACGGGTGCCGAATGAGGAATTATAGAGGAGTAGATTTTGTTTTTCAAAATCTACACCACCATAAAAACTAGTTTCAAACTTTGGCCAAAGTCAACTTTTGACGTTGAAATAGACAAAAGGACCATTGAAATAGATAGACGTATGCCTAGTTTTTATTGATATAATTCTCTGCCTCATCCTATTAATGAGATGTTGCATTCATGTAGGGATGCATGTACGTTAACAGGCATGCGCCAGATTCCACCCTGCATACTGATATATATATTGCTAGGCTCTATGAGTAGGATTGGGTATCCTTCATGTTGGAAGGATCCTGAGGAAGCGTAAGCTTTGTGGTTGGGCGGAAAAGTGCCGAACCATGTTCTCGTCCCTTGGTTCATAGATGTAGCCATAGACGTTGGATTGATATTGGATATTATTGAAATTTCATACTTATATTGTAATCCCTCATTGATGCTAGGGTGACTTGATAGGGTACAAGCCTAAGATGAATAAATTTTGGATAATGTATTAAATGTACTTCTAAGTGGATTAAATATTTATGGACATGTGAATTTGAAATTGAATAAGAAAGATTATATTATTCTTGTTTACTTGAGAAATGTGGAGTTTGAGTTGATTCTTTAATTACGGTTAAGTTAGAAGGTTCAGGACCTTTATTATTAGAATTGCCAACTTAGTGTTAAAAATATGATGGCTTCCATTCTTTGATGTTGAATAACTTTTATTCGGATGTATTAGTTTCTTGTTGATATCTTCCTTTTGTATGAAATTTTACATTCAAGTTACTCCTTTCGCTTTTGAGATTTGATTATCTTTGATTTAAAAATCTTATTATTTATGCTTGAAACTTATGAATACCTTGAGTACCATAAGCTTAACCGAATATAATTTAGTAGTTCTTTTTGAAATTTAATGTTGACTTTGAATTTTTGTTAATTTAGTGTTGAAAACAAGTCAACATATGTAATTTTGATCTTTTGTGATTTAATGTTGAAATCATGTCGAACTATTTTAAAAATAAAATAAAATTTAGATTTAGTGTCAAAAACATATTGATCTACTTACCTTATTGTTGATTCTTTGGAAGTTTAGTGTTGGAAACATGTTGATTTTTCTATGATTGACCATCTGATTGAAATCATGATTTAATATTGTAATTTTGAACATTTTGGTATTGATGATCCTATTTTAATGTTGATCTTATTTTAGTGTTGATGATCCTAACCTTTTGTTGATGGGAACTTTCTCTTTTTATTTAGTGTTGATATTTGGATTTATTACTGAAACTCTTACCTTTATTTAATGTTGATAAGTACTAGCCAATAATGATAAAAAGTTGCATGGAATGCTTGTTTATCATCCTTGGATGGCAATGTTTAGATGTCTCATGTGGGTAGGCATGCTTGACAAAACTAAACATATCGTTGATATCTTTATATGAGCAGTTATGTGTGATGTCGAAGGTAGATATGCCTCTTGAATTAGTATATGAGATAGAAATCATTATAGAGATAATGAAGGTTGAAATAGAAACTAATAGAAAGTAAAAAGAATTATTGGTAATTTTCTTTACAACGAATCATTGCATAGACTTAGAATACCCTTAATTTCCTTAATCTAGTTGAGATACTTATTATGATACCATATTGCACGATGTGTTACTTTTTATAACAAGAGTGTGTTTACTCTTTTTATTTCATGGTGATTATAATAAGATATCAAGACGATGTCTCTTCCTAGTGGGGAAGGATTTCACGTCTCGTTTTTATGGACAATACAATTATTCTAGATTAGTGAACAATTGTCGTGATTGATTTTACTCTAAGTAATTTTTCTTACGTGGATGTAATCATTATGAGTTAATTGATAAAATTTGGAATTATTTTTAATATGGAATATTAATGTAGTGATTTGCTTTGGCTATGTTTTGAGATACTAACCTATTGACGTCAAGTTGAGTGCAATTGGATGTAGATACTCGTCGAAGATGAGAGCATGGCTGAGGTAGAAATGTTCTAGCCACTTGGCAAGAACTGGTGGATGGGATACCTGATGTAATCACATACATCACGTAGTTACATATGCATAATGAAATTAGATTTAATTGCATTAATGAGTGGTCAATTGTTTTCAAAATTATATTTTAAATAGCATTTTATATTGAATGAGGATATGTATGTTCGTATTTTTAAAATTAAATATTAAATAATTGTTTTGTATTTTAAATTAAATAATAAAATATTGGTTAGATGTTGGGAAGATATTATGTTCCTCAAAAATAAATAAATAAATAAATAAATATATATATATATATATATATATATATGCAATATTGTTTTGCATTCTCTTCTTTATTATTTAAATAGTGTATTTTAATAGAAATAAGTTAAATAATATTATAAATAACATTATTATATTTAGAGTTTCAATTAAAGAATTATATTTTGCTTTTATCACCCATGCGACAGTAAGTTATAAAAGATATTATTGTTATATTTTTTTAAATATTATTTTTCTCAATTCTGATTGGTGGCAAGATCATGCAAACTGAGAATTTAACTTCAGTTTTCTAAACTTAAATCTTTCCAATGCTAAAATTAAGAAGATGTTTTAATTATGGATAAAAAAGGAGGAAGGAGTTAGTGGAAAGGGAGATGCATGAAATTGGAGAGAGATTATTTTTTTCTGAGCATGGAAGGTAGAGAAGAACTGGAAAGAAAAAAAGAGAAAGGCGTTTTCAAAAACAGTCAAAAACAGTTATAGAAAAACACTGATATCTTGGTCATATCTCAACGAAATTTAAAACCGTAAATTATTCCGGAAAGCTGGGAAAGAGTAGAACAAAACTCAGAAGGGATTTAAAGATACTTGTAGTATTTAGTGAGCAGTTTAACACAAGATAAACATGTTTCTTTTATTGGCGTAAGAAAAATAGCAGAAGGTTGGCATCAATATCTTTCAACAGCAGAGAAGAAGTTTAATCATTCTGGAGCAGTGATAGGATAAAGAGAAGAGTAGATACCACAACATGTAATCGACCTTTTTGCAAGCAAGTTACCAAGTAGTTTTCTTGGTTTTTAATAGCATTAATTAACGGTTGTTTATGCATGTTTAAAACATAGTATTTCAGGCTTGCATTTTGCCTCTATTTTTGACTACCTAAAACCATTCTTTTCTCATATCTAGATTTCTAAATGATTTAAAACTTATTATAAACTCTAGATCACTGATAGATATTCTCTTTGACTGTATTTTCTCTTTTACCTTTGTGCTATGCTGAAACCCAGTCATTGTTTTTTGATTTGGATTATTTAAACTGACTAGGAAACTCTTGAGAAATCTCTAGTTTGCTATTATTTAAATTCTTTGTTAATTATTAAATTGACTGTAATTCCTTGTTATGCTGGCTAAGATCGAATCAAGATTAGAAAATCAACCTTTGTATAGATGAAAATCAAACTCTGAAAGATAACCAAAACTATTCTTCCTCTAACTTGATCGGTAGTATTACTTGACTTTGGTTAATACATTATTGTCTCTGTGGATTGAGGAATTAGAACCTGTAGTTTTCTTTATGATTGCAAACCTGATGAACTTCCTGTAGCAGAAATTATTATCTGGCTGTAGCTGAATAATTGGTTCGTGTGGCTCTATTGGAAACTCGTTTACAAACATTATATTGACTAAATCTGAGACAGTAGATATTTATATTATTTTCCTTGAATGATGAAAAAACCAAGTCTATTATATTCATTTTTGGAAATTCATTAAACTATGATCTTTGTTCATCTTTTATTTCTGCAGCGGCCCCTATCGCAGTTGCGACAGGAGGACTGTTTTCATTGTTTTTATAGTTTTTAAAACTTCTGGTCTCAAGAATGACAGTCAGTTAGATTTATATTTTAGAATGACTATTCTTGAAGACTGTTTGGCTATTTTTAGACTTCCTATCGTAATTTTTGACAGTAAGTTATTTTTGATTGAATCGTAAAACTTTTGGTTAGATAATTGGATTGAATTAGTTCAGATCACTGTTATGACAACAAGATGAAACTAAAATTTATAATGGCTTTTGTACAAATAATTATGACTGAATATGGATTATTTGCTTGTAAAGTGTGTTTCTATGATTAGAGTTTTGGAAAAAGGGATTGGAATTGAATTATGGGAGAACACTAGTTGTTTTATTCTATTTTCTTTGAGAAAAGATAGAATTAATATTTGGCATAAGTATGTATGAAACCTCATTTTGAGAGAGTAGAGTAGTCAACCTCATCATTGGATTTT
Source organism: Cunninghamia lanceolata (assembly GCA_027924645.1). Lineage (NCBI taxonomy): Eukaryota > Viridiplantae > Streptophyta > Pinopsida > Cupressales > Cupressaceae > Cunninghamia > Cunninghamia lanceolata. The sequence continues at coordinate 3,400,993 of BSBN01000684.1, forward strand.
ATTTTATGATTCATGTAATAGTAATTGGATATGAAGCAGAATCATTAATTACTACAATTTATTTAAACCATAGAAATACGAATTGAGAATATAATCTGATATATTGCTTTATGATGACTCTTCATTACTGCTTGATTGAAAAGTGTTCTTTCTTCATTGATGCATGGGAAAGGGATCAGAGGTGGTCATAGGTGATTTTGGATCTTTATTCCTTGGATTATTTAATTACTTGCTTATTTTCTTGCTTCTTGGGAAAAGAAGTAGATTTTCTAGGAATGTTATTGGGTTACTTTCTGGTGTTGGATGCCAATGTGGATATATCAGAGATGGTTTTTCCTCTTTTTGGGAATTGACTAGGCTACTTGAAATGATTAGATCTAATTGGAATGCCATTGAAAAAGATGTGTAATTGTCTAGAACATTATTTATATATATGCCACATGCCTATTGTGAGATAATTTGCTTCTCATTATTAGAATTGCACTTTTAGACATCATGATTGCATTGGGTATTCCCTCCTGTAGTTGTTATCGCGTAGCTAGACATTTAGTGCAGGGCTGGGTTTCCTTCATGTCATGAAGGCATCTAGGGAAGTGTAAATACTTCATGGTTGGGTGGAAAAGCACCTGAGCCATGTTCTCGTCTCTCGGGTTGCAGGTGGTGGACCACTTGGTTCATGCAGCTAGAGAGTGTTGATTTGTTATTCGTTGATGTACTTGTTATTGCACCTATTTGGATGTATTATGGCATGTTGCCAAAGGATTTATGTATATTGATTCTTAGTGCATATTACCTAGATTTAGCTCGTGAATATGTAAGATTTAAAGACTTATTTATTTTATATCGATGAGATTTTCTTTGTGAAGATTTATTGACTCTTGATTCTTCCTGATGAAGTTATTGTTTTTGATTAAATGTTGTAATTAAGCGGATTATATACATCATTTTACTTTTGTTTCTTGTGATGTTGTATTTAAGTGAATTATTACTTCATTTTACTTTGTTTTACTTTTTAGATGGATTTGAGGGCTTTTACACAATGAGGGATTTTATTTTAACAAAACAACACAAGATCAAAAGACAAGTTTTAGGACATTTACTCTTTTGAGGAGTTGAGGAATCGAGAGGTTCAAGAACTTTTGAACTAGTCAACCAAGGTACAAAAAGCCATGGGATCACCGACTATACATAAAATGACTAAGTAAAGAGGCCATGACCTATAAGGAAGGCACAAATAATAAATAATAAGTGTGGAACCATGACTTAACATATGAATGACTTAGGAAAATTCAAAAATGGGGTAACAATAGGCTCTAAATAGGGACAAGGACTGAATAGGATGGAGAGAATCCAGACAAACATGGCACAAAGCCTTATTCCAAAGGGCAACAGAGTCACACCAAAAATGACAACACACAAGGGAAAAATAAGGAAAGAAACTATGATACACAGAAGGACTCAGTAATATCACCAGTTGTATAATTTGAGATCTTTCCCATTTTAGGTAAGAGGAAATGGTATTCCATCTGGGTATGCTAGCAGAAAGGCATTTTCAGCAATTACTTGTCTAATTGTGAATGGTCCCTTCCAAAGAGAATCAAACTTCTTGTGAGCCCCCTTCAGCTCTCTTCTTTTATCCCACAATAACACAACATATCCCACTATGAAATTCCTCTACCTAGCTTTTCTAGCAAAGATCTTCTTTACTACCTATTGATGTCTTGTAATTCTATTCACTACCACCTCTGTTTGTTCCTCAATCTTCTTCAGGTACATTATCCTCTTCTCTAATGCCACTTGAAACTACTCATCCTCAATTGCTTTTTGTAATTTTAGTGCTGCTAATTCTAGAGGAATAGGTATTGCACTATCAATTCCATACACCAATTGAAAAGGAGACATCCGAATTGCTCTTTTATATGTTATCATATCTTCCCATAAAGCTTCATAGAGGCTTTTATGACATTCCCTCTGATTTTCATCCACCAACTTTTTAACAATGGCAATTAGATTCTTATTACTTGATTTGGCTTGTCCATTCCCTTACAGGAAGTAATTAGATGAGTGGGTGAGACTAATTCCATAATCATAGAAAAATAAGGAAAAATCAGAAGAAGAGAAGCTACTAGCATTATCTGCAACAATATTCTTAGGGATGCCAAATCTAACCAAGATGTTCTCCTTCAAAAAATTATTGACTACTTCAGAAGTGGTGTGTTTCATAGGATTTGCCTCCACCCACTTAGTAAAGTAATCAGTTGTAGTTAAGATATGTGTATGACCAGCACTAGAATTATGATTCATTGGTCCAATAAAATTCAACCCCCATTGTCAAAAAGGTTAATCAATTACTACAGGCCTTAGGGGAAATGCAACCAAGTGAGGTCTACTAGTAAATTTTAGACACTTTTCACATTTTGACACCCATTCATAAGCATCTTTAAACATACCTGGCTAGTAGAAACATTGCCGTAGGATTTTGAAAGTTGTTACAGAAGTGAAAAAGTGTCCTCTACAGGCTTCATTGTGAAAAGTTTCCAATAGCTTCTACTGTTGCTCCTTATCCACACATCCTAAGAAGGTTCCATCCAATTCTTTCTTATATAAATTCCCTTTCAAGAGAACATATTTACTAGCCTTAAGTTTTAGGTTCCTTTTCTCCTTAGTGGACAAGTGAGGCATGCATTCACCATATGTCAGCATATATGAAATGTTTGAAAACCATTCATCAGTAGTACTTGCAAATAAGACTAGGGATAGCTCTTCATCTTCAGTTGGTTTACTCTCAGCAATCATTTTGCATAAGCGTCTGCCTCTAACCAAGTTAGTAGGCTTGAGATCAATGTCATACTCTTATACCTTTTCCACCCAAGCTCCTCTTTTGTTGTATCTAATTTCTTGTTGAAAGAGAATGCTCTTGACAGTAGGGTTAGGAATGTAGACAATAGCATGAGAGTGTAGAATATAAAACCTGAAATTTTTCAATGCTTTCACTACTGCATGAGCATGCTTTTCCAGGGGAGAGTATTTCAACTCATGCTTCTTTAGGGGTACACTCATAAATGCAATCAGAGCTTCAATCCCTTGCTTATTTTTCTATAGTAGAATGGTTAACAGAGTATGCTCAAATGCATAACAATAGATAATGAAATCTTTTTCAAAATCAGGATGCACTAAAGTAGAAAAATTAGCAATGGCAATCTTAATATCTTCAAAAGCTTCCTTACCTCCTACATTCCACTTGAAGATAGGGTGGTTTTTCATCATATCTGTAATGCGTCTTGTCAATTTAGCAAAGTTAGGAACAAATCTCCTCAAAAAGTTGACCTGACTGAAAAATGATTTGGTATTTCTCTTTGTTGCATGAAGACTCAATTGTTGAATAGCTTTAACCCTCTCAAGATCAATCTTTATACCATCCTTGGAAACAATATGACCTAACAACTTGCCTTCAGTAACTGTGATTATTGACTTTTTAGGGTTCAAGGAGATACCATGATCTCTACATCATTGCAACACCACTTCAAGATCATGAAGATGCTATTTCATTTTCTTGGAGAAGACAGTTAGGTCATCAAGGTAAAGAACAATAATCTTATTCTTCAGATCTTTGAAGGTTAAGTCCATTGCTCTTTGAAAGGTGGCCCCTACATTGATGAGACTGAATGGCATCCTGTTATATGCAAACACACCAACCAAAGTGGTAAACATCAATTTATGTTGATCTTCTAGGGCTACCTCTATCTGGTTATACCCCAAAAAGCTGTCCAACATAGACATCATCTCTGAACCTGATACAGTCTACAAGATGTGATCCATCATCGGTAGAGGATAGTTGTCCTTTAGAGATGCTTGGTTCAGATTGTGAAAATCAACACAGATTTTGATCTCCCCATTCTTTTTTATAATTGGTACAATATTTACAACCCACTTGGAGTGGTGAATGGGATAGATGACCTTTGCTTTCAACATTTTATCAATTTCACTAAATATAGCCACGACCACTTTAGGATTATATGTCCTTTATTTTTGTTTGAATGGCGAAGTAACGAGCTTCAGTGGGATTTGGTGCTACAGTTTCCCATTTCTAAACTTTTTCAAGTCTACATAACACCACATGAAGACATCTCTATAATGAATTAGTAAAGAAATCAAACACTCTCTTTCCTTGGGAGAGCAACATTTTTCAATACAGATAATCTTGGTGTCTCCTTCGGTGCCTATGTTGACACAATCATATTTATTTGATGATCTGATAGATACCCTTCTCTTTTGTTTTATATATTGATTATGTATGTTAAAGAGGTCCTCAATGGAGATCAAATCCTTTGGAATCTTGTTCCCCTTTAACTATATTACCTTAGTCCCTTTGCCATTTTAAGAACCGGCCTCTCCCTCAAGAATGTCATTACTTTAATTAGAACTTCCTTCAAAGGAAACATTAGCAAATGACTCAACCTTTTCTAGAAAAGAAATAATTTGCTGGTCATTATTGAATACCTACCAGTGGTTGACATTGTCAGGGACATTGTGCCGATAGACTATCTCAACCCTATAAGGTTTGTTCTTGAAGTTTGGGTAAGGCAGGAGAAGAGACACAGATACATCTAATGAACTAGCCCTAATATTCTAATCCCTAGGCACAACTTCAATTGAGAAGGCATCAAAATTCTCAATACAATCCCATACTCTATTTCGGTAATGCCTTAGTCTCCCATTTTTAACTAAATATAGTTTTCTTGCCTGCTTGACTATTAGTTCAGCATCACCCTTTGCCTTCAATTATTTAATGCCATTTTCTTTGTCCACGACCGACTCTAGCAGTAAGGCCTCATATTTAGTTGTATTATTGGTGTTGTCAAACTCTAACTTATAAGGGAAAGGAAACTTGTAATCATCAAGAGAAATTAAAACAATACCAATGCCTAATCTAACAGTGGAATAGCTCCTTACAAACTCCAAGGTCCAAACTTCATTGGCCAAGTCAGGACTAGTTATGTTGGGATTCTCTTCAACAATTGAAGTAAACATATAAGTGCCTAGTCCAGTCTCTACATATAATATATCCACCCATGGATCTCCTAATTTTAGTACTATAAACTTTGCTTTGGGCTCAGGGTTAAAACAAACCTTTTTGCCATCTACAAGTATTAGGGCATGAGACCAATCCATTTGCATCTCTCCTCCTAAATCTTTGTAGAAACTTCTACTTAGGAGCATTCCATAACTCGAGGGATATCAGCCACTAGACTGGTTAGATTTAACCTCTTCTTCGGGTATGCTGCTAGAGAAACCTATGCATCCTTGATCTGGCCTAGGATATGCACTTGTGATGAATCCATAGAAAATCATCTACCATGGGATGAGGTGATTAACAAGCCAAGGGCTTTAGCTACCTGAGCGGGCATGACATTGTCAGAGGCCCCAGAGTCTATAACACAGTTGCTTAGCTTGTAACCACCAATGTATAATGACATATAGAAAGGCTCAGGCTTTTCAAAAAGATTCTTAGGATGGGAATTTTTGGAGTGGGAGTTTGAACAATTTTGAGACTTAGTATGGGTAGTGAATTCATTAAACACTTGTGCATTAAGATGGGAAGGAGAGGGTTCTTGTTTGACATATCTAACAAGCCTATCCAACTTGGAAGGGTTGCACCTAAGATACTTGACTTGAGAGATCTAAATTTTAGTGTTCTTACAAGATTCTACAATGTCAAAAGTACTAGAAACAACATCTCCAATGCACAAAGTAGAAGGTACCTATATAGATGTAGCCTTAGGAATAACAAGTTTTATCTTTTTAGAACCGGTATTGGCATGCCTTGACAAAATATATTTTGGGGTGGCTGAGGTATTACTAGATTGTTCTTTACACTAACTCATTTGACTGAAAAATACAATGAAACTTTCTGACGAAAGATGTATAATTAGATGTATCGTCAGGTACCTATGTATTTAATGTGAAATTTTTAATTTTAAAAAAAATTTATGCCCGACGTTCATCGAACTTGCGATGCTCTGTAATTTTTGTCGGTATTTCGACATACACTTAAAGTCAAGCATCCCCTTCCATCAATTTGTGAGTCGACATATGGTTAGCCTCCTTAATTTGTGGGTCGACAGGTATATGGTTAGCATTCGTCGAGGTTTCGATGAATGTTTTTTTAATAAATAAAAGTGAGTTCGACAATTTATCTATACTCGTGGCAGTGTTTTTCTATACTTGTTATAGTTTGTGGAGGTTATAGGCCAAATTGTTTTGGTGCAAAATATCAGAATTATTAGATTTTGTTACCTGTCTTTGATTAAAAATTATTGGAGTGTGAGTTTGATATTTTTTGAAGATCTAAATATTAAAGCTTGGTAAAGAAAAATCATGTCAGACAATATTAGTGCAGAACAAAATGAAGAGACACTTGCTAGATTGTGGGCTAGATTGAAAAGAAAGGGTGATGGGAAATGTTATTGTCCTTGCAATAATTGTAAGGGCTTAAAGACGAGAAGACTTTTAATCAGAACAGCTAAGAAACATTGTAGGCAGCATGGTCAGGTTGAATGGGGGCATGATTATCATCCATTGGTAAGTTGTTCATTATATGTCTTTATATTGATTGAATTTGTAAATATTTATATCGTTTTAACATTTTTTATATGTATAAAAAATCACTTGATCATGATCATTATTTATTTGTGTCAATCATTATAATAAAGGTGGGGCACCCTAGGGCACATGATATGGATTATCATGGCCTGGAGAATGTGGTTTTGTAAGCGGAGGAACATGGAGCTATGAATATCAAAGATGAAGTTAATGATCTTATGGAAGAAGATGATCATGCACCAGAAAACACAGTTGAAGATGATGGTACAAATACATTAATCCATGACACATTTAGTGGTGCAGCTAATCATGATGATTGAGATGACTTTGATGATGTTCATGATTTACCTGTACTTGAGAAGGCATACAAGCCCCTTTATGAAGGCTCCCAAACAACTCTTCTCTCTGTTGTATTTTGCTAGTGAACATGAAGGTTATGAATGGTTTATCCAACATAGCAATCTCATGGATGTTAAGGTATGTCATATATGTTATCTTTTTTCATCTATTTTTGTTGTTAGTTCATCACTAGTAAATAAAGGATGAAATATGTATGATTAATATTCTTTATATTACAAATTATTTTTTTGTTGTAGATTGATAGGTGAATTTTTGTTACCACCATCAAATATTTTACCTTGCTCATACCGAGATTTATCTACCATTATGAAAGATATTGGAATGGAGTATCAAGCAATATCTATGCATGTCCCAATGATTGTATTACATATCATAAACAACATGAATTTGCAACAGAATGCCCAAAATGTCATATCGGTAGATATCAAACAGATCAACTAACAAAAAAGGTGTCTTGCAAGGTTCTTCGTTATATTCCCATTATTCCATGTATGCAACGATTATTTAGGTACGAAAGATTAGCACAATTTATGGATTACCATGCACAGAATAGTAGTGAAGATGAAATTCTTCGAATGCCTGTAGATGGTTCTGCATTTAGGGACATGGAGGAAAAATGGCCACACTTTACAGTTGAACCTCATAATCTCAAGCTTTCATTTGCAGCAGACGGTGTCAATCCATTTAGAGAGTTGAGATCTATTTACTCGGTGTGGCTTATTTTTGTTATCAACAATAACATTCCTCCATGGATGCCAATAAAGAGGGAGCACATAATGTTGGCAATGATTGTTCCAGGTATTTGTTTACATCAATTTTCTTTAATGTAGTAGCATATCATTTGTCTTATTTGTTGCATAATGACTTATATTTTTTTCAATTAGTAGTCATGTACATTAATTTATATATATAGCAATAAAATGGTTATAATAATTATTGAATGTTTATGTTCATTCAACTAGGTAAGTACCAAGTTAAAGATATGAATGTATATATCGAGCCTCTTATCAACGAGTTACTAAAGTTATGGAATGGTGTCACTATGTATGACGTCTCTAGACCAATAGGACAAAGACAATTTCAATTCCATGTAATGCTTGTATGGACAATTCATGATGCCCCAGGGCTAACAAATTTTTGTGCTATGTTATAATGTTCGACTGCACTTTAACGATATTTAATTTTATGAAGCAGATATCATGCATGTTTTTCAAATAATCTATTCATTATATATAATTATAAAAATTGACATATTTAATCCAATTATATATGATCTTGCAGGTCTTCAAACAAAGGGAAAATTTGCATGTCTAGTTTGTGGTCCAAAGATGAAATCTTGTCATTCAACAAGTTTAGGAAAGCAAGTGTTTGATGAGTATAGGCACTTCCTCCACAGAAATCATAAGTATTGAACTACTGAAAAACATCTTTTCAATGGGAAAGAAGAGACTACATCAAAACCATGAAGAATGACACCTAGTAAATAAAGGATGAAATATGTACGATTAATATTCTTTATATTAACAAATTTTTTTTTTGTTGTAGATTGATAGGTGAATTTTTGTTACCACCATCAAATATTTTACCTTGCTCATACCGAGATTTATCTACCATTATGAAAGATATTGGAATGGAGTATCAAGCAATATCTATGCATATGATTGTATTATATATCAAAAACAACATGAATTTGCAATAAAATGCCTAGAATGTCATATCAGTAGATATCAAATAGATCAACTAACAAAAAAGGTGCCTCACAAGGTTCTTCAATATATTCCCATTATTCCATGTATGCAACAATTATTTAGGTGCGAAAGATTAGCACAATTTATGGATTACCATGCACAGAATAGAAGTGGAGATGACATTCTTGGAATGCCTGTAGATGGTTCTGCATTTAGGGACATGGAGGAAAAATGGCCACACTTTAAAGAAGAACCTCATAATCTCAGGGTTTCATTGGCAGCGGATGGTGTCAATCCATTTAGAGAGTTGAGATCTATTTATTCGATGTGGCTTGTTTTTGTTATAAACAATAACATTCCTCCATGGATGCCAATAAAGAGGGAGCACAAAATGTTGGCAACGATTGTTCCAGGTATTTGTTTACATCAATTTTCTTTAATGTAGTAGCATATCATTGGTCTTATTTGTTGCATAATGACTTTTTTTTTTCATTTAATAGTCATGTACATTAATTTATATATATAGAAGTAAAATGGTTATAATAATTATGTAATGTTTATGTTCATTCAACTAGGTAGGTACCAAGTTAAAGATATGAATGTATATATCGAGCCTTTTATCAACGAGTTACTAAAGTAATGGAATGGCGTCACTATGTATGACGTCTCTAGACCAATAGGAAAAAGACAATTTCAATTCCATGTAATGCTTGTATGGACAATTCATGATGCCCCAGGGCTAACAAATTTTTGTGGTATGTTATAATGTTCGACTACACTTTAACGATATTTAATTTTATGAAATAGATATCATGCATGTGTTTTAAATAATCTATTCATTATATATAATTATAAAAATTGACATATTTAATCCAATTATATATGATCTTGTAGGTCTTCAAACAAAGGGAAAATTTGCATGTCTAGTTTGTGGTCCAAAGATGAAATCTCATCGTTCAACAAGTTTAGGAAAGCAAGTGTTTGATTAGTATAGGCACTTCCTCCACAGAAATCATAAGTATTGAACTACTGAAAAACATCTTTTCAGTGGGAAAGAAGAGACTACATCAAAACCACGAAGAATGACACCTCGCCTATGGAAGTTGGAATATAATAGAATTAATCATCAAGGTTATACATCAGATCAAATTGTTTATCTATCATATATGATATGTTTGGAATTTATATTTGTATATTGTGTTTTGTTTACTCATGCTGTAATTGACAATGATTGTCATTGTTAATTTGTTTAACTTATATGCTTCATGAAGGTCGTCAAGGCATTAATGGCAGGCTTCCACAGGGACTGAAAAGTTATCCCAGACAATTTAGTAGGTTGCCCTACTATGAGCAGCTACAAATTGTGCATTTGTTTGATACAATGCATATTAGAAAGAATACAACATAAATGTTATGGAAAATATTGGATGGAGGGCATGACAAAGAAAAAATTGTCAAAATTTGTAGTGACATTCAGGAAGCCAATCATGCAATGAAAAATGTCATTCAATTAAATAGTGATGGAGACCAAACTAATATAAGCACGCTTCCTTGGTTATTAATGGAGCAGCAAAGCAATGCTATAAAAGAAGTCATACGAAAAATTTGATTTCCCAAAGGATTTGCTGCAAACATAAACAATATCATAACAAAGAAAGGTGAATTTGGGTCAGGGATGCAAACGCATGATTGGCATACCTTAATTAAGGTAATTATTCTGGTATATTTTATGTATATTTGTATACTGCATGTACTTTTCAGTGTATTATGTTTACTAATTTTTGAAAAATAATGAAAAGATCATTTCATAATTGTTGTAGTACATTCTACCTCTATCTCTCCTGGACAACTTTGACAACAATGTCAAGCAAGTTATATATGATCTTGGAAAATACATGAGGTAAGTAGTGATATTTGTTTAATTCGTTGTATAGATCTTACATTTTCCATTTGTCTTACTTTTTATGTAATATATTGTATATTTTTGTTAAATCTCATTAATATATTTGTGCCTTGAATCACTTGTAGATGGTTGTCATCTAAACAAATCCATAAAGAAGACATAAATTATTGGAGGAGAAAAATTCCTCGTCTAATGTGTGAAATGCAAAAGTGTCTACCTTCGACATTTTTCAATGCACAAGAACACTACCTCATACACCAAGTTGAGGAGATTGAATTGTGTGGACCTGTACACACAAGGTCAATGTGGATGGTTGAGAGGCACTTGAAATTTTTGAAGGCTTTGGTTAGACAAACAACACATCCTGAGGGTTCTATGGTGGAGGGATATATGGTATACCAGACCATGGTCTACATTACTGAATATCTTCCTAAGTTGGCAGCAAAGATCCATGTAGATCGCATTTGGGATCCCAACTCCATTAACAAATTTGAAGGGGAGTACTTGATGGGGAAAGGTAGATTGAGGAAAGTGAGAGGTAATTATAAGATGGTCATGAAGATTAATTAGAATACATTTTACATTGCCTTCAATTGCTTGAAAAGAAACAACATAGAACTAGTCCGAATGAAAGAATCTTCCACACACAAATAGAAAAGTATTGGTATTATATTACTCCAGAAAATAAGTCTTTCACTACTGAAAAGTATTAAAATCTTAAAAAGTGTTGATGATCAAATATTACAATTTGAATTTCATATATATAAGAAGAAGACCCAAAAAAGGTGTCTCTTTGGATTGTCTTTTGGAAAATAATTAAACTACTGATCTTAATTAAACATTTAAAATAATTTAATCTTCTCCTAACATTGACTTAGCCGCTGAGAGATGTTTTTTATACTCCTCCAAGGTATGGGTATCTGCATCATGCACTGTATTTCAGGCTTCATATTCAAGTTTTATCATCAATTCAATATGTTTGCATGCTCCATCTAGCAATAGCCCTTCTTCTTTGACTGTATCTAATGCTTCCTGAAGTATCCTATTGCATTCATCCATCCAATCATCTCATTCCTTCATAAAATCATTCTTATCACATAATTTGGGTAATCCCAACTTCACAATATCATCAAACCTTGCATTTTCTGAGTGTAAGTCTTCCTCATATTTGTCATGCTTTCTCATGATTGTGTCAATGACCGAGATGGAATTGGTGTCGGATCCATCATGTAGTTGCATATCATGTCTCTTAGTACCCAATCCATTTTTCACTCTCCCATGCTGAAGAATTGCTTCATGGTTCTTTTTGTGAACATGCCAAAAATCATCAAGGCATATCTTCAGGTTTGTAAATCTCTTGTGCAACATCGTTGCCACAGTGTCAAACTGAAGGTTCTTCATCTTTTCTACTAGATGTTGATGTTCTTCTTGCAACTACTGATATTCACTCTGCAACTCTGTATCAGTTCCACAAGTGATCCTCATTATGACATCTTTCATGGCAGTAATTTCCAAATCTAATTTTTCACTTTTCATTTTGTAATAATTTCTTGATTTCATCAACTATATTGTTTGTGCCTTGTTGAACTTGGCAATGCTTATGCCCATGTTTGTTGAAGACACAAGGCTAGTTTCCCCAACTTTAAGGGCCATCATGTGTCTAAAGGCTTTTTCAATATCGATGATCTTTGGCCTTTTGTGAGGTGGGTATAGTGCCCATATCAACATTGAATTTTCATCAGGATTGAATCTTGACCCTATGTAAATTTCCTTCACACTCTCTATGTTTAACTTGTATTCTCCTTCCTTGTTATGCAAAAAACTATCAAAAATTAAAGAGGCACTAAGGTCCCAACTAGGAAATACTATACACTAGCTTCAAGTAACAACTGTCTACCCCTTTCAGGGGTCATGTTCTACACTTCACTGTCTATATCATCTTTCAACCTTTTCATCAATTGCTGGTCATTTTCAGGGGTAATATTTGGGATGGATTCCCTCAACCTTTTGCCTTTGTAATTATATAAAAAAGATTTAAATTCTCTTGACTTGACAAACTCATTATTAGAAATAAAGGATTCATAGGGTGTAAGCCTATCATATTCATCTACACACAATTCCTTGGCTACTTGTAAGTCCCTATCAGGGAGTTCTTCATATTCATCATTCATCATCCGAGAGACTGTTCTCTGTTGTGATTGTGCTTCATTTTCTCCTACAGATTCTTCTTTAGATGAATCATCCATTTCTTGAAACCTTTTCTTTTTTTGCTCTAACTCCTTCTGTTAGGTCTCAAAAATGCAGGTTACAAGTCCTAAGAGGATGCCAGACTCTGTGATCAGACTTACAACATTCTTGAGCCAATTGGTAGAGTTAACCAGTATGGTTAATGACTCCCTACACTTTAGGCTCTGCAAGACTTAGGCAGGTGGACCTTAATAGTTGAAGCAGATTAGTTTAATGTGCAGTTTTTATCTAAATGTACAAATCTACCCATAGTGGCAAATGGTGTGGAATAGATGAAAACTTGTTGACTACTTCTATTTCTAATATGTACATATGAAATGCGAATGTTCAAATGAGATTTTATGGAATTCTCAAATGAAATGATGGTAATTTGCTATAAATTGTATATGCAATATCAAGGTAAAGACCTTAAGTTAGATTGATGGAATTTCTAAGTAAGATGGAATGGGTGAGACCAGTGCCTTGTTGGGTAAACGGAGTCAAGTGAGAACCTAGGATTAATGGTGTTACCTAGCAATAATTCTAACTGTTTGGCACAATGTTTCTAGTTTATGACTTGCATAAATGTGAAGAGATGTGACTGACAGACTCTTCTTATTGATCCAATCAAGATGATCTATTAAATTATTGTGATCTATCTAAGAGAATTTTAATCATTCCTTGAAGAAACTAGTTAAGAGGGATCACACAATGACAAAAAAATGTGCACCGACAAAATGAAAATATACTTGATATATTCAATTTTGAACAACTTAATAGTATTGTCTGGAGACAATATAATAGCCTTCAATTATAGACTCTGCTTATCTATCCAATTGATATTTCAAAATTACTATAATCTATTTAAAATGGTTTTAATTCCTACTTGAAGAAACCAGTTAAGAAAATTACATAGGAAAAAAAAATATGTTTGATGAATTTAATATTCTACTTGGAATAAATTCAAATAATAAGGAATACCAACTTGGAGACAACCAAATAATTGCTTATATTAACAAATAGTTGATACCAGTCTAGAGCCATCAAATCTGAGATCTTCAGTTGATTTCCTCAAAATATTATGTGCAACATGGTTTTTGGATATGATTTAAAACATTTTGATAGTGAATGGAATGGATGAAATCTACTACTAATGGTAGTGATTCTAATCTAACCTTGATGATGATTCAAAAGACGGCCTTGGGTTCCCTTTATATATTGGGAAGCGAACAAGCTTCGAGCTGGTTACAATGGAAGAGTCGTATCTTTTCTTAACTAACTAAATTAAGAAAATAAACAAAAATATAATTAAAACACTGATTCATTACTCTTCGAATAGAAACCTGTGACCATTCAAGGCCTGAGCAAGGTTTTCTATTTTCTCATAGGATGTTTCATCTGTGTGTTGGTCAATCTACTCCTTCTGAACAATAGGTGCATCAACTGCTCTACTAAGAAACAAATTGACTTCAGATACATGCTCAATATATTCTTACGTGGCATACATGTTCACCTTGAGGGTTACTTCCTTCATGTCGTGCTCCATGTTCATTATTTTCTCAAGATGTTTATGGATATTATGCATAATTAGATCTTCATCATTTATTTCCTATGATGCAGTGTTTAGAACCATGAACACATCTTCCTTCCACTCTTCATATTTTCTTGGTTTCTCCAATGTCATCATGAACTGAGGGAGCAAGATCAAAGGAATTTAGTTCCTTGCCTAATTCATTGTGGTATTCCTCATGTATCTGAACAAATTTATTATACATCTGCAATCTTTGCCCTATAATGCTATCAAAAAGTTCTTTCTTCTTTTCCATCATCCTTTCTTGTAATCTTTTGTGTTCTATCATGGATGAGTATGTTTGCTGGAATGCCTTCCAATAGGCATCTACATATTCCCACATTTTATTAAAGCTCTCTTTTATGACTTTAGTAGCCATATTGTATTTAAGAATTTTCAATTCCTTTTCTAACTTTTCACACTTCTTTTGAGACTTGGCATGGTATTCTTTCCAATAGATTGCATCTGTTAATGCATCTAGTGTTTCTTGATCTTTCTAAATCCATGGAGGATGCACCTTAGATGTGGAGCATGAGGATGTTCTTTCCTTGTGGTATACCAATTCCTTTCTCAGCTTATCATTCTCCTTGATTAGTTTCTCAATCTAAGCTTGGGTAAATTTCACCACATTAACATTCAATTCAGATGCCTCCAAGGGATCTATATCCCCTACCCTTTTGACCAAAAGGTGGCTAAGCATTTGATTTGGGTCACTAACTATTGTTGGTATCTTATCTTGAGGATAAAATGACCAAATCAATAGGGTGGATTCATCTATATTATACCCTGAGTATATCTTGTCACTTGCTTCTTCTATCAAATTCAGTGTTTTGTCTTCCCTTCTTCTAAATCTATCAAATACCATAGCAAAACTCATGTCCCAACTTGGCACAAGAAATACTTTGGCTTCTTGGAGTAATTATCTTCCTCTTTCTAGAGTAATAGACTCTAATTCTCTGTCAATTTCCTTTTTTAAGTCTTCCAAGGCAACAACTTCTTGCTCAGGGGTAGCATCTTTCATTCTTTGCCTCATTTTATTTCCTTGGTATTCATATACAAAGGATTTAAACTCAGGGGTTTTAATAAACTCATCATCAGAGATAAACTTATGTGCAGCCACAACTCTAATATCATCAAATAGATGCTCTAAGGTCTCAATTTTCACATGATCTAATTCTGTAGGAGGTTCATAATGTGGAATTAGAGGAGCATTTATTGGTTGCATTTGTGTAATTTCATCATCACTCATTTCTTCATCAGTATCTATAGAAAATGATACTTCAGGAGTTGGCTGAGAGGGTATATGAGCCAATGGCTACACCTCTTGAGCCTGAGTCCCATAATACTGTATGTAGGTTGTATCAAAAGTACTTAATGGAACATCTTTTATGATTTCATTAGCATGAGCAATAAGATGCTCAACTCTTGTCAGTGGGTCTTGAATCTCAGAAAAAGCCCTTGAATATGTGGGAATATTTTTTCTCTTCCAATCCTTTGCAAGCAAAATCTTATTAATAATGACCATTCTGTCTTCAGTGGAAGATTCATCTCGATTCCTGATTATATCTACTTCTGAAAAAATATGTTCATAACTAGATAGTCCTTGTGATATCCTATCTTTGTTGATAAAACCTTCTGCATCAAAATTTTGCCTTTCATCTCCTATTGGGAGATTATACTATGCTAATTTAGCATTTATTTCCTCATAGCCCTCATTCATGACTACTGTGAATTCCTAAAAGCAGAAAGTGTTGGGCATGAATGATTGTTTTCTGTATTTCTTCAAATGCATAGCATCAAACTTAGCCAATTGTCTAAAAAATTCTAAATGTGTAATTCTGTCTGGGACAATTCTAGGTAACAAATAAGGGGAGGCTTCAAAACCATAGATCCTTATCATAGTGCAGTCTAAAAATGCATACCAGTCACCCCAGTTATGATCCACCTTATTCTTCGAGTCATTTTCCTTTGGCCTAAGGAACCTTTGTATTTTTGGGGAGAGGCTATAGTCATGAGAAAATCCTAGCCATTGCATTAGAGGTTTCATAAAATAATCTTCAAAGAAAAAATAATAAGATCTATCAAAACACCAATCCCACAGAGAAGTCCATATTTGCACTAGCCTTGGATCCCCATTATCAAATGATTCTCAAATTTTCATCTCTTTACTCCACAATCCTCTGCCATGCCCTTCATGCAAAAGTAAATGCATTAACAAAGAATAATATTTGAAGTTAATTTGATCACTATTGTGTTTGATTTTCTCCAGTCCTTGGTTCAAGGCATTGGCTATGTAGCTCACATAATCAAAATCCCTTGCTCACTTTGTTTGAATGTCTGCAACTAACACCATAGGTGCACCTAACATCTGTGGGGGAACTTCAATACCTAACACTCGACCAGTAGCATAGTAGGTATAATGAAAATATTCCTCAAACAATTCTTTAGAAAAAGGGGAGTTTTTAGTATTGGAAAATTTTCTCTTTTGACCCTTATCATCCCTTGGTCTGTGCTGGGCCAATTTGCCTCTCTTGTAACTAGTATCCATATGTCGATATTCAAGCAACAGGTCTCTGACTGTAATTGGCATATTGAAGCCACACTCTAATTGAAAAACATTTGAAATGAGGTCCCTAGAAAGCACAGTATTTTTTCACCATTTTGTGATTTAATAGCCTTTATTTTCAGGTCATAATGGCTGGCTAAAGATTTAATCAAATCCACATTGACAAACACATCGGGCACTATGAGCCTAGCTAAATTTAACCTCCAAGGGTTGCAGATAGGATCATATCTGTATTGCTTCTTGTAATGATATAGAAACAATTGATACCCTTGAATAGGAGTCTAGATATCTCCTAATTCCTTATAGTTGTCTAATAATTTATCTGAGGAAGGATTAGTCTGGGCACTTCTTTTAGGTCTCAGCCAAGACCCTGGACATTGGTTGATTAAATCTTGGTTTAATGACCTCTTCTCAATTTTCTGTCTCTTGGCTCTAGGTTTTTCTGGATTATCTTCCATGATGCAAACTTCAAAGATTCTACATAGTATGAATTTATAGACCAGGTTAATGTACTTACTTGGACTGAGCTTTCAGCTAGCCTTTTTCTTCTTCTTCATTCTGCGAGGGATCAATTTCCTTTTTCCTCTTTTCAGCAAAATTTTACAGAAGCAATGCAAGTTATTACAATCTCAGCTCATAAATGCACCATATCTTGCCATCGAGTTGGTATATTAATTGCAAATATTTGAGCAATGTCTTGGAGTGTCACATCAGTCATGTCTAATAACTATCGCTGTATCGCTGTGACATTGCATTATTTCACCGATGCCCACTTCCTTTTCTTAGTCTATTGGAGGGATTGTGTATGTAGTTACTTTGATATACCCTAGCTTGGTTGATACTTATCATATTGGTAATGCTTTTCAGTTATCTCGAGCCATCAATGAAACTTTATCCTTGGTTCCACCAATCCTTATATGTTTCAGCAATGCTTATTGTCCTTGTGGGCTTTTATCAGCATATCAGGGGAACTTGCATATAAGATCCGCCGAAGTTGACATGTTCCAGCTAACATGAGTTCATCGGGTCATTGGTGAAGGTGTGACAACTATTCCACTGAAGGATTTATGTTGCGGCAAGACAATATGCTTTTACCAATTTTATCGGCCTATTGGCGGGACCATGATGTAGTTTCCACTGATATCTACATGTTATTCTGATAAGTTCACTGTGTTTAATTTCATTGATCTATCAGTGGGATGACTCAAGAGTTACTCCAATAGGTCATTGTCATACCGATATAATACTATCTTGTCTCTATCAGACCATTGATGTAGCATAATGAAAGGTTCCAGTGATGGGGCTATTCTAGGCCGATATACCCTTAGGTCATAAAATTTCAAATCTTGTGTAAGTTGTTTGCTTCATGAGTGTAAATCCTTTCTACTTTTTGGGTCGGTATCAAGGGTGCAAAGTCTTGCTGAAGTAGATGTAATGGTATTTTGGTCAGTTGTAACTAGGGCGATGGTACTAATGGTTATGGGTGGCTATGATATGGATCTTGTCACACAAATGATGGCTCTCATAATACCAAATTTTGTAATTTAGGGTATAATACTTTTGAAATTGCTCATAAGGGGATGGAATAGGACAAAATTTTTTTTGAAATTTTCCTATCCCAACGCTTTCATGAAATTTTTAGTCATGATAATAAGATCATTGGTAGTGGGATGTTAGGTTTTTAGGTACATCAATTATAAATTAAGGTCGTATACCATGGTAATTAACTAATTATACGTCGTTTGTGAATTTCATTTTTTTTGATATAGTTGGTCGAGAGTGGGATGCACTACATTTGTACATCACAAACAATCTTGATTGGATGACGGTATGGATTTAACGATGTCAACAATCTAGTCGTGCATTAAAATGGGAAGGTGTGGCTTCATTGGTTAAAGAAGCTCATCGTAATGGAGATTCCAATGTTACACCAAGCGAAATTGATTTAGCATATGGTTTAAGAGATAAACAGGTACGTATAAATATATTAATCACCCATATTATTTAATTATTTTCAATTATATTGATGTATATATATGTTGAGTTTTTTTTCCTTCGCATACATTCAGCCAAGAATAAATATGTTTATCAACTAACGATGCAATAATTTTTACATGTTTGACATATTGCAGGTGAAACACCACAAGGCTATGTGGTGCAATGGTCATAAATTTTGAATCCAAAAGTTGGATGACACGAAGAAAACTTGTGATTCTGGGATAACTGTAGTCTTTCAGGTGACTAATATTTCATCTAGAAGTGACATACATCTAGAAGTCTCAGAAAATCGATACTATGGGATTTTGGATGATATAGTTGAGTGTAACTTTAAGTCCTTAAAATTAGCTATGTTCGTCATCCAATGGTAAAGGCTACGATTGAATGAAAATGATCTGGAGAGAACTGTTATTGAACATGAAAATGGATTTACCATGGTTAATACAAGGTCAATTGAGCGAGATGGAAATGAGCCCTATGTTCTTCCAAGACAATGTGAGCAGGTATTTTACTCAGAGGTTCCAGGTAAACCGGGTTGGTCATTTGTTGTTAGACATGATCCAAGAGGAAGGCTGGTAAAGTATAATGTGGTGGAAGAAGAATATACTAAAGAACTAGAAGATGATGTAGATGATGATCAGGATCAATAGTTAGTTGATGATGTGCCTGATGAAGATGTCGAAGAAGAGGAACTAGATCATGATGATGTAGGAGTTAATGTTCATGAAGATGATATCCATGTGGATGATGACATTATTGAAACTAATATCAATGACGATGATGATGATATGACCAATCCTTACAATGTCAAATCTGGATTAGATGATACAGACAAGGAGTTGGATGAATAAGAAGATCAATGACACTAAAATGTATGAGTTATGTGATTATATTATCTATTTGATATTGATTTTGTTGATAGAATTATATTTGACTTATATGGTTACATAATTAATTCATGATGTTACAACTATTGTAGCTCTCCTAGAAATTTCCATATGATCAAATCCTAATTACTCTATGAGTATTTATGATTAGATATTATTTGATCATATCTTTGGTTATTTCATTCCCAAAAACTTAGCATTTCCTCATGTTGACCCCGCATAGTGACATGTGAATGGGGCCAAAATTGATTTTTTTTTTATTTGTGCTTGTATGGAGTGAAACTTGACATGGTTAGCCTAGACGCATCCATTGACAATATGGGAGGGTTTCGAGACTCAAACATGAGGTCATGCTGTATAAAGGCATCTCATCCTTCCTAATAATACAAGTTGACTTATTCTTCATCTCTTTCATATATTGTTCTTAGCATTTCTTTGGATAATGGTTTAAAAATATGAGGCTCTCTAAGCCTCACCTTGGATCTATTACACATCAGTTTGTGCATTTTAATTAGAAATGAATATTTAGATGATCTTTAAAAAGCTCATTGAATATAAAGATGATAATAGGAAGCTAAAAAAATGAGAATATTTTGTTTATGGAACCTAAACCACAAGGTTTATCACTCTAATGCTAAAACCAAGTCAAATTAACCCCTAACACCTATTAGAAAGTCAAAACATGCCTTTCTTCCAAATTCACAAGAACGTATAAACCTTTTGAAACCACACATGCATGTTATGAAAGTGTATAGTAATCCTACTTATAGCGGAAGTTCACATGATAAGCTAACCAATGGCACTATATTGGAGGATAAACCCACCTATGGAATTAATTTAAGAGGTAAGGGATGCCTCTTAGTGGAATTTTGAGTCTTGGATTAATCCATAGTGCTAAAATTAGTTCTAGTGTTCTTCCCTTGGTGTTATATTTATCTCTACAATTCCCCATACTTAACCATTTCATCATCCCTTTTCCCAACCTATTTGTATCATAATATAAACTTGGTCCAATCTCACATTAGCCCCTTAGGTAATTATCCATTTCCTCCAAGTTGAATGGAACATTTTGTACCAATACATCTATGTTTTCCTACACTAATGGATCAAGACTTGACATCACCTTAACAATCTTCTTTATGTCATAGCATATCTTCGAAGTGCCTTTGGCATGCTTTAGATGTGTCAATATTAACTAGATTGAATATATTAATTTTAATGTCTCTTAAGACATTCGATGACAAGAAAATAACTCATTTCCAGATTAAGGAGTACTTTCCTAAACCATTCCTTCATATTCAAAGATCCCTTCTCACACCCACATCATAATTCATATCCATGTTAGTTGTAATGAGTGTTTTAAACCAACAATCAATGAATCATAGGATAGAAGAAAACTCGTTATGTACAAGGATAAGAATCAAAGAGACTGAAAGAATCAATTCACTAGATATGCTCCCCATTACCGTAATAGACAAATGGAAAAAAATAAGTCATAACAAGAATAGGACCAAAAGAAAACTAGGAAAAGAAACCTTGTAGGCTACATTAATAAGACATTGATTGCAAGCATTTCTTCCATGATGTTTAAATGACAAAATATCAGATAGCTCAATCTTTAGTCAAGTAGTATTTCAATCACTAATTCTTAGACATCCATCATGATTAAACATCACATATCAAAAGCCTTTTTAACAATCACTAGGACTGTAGATAATATTCAATCATGTCATAGGAAATAAATCATCAAAAATTATAAAGAAAGAGAAAACCAACTATATAAGCTCAATAAGCCACCATACAAAAATTATATTTTGTAGAAAATAAAATAAATTATATGTTGACATAGCATATATATTTTATATATAAACTATATGTTGACATAGCATATATATAAACTATATATTTTGAATTTTGGCCCCGTGTGCACATGAGCAAGACATAGCATACTGTACTGAAACCCTAACTTGAGAGTTTTACCGAGAACCACTACATCCAGCCCCTGAGTGGAGAGTTACAAGACTTCACTGGATGAGTGCTGCAAGGCCATTGAGTTGAGGAGGAAGACTAGGAACCATTTGGCAGGAGGAAAGCCAGAGTGAGAGCTGAGGGCATTCAGAAATGGAAAATCGACCAAGGGACAATGACTATAAGCGATTTTCCCCCACATTTAGAAATCTTGTTGCAAGTACAGTGATTTAGACTTTGTTTTTTTCCCATCGAGGTGTTGCATGCTATATTTTGGTCAATTCGAGCCAATGTCCCATTGACAAACCCAAGTACTACCTAGTACTGGTGTCTAGTTAGTTTAAACAACCAAGCTTTGAGATGTTTAATCAGTTGGGTGGACATTTTTGGCCTGTGCACTGCAGTTTTTGTATTTCTTAGCATATTTTTTCTACAATAAGATTGAAAGGAATTCCCATCACATAATAGCACACAAAGTTCACTAGGGTTCAAATTTCTAAACTTCAATGAAATAAATTTACATATTGAGGTCCACAAATGATCAAAGGGACTGAAAACAATACATGGTCCGTGAGTGCAATGAAAAATGCCTAGTGCATGTCCATAAGAGAATGTATAGAATTACATGATGCAAAGTTAGAGGAAGGAAACAAACTCACACAATCTCATTTGACTAGTCACAAACAATCTTAAACTTTCCTTCTTTTGACACACTTATTCAACTATATTTCCCTTCACAAAACTCAACACAAACACTCAACTTTTTCTTTAGAGTTCCAAACCATTACCAGACCTTCAAAAACCCTAGTCAACTTCATCTTGATCAAAACAAACAATTACCCAGTTTGCCCTTTCATTTTACCATTAACTCTCTTTATGACTATCCTAAACTCACAATTTCAACTCAACATAAAGTAATCTGACCCAAAAAAGTATTTAGGCTAATATAGACCACACAATTTCCACTCCATTTCATTTCAAACAAATGTAAACTATCTCCCATCCTTTATTCTTGACAATTTAACAAAATTATATATTGTACTTTCATTTTAGTCTCCAAAATAGGGCTATTATTAGACAGATCAGTCAAAGCAATGGACTTTTTAACTTCATGCTTACACCAAACCTTATATCAAATGAGATCAAATTATACCTTGTTAATCTCTTAACTAAAACAACCAAGAACTCACACTTAATCATCCAAAGCCCTTAAAGTTCTTACTGTCACTGGTTCCTTCATACCCTATTTGCAACGCTTTTAGGTCTGCCAACCTATTTGTTAGGGCTTCATTCACAATCTAAGCACTATTAGACAAGTCTATCCACACTTTTCAATGCCCTCCTTCCAGATCTAAAACATATTGCAAATAGGTATCAAAACTTTTACAACACAAGCTTCAAATATTGTTGTCTCAGACACATTGAGGCCTAATTAGGCCTGATTTGCATAAGGGTTTGTTGCTTTACTAAATCCTGACCAAAGTACACTTGTCCTATGCTTGGAACATGTCTAGTTTGAATGGTATATGATCTTCAAAGCATCAAAGTCCATTTATAAAGTATTTTCACAAAACCCTAAGGGCTCAACCTTCATAATTACTCTGTTCACAAATTGTACACAGTTTTTCTGTCAATAAACTTCATTCCCTCACATCTTATTTTTATGATTTTGCCCTAAATCCACTGAAATATGAAAGAACATTCATAGTAGGATAATCTCACAAGAAACCAGAAGATTCCACCAATTAATAAATGAGAAACATAATTATTTCTATCTCTACTTACCCTAACTGAGGGTTTTAGCAGTCTGAAGTAAATCCACAATAACTCACACAAATCTTAACTAAAATGCATGAACTTTGATGTAATAGGAAGGTGATTGAGATTATTACCATATCCAACCATTCTACCATGCCTTCAAGGTAGTACAATTCCATACAATGCCTAGAAATGGCTTCAAAACACAAGGTTGGTGACCCTACAAACCATTCCCATGCCTACAAACTATTGTTACCTCCACATGCATTTGACTAGTAGTGACAACCTTAGTTTTTAATCCTCCAACCCCATACCTTGGGATCACATCACCATGAAAGAACTTCATCCAACATCCTTATGAGTGTAGGTACCACCAAATAGGTATTTGTCAGATCTATCATCCTCAAGCGAGGGAAATTCAGGAAGAGAAGAGGAAAGCGAGATATATAGGTCTAAAAGAGGGAGATCAATTAGAGGTCAAAAGATTAAAAGAAAATTTTGTAAACACATGGAATTGTTTCTTGCTGAAGGGGGGTCATGTTCTTGTGATGATGAGAGCATAGGCGATATCGAGGTGCCCTTGAGGTACAAACATTTATGGAAACAATGGGTACCCAAGGAACTTCCTCCAATAAACACTAATTTTTGTGTCAACGAGAGGATATATCGCATAGCACCATCATCATTACATGGTTTGGGCCTATTTTGCATGGATGACATAAAGGTCTGTTACGAAAAAGTTACTGAATTGATGGAGTATGTTGGACCCTGTTACAGTTACAAAGATTGGATGCATCTAGTTTGGTAGACACAAAGTATACATAGGTATGCACTGTAAGAAAATTATATATAGCTAAAAGATAAGGATCAAATAAAGGAGTGGCTATGTACATTGATAGAAGGCCAAAAGAATCAGGGAATATTGCAGGGTTTATAAATAGTACATGACCTGGGTCAACAAATAACCAACCCAATTGCATATTCGAGGCGCGCGAGGGAAACTGTGTATTTGTATGTGTGATAAAATCAATAACTACAGGGGAAGAGTTGCTAATCGATTACAATTTGAATCATATAGATACAAACACAGTTACTATGGGGGTGATGTAAATTCAAATTGAACTTATAATCTCTGACTTGGATATTTTCTGAAAGTTGGATATTTATATAGTAGACTTAACTTATTACTTTCTTTTGTATTTCAGATGCAATTTCCACTTCTCATACACTTCCAATTTTTGTGTTGATCCATGGTATTGTAGGGCAAAGACATTAATATAAATATGTGAGTGACGGTAGGAGTTACATCTGTGATAGACATGACTCCTCAAGGAGTCACGCCTATTATAGGTGTGACTTTGTCACCATTTGTATTGTAATCGGTTTCACTGATTTTAACAGTTACTAATCACCGTTTAGAATGCAAAAGATGTTTATGCTTTGGTAATATATCATTCGATCATGATATATTGATATTTATCTTAACATACCTTATATATTTATGTTATATTGATTTATTGCATCCTCATGATGTTGTTGGCCATGATCAGGGTACTGTAGGTGCTACCCAGGGAATAGGGGTTGGTGCAAGTGTCGATCATGATCTTCCTATGCATACATCACATCATCTAACCCCATCATCCATGAGTATATTATCGATTGAAATGTCGGCAACACATAGCATGTAGGCATCAGGTAGTGTACCCTCTGGCAGCGAACACATGCCAGAACATGCATCAGGACATGTACCTAGGGATGCAGAGGCCACTAGTACTGGTGATGTTTTAGCAGCATTTCCTGGATCTTCTCATATTACTAGCATGGGAATATTGCCGGTCACATGTGTGGTGATCGAGGATTTCATTCCCATAAAGATAGAGAAGGTCCCAGGTACAGTAAAATGTTTTAATTATTATTATATATAATCCAATTGAAATTTACTTATTGATCACTCTTTTTAGACTAATGATCCCATGATCATTTTGTAGGAAATTATGTTTTTATAAACATCTAAATGATATTACATTGGTGATCTTCAGGCCCACCATACGTACACAGTGGAATGCCCAAAATCAAGATTTAAAAGATGGGCTCATTAACCGTTTAGTTGTGTTGTTTGGTAATAACACATTGAACTGAACCAATGTCCTTAAGAAAGGTGGTACCTATCTAAAGTATGTGAGTGACCAATATAGGTCACATTTAGAGAAGAACAAAAAGTACGAGTGTATCCCCATGATTCCAGAGAGGGAGTGGAAGGACCTGGTGTCAGATGGAAAGGAGAAGGCTGAAAAGAAAAAAGGAAAGACACCACCAGGCCAAGGGAGGTGTGTGATACTATCAACAATGTAATTATATACTGATTACTCTTTCTTTTTACATAATCTAACATATTTCAAACTTTTCATAGGCTACCTGACACATCGAAGGAAACAAAGGCAAGACTAGAAAAACAAGGGCAGCACAAACTTGGCTTTAGTGGTTATATGAAATTAGCCGCATGAATTGTAAGTATCAATAAATGAAATATTGCATCCAAATAATAAATTGAAAACAATTTTAGTTTTATCACACCATGGAAGAAAAATTATGATCTTATGCAAAAATTCAGGGCTCTAAATTCAATAGAGTGCCCATAGAAAATGACCTAAAGATTGCCTTCTAGCAAGGTTATGGAGTCGTGGATGAACGCTTAAGACTCTTGACTGGGCAAACACAATCTTCCACTACATCCGACATGTAGGTAAATAAATTCAATGAAGTTTATTTAAAATTGAATACTTGTGCAATCTATTCAATATTAATTTCCACCATAAAATAATTATGTGCCTATTTGTTTTAAATAGGCAAGCAATGATAATACTGCACATGACATTGGAATGCAGCCTAGTGAGGGTGGAGTACAACCTGCAGATGAAGGTAATGGTGTGCATCCTGGTACTGGATGTATTCATGTGCTATGCAAAACGCAGTATGGATTAATACAAGTAAACATCTTTAATTGCAATTGGTGTATTAATTAGTGTAACCTTTCATGTTTCAACTTTAGAGCATGTAGAGCGTGATCAACATGTTGAGCATGATCAGGCTAGACAAGATCAGGAACATGATGTGGCTCCATCAGGCAAAGAGGACCACTGTAATGTTCTTTTAATCATATTTAATTGCAATTGGTGTATTAATTAATGTAACCTTTCATGTTTCCAATCCATCACAAAATTGACTCTCTCTCTCACACACACACACTCCCTCACTCACTTTCTCTCTCTCACACACACAACTGACCAAAAATAGAATGTACTATTTGGAAATCATTAGTTGTGGATTTAATTCCTATTTAAACTCAATTGTAATCAGGTGGGCTTCATACATTGTGGGAATAATACTTGTTTTGATTCATGATCTTAGTGTGCAGTTCAATGATGGCATCAACATACTTGTATGTTGTCTTTACACTAACTTTTGCCTATAAAATGTTAAGAACATATTTTACTTTATTCCACTATGAGAGAAGAAGGTGACTATTAGATTTTTTCCCAAGGAGATCTTCACATATTTGAAATTTTACCATAAGTCTTCCATTTTTTCATTAACACCTGTCTCAACTATTAAAACCAATTTTGTGATTAATCCTTTCAAATTAGTAGACAATTGTTTACTTTTTGATTGGTTAATGAGGGTTTTTGTAGGGATTCCACAACCTTAAGACACAAATTTGGGTCCCTAGTTTCCATGTGTGGGTTTTCAACAATATGCCCATATGCTTTGGGACTTGCATTATTGCAGGTCATGTGAGATGTATCCAACAATTTCTATGGCAGTTTTTGCCCAAGTCTTCATTGTTGGGTCTTCTACCATTGTTCTTATAAGCTATTTACTCACTATATGTATCCAAGACCCATTGTTCACACATTTCAAATTGAAGAGATATAACATATCAGCCAAGCAATATCTATGTCACCTTGATCATGTTTTATGTTTATATTGGCATGATACAATATATCAGCACAACAACTAGCAAGATTCACCAATAAAAACATTGCAAGAATGGCCTACGTGAATGAGGAAGCACATTGTATAATATCAGCATAGGCACATTGCATTCATACTGATCGGCAGAAGAAATTGGGCTGTATATTTTGATTAAAAAGGAGCAAATAGAGAATGTAGCACCACATGAAATGCATATCAGCATAACTCATGAAAGTTTCCCCAACAAAATACTCATCAGCCATCATAAGCCTAACAAGTGACAATTCCTATCTCATATACTACTCCGATGAAGATAAAAGGTTCGTATCAGGGACACATTCTTTTTGTTTTCGATGGGTTATTGAAGAAAGTAAAAGATAGACTCACTCAGGGTTTCGGCATGAGGTACACTGATATATTTCATCGGAGGAACACATTGATATCGGAACAAAAGAAAATAGACCGCCCAACGACACATCTTACACTGATAACATTTAGTTGGGAGAACATATCTCAAGTTATGCCGACATAGTGGATAAAATAAGGCACCATCAGTGAAAGTAAAAGATGTTTGATTGAATAATTTTTTTTAAAAAACTACAGGGTTTTTTCATAATTTTGACGAACATAGCCCGATGAACCACAAAAAATTGCGATGAGGTTGCTGTACACATGACACAGTGTTTGTTGTAATGGCAACAATAGTTTGCTCCACCTCATTAGAAAATGGACGAATGTTTGGTGGTTTTTCGATGAGTTCAAATGGGCATTTTGCAACGCTTTCTGATATTTTGTGTCGATAGATGGATGAAGTTACATCAATTTTGTGACAGACACCTCCAACATTTTTTGTAACATTGACGGATGATGTTGGGTCATGGTTTGCTCCACCTTGTCAAAAAATGGACGAACGTTTGGTGTTTTTTCAATGATTTTGTATGGGCGTTCTACAACATTTTATGATTTTTTACATTGATAGATGGATGAAGTTACATTGATTTTGTGATGTACACTGCCAACAATATCCATGGCGCTGACCAACAATGTTGGGTCACGGTTTCGACGTAAAAAAATTGGTCATTAAAGTGACAAAAATTCAACGATGAAAATTAAATCAATGTTTTGTTGGTAAGTCAATTTTTTTTTGTCGATATGTCACTAAACATTCATTGAAATTTGTAGTCAAATACAGTAGTGTTAGGATCCAGCTTATTTTTTATCTGTTGTCCTCTAGTGAGCACCACACAATTAGGATTATCTAATTTAGTATACACATTCTTTCCTGACTCAGAATCTAATTCATATTCAATGAAGTTAACACTAGCATCCCTAGATTGAATAGGTTCTTCCTCCAGAAATATCTCTTTAGTGTGCTCATTCATTGAAAGCATCTTCATAAACCTTACCATTTCAGGACAAGATGCACTGTCATGATCAGTGGTTAGATGGAAATTACACATCATATGATTGCTTCTACTAGTGGAAGGGCTATTTTCAATAGCTAGTCTCTGAGTAGGCCCAATTAAAGGTAAAGGTCTATTATAGTTCCCTTGTTGGCCATGATCCTTTCTAGGTATATCCTGATAGAAAGGATGTTGAGGACATTTCAGCATCTGTCTCTTCAAAGTGATTATGTCATTAGCCAATATTTGAATCATTAGATCAGTAGAGTTAATAGTCAAAGGCTTTCCTATTTGCAACTCCTTCCATTTACCAGCAGTTATTAGATCATCTTATGGAGATGGCAATTGTCTATGTTGCTGCCAGATTAGTAGCACCTTCTCTTTTTATGGGGAAGCTAATATCCAAGGGAAGAGTATTAATAAAGAAACACTTTAGTAGAGCATCACTGGGTCTAACATTAGCAGGGATTTTATTCACAACTTTATTAAACTTAGCTACAAATTCTCTCATCTATTCATGCACCTCCTTTTTCATGGAGGACAATTGAGCTACCAGAGTGTGATCATTATCAGCTGTCTTAAATCTATCTTCAAATTGTCATCTCATATTTTCCCAATCCCTAACGGAACCATTAGGCAAGCAATAAAACCATTCTGCTATAACATTAGTAAGAGACTCGACAAACAACCTCACAGACACATCCTTGTGTTGAACTCTGAAAATGGAACATGCATCAAAGAAGGTGTTAATATGCTCATCTAGGATAACTTTCCCATCTTCCTTGAACATAGGTATTATTTTACTTGATTCCCTTGGCAAATCATGCAATTGCAGCCCTAACCTTAGAGGACCTAAAGTTGCTCTCCATGGAATAGGAAGTTGCTGACCCATATTGATTGGGTTATGGATTGGAAAGTTAACTTACAATGGCAAGACAATACCATCATGGACAAGAGCTTGACAAGAAGAACCAGAGGTATCTCTTTGTGGAGGAGGAGAAGATGGTCTACTGGAAGATTTGGCTCTACGAGTGTGAGGAAAAGGAGCAAAATTTAAGATTGTAGTAAGTCAAAATATGAATTGGTAACACCCTTCCTTCTATCACCTCTACTGTACCTCTTGGAAGCCATGTTTCACAAGTATAGGAAATCAAAAAGAGTAGAGTCGCCAACCACTTACTAGTTATTACGAGGATGATTTTGATGATTGTGCACTTGATTCCTCAGTCTATTTGCTTGATCTCTTGGCCTATTTGCAAGGACTATGTCTATCTGAAGGGGTCTTTCTCTCATAGGCACTGCAACTGTGCCTTCCACAAATATAATTTCCTGCACTTCACCGAAACATCTCGCAGTTTACCTTATTATATCTCCAATTTCCTCCTCTTCTTCGAGTACTTCATTATCTTGGTAATATTGATGATTTGTTCTCCTATTCTGCCAGGCCAAAACTTGTAGGCCAGTTATGGTATCCTCTTGGTCAACAGTAAGCCAATCTATGTTAGGTGAACGATTGGCGTAATTCTTCAAGGGAGAACCATAAAAACAAATGATAAAGCAACTCAAAATATATATTTAAAGAAATAAGTCCCTAGAAGACTCACCAAAAATCTGTTGGTGTACAGATTTTGTCACCTAACTCTATATTCCCACAACCAAACAAGTGACAACTCGACCAACAGTTGAACTAATTGCAATGATGTTCTGCAATGATTCTCCACTTATTTTACAAGGCGCGGCTACCTTCAAATGATATATAAAGAATAGAAATATGATATACATTTCACCAAAAAGTAGAAAAGGTGGCACTTTTAACCAGAAAGCATAAAAGGCGATAAATCTCAATATAATCTAAATTCAAAGAAGTACAAAGGCTTTAGTATCTATAATATCAATCACAATATTAAAGAATCACAACAATTATCATATAAATCACCACTGTATACAATTCATCGAAAGATAAATATCCACAACAATGAGCAAGAATAGAATTATCCAAATTACTTCAACACAGAACAGATAATCAGTCAACTAGTAGCACATTCAACATAAGAAGAATAAGGATCCAATAACCATAACACAAAGTTTACGATCACTAAATTCCCATTGTACCAACTTCAATTCATATATTAAAGCAATTGAAAGTAGCAACAAATCAAAATTGATCCCTTATCAAAACAAAGTTTGCCAAAAGATCCTAAACATTGACATGCTTCTAGAATTTATTGCCATGTCACCATAACATTCTGTAAAAATCATAACAACTTCATGGGGACAGTCGATTTAAAGATTTTAAAAATAAACATTAATTTAAAGAAAGCTCTCTAGAGCCAATAGTTTTTTCAATAAATAAAATCAAAGCATATGAAAAAGTCATCAGTTGATAATTGTCACATCTTCATCAGGTGCCACATCCCTTTTCGCCACTTCCTTTTCTTTACTTTGTCCATCTCTTGAAGATGAATCAATCTTTTCCACTTGAGTCACCAATGCTCATAATTCCACTGTATAAGTTATGTGCCTGCCAATGATTAGTGTTAACATCTTACCACTTGGGCTGCCACTGACTTTGGCCTGAAGCTTCCATTTACTAATCATCCGATCAATGTTCGCCGCCCTTTTATGAATCTCATCAATTTCACTTTTGAAGGTTCTTAGATAGGTTGTCGTTCTTCCAAGCTTTCCAATTGACTCACTAGTGACTATATCAGTAGCCACAAGCTCCTCATTAATCATCTTCTTAAAATTTTGTTTTATCTCCTTGATTTCAAGCAACTTATCCTCGTCTTCACCGAACACCTCTATGTCCAAAATTACAAAATTTCTCTTAAGATCTTTCATATCAATGAAATAACGGGTCAATGTACTCCTCATCTCTTCCTCCACTACTCCTAGCATGGACATTCTCCATTCAAGTGTATCCAGCCAAACCATAGATTCATTCTCCTTGGGATCATTCAAGATCTTCTTAGCCACAATAATGTTAGTATCAATGTTGACCATTTCTAGAACTTCTTTACAAACCATTAAAAGACAACTATTTTTTTTCTAACAATTTCTAATTCCATAGCCAATGTCTCCCTTTTGCTAGAAATAGAGGTGTACAACTTTGCAGCTTCTTCAATATACAATAAACCATCAAGAGTAAACTTTTCCACCCATTGCTCAACAACATTGCCTAGGGCTTGGCACAATTTAATTAGTTGCAACAAATTGGGGTCCGGGCCATCCACAGCTATGCTAGGCATGACATATGAAGGTTGAGCAGTAATTTTCAAAATAGATTAAACAAATGAAATCAAACATCTCACCTGGGCCTATAATTTGAGGTTCTTTTGTTGCTCATTCTTGAGTCTTTTAGATAAGATGCTCACAGAGAACTTAGCATGATCGATTTCACCTTCAATAGTGGAAGGTCCCATATCAACTCAACTCATATTAAATTCAACTTTAGTGACTTCAATTTCATTTTTATCACCTATAGGATTTGCAATTTCTAAAATATGATGTCTTGTGGAAGGATCTGCCTCCATTATAGACATCCTCTTGGCCCACTTGGGCTTAGGAGTATCTTGTAGAAATTTTTCTATAGTATCTATGATTGTATCGATCAAGGGGACATATCTCTTTTTCTTTTCGACAACTTTCTTTAACCATGAAGGAGAGGGAGTAGTAGAAACACTAGCATTCACATTAGTATTCAAAACTGTACCATCTAAATGTGTAGGAGTGCCATATTTTGGAGGACTATTTAAAGAAGGAGAATTTGTATTGCCAAATAAAGAATAAAAAACATTATCATCACCAATTTGATTAAAAATCAAAGAATCACTATGAGATACCAAGGAAGTAGAAAGTGGCACATGGTCTACATGCAATTGTGAAGCATCCAATCTCTTTTCTATCTCCTTTCTCATAGGCATAGGCTAGCCATCTTGCTCACAAGTAGTCTTCAACCTTATGCTATCTTCAGGTTGTTCTCCATCTCCACCTGATTATGAGCCAACTCTATGAAGAGTTGTATCCAAACTTGATGTACTTTTGGGAATGTGAGTTGCTTGAGTCTTGCTTTGTTCTTTTGAAGTAGATTCCTTCCGTGTTGAAGAGCTAGCATGCTCTTTGAATTTCTTATTAAACCACCTTTAAGTTATTCTCAACACATGGAAAGAATGAATCATAATATCTATGACTTCCCTCTCTGACCAGCATACCTAAGGAAAGGGTTGCAAAATAGCATTATGATAACCTTCATCCATAATGTTTGATTTATCATCTATAACTTCTAGGGCTTATAATGGCAAATCAAAAGCATGGACTTGGTCAATTGTTAACCTCATCCTTTTCATCCATGCAGTGTTCAAAATATTCCTTGAGATGAGGCTTATATACATACAGGCCACCCCCATGCATGTTTCTTTTCACAATTTTTTTGTTGTTGAAGGCTAGTCTTATACCTGTAGTGAATGGAGATTATACTCAGCCAACAATTTCTCCACACTTCAGGCAATGTCATTGCTCTTGCAAGAAGAGAAAGACAAAGACATAGGAAAGGAATATCCTTTCTTCTTCATAGCATGGTACATGATATTTACAGTCACCATTTGGTGGTAAACTTCCACTAACACCATAAAATCTAAAGGATACCTCAGGAATTTCAATGGGACATTTTCAAAACCCCTAATTCTTAAATAAGAAAAATGATCAAACTAAATAGAAAACTACTAAAATTCATTACCGACGCGGCCTCTTCAGCTCTTCTCTAAAGAACCTTCAATCTTCTTTGGAGAGAGCATGGGGAAAGCATCATTCACCCTGCGAAAATATCTCATTATGATATCCTTTTGCAGCTACGGGAAATAACAATACATAGGTGTGTCTTGCATAAGAGACCCTTGGTTTCTCAAACCAGGCTAGGAAACCTCTTTGTTGGCTAGAATGTATGCCAAAAGAGAACATATATGAAAATTCACCTTCTGCTAAAAGTTCACTAGCTTCTCGTGCATGTGTTTACTTATCAATTTGGCCTATTCTATGTGTTGAGACTCACTACAAATGAGTAAAATGAATTGGCACATCCAGTATTCAAAAAAGTTAGATTTAGCACTCCTAACGATATGATGTGATAGAGTAATCATATTGGAGATTTCCTCTTTAAAGTGACCTTTTTTGAAACTGGTAGGCAATCTAGACTTCCCCTTCTCCTCAACCTTTACCCTGCTTTTGGCAATACGACTTTGACACTTTCTTATCCAAAAAGTACCCCCAACTAGTAGTGATAGGCACATCAACAAATTCCTTATAATCTATCAATTTCAAAGCATGTGACACTGATTTTTAATCAATTTTGGTTTCTATAGAGCCATCAGAGGCTTGTATCTCTTGTCAATCAGGGTAGTAATTCTTCACACATGCAACAATTAAGTATGGACAAAACACAACAGGCAAAAAACCTCCATCTCGATCTAACCGACTACCTACAATTTTATTTGCAAGGGAGGACTTGGTTTCTTGATGTATTCACTCCCAGAAATCCTCTAAATCCATATGACCGAGGTCTGTATCCCATACATTTGATAAAAAAAATTTAACAACAGAGAGAATTGGGGACCCTTGGAATTTATATGTCATTCTAACTTTCTTGAGAAATGAGAAAGTAAACAATTCTAAACCAATCAAAGTCACAAAAGAGGTCCACAAGACATTTGGGGAAACTAGCTATCTAGACTCATGAAAGAAAAATTGTTCTTCCTAGACCAAATGAATCACAATTACAATCTATCACAGTAAGAGAGATGATGAGGAAAAGATAATTATTCTAACATGTTGATGCAAAGCATGGAGGATTCACCCAAACAAACATAATACAAGCAATTGACTTTTCTCAAAAACTTCCACTATGCTTTGATGAGAGTAGCAAATAAGGTAATTTTGACATAATTTTCAAAGT
Source organism: Cunninghamia lanceolata (assembly GCA_027924645.1). NCBI lineage: Eukaryota > Viridiplantae > Streptophyta > Pinopsida > Cupressales > Cupressaceae > Cunninghamia > Cunninghamia lanceolata. Next base: position 3,435,842 of record BSBN01000684.1, read on the forward strand.
ACAGCTCAAACCCGTGATATAAAAACTTTTTTGGATACCCATTATCCTCTTACACAATATATTTCATGTGTAGGTGGGGTTGTTTTGGAACATAGAGGTCAAATCTTGATTTGTCCTACTCTTGACTAGATTTGAAGTGGAGCAACAAATAGGGTATTTTGGCCATAAATTTTAAACTAGAACTGATCTCCAAGAAATAAAACCATATTTAAATACTCATTTGGCCCTTATTTAACATATCTTAAATCAAGGTAGGTTATTTTGTATGGAAACCCTAAATAATGGACTGTCCTTGTGCCAATTAGGCCAAAAAATCTAGAAATGACAATCACTAATTTAACCATAACTTTCACAAAACACAATGAAATTGAGTAAAACAAAAAGAATTAGAAATTATATTCCATTGTACTTCCAAATATACCACATGAAGGTCATAAAAATTTTGTACAGATCTGTACCAAGCTCTGAAATAGCAAAAATACAGAAAACTAGAAATCTTTATTGATTTTTCTCTCCAAACTTCTTCTCTCATCTGCCTTGTGGTGTGTGAAGCCTTGAAAAACATTCATACATTGAAACTCCCATGTTTTATAACTCCATGGTCGAGGAAAAGCCAAAAAGAAGGCTCAAAATAGTCTATCCACTAAAATGCTAAAAATAGATTATCTAATATTATGCAATAATTAAAACTTTACCCCTAGGTGACCACAAATGAATCTAAAATGGTCTTAAATAGACCTTATTACATCAGTTATGAATCCAAACTCCACCTAGGCTCTTATTAAAAAAAAAAAAAACCAAAATTTTCCATGGTGCCCTTGCACCACATGTTTATAAAGAGTGTTGTGAATTCTATGTCAATGGTAGGACTCGAAGCTCCTTCAGTGTATTCTCCTTCGCATTGGAAAAATGAGGCTTGTCCTTACGAGGCAATGAATTTAGCCAAGTCTCATATCAAAAATTATTAAATTCTCCATAAATTGCATTTAATCTTGCTGGCAAGCCATACTTCAAAATTCATAAATGACCCCCTTTATTTCCCTCTAAAAATTGTTTGAACACCTTTCCCAACATTCTAAATTTATGATGGATTGACAAGTGTCACTTCATTCTACATCTCAATATCTCAAAGGATGATTCTTTGGGAGTAATGAACACATTCAGTCGGGGCGTCAGAGATTTTGTGAACAAATCAACTAACCAATTGAGAGTTTGGAAGTTCAAAGAATTTCTAAATCTCCGACCATGAAGGATTTTCTTTTAACAAAACAACACAATACTGAAAGACATGTTTTAATACATTTACTCTTGTGAGGAGTCAGGGAATCAGGAGGTTCAAGAACTTTTGAACTTGTCGACTGAGGTATAAAAAGGCATGGGATCACCGAATATACATAAAATGACTATGTAATGAGGCTGCAACCTATAAGGAAGGCACAAATAATAAAGAATAAGGGCAGAACAATGACTTAACATATGAATGATTTAGGAAAATTCAAAAATGGGGTAACATATTCAAACATGTGGTTATTTAATTCAAGAAGCAAAATTTATCATAGTAAAAAAATATATAATGTGCAGAATACATAGTTTTGGTTGAGGTTGTTGAGCAAATTGTTTCCATGTAGTTCTCAATATAGTAGAACTTTTGGTTGGACTTAAATATATATCTCAAATTGACATGCAAACTAAGGTGAGTGAATACATATAAAATTTGTGAGGTGACAAATACAATTAATAGGAAATGTAATTCCTAAATAACATAATATATAAAAGAGTAACTCTTATGAAGGATGTTAACAAATCACTACATAACCTAGTCCTAACAACCTATGTAAACTAAACATAAGTGTAGAAAAAATATATAACAACTAAATGAAATGAAATAAAATCTTACACTAACACTCTTTTTAAGTGCAACCTAAATCAGTAAAAGATATGTCTAGCAAATGTGTAGCCTAATGAGATACCCATAAATATATAATCACCCTCATAGAGAAGAATCCTCCTAAGGAAAAGAGAGATAAGCCCCTCAAAATTGAGAGAGAAAATACCCCTCAATGTATAGAGAAAAGAGAGAACAATAGGTAGACCCTAAAAAATATCCTCATACAGCCCCAAAAAAGATTTTAGATAAACAAAATTGCTTTCTATAAAGGGTTTGGTGAAGATTCTGATAATCTACTTAGTATTTGGACAATAGCATAGATCAATGCAATGCACATAAATAATCTCAATGATATAGTGCATATGAACTTCTATGTGCTTGATCCATTGCTAGTGGACAGAGTTTTATGAAATCTTAATAGCACTTTGATTGTCATAAAATATGACAGATGGCCAATGAAACTAGATACCAAACTTGATGCAAATATGGTGAAGCCAGTTGGACTTAGTGACAACATTCACATCCAATAATACTTAGCCTTAGAAGAAGATGGAGAAATACCATGCCGCTTCTTTCTCAACTAACATATAAGACCTAAACCAAGTTTAAAGCTAGAGGTTGCTTCCAATCTTCAAAATCATCCACCCAGTCTGAATCAATATACCTATCTTAATAAATATCTATACTTGTTTCCTAATGTATCCCAAAACTATGTGTGCCCTATATGTATTGGAGAATCTTCTTAGCTATCTTCAATTGTAGCTCATCGAGTTCTTGCATAAATTGAGAAACCATGCCAAATGGAATATTAAATGTTGGTCCATGAGTGAGTGAGGTATTTGAAGCTTCCAACTAGCTATCAATACAATGTAGCATCAACTAATATTCAAGAATATTGCACCTTAAGTTTGACTCTAGAAATAAACATAGTTGGTGCAACCCTATAATTATCCATGTCAAACTATCAGATAAAATCAAATGCATATCTTAATTGTATAATACTAATCCTAGAAGTAGATTGAGATATTTCAATCCCAAGAAAATAATGCAACAAGCCCAAGTTGGTCACATTTTTTTTTCATAAAGTGTAGTTTTCACTATCACAATGGAGGATTAAGAACTCCCTATGTTCAAAACGTCATCAATATACAAAACTAAGACTAGGAAAGAATCATCTTTCTATAAAATGTAGATGTTTAGGTCATTATAGTATTTGGAGAACCGAATTTGTGAGAAGGAAGGAATCCATATTGGTGTACAAAGCTTGAGTTGAGACTATACATAGATTTTCTAAGTCTACAAACCATGGAAGAAACATGTAAAAAATCATGTGACTGGTCCATATATATCTCCTCAAGACCTCCATTAAGAAAGCACTCTTCACATCTATCTCACAAACCTTCTATCAATGTGCTACAATAATGGTAAGTGTTCAATAGATGGATTTCATCTTTGTAAGTAATGGAAAGGTCTCAGTGAATTTTCTATACCTATTAATATCCCTTTATAGCTACTCATGCATTAAACTTATCAACTAGCCCATTGGTTGTAAATTTTGCTCAATATATCCACTTACATCACATAAGTTTTCTTCCCTTAGAATGTAGAACCAAATCTCAAATATGGTTCCTAACCAAGCAATTGTACTCCTTCATAGTAGCATCCCTCTAAGGAATTCCAAATACCTCCTAAAAATATTGTAGATCAAAAGCAAAGGTAAAAAGCATGTGGATATCTCTATAATTATGATCTTGTTTGCCTAACATCTAAAGGATCCCCAACCCAATCAACTATACCTTGTAGTATATGTTTAGACCAATGTGGAATTGTAGCCAAAGAACTAGGGGGAGATTACTCAACCTCAAAATCGCTTGTAGAGGAAGGAGGTAAATCCTCACCATCACTATTGCTAGTCATAGTCTCATATGCCTATGTAGATTTAAATCATTAAAAATGGTGTCACCAATGCTAAGTGAATATAATGTGAATGTAGATGGTGGAGAGGTGCCTAGAGTAAGACATGAAAATCCCTCCTCAAAGTGAACACACCTCTCAATAAATAACTTTTCTATAATTAGATAGAGAAGCTAAATCCCTTTACATCATTATGATAGCCAACAAAGATGCAAGGTTTTCTCTATGAATCTATAACCTTACATTTCTCTATTGGAATGTGGGCCCATGCTAGAAAACCAAAAAGCCTAAAATATTTCACTATGGGTTGCCAAACACTCCAAGCATTGGAAGGAGTGACTCTCTTCAAGTCTTTGTAAAGAATGTGGTTCTATCTATAACTCACACAAGTAATAACCTCTACCTAGTACTATGGTGTAAAAGATCTAGAGTAAATCATGTAGTTATCCATTACCTTCAAAGATTTATCGTTATTCTCTACCTTACTATTTTGTGGAGGATTGTAAGGATCTATACAGTCTAAATCAATCTCCTTTAAAGTATAAAACTATTCAAAATGATTGTTAACATACTCATGCCACTATTATCAATGCATAGAACCCTAATAACTTTTTCACTTTGATTCTAAAAAGTGATTTGAAGTATTAAAAATACTCAAATACCTCAACCTTCTATTGAAAAAAGTAAACCCATCTATGCCTAGAAAAGTCATCAATGAAGGCTAAGACGTATCTAAACCTATGAATGAAGGATGATACAATAGAATAGATAAGTCCATGCAATTAATTTTTAGAACTATGTATCCCTCCATATTAAACTTCTCTTAAGGATGTTTTCCCAAGATCCAGAGCCTCAACAAATTTTGTTAGAAAAGTGGGCACAAGGTAACCTATAACCTAGCCCTCTCTACTAATGTGGCCACACCCTCATCCCACTTCCATCACAACCCTATTGTTTTTGCCTCAGTAGCCTCATCCTCCTCTCCCTCCTCCTCCTCCTCAAAACCCTCCTTAGACTCCTCGATACCCACAAGTAGCCTAGGATCTCCAAGGGGGTATTTCTTGGGTAAAGTAGACCAATTATGATGCCTACCACCATGTAGTCAACCATATAGTAACACCTATGTCATTGACATTGAGGTTGGAGTCGCATCCTATACCTCGTCATGAGATTCACTCAATGGGATTTCAGTGATGGTTAGTGATGGTAGGTCCTTGGGCTTATCTATGCTATGGTGTGAGTGTAGGTATGTATGTACATCTTTAGGGATGTCCTACACTTGCCCAAACTATCGATACACTTGGTCATAGTAGAATGGTACTACGATGTTGTCCAAACATAGAACACACAACTACTCCATGGTCTCATCGCCATGTAAGGTATCCATACAACATCTATGCTAGGCAACGTATCGAAGCTTTAGCAATAGTGTAGTAGATCCTTGAACTACCATAGTCTCCTCTACATGTAGGCATGTAGTCATGGCATATCCCACATAATAGTGGTGGGGTAACTTGTTGGTCATGGGCACCAAAGATTATTTAATGTTGACACCTCTATGAGTGTGTAGGTCATCAAGCTATGTCCCTCAAGCCATATGTAGCAACACATCTCATAGCAAAGGTGCAGTAGCATGTTGCGCTCGTAGGCAAACAAAGTTTCAAACTCTTCCATCACCCTAATTATATGGATGAGTCTCTTGTGTAGATACGTGTCTCACCCATCTTGCATGACTTACACCACCATAGTAATGATCATGATGCACCTCATGAGGGGAATGGCTGATGGACCGTACTCTAACCATTGCATCCAAATGTTCCTAGTTTTATCACTAGGTACCACTTTACCTATGCAATACATCTGGCTTGCTTGTGCATAGGCAAGTGATCATTGGTCAACAATGGCTACTTAACAACCCTACACTAGTAGCCATATAATGTGTTACACATCCTCTAATGTCACTATCATCTCTCTAGTTGGTAATCTAAAAATTGACACATCCATGTCCCATCTCTCCATTAAAGCTACAAGCATGCAATGTGAAATCACATCTTTGGCATCGTATAGACCTAGTAAAGGCCCACATGGTGTAGAAGCGTGACCTTGTCCTATGAAAGGGCTGCATGGTGGCCTCACAATACTACAAGAAAGATGCTACTAGCATGCTCTTACATCATAGGTGGCCCCTACAAAACAAACAAAAACAACATTCCATCAATTTTGCATTACTCAAAATCAAATTTCTAATCTAAAAAACTTTAAAAAATTATATGTCCTCTTGGACGTTAGTCCACCAATTGGACTCTAGCCCCCTTCTTGGATACTAGTGCATACAAGGGACAATAGAATGTCTATTGTATCCTAGCAAACCCCCTAGAAAGTCACATTTCTAGACACCAACACATATAGTGGGTCCCATCGGAGGTCTAAAATTTCAGAAAACTAGCCAAAAATTAAAAAAATTCACTCACCTCCCACATTCAAAGATCCTACTCAACTCGGTCCCTAAGATGGTCCAACATCAAGTGTTAGAAATGTCTTCTATGTGGCATATATTCTCTTTAAATGCTCTTGTTAATTTGAAATTTCTATATTTATAAAATTAAAATGAATAGTAAATTCTCAAGAAAAATTACTATTTATAGAAAACAATTCAAAAATTTTACCACCTTCTTCACCAAAACTCTCAACTTTTCCCCATGGTCTTGGATTTTTATGCCATTTCTTCCATTCAACTCCCAAGATCTACCCTCTTCCTTATCACATGCATTTCCTTGAGTTATTTTCTAAAATAACCCTTTAAAAAGTGTTTTCGTCTAGATTTCTCCCAAATTTTTATGTGGTGAATTATTTTTCCTTGTTTACCTCCTAGATGTCAAGTCAACATAAGGGGGAATCCACTCACCCTTGATCCCTTTGATTCACTTTAATCTTCATAACATTCTTCTCATCATATTGGATATCCTCTGTTACTACTTTTATTTCTGGATTGGCACATTTTTTGTAGGATTATAAGTTTTTTAACATTGTGATTTTATGGGATTATAATACTTAACACTATGGTTTTACAAGTTATTTGTTTAGGGGCATGGTTCTTCCGATTTAAATTTTTTTTGTGTCCTCTACAATATCCTTCTAGATATCCTTTTATATGATGTTATTTAATTTCTATACTTTAGAGTTTCTTATAATTAAGTGAAATCATCACACTAAAGTGGGGGAAAAATGTGACATAAAAAATTTTATACCCTTCATGTCATGTTATGGAATTAATGTAGTGTCCACTTCTATAGCATTCTTTAGGGATCACACTGTCCTATCCTTAACCTCTTTTTCCTTCACCAGATTGCCAAATTTCTACATCATACTCAAATTCTACTTGCTAACCAAGAGGCACATGTCAAATTTGAGGAAATTTCCCCAAGATGCTAGTGCAACATGCTAGAATCCTAGAATTTTTTAAAATTTTAAACATTGCTCTCCCACCTAGCTATATGTCATTTCTTACTATAATACCCATCTACTAAAAATGCTTCCTGCACTTGAATTCGACCCTTCAGCTTCCCCATAAGCCATATGAAAAATTAATTTATGAATCTCTCTCGTGGGATCTAATTCTATTCTTTCACAATATAATATAATCTCTCTTTCTAAAATATAATCTCTCATTCTCATATTCACTTAGCTCTATGCCATTGAAACTCCTTCATTGTTGAATCTCTCTCAGGGATTCACATTGCTGCACTATGGTTGACTCCTCCAAAGAGATTACCTCTTTTATTTTACAGTATGTGCTGGTAATATTTTTCTTGCACATGTTTTGAATAATATTGTTTTAGTCACTCGATTACATTTCATTTCTATTAGAAAATATCTTGGTGTCTATCACCATTGATTTATCCTATCATACATACACTAGGGTATTCTTCCCCACAAACTAGGGATTGATACTTATAGACTCATTTTATTGTCACTATTCTTAGTTCCTAGATACACATAGCCTAAGAGCACAAACACTAATCTCTTTATCTATCTATGGATATTGAAAGAACAACATAGCCCGGCTTGACCACTCTTGGAAAGCTCTCAAATATCCCCAAACATTTTTTCCCCTCAATTATAGGTATTTGGGAGGTATCTAAAACTACACAAAGGTTTTTTAGTGTCTTACTATTTCTTGTCATTTCTATTTTCTATTTAAAATATACATAGATCTTATCATTTTCTTTCATTTCTACATTATTTATTATCACTTGGAATATTATTCTTGTTTTCCTTATCTACTATTATGCAAATGGGCAGGAGATTTGGGAGAAGATGCATGTGTTACAAGTCTTTTGGAATGCTATAGGTCATACAAATGATAACACAATGCCCAAATGTCCTCATGATGCATTGGCATCCTAGATAATGAGCTGTGATTTCCAATCGCAAGTTCCTTTCATTCTTCTATTTATTCTTCTAAATCCTCATTTATAATTTTTTGTTTCAATTTCTAGTAAAACATCTTACCATTGTTCTTTATGTTTTAGCTTAGTGAAAAATATTATTTTCCTAGTTTAAAAAATTTATGGGATATTCTAGTTTTATTTTGTTCCTTTTATTTTAGAACAAAAACAAAATATTTCTTTCTCAAAAGTTATTTATCCTAGTGTAGTTTCTTTGAAAACATTTGACCAGAAAACAAAAAATTCTTTGTTAAATCGATCTTTCTACACTATACTTTGTAAGTCCTCATTTTTGTGCATTGGATAATTATTTTATAATAATTATTCTTAGGCTATATTTATTTCAACATATGTCATTAATGTTACAAGTTGTACTAAAAAAGCATAGTCAACCCCCTTATGAATGTTGAACAAGATCCACAAACACACCATACAATAATGCAATTCCTATTTATTTTATTTTTTTTGATTGGTAAGAAGGATTTTGTATAAACAACATAAAAAATAAGAACAACAGGGCCAAGCAGGCCAAGAATGATGAAGAAGAGAGGAATAGGAGAGACACAGGAAGAGGTAAGAAGAACCTAGGAAGACTAAGAGGACGAAGAAATCCAGTTCATTCAGGAAGAAATAGAGGAAACCATAGATCAATCCCACAGGGTTATCAACCAAATCATAAAGAAACTAGGGTTTTAACCAATGCTGTGGAAGGAGGGCCTCCATAGTCCACTAGGAACCTCCTTCCACCACCTCCAAACCTTCCAAATGGAGTTTCTCCACATCACTTTTCTAACCTTTCTTCCTGGCAGACCCGTGCAGTCTAGTTTCATTTTACTGCTATCCCATTGAGGAATCCCAAGTGTCCGAGGAGGAGCCAGAAAGAAATCAGATTCGAAGGGCTTGAAATTCTCCTCCAAATCCTTCAAGAAAGGGTAAGTGTCTTCCAAATCTGCATCATCATTCTCTGAGTCAATTAAAGGTAGGCTATCATCATCAATATTGTTTGACGGAGTAGCAAGTGGAGGAGAAGAAGGCACCGTCGGAGGTTCAGACACAGGCTCAGAAGCAAAGTGAGAGGAAAAGAACTTTCTGTGATTCTGCCAAATAAAATCAGCATCAGGTTCTACTATTTTTTTAATCCATTTTTTTAGACTAATACATCTCGAGCCATGAGGATGCTGAGTAGTACAACCTTCAATTTTGTCGCCCAAATTGTTGTAATGGAAACATATGAAAGGGAGCCCTTCAAAGTTTAAAAATTGAGTCCAAGTACCTTTGGAAGAATGGATCTAAACAGAGTGAGGATGAGGAAGGGAGATGTCCAACAACACACAGACCCTGATAAACCAACAAGAGGAGTCACTCCCATCTGAATCAATCTTCACAAAAATTTCCACTTGATTAATCAGAATTTTGATTAGCTCCGAAGATCACATAACATGAGGTAGGTTATAAAGCTTGATCCACATAGGGATTTCAGTTACCTTGGCAATGGAAGGGTTTAAAAAGGGGGTCCATGGATAGAGAAATACTCTAGAATTCCTGAAGAACCAAGGACCATTATGCATCACAAAATTTCAATCATCCACCAAGGTGAAAGAAAATAGAAAAAAACCAAAATCTAGAGATTCAACCTTAGGAGTGGGGATATTGTTCCATGAATTCTTTACCCACTCATAAACTAAATCTATGGATGGACACCATCACATGAATCTTAGGATCAAAGAATGGGCTCCAATGTTCGAAGAAACCTCATTGATGCGATCATCTGAGATCAAGAGGTTAGCTGGTTCGTTGGAGAAGATGACCTCGATATCGTCAAAAGGAAAAGAGGAGCCCACAACATGTTGATCCTAAACTGATTTGGGGTGAGCAGCAGTAGGAACTAGAAGAGACAGAGGTGCTTTAGGAGGAGATGGATTAGGGTTAGGGTTTTGCCACTAAATCTGTTCCAAGTAAAAAGTACTGCATTGATGAAATGGGTTTGCCCTGTTTTTCCACTTCGCCATAGAGAACAAAGTCAGATCCATAGTTGTTGATAGAAAATGCTTCTCCTTCGGCCCAGAGTGATCATCAAGTAGTTTAGAGCTTCGAGTGGGAGGAAGGGGGTAGGGGAACCCACATATTTCAGGGAAGCACCGGAGTGGAGGGCGTACTAAGCCCTTCCATTCGCTACAACACCACTGCCCTTCTTCTTTCTGCAAGCCACATCCTTCTTACCTGTGGGCTGATCCAACTCCCTCATGCCATGATTTTTCCCACCTCCATCCGCATCAGGAGGCTTATCCTTACTTCGATGTTCGGTGACTTCACACATTATTTCACAACTTTCATAATTTTGCAATTCGTATTTTTTAATGTAATTCTTGAGATGCTCTTTTCATAGATGTTATTCAATATGATTTCAAATTATCTCATGATAACTTTAATGACCTAGGACGAGTTATAAAAATATGATCCTAGTTACTCAACTCAAGGTATTTAGCATGCAAGCAAACAAGATAATAGTCAAAATCTAGGAAAGCTAATTTTGGGAGTAGACGATTCAAATTTTGAATTTAGAAAACTAGGTCATGTGGTGCAGCTAATCCAAAGGGTAAAGTCACACACACACACACAGAGCCTATTCTAAGAGCAAAGCCACATTTGTAATGCAGTTTAAGTTGTTAGAAGATATATGGGATCAAACAATAATGAATGACTTCCATAAACATCTCTCGGGTTGAATTCATGTCTGTCTAATGAAACTCGATAATTAATCAAAGGTATATTTTCCCTATTATTATTTTTCCCTATTATTGTGCCCTCTGATTTAAATGATCTTCAACCTTAGAAATTCCTAAGGCTAAAATGCTTGAACAACTTATCATTCAATAATATTACTATCTTACCATTTTAACATGTGTAGAAAGTCATTAATATGCATCAAAGTATGACAAATCCATGTAAATGAGAAAAAAATTATAGGTTTTTGAACATATTGAGCTTTAGAACATATATTATTTTTAAATGTATAATTAACTTATGTAGAGATAAAAGTGAAACTTGACCTATCAACCCAAGTATTTGATTTCACATTGAAACTTTTAAATTATCTTTTGTAGTTTTAATACTAATTATCACCTTTTTATTTTCAAACTCTTATATTCTTAGATTTAAATTACTCATATATTATCTTTAAATATAATAAAATCTATTTTATAGATAATAGTATATTTCTCCTTACTATCTTATTAAACTATACTTGAATCTATTGGTTTGTACACCAATCAATTACAAGTAGCTGTGAGTGAGAAACATGATAAATTCATTAACTAAAAGCTTCTATATATCTATAAACTAAAGTAGAAATTCTTCCAATATTCCATCAACAACAAATATACTTAAAATAAAATACTTAATTAAAGATTAAAATGTAAAAAAAAATGAAATTTAAAAAATGCAAGAAAACTTATATTATAATATTTTAATACTCAAAAACACATAACAAGTGACGCATGGTGTCTAGTTACTTCCAATATGTTATGATATTTCTTGGAAATAAATGTGAAAATTAATAAAGTAGCAGACCACTTCGAGGGGGTGACCTCCAATAATCAGAAAATAATGTACGAATTCAATATTTGTAGAAAATTATGGTTTGGGAGAGTCTTCTCTCTTCCTTATTTATATGCACAAGCATGTAGGGACGCACCCCTTCATTCTAACTAAGTTATATTAAGGAATAACTAAGACTAATAAATGAATCTATTAAGGTTAAGCATGCCATAATTGCTTAACTTATTATAATAGAAGGAAAGAATATTAGGAACCTAACATGTCCATCCCCTTTAGAAAATCATTGTCCTCAATGCTTAGCAACTTTGGATATTTTTGTATGAATTGTTCACCTTCCCATGTTGCATCCTCAATTGGTAGATTATTCCACTTAATTAATAATTATGAGATGCATCTATTTCATAACTATTTTACTCATTTCTCATTGATTGCCTCAGGTTCCAAAATAAACATTCCTTCTTCATCTACCTTAGGTAATTCTATTGGGATTGGAATATTATTACCTGTTACTTTCTTCAGATGTGAGACATGAAAAATAGGTTGAATTTTAGAAGAGGGTGGAAGTTCCAACTTACAAGCTACACTTCCTATTCGATGGATGACCTTATAGGGACCATAAAGTTTTGGTGCAAGATTAATGTTCTTATGTTGCTTAAGTGACATTTGTTTATAAGGTTGCAACCAAAATAATACCCAATCTCTCTCCTCAAAATGCCTCTCACTACGATGTTGATATGCTTGTTGTTTCATCCTATTCTGTGCCATAACTAAATTCTCCTTAAGGATTTGTAATATTTCTTGTTGGTGTTGAATATGATCCTATACTACATGAGCTTTGGAATGAGATTGTAAATAAGAAGTAGTAGATGGTGGTGGGTAGCCATAACGAGCCTCAATTGGAGTCATCTTTGCTGATGTGTGAAATGATGTGTTATACCACCACTTTGCTAGTGGTAGCCATTTAGACCATGTATTTTTTGTCAGAGGTAAAACAACGTAAATATACTTCCAAAAATTTATTCAAAATTTATGTTTGGCCATCTGATTGTGGATGATAAGATGAATTGTGTGCTAGTTTTGTACCCCATGTGGCAAACAAGTTTATCCAAAAGATGCTAGTGAAGATAGGGACATGATCACTCACTATTATTTTGGGAACGCCATGAAGATTTTGTACATTTTTCATGAATACTTTAGCCATAGTACTAGCATGAAATGGATGAGAGAGTCCACAAAAATGTGTGCATACATAGTTAGTCTATCTACAATCACTAAAATTACATCAAGATTATTTGACTTTGGCAACCCCGTAATGAAGTCCATTGATATTTCCTCTCAACATTGTATTGGAATGTCTAATGGTTGTAAGAGCCCTGGAGTCTTTATTGTTTCACCTTTATTTTGTTGGCATATCAAACATTCAGCTACAAATTCCTTTACATCCCCCTTAAGACCTTCCCAAAAGAAATATCTCTTTATAAGATGATAGGTCTTTAAAAACCTTGAATGTCCTATTGGTGAATCTTGCATTTGAGACAATATGTTAGCTATCAACTGAGAATTTTTGCACAAAAAGAGCCTATCTTTGTACCATAAGGAATCTCCTTTTTAAACATACTTATGTAAATAAGATGAGTCATTTTGAAGTTTTTGAATGATCTTCTTTATTGGAGGATCATGTTGCCACTCTTCTCATGCAACTTCTAACCATTCAAGTTGTAATAGAGAAATGATACAAATCTTTGCTTCCTCTACTTCTTTTCTAGAAAGGGTGTCAGCTACAATATTATCCTTATCTTTTTGTAAATAATCTCAAAGTCATACCATAACATCTTGGTAACCCATTTTTATTTCTCTTCTAAAGATAGTCATTGCTACAAAAATTATTTTAGACTCTCATGATATGTCTTGACTTCGAAATGCCTTCCTATTAAATATTGATGTCATTGCTTCATGACATGAATGATAGCTAGTATTTCTTTCTCATATGTGGTCCTTACCAAGTTTTTTCCTTTGATTTGTTGACTCACAAATGCTAAGGGACACCCTTCTTGCATCAATATTGCCCTAATACCATGCCTAGAAGCATCACATTCTATCACAAATGTCTTAGAGAAGTCTTGGGTAGCTAACATAGGAGTGGAAGTAAGAGCTTCTGTTAGTTGTTGAAATGCTTGGGTGGCTAGTTTTGACCATGAAAAGGAGTCCTTCAATAATTTTGTTAGGGGTACTATTATACAACCATAGTTAGGTACAAATCTTCTATAGTATCCTGTTAGACCAAAAAATCCTCTCAAACCTTTGATATTTTTGGGTTTTGGCCATTCTTTTATAACTACAATCCTTTTAGGGTCCACCTTAAACACCCTCATGTGACACTACATGTCCTAAGTATTCCACTTATTTCACCCCAAAGACACATTTAGATTATTTTGCATAGAGTTGATTATCTTCCAATACTTGTAATATCTTCTTGGCATGTTTCAAATGTTCTTCCCATGTTTTACTATAGATGACAATGTCATCAAAGAATACCAACAGAAATTTTCAAAGAAATGGGCAGAACATTGAATTCATGAGGCTTTAAAAATTTGATGGGGCATTTGTAAGACCAAATGGCATCACTAAGAACTCATAATGACCCTCATGTGTTCTAAAGGTTTGTCTTATGTATATCTTCTTCCTTTATTCAAACTTGGTAAAAAAAATTACACCATTAAATTCATCTAATAATTCATCAATAATACGAAAAGGAAAAGTGTCCTTAAGAGTGAGCTTGTTGAACTCCTTATAATCTGGACACATTTTCCATGACTCATCCTTCCTTTTAACCATAACCATTGGAGATGAATAAGCACTTTTACTAGGACGAAAAATTCTTGAGTTCAACTTTTCATTAACTAATTTTTCAATTCATGTCTTCTATTCATATGGATATTGATAAGGTCTAATGTTAGGATGGATACTTCCTGGTATCAATTCAATGGTATGATCATGAACTCTCTAATTGGAGTTAGACCCTTGGGTTCTTGAAGAACTTGTTGATGGTGTTGAATGATCTTTTGAAGTTTTAGTGGATGTTGATTTTTCACCTCTTATGCTTCTAAAAAATATAGTTGTGCCATTATGTCATAAGATATTTTCTTATGTAATTTTTCTATCCTATTGGAGCTAATGATTTGACTTGGTGGTGATTTTACTCCTATAAGTTTATATTTTTTTCCATTTACATCATGAATAATTCTTTAAAATTAAAGGGCAGTGTTCTTAACTGTTTAAGTCATTGCACTCCTAAAACTACATCTACTCCTCCAATTTGGATAACAAACATCTGCAAATCTAGCTGATAATATCCTATTGAGAGTTTTATTTGGTGACATTTACCACCACAAGAGAGTTGTTTCCCATCTACTATCATGACCTGATAGTTAGAGACTAGATACACAAAACAATTGAGCTCATTAGCCAATCTTCTATCAATAAACTTGTGTGTACTACCTATATCAACCAACACTACCACCTTTCTCTTTTTCATATAACCAAATACCTTTAGTGTTTGTGGTGTACTTGTTCCATTCAATGCATGTAGGGAGATAGTAGCACTTGCTTCCTCCTTTAAATTTGCATGTTTGAGTTCCATATTTGTTTCCTCTATAGCTATGTCTCCTTCTTCTTCAATCTCATTTTCAATAAACATTAATCTCTTATCATTATTACCACACTTGTGACCCCTAGACCATTTGCTATTGCAATGCCAACAAAGACCTTTTTCTCTCTTCTCCACCTCTTGTTGATGAGAGAGCTTAGGAATTTGTCTTGGGTTAAGAAAATTGGATGCATTCTTGTTAATATGATTAGTCACATTTCTATCTGTACATCCTATAGTTTGACCTTGTGTAGACTTTTTTATAGTGAGGTTTCATTGTTAAATGTGTAATGCTTGTTGCATAGCTTTTCTAATTGTAAGAGGTTCCAACAAATGAACATCATGTTTAATTCAGTCATTGAGTCCATTGATATATAGTTGTAGCCTTTGATAAGGTGTCACATCTTGAGTTCAAATTGTTAATCTCATATGCTCAACATTATATTCATCTACATACCCTATTTGTTTTAAATTTGTCAGTTGGGTAAAATAGGTTCCCTTCCATAGTTTCTCATAATGGGCTACTAAGTAATTTGTAAATTCTTTCCAACTAACTGTTTTCCCTTTCTTTTCACTCATCATCCAGTGGTACCATTGGTAAGGTTCATATTCTAAATGTAATGAGGGTATGTCAACCATCACATTCTCTGTAATATTATGGAGTTTAAAATATTGTTCCATGAGACTTATCCATGAAGTTACATATATATCATCAAACATACATATGTCTATTTTGGGTAGGTGTAATTTTGGACTTTGAAAAGGTTGTGACCCTTTCCCTCGATTTTGTCTATTAGGGTTGTACCCATCTTGATGGTTTTGTTGGGGCTTTAATTCTAACAATATGTCTTCTTTAAACTTTTGAAAATCCTCATTTAAGGATGTTACAAGTGGGTCATATAAATTATCCTTATTATAATTTACTACTATTTCAGATCCTGGTGGGATTCCTTTTGTCAGTTTAGGTGGTGGGCAATATTCTTTTGATTCAAAAAATTCTCTGATCCTAAAGATGACATGGTTTCTGATGTGTTTGTAAATTGAACTCTAGATTTTTCTTTATTAAGTAATGGAGGATAGTATCTAGTGTGAGTTGTAACCATACAATTTTAGAACAAGGGTTACTGACTATGACTAAATTTGATGTTCGTCTTTTTTACCACTAAATTATGGATTTTTACTTTTATTTTTATTTTTATTTTTCTTTTGTAATAAAAATTTATAAAGAATTAAACCTTCCTAAATTTTCAATATAATTCCAAAAATTCCTAAAAATTCCAAAAATTCCAAAAATTGTGTCCTATGGAGTAGAATTATAAAATATTTTGACCTAACTTTGACCACTAAATTATAAACTATATTTAACCTTTAATAATAAAATACAAAGAACAGACCCAACCTAATTTTGTATAAGGTTTCCAAAAATGTAATTCTAAAAAAAAAATCCAAAATTTGTGACCTATAGAACTAAATAATTTAAAAAATAAATAAATAACTTTTGTAGAACTTATGATAGAACTCTAATTTTTTACCTGGAACCTTACCTACCACCTGCCTCAAAACCCAAAAAGAATTAGGTCCACATTTGCAATGCTTTGAAATTTATGGCAGAAACAAAAATCTTGGCCCAAATCATAGCTCTGATACCACTTGTTATGATATTTCTTGGAAATAAATGTAAACATCAGTAAAGTAACACACCAGTTCAAGGGGTTAACCTCAAATAATCAAAAAATAATGTATGAATTTAGTATTTGTAGAAAATGATGGTTTGGGAGAGTCTTCTCTTATCCTTATTTATATGCATAAGTATGTAGGGACACACCCCTTCATCCTAAGTAAGTTATCTTAAGGAATAACTAAGACTAATAAATGAATAGATAATAAGGTTAAGCATTCCAAAATTGCTTAACTTATTATAATAGAAGGATAGAGTATTAGGAAGCTAACATGATATTGATTGTGCGATGCTGGGATTGGATTCGCTAGAAGCTATAGTGAACCATGGTATAGTAATTAATGACAATATGCAGTTTAAGTTGCAAAGGGCATTGAGCATAGTAAATATAATTTTTATTATAGAAAGTGCAATATGTTATATTTGTATATCATATAATCAATATTATATATTACTAGGTTAAATTCATGTTTTGAAAAATTAGGGGGCATGCAAACATAATTTCGAATGATATGTGACATGGTAAATACATTAACACTATATTGTTGGTGGAAGTATATAATATTTTTTTTATATCTGATTAAAGTTATAAAAAAAGTTAAATATTATAATATTGATTTTCTTTAATGATCTATGATTACAAGCTTAATATGTCTGATTTAGAATAATTTTAATTTTTAAGGACCATAAATTAATTTAGTATGTGTCTGTGTGCATGTGTTTTCATATGAATTTTTCTTTTAAATTGAATGTTATGTGGTCTGTCTATATATGTGAAAGAACCTTTTTTCATGGATGCTATATTTTCTATTTTCTATTTTTTAAGCATTTGGTAGATACATGTGGAAAAGTACAATGTCAATGTTATTTGTTTGTATAAGAAATCAACAAAGAATACAAAACAAGACACAAAATTTGGATTTTGAAGTATATACATGTTCTTTGTTTTGATTGACTTTGTATTATTTGTAAATTGTTCAACAAAGAACCATATTCAATATCTAGTCTCTCAAGACCTTGATAGCAACTGAATGTGTGTATAACGCCATGCAAAAAGGATTGGCATGTGGTTGCATTAGTGGCCTTGATAGAGCCCTTCATGGGCATATCCATAATTTCTCTAAATAGATGATAACCCAGTGTAGGTCCGTCTTCACATCGATATGTTTCCTTACAATGCGTGCTCTAGATTGGGTACGGTATCTTCCCAAGGAAATTTCAAATGTTAATGATCCTCTTGTGCACAATGAAGAAAATGAGCCAATCAACCAAGTTGAGATGGACATGATAGGGATGAGCGTTGTAGATGGGCAAGGAGAAGCCTAGGGGATAAGGGAGATGGAGAGGGAACATATGTAAGGGGTAGTTATGGATGGTAGTGACTATTTTATTTTTGTTTTCATTGTCTGGCTCTTTCTCTATACGTCTGATAGGTGAATGGTGGTTATTTTTTAGTTCAAGCCCAGTATAGGGCCCTTTTGTATAGAATTGGGATGGCCTCCATCCTTTCATTATAAACAGTTTATTATATTAATATATGTCTAGGTGAGATATCACCTTTTTTGTTAAAAAAAATAACTGGGTAGGTTACATATAATTAAGATTTCTTTGTTGGGATCTGCAAGGTTTGATTTACAATTCAAGATCCTTATTGTTTGCATTCAAGGATAAGTAGTTATTTTGAAAACATGTCTTATATTTGATAATTGTGTAGGCCAACTCTATAATTCAATGTTCTCAAATATTAGGTTATTGATTCATTTGTATTATTGTGCAGCAAGTAGACTATTCTAATTTGTCAATGTTTGGCTTTTATTAAACAATAACATAGATTTAAAAAACGTACATAAGGAGAGCATAATGGTAGTTTCAAAAGTAGTGTTTTTATTTCCACAACAATCAATATTGCTTTAGATGCAATTTTTCATTATCAGATTTAGACCAAATGATAAAAGAACATTTGGTTGGTCACTTGAAGTAAATATATGCATGAACATTTTAATTTATACATTTTCCACAGTTATTTAAATATTTTTGAAAGTTATACAATGAAATGTATTTTTAAATGTAATGAAATGTTGAATTGTGATACAAAGTTATTTAATACAACTCTTTTTATATGTCCATATGTAAAATTTATCTTGTGAAAGCGATATTAAAGAATAGGCAATGAAGCCATTATTAATATAATACAAAATTCAATGCCAAAGTGTGTGAAAACTAAAAATCAGAATACTATTGAAGTAATATGGTAGAGGAGCTTTGTACATAGAATGTGCTTGTGGAAAATGTAATTACATAACAAAGTATATATTTTCAATAGCCAAGGTATTGAAGAATATCAAGGTCAAATGTTGAGCAAATTGACAATACAAAAATGGGTTGGCTAGAAGCAATAAAAGGAAATCTTGGAAGTTGAGATGAAAGTTGATTAATAGGAACCAATTTGTGTATGATTTTATTTTCCATTTGGTGCTTGCAAAACATGCACAAAGGCGATTATAAGTATATTATGTCTAAAGAGCGAGCAATCAATTAGTGAAAATGTGGTGTATGTAGTAGGCAATAAAAAACATTGTTATGGAGTGAGGAGAAATTTTGTTACCTCTGAGAAAGATTCTTTATTATTCTAATTCAAGGTGAATTGCACTTTTTTGTGGCAGAGCCGACATGGAAGAAATCACCATCAATATTGATCCAGGTTTAATCAATATCAAACCTATTAAAATTGCTATGATTGAATGATTTTTTTCTTTCAAAACAAATATAGTTGATTAACATGAGCCTTGTTACCTATTTTTTATGAAAAAGAAAAGAAAATGATGATTCAAAACTGCAACTTACAAAGACATGCAATTATGCTTTCTGCAAAGTCTAATGGCCAATAGCAACTATTTTTAATCTTGAACAACCATAATTAAATCATAGCTATTTTTTCACTATCAAAATTAATTAAAGTTGGATCAATATTGAGGATGTTTCTTGCATGCATGAAAATTTGAAGAAACATGTATGAATCAGTGGAACAAAATATAAATAAAAAAAAATGTATTTCCATGCTAATCAATATTGCTTTTGATGAAATTTCTCATTATCAAGTTTAGACATAATGATAAAAGAACATGTGCTTGGTCACTTGAAGTAAATATTATTTTCTATTTTATTACCATAAGAACTTGAAGGCGGTTGAAGTTGTTAACCTGTTGAATGCATAGTATATCTAAAAGGATAGAAATAGTTTGACTGTAATCCATAACATTTTTATTTATAAGTAAATTTTATACATAGGTTGGATGGCTTCATCCATTTACTTATTCCATCAATGGTGACTAGAGTCCTTTGAAGTTTAGATTGAATTCCTTTATTTAGTACAAAGAACCCTCAATGCTTGATATGTTTTTTAATAAAATAAGAATTCTCTTCAAGATGTTGAGACTTATTTCTTTAGCACTCAGACTAAAGTATGGAAATTGTTGCGGGGTATGTTAAATTATATCTATAAAATATAGTGGTAGACCGTGATTTTGCTCCATTTTACTGAATTATATTTTAATATAAATATAAATGTTTTCTTTATGTAAACAGAGAAGAATTTTAAATTAGAATAGATCAAAACATAAACTAAAATAATCAATCTCCTTTGATGTCCTATGAAAATTGTACAAACTGGAACATAAGCCAACTTTGTATCTGCAACCATGTTTTATTTGTAAATTAGAACTAGATGTGATGGGGAACAAAAATTCATGTTACATACTTGATTTACGACTCAGCGTAGAGGCTACAAACACAATATCATACATTGACAATGAAAACCACACATGGTCATTACAAAAAATGCATCCCAAACATTGAAATGTCACTATCCTAAACATGAAAACAAAAACTATGATGCCTGGAACAAAATTTCTTGTTACATACCTAATTTACGATTCAATGTAGACACTACAAACAACATATTGAGCACAGGGAATGGAAACCACACATAGTCAATACAAAAAAAGCATCCCAAAGATTGCAAAAACAAATATCTTGTACATAGAATGTGCTTGCGAAACATGTAATTACATAACAGGGTATATAGTTGTCAATAGCCAAAGTATTGAAGACTATTAAGGTCAAATGTTGAGGGAATTGATAATAGAAAAATGGGCTGGCTAGAAGCAATAAAAGAAAATCATAAAAGCTGAGATGAAAGTTGATTAGTAGGAATTGATTTGTGTCTGCTTTTGTTTTCCATTTGTTGCCTGCAAAACATGTAGAAAGATGATTGTAAGTATATTATGTGTACAGAGTGAGCAATCAATTGGTGAAATGTGGTGTATGTAGCAGGAAGTTAAAGCGATTGTTATGGAGTGAAAAGAGATTGTGTTACCTTTAAGAAAGATTCTTTATTGTTCTACTTCAAGGTGAATTACACTTTTTTGTTGTAGATCCTGCATGGAAGAAAACCACCATCAATATCGATCTAGGTTTAATCAATATCAAACCTTATAAAATTGCTATGATTAAATGATTGTTTTCCTAAAGAAAAAATAATTTTTAACATAATCCTTGTTATCTATTTTCTTCAAACAAGAAAAGTAAATGATGATTCAAAAATGTAACTTAGAAAGTTGTGTGACATGGATTGTTGACATGCAAATATGCTTTCTACAAAGTCTAATGGCCAACTAAGAAAACAGAGATAACAACTATTTTTAGTCTTAAACAACCATAATTAAATCACATAAATTTTATAAGGATCAATATTAATTAAAACTGGATCAATATTGACGATGTTTCTTCTATGCATGAAATTTTGAAGAAACATGTCAAGAATCAGTGGAACAAAATATAAATAAGGCAAAACTATCTATTGTTTAAAAAGAACAATGATGCAAAGGGATTTGTTGAGTTATTGATGTTTCATTGAGTAGAATAATTTAATGTATTGGTTTAGTGTACATTTTTTTACAAATGCATTATATGCATTGACTATGTAGATTTTCTTGTAGTATCTATGTTACAGGGGAAACAAGGCATGTAGTAGGGAACTTCCTTGTCTTATCATGCCATCTTGAGCCAATTTAATAGTTATTGGTCCCACTCAGGTTTGTTATGTTATAGATTTTTAGTAGCATTTGTTCCCATATGTTTCAATCAATAGCTATAGCTATTCAGTCATAGGTGTTGGGGAGTAAGGAGGAAGTGATTATCCGGGTTTTGCATCTTCAGGAAAATAATTGTCCAATGTTAGGAATGCATTTTTTTGCAGTGTGTACATTGAACTGTGAGAGAAGTATGTGAGCACAAATTTTATTTGCCATCATAATTAGCTCTATTGGTTGCATATACAAAGTTGAATTATGTTCTAGTTTGCATAGTTTTCATAGGGATAAGAGAAACTTGAATTTTTAAATTCATGTTCTATTCTATTCTAATATGAAATTCTTCTCTATTTACACAAAAAACATTTATCTTGCCAGTACTCGATCCTTATTATGCATTTGATTTTTCATTTTTTTTGTTTTCTTGATTTGCATTTTCACTTTTGTCTATTATGCAGCCAAACAACTCATTAACACCTTCTTTGTTTTGTCTATACAAATTTTCTATTATTCATTATGTTTAGTCTAGACAGTGTGGTCTCTAATTCGCATTGCCAAATATGTAACATATCCAACAACTTTGACATTTTTAGATACTATGAACATAAGTCATGTTTATTTTGTAGAATGATCTATTTCAAGAAAAATCATATATGAATATGGTGCACATGATCCTGTCATAGGGTCTTTGCAATGGGTACATACTTTTTTTCAATTATGATATAATTATGACACTAGAAGAAAATTAATTTTGGGTAACTGTAAATGCTCTTAGTGCCTAGCTGCATGGTCACTTGAGGTGTGGGGTAATGGGTGGGGGTAATAGTGACTAGATACTTAGCATCTTGTAAATAACTAAGCATGGTGTCTGGCTCCTTTTTAGATAGATTGAGTGCCAAAAAACCCCCACAATCATAACATAGTGATAGATTGAGTGTCATTCAAATAATCCATAATCTAGTTCACTACCATTGGCTAATACAAAAAAATGCATCCCAAACATTGCAATATAGCTATCCTAAACACACAAAACAACAACTATGATGCAAAACAAAATTAAGGAATATTTTCTTAGTAAGCGCCTTGATGAAAACTTGATCGATCTACTCAGTAGAGAAACATGTGGAAGCATAGAATGCCAATGAATGTGGGAGGTCAACTATTTGCTCAATTCTACATGCATAGTTTCCCATGACAACATTTATGTATAATATAGTTGTACCTTGACCTATTTATAGACACATGCTAAATTTATTCTCACTATTGTCTATACACCTATAGCCATAACCCCACATTTTAGGTAACCATACAATCAGGGGCTAAGAGAATTTGTGGTTTTCTATGAAAGCCATTTGGGATGCAAAAAGTCATTAAGGCTCTGTATGGATGTAATGTAGTTGGATGCTACAGATTTATATCCTTGTTGCATGGGCACTATATTGATTCATAGCCATGGTGTGAGTGGAAGGAAATGATTTATTTGAATCCTTACTTAGTTTGAAATAGAGATAGATAGAGAAGTATCTATGTGTTTCTATTTTTTTGGGTTTGGCTTCAATGGATTTTTGTTGGATTTGAGGTGCATATTGATGTGTCCAGGATTAAAAATGTAGATGGAGAACTTATTTTGTGGGGACTTTCTATATACACAATTGTACTAGCGACCATATTGCCAGACTTCCAGGAAATTTGGCAATAGGAATAAAGAGAATTTGTTAAATATTATAATTTTCTCAGATTAATTCTTTCCCAGTGCCATAAATTTATTAGAATCTAAAAAAAATGCATACCCATTTCCCATTTAATACTTATTGGTCCCACTCAACCTCATTATATATACCAAGTGGGAAAATGAAAAACCACACTCTTGCACTACTATAGTGTTCAAGACTATTTGTATGCACATATATATGACATCCATCTATAAATAATATACAAACATATGATATTTATGTAACAAAATACATAATATAAAAATCATATATTTATATATTAGATGCATAGTAACAAGTTAAGATTCTGGAGGACCCACAACCAGGCAGTTCACACAGGGGTAAGGACAAAGTGAAAACTTGCATAGGGACTCCTATTATTAAGGGTGGCCCCAGTGTGGTGGAAGGGAATCCTGTTGAGACCCCCATTTCTGTTAAAAATAAAAAACATAAACATGTCACTCCAGTGCAGGGAAGGAAGTTTGCCAAGAGAGACAGGGTGGAGGAAATGGAGGGAAATCTGATGAAAAATCAGAGGGAAGGGAAGGGTTCTACCTTGGAGGATACTCTTGTGAAAATCATGGAATTGGACACTATTCTGGAAACTAAGGGTAGTAGTGAAGGTGGGGAGACTACTCTTCCAAGCATTCGTAGTTCCAAAAGGATTAATGGGAAACCACTGGTTAGTTCTCCGAGGGTGGAGGGTTCTGAGGACTCCGAGTATGTGGAAGAGACAGTAGATGAAGAGGGAGAGGAGACTCCTACTAAATCTGTGCATGAAGTCAAGGGTACTAGCAGCTTTGCCTTGATGAATGAAATCAGCTCAAAAAGTCTGGAAGGCATGAATAAGGCTACCGTTGGGAAGAAAGATGTGGGGGAGGTTGTTCATCAAGATAGTAAAGGGAAATGTGCTCTATGTGTCAAACATGCAGAGGATATCTAGAACCTTCAAAATAGAATGGACTCTATGTAGAACAAATGGAAGGTCATGGCAGAATTTGTAGTTAAATCTTTACACCGAGCGGCTTCCATCTTCATTACGGTGAAGGATATGGATGATAAGGTTAAACAAGTGGGTGTTGACAGCTTAGGTGACTACAAGGAGATGGTGGAGTTCCTAGCCAAATTTGGGGTGACTGGTAGCCCTTAGTCTCTCGTTTCTCTTGTTTTCTATTTTCTATCATTTTGTTGGGTTTTGTTCTCTTGTTTTGTTTTGTTGTTTCTGTGCTGTCTATCTGCTTTTTCTGGCATGTTAAAGGCCTGATGCCCTTGGGGCTATTTTGTTAAAGGGATCTGGACCCTGGTTTCTAGCTAAACTTATCAAAAACTATCCCTAGCTTGCTAATGCATGCGTTTGACGCAATTATTTTTTCAGACCAACCAATCAACATTGAGTATTTATGTTTGAAAGAACAAGGTTAAAGTCCAAAATCATTTCTTTTATGTTGGGATTTAAAAAATGTGATTTTTTTGTACACGGATTAGCTGGTACTACGAAGAGTAAGTATGAAAATTAATTAAATGGATTAAATTTTATCAGATTTCAAAGTGAATGGAAAGTGGCAATTGATGGCGTTGGTGAGCGGGTATAAATATGTAGGTGAATTTATTAGTTCTTTAATTGGTGTCATGTCCACAAGCAAATGATTTTAGTGATGAAGGCAATCATTGACACAAGTCCTCTAGAGGAGCTTCCTATGAGTTGTGTGTTTTTTGTAACTTCATTAACATATTTAATATATCTTTATGTTGTTCACTCTTTTAGTTTTTATTTTTGGAGCTGGATGTTGTAGATGCATGTCTTTGCTGGCTGGGCATTGTATTGATTCACAACTACAGTGTGAGTGGAAAGTAAGGATTTATTTGAATCCTTACTTAATTTACAATAAAACTAGATACAAAAGTATCTATGTGTTTTTGTTTTTTGTGGGTTTCACTTCAAATCTGTTGGCTTGCATGAATGCTTCTAAGTAAAAATATAAATAATAAATACTAATTTTAATTAGTGTCATTTCAAACATGTCTTCAAGAAGACCATGTATACGAGTTGTGTCTTTTTTGGGTAACTTTATTTGGAGAAACTAGAATAATTAATGTATGTGGATGTGAGGGAATGGAGGGGAAACACATTTGGATGAAGGGAAAATGTGAACTAGTTAGATTGGAGAACTATTGATTGCATTTGGTCAAACAAACATGTGATTGTTTTATGGACATTTTTGTTGGCATTGACAAGAAGGTATCAATAATCAAATGAATCTATTAGTTCTATAATTATACAGTGTTTGGTAGAATGAAAGTAGCTTGGACAAAAAGGAGAGCCTCAGAACAGTATGAAACCTTGAAAATAGCAAATGCATTTTGTAGTCCTCTCCATGCATTTTGCCTAAATTGTAACTACAGATTTGATAGTTATGGAGAATTGGAAGATCAGATTGCCTAATCTATAAAATGCAATAAAAGTGTGAACTATGTCCACTGCCTTGATATCAAGACCATTCTATCAACTGAAACCAACTAGACAATACATTGTTCTTATGACAACTATGTTATTAAACAATTGCTTCTACACTTACAAACTATCATCCATGAACGATACATTGAGGACAAACCAACACCCATTTACATGCTATAAGATTTTCTTAGAGAGGGTCAATTCACATTGAACCAAAACAATGTTTTTGTCAATGCAATTTAATTGTTTACCCATAGCATGCTCACACCCATCTTTATATGCATCTTGCAGGCACCAAATGGACAGAAGAATTATTCATTATTGGGTTACAAAAAATGCATCTTTGATCTCCTATGTTGAACTAGGACCTTTAATTAATAATTGACAAAAAAAATTGTGTTTATGGATTTTGGTGCTTATACCCTTGTTTTGTTTTATACTATTGTATGGTTTTCTGGTTTTTCTTATGTATTTATTCCATTGATGGAACACAATGCTGACCCCAACAATATTACATTAGAAAAAATGAGGTTCAATAGGTAACACAAAGGTTATGTCACTAATTTAATTAAGTTTGGTTATTTGTTTAGCATGCCTGAGTAATGGAAATGCAACTAACGAAGAGTTTACACTTGTATTTGAGAGGAGCATGTCTACAAGAAATGTGTTATTTTCTAGAGGAATGCATTGAGGTGAAGTTTAGAGATTCCAATGCAATGTAACTATGTGAAACACAATTTTTTTTTAGTGGAACAAGAATGGGAAAACCAAAAATAGAGGAAAGAAAAATGCAAATTGAACACAACCAATGTATTAAATGAACTATGAACAATTGAAGACAAAATCAACACACTAAGCGGGTTTTCTTGTTGGAACAACAATGATATGATGGTGGGGATAGTTTTCAATGTGCAAGGGATGTGCAATAAAGAGAAACATTATTTTGGAAAGCAATTTTCCTAAAGATGGTAGTAAATGTAAAAGTCTTGGCTTGTTCAAACACTATTATCTTAGTGACCTATGTGGGGTTCCTATTTTGGGGAAAACATTATATCTGATCCTATAACTATTTTTTTTAATTCCATGGATATGTTTCCATAGCAGAAACAAGGATGCAATTTCACAGCCAAAGCCTAGGTTAATCGATCCATTTGATACTTAAGTAATTAAAATTTGAAACAACAAGGCTAAAGTCCAAAATTGTTAACTATTTCTCTATTCTCTTAGGAGTTGCACTTTTCATACTTGGTTGTTAGATCTAGTCTCTCCTAAAGCTACCTACTTTTTGGCATATGATTAAGCATCATATTTATTTTTTGAAGCAAATAATCAAGCACTATAGAGGGTATTGATTAGTGATTTGACTAAAATTTGTGGGGCTTGATGTTCACAATGCTTAATTGAATCAATTGTATATTGAAGTTGTGCCTCAAAAAAATCATTGAATACAGTTGCTAAATAGCTTCTTGTTAACAAAAGAAAATAAATATCTATATAGTGTAATGTACACAACATGGTTTGAATTGCTTATAGATCAATTTCAATAAGATGTCATCACTGGTTGCATCTATATGTAGTTTTTTATTGACATGGACAACAACGGGAGCATATTTCAAAAACTTGTGGTGGTAACTCCATGTTGTTCATGATCAATATGCCAAGTGCAAGGTGTTTGTCTTGATTAGTAGTCTAAAGTAGCAAGCATAAAAGGATCAATATCTCTTCTCAACAAATATGTCAAGGTCAACAAGAAAGATAAATTATAGCTAGGCAAAGTAAAGATAGCATTTGATTGCTTTCTCAAGAGAATAGTTGGTTGTCTAGGATGTGTGTTATGGTGCAAGAAGAACACTGAACAATTTAATCAGTTTCTTTCTCATTTCCAATTTTCAAATCCACTTCTTGTAGTCTTCAATGAAGCTTTTTGACTATGTATAGACTGTGTATGTTTAATCATAACATTTGCCCTTTTAATATCCCTTTGTTAGAGCTAGTACCTCCTTTATCTACTTGTTTTCAATATGTTGCTGTTGATGCTAGATAGCATATAAGGGTATGTACAGGATCATGATGGGCCAAACTATACCTCTAAGTGGCAATGAAAATACAAAAAATCAGACTTAATCAAGTTCATGTGAAAATTTGAATGGATTATCTACACAATTTGAAAAAGATGTAAGAACAAAATTTGTAGAGAATTGAATCTAGTTTATGAGCTACTAATTTTAAAAAAAAAACTAAATTTACTTAGTGAAAAATGAACATCTATTAAATTTTTCAAAAAAAAAAAAACGTGGGTATTTGTCCAGCCAACCTAACTATGAGCAAAAAAAAAAAAATTAACTTTTGAAATAAGTAGAGGACTCATGCCCAAATGGGACGCATATTTTTTTGAATTTTTTTTCCAATAAAATAATTAGTTATGATTTTTTTACAGTGACTTTTTTAAAAAACTAAAGAGTAATTGTCCAACCAACCTAACTCGATAAAAAAAAATTAGAATTCAATATTTTTTTTAACTTGTAGCCAATGGAGCATAGAGTGTGATGCATCTTTCAGATCTGAAAAAGGTGAAACGGTTTGAAAGTTATTGATGTTTTTCAATCAGTGTATCAATCAAGATTTCAGACACACACTATATAGAAAATCATCAATAATTATTTCACAAAATGATAATCAAGAAAATCTTATATTTTTAGAAAGATAACAATTTCCTCTATAAACCCTTTTTGTTTTATCAATTTTGATTAAAAAAAAGTCGTCAGCATGAAGGGTGAAGTTTGAAGAAGAGAGTGAAACCTGTAAAAACGTTAAAATTGAGGGAAAGCCAACTATGACAACCCCAAGCCTACATACAATGAAAAATGAAGCAAAACGGATATCCATTTTTCTTTGGTAAAATACCATTTTTCTTTTTTTATGTTTTACAAAATGGATATCCGTTTTTGGTTTCCCAAAATGGATATCCATTTTGCAAAACAGATATCCTTTTTGCTTTACCCTATATGTTACTCTCTCTCTCTCTCTCTCTCTCTAAAGGTGGTCTATCGATATCCCGCAATGGTCATAAGTATTCATCTTTAGCTTTGTGTAAAATGCTGAAAAGGTAGTCTATCGATATCCTGCCATATTCTTATGACCATTGCATCTAATTTCATCTATGATAAAAAAAAAGGCTTGTCTATTTTCTAAGTTTTGTAAAGAGCTTTGATAACAAAATTGTAATGTCCATTTTTAGATTCATTTTCTACATTTCCTATAATCATGGTAATCTATGAAATCACATTTTTTTGAGGCATTCTATCAAATAGTTAGCAATGCTTTGTCTATGTTTCCATAGTTTTTATTAATATTTACTAGAAAGTTACCAAATATAATATTTGATAAGAATCCCCCTATCATTATTCTTTTGATGGATGCCCATGTACCATTCCTTTGGTGTAAGTAAATAAGATAGTAGAAAAGATCATGGCGTTTGGCTATATATGAGTCAACTACATTTGTTTGAAGGTTTTTTTAACTTTTTCAACAAATTTCATTATGTTATGCATTGTAATGTTGGCACTTTGTAAGTTCATTTTTGAAATGTATGTAAACATAAGAAAAGTCTACACATAATGGTTGGTCTTTTGGTAAATGAACATTGTGGAACTTTATGAGGCATGGGGATGTTAAACTTCATTACAATTTACAAGTTTATGGATGAGTGCATTAGGATTATTCATTGATGATACATAATTATTTTCAAAACCTTCATTTATATACTTACGAGATTTTGGGAAGTGGAGTCATGTTTTCCAACTACAACTTTGCAAAGGTTCCACTTTTCCACCAAATAGATTAACATTACTTTTAATCATGTAAGACTTTGGGAATGTTAAGATAAAAATAAGTTGGCAAAAGTGCAACTTGACTCTACACTTCTACTTTTTCCTCTCTCTATCTCTCTCTCTGACCTATCTACCTACTAATTAAATCCTATTCCTATCTTTCCTAGTTTTCCTTTTCCTTTCCAATTTGCTTAGGTAAGAGAGATAGAAAGCTAGAAAGAGAGTCCTAGTTTTCTTGTTTTAATTTCCTTTGTCAATAAGGGAGAGGGAGAGATAGGGAGATAAAGGAAAGATAGGGGAGAGAGAGGCAAGAGATAGAGAGATAGCTAGATAGAGAGAGAGAGAGAGGAGATATAGGGGAGAGATAGGGAGATACAAAGCGAGCGATATGTCTAGAGAGATAGGGAGAAGGATTGAGAGGTAGAGGGATCATAGAGATACGGAGATAAGGGAGAGATCAAGAGATAGAGGTTTAGGGTTTCTTACTTTTAGGGTTTAGGGTTTAGGGGTTAGGGGCTAGGGGCATTATTAAGGGTTTTGGGAGAGAGAGAGAGAGGGGGGGGTTGTTTGGGGTTAGGGGTCAGAGTTTAGGGAAATTATTTAGGGTTTAGGGGTTAGGGTTTAGGGAAATTATTTAGGGTTTAGGGGTTTAGGGCTACTCGGGAGACATAGGGAGAGAGATTGAGAGGTACAGGAACGATAGACATAGGGAGATAGTGAGATAGAGGTTTAGGGTTGCTTGGGTTTAGTGTTTAGGGTTTATGGGTTTGGGGTTTAGGATTTAGGGGTTTATGTTTTCTCAAATTGAGGGTTTAGAGGTTAGGGATTAGGGGCATTATTTAGAGTTTCTGGTTTAGGGGTTAGGGGTTAGGGTTTAGGGGCATTATTTAATGTTTAGAGGTTTCTAGTTTCTCAAGTTTAGGGTTTAGGGGCATTATTTAGGGTTTACAGTTGCATGTCAAAATAAGTATCTCTCTCTCTAAATCCCTCAACCCTAAATAATGCCCATAATCCCTAACCCCTAACATGTAACCCCTAAACTCTAAACCTAAGCAACCCTAAACCTTTATCTTCCTATCTCTCCCTTATCTCCCTCTCTCTATCATCCCTCTAATTCTTAATGTCTCTCGAACGTATCTCTCTAGACATCTCACTCACTCTCTATCTCCCTATCTCTCCCTCTATCTCCTCTATCTCTCCCAATCTATCTCCTCTCTCTACCTATCTATCTCTCCCTATCTCTTGCCTCTCTTTCCCCTATTAGTCCTCTATCTCCCTATATCTTTGGACATCTCACTCACTCTCTATCTCCCTATCTCTCTCTATTTGTTGTAGGACCCAAGGATTCATGTTGATGAATTTGCAAAAGGTCTCAGGGTACCTAATGTATGTAACTAAAGCTTCCATTGAATAACAAGAAGAATCCATGAAATATGAAAGCAATCAAATGCTCTAAATATGAATGTAAATGAACTAAAGATGCTAGATTTTTATGCTTTTTTTTCAATGCGAATTATGTAAAGCAAAGGTGTTGTGATCAGATTTATGAGCTGTAGAAGTAAATAATAGAAATATCAGTCTTTTCAATCAGATATATTATTCACAACACACTTTTGAATGCAATCCTAAATGATTGTAAGTCCAAAAACTAGTGAAAATTATGCAAAAATATGCAATTTTTTCACAAAATGTAAATGTAAATGTCTAAATAAAGAGTGTTGTAATGAAATTTAAGATGAGAAGCAGAGTATGTCAGGGATATAACTCAATTATATCAATAATATCCTTCACAACACACATTCCATGCAAGTTTAATAAGTTTGCAAGTCAAACCCTAGTAAAAATCAAGCAAAATATGTAATTTTTTCACAATAAAAGCATGAAAACAACTGATAGAAAGGATGTTGTGTGAAATTTTATGATGGATATAAGATAATAACCATGACACAATGCCCCTTTAGAGTGTTTGTAGGGAGTTGACTAGTCAAACCTAGTGAAAAAAGCCTAAAAACATGCAATTTTCAATCAAATTTCAATGCAAAAGTGTCAAACAAAAGGTTTTGTAAAATATGTGACTCAATTAAATATTAAATAGGTCTGATATAAGTCTGATAAATTTATAAATTCTGTTACAATACTCTTGTAGAGTAGTCTTGTGAAGATAAGCAATGAAAAGCTAGTGAAAAACCCTTAAATCATGCAATTTTCATCAAATTTTCAATGCGATCATGAAATGAAAAGGTGTTGTGAGGAATTTATCAAAGTGAATAAAGTAATATGTATGAAAAAAAACTACTAGGGCCACAAAATCCACTACAACACCCCTACAATGCAACCCTAGAGAGGAATCTAGTGCAAACCCTAGTGAAAATGCAAGTTTCAAACCCTAGGTATAAGATCTAAATCAAATTATGCAATGAAATGGAATACTACAGGTCAAAATCAGACTTTAAAGAGTGTAAAGGATAGTAGTAAAATATGGAACCAAATTTTAGCTACCAACCCTATCTCATGCACAAACTAGGTCTCATAAAACACACAATTCCAAGCAATTTTGACCAAATGGACAATGAAAATGCAATACAAATTAGAAATTGATGATGAATTTTTGAATTTTATATCAGACATTAGAAACCCTAAATTCTAAACTTACAAACCCTAAAACCTAAACCTCTAAACCTGAACCCCTCCCCTAAACAATAAACCCTAAACACTAAATAAACCCAAACCCCTAAACAATAAACAATAAACCCTAAACCCTAAATAAACACTAAATAAACAATGTAAATGTCAAAATAAAGAGTGTTGTAATGAAATTTAAGATGTATATAAGAGTATGTCATGGATATCAATCAATTAGATTAATAATATCCTTCACAACACGCATGCCATGCAAGTTTAACAAGTTTGCAAGGCACACGCTAGTAAAAATCAAGCAAAATATGCAATTTTTTCACAATAAAAGCATGCAAACAACTAATATAAAGGTTGTTGCATGAAATTGATGGATATCAGATAATAACCATGTAATCAGTCACCTTGTGAGAAAAAATCAGAGACAACATGCCTTTAGAGTATTTGTAGAGAGTTGACTAGTCAAACCTAGTGAAAAAGCCAAAAAACATACAATTTTCGATCAAATTTCAATGCAAAAGTGTCAAACAAAAGGTATTTTATAGGATGTGACTGAGTGAAATAGTAAATAGGTCTGATATAAGTCTTATAAAGTCACAAAACATGCTTGTAGAGTAGTCTTGTGAAGATAAGCAATGAAAAGCTAGTGAAAAACCCTTAAATCATGCAATTTTCAATGCAATCATGAAATGAAAAGGTGTTGTAAGGAATTTAAGGTTTTGAGTTTTAGGTTAGGGGTTAGGGTTTATGGGTTAGGGATTAGGGTCATTATTTGAGGTTTATGGTTTATGGGTTAGGGGTTAGGTTTTAAGGTTTAGGGGCATTGTTCAGGGTTTACGATTGCATGTCAAAAGAAGTCTCTCTCTCTCTAAATCCATCAACCCTAAATAATACCCCTAATCCCTAACCCATAACCCCTAAACCCCTATCTCTAGGTATCTCTCCCTTATCTCCTTCTCTCTATCATCCCTCTACCTCTCGATCTCTCTCCCTATCTCTCTGAACATCTCACTCACTCTCTACCTCGCTATCTCTCTGGACATCTCTCTCACTCTCTATCACCCTATCTCTCCCCTATGTCTCCTCTATCTCTCCCTATCTGTCTCCTCTCTATCTCTCTCTACCTAGCTATCTCTCCATATCTCTATCTCTTGTCTCTCTCCCCCTATCATTCCTATGTCTCCCTATATCTCCCCTCTATCTCTCCCTCTCCCTTATCGATGAAGGAAATGAAAAAAAGAAAACTAGGACTCTCTCTCTCTCTCTCTCTCTCTCTCTCTCTCTCTCTCTCTCTCTCTCTCTCTCTCTCTCTCTCTCTCTCTCTCCTAGCACATACCCATTAGGTAGGCTATTTTGCATATGGTGGTCATATCCTTTAGGTCCAATCAACCCTAAACTTCACAAATAGATATAGAGCATAATTCTAAGAATATTTCATAAAGACCACTTCTCTACATAGGTGCAACTAATACCAATTTTTCATTGTTTTCCACATTTAATACGTATTCTTTTCCATTTTCCAAGTCCTACATGTGTCCAAGTTGTATTGTTTGTCAAGTTTTTAGTCTAATTGTTAGTCCCAACTCTCATGGATATTAAAATGTTAGTATAGTTAGATTTATCCTTAGGTAACATTAATTTACACATTGTTGCACAAACAACCACACTAAAAAAAAACCTTACCTAATTAAGGTTAACCTTTAAGGTTCTTTCATTTGGTGAGCCTAACAGATCCAACTAGTTCAATCTTCTTATAGTCCATGCTTAGCCTTCCAAGAGAGTTCATGCCATGTTAACTTTGCAATATGTCCTCACTTTCCTCTTGCTAGTTCTAGTACTCTTTTTTTTCTCATCCTATCCCTATATCATACTATTGTTGTTGACTTTTCTTTCCATCTTCATCATCATAGTCCTTGTTATCCTATTTTTACCCTACCATTTATCCTTAGTCGTGTATTGTACTTCTTCTATTCATGTCAATTTTAATGACCCCTAAATTTTCCATAAATTCTTCTCCACCAAACCCTAGACCCTCACCCAAATCCTTACTTTCCTAAGAAAAACCCTTCCCCAAACATCATTTGATCATGTGGCTCCTTCCATCACTAGATCGGTGCCCCTACTTTCTATTATTCATCCAATACAATCCCAATGTCATAGTTCACATTCCCAAACCTACATTAATAGACTCCATTCCCCCTATTGACACCATCATTGGTAATCATTTAAAGGAATCTCCCTTGAATAATCATTAAACCATGTATTATCCGATATCCCCATCTTACACTTTCCTCACCTTTGAACCCTTAGAAGATGACATTTAGCTATCCCCACCATTACCAATCACACTTTCTAGAAATCCCACATAAGACACCTTACCCATCACTTCACCTAGGTCATCACTAATTAAATCACCTCATTATTCCATTCAACCATACTCATACCACCCCTTTCTCACTCCACAACCTATATTAACACATGATTCACCCCATGACATGCTACAGTTACCACAATGCCAATTCACTCTACCATCATTCCTCATATTATCTTATGAATCACCATCCTTTCTTCTCATTCCTTGAGACATCATACCATGACACGCACCAATGAAAACAATTAAAAAACTAATGAAAAGAATTTAAAAAACCATTTTTCTAGTTCCAAGAAATGGATATACATTTCTTGGAATTATAAAAAGTGCTTTTTAAACCACAAAATGGATATCCATTTTAAAACGGATATTTTTAACATGCCTATGAAAGTTAAAGTTAGCCAATTCGCGAATTTGGCTAAGTAAAGATGCAATTATTTTTCCATTGCCACTATTTGGCCCACGATGATCCTGCACATACCCATAATCAAGTACTAGAAACAAGTCTCAATTTTTCAAGGAAGCCATCGAATATTGTATAAATGATCATGTTACTTGTGTCTTCTTGAGCTAGTTTAGTGCTTATTGCTCCTATTTAAAGTTCACTATGTTATATCTTGTTAATAATATTTCCTTGCCATATGTTTCAATCAATATCTATGGTTGTTCAATGCAAGTGTTGGGTAGTAAGGAGGAGGTGTTTAACATCAATTAACAATAAATTGCAAATTAATGTCATCAAAGGTGAGGGGTCTATCAACTTCCAATGAAATAATTGTGGCCATTGTATTATTTTTAAGAGGCTAGGACTAATGCGGCTTGTGGCTAACAATAGTTTTTGATAAAAGGGGTAAAATGGGTTTTGAAGGGACCCTTACATCAAAATGTTGCCCCAAGGATTAAACATAACTGGATAACAGCCAACACACAGAAGACACAAACTAGAACAAACACAGTCTTAAAGATAAAATAGTCTAAAACTACTGCCAAATAATAGTAGGCAACAAAACAAACAAACCAACAGAGAAGCACCAACAAGGTCACATGTTCTTGAGGGACTCAGCCATTCCTATATCCTATTTGTACAACACCTCATGCAACTTAATGAACCCTAGGTGCTCCTCTTTCTCTACTTCAAAAGACTTCTTGTTGCTGCCTCAAGTCTGAGAACTCGAACCTTCCTACTCTCTGGTCTTCCCCCGTTTACCAGTACTACTAGTCTTCTGCATTTTACTCCCTTCATCCTTCTGAAAATCCTTGCAAACAATCTTCTCCTCTCTAAGCTCTTTCAACTTATCAGTGAGAATTATAATCCTCTCAGCACTGTTTTGGATGGTACATTTGCTAATTTCTACCACTCTCTCTAAATGTTGCTCGATAGCTTTCAATTCCTTCTCAACTTTGTCAATACATGTATCAAAGTCATGGTTGTAGTTCTCTAATTCCTTCTCTAGCTGATCCACCCTAGGAATGGATTCTCATGTGAGTTGGATCTCTAAGTCTAGCATGTCATCTATCTCCACCTTGATGCCAATCCTCTCTTGTGTTGCACTCAATCTAATGTTGATTCTACTTATTTCAATAAAGAACCATTTAGTCATGTGTTGTTGACTATCCACCACCTCCTTAACCATACATAGGGCCTCTAAAAGTTCCT
This sequence comes from Cunninghamia lanceolata, assembly GCA_027924645.1. Taxonomy (NCBI): domain Eukaryota; kingdom Viridiplantae; phylum Streptophyta; class Pinopsida; order Cupressales; family Cupressaceae; genus Cunninghamia; species Cunninghamia lanceolata. The sequence continues at coordinate 3,472,723 of BSBN01000684.1, forward strand.
CCCTATTGCCAGTAAAGAATAGTAAAAAAGGAAATTTCCTAGGTAAATTGTAAGAAGGGTTGGGAATCTACAGAAAAGGAATCCCAACCCCAGGCTCATCAGTAGTAGTACCCAATCGAATATCTTGCTTACATTTGGGCTTCACTTCTAGCCCCTTTTAAAACTTCTCCTTACCTTTACCTTTCTTAAGCCCTCCAATAGGCATTCCTTCAGAATCATCGTTATTTTTTTGGCCAAGAGTTCCCCTCTTATCCTTAACAATTTTTTGTTTAGATCACTTATCCTTTCTATCCTCATCGCCCTTATCTTCCTCAAGGGGTGAACCTGGTGACCATAAACTATCATCCTTCTTGCTCTAGTTTTTTGGGGTATTTTTGCCTTCACTCATCTTCCTTTTTCTAGAGGTGTCTTCCTCCTCAACCTAAGAGGAACGTGGAGTAGAAAGAACCTCCACCGACTTCTCCTCCTTGGCCCAGTCAGGGTCCTGCTTCTCCTCACTTGTCTCACCATCAGTTGACTTAAAGTACTCCACAATAGAACTATTTCCTTTCTTCATAGAACTACCCCTAACCTCCACACTTGGAATTTGAGTTTTAATATGCTCCATGATTAATAAGATCAACCCCTCATGCAAAATAGGAAGTTTAGGTTTTCTCTTATTTTCCTTAAAGGAAAACTCCACTCAAGACAACAAATAAAAGGGGAAGGAAACTACTAATTTGTGTTTGAAATGCTTCAAAAGCATAAAATGATAGCTAAAGATAGTGGTAAACCTACCTTGTAATATCCCGCCCCGCGAACCCCGAAGGGTAAGGGCCAAATGAGGTCAAGATAATTTTTTTTGACATAAATAGATAACACACATAGATATGGTTTCAGATTTGATAGATCGACAACATTCATGGCCAAGTATGGTTGAATGCACAACCCACAGGACAGGATTAAATCACTCTCCAGAGATACATTAATAAAACTACGTTCATTTTAAACACCAACCCCAAATGTTCCTATAACCCATTCCAGATTAAAAGCATGAATCCAAAAGCACATAGTACAAGAGGATCTTATACCCACACCAAAATCTGTAAACAAAAAGGAACATCTCATTTCTTCTCATTATTTTGCATGGTTACATCTTCTCTCTTAAGAGAGTACAATAATATAAAAGAACATATAATTACAATGATATAGTCTTGAATATGATACAATGACTATATAAGTACAACAACTGATAAAGTAATGGAGAGAAAGAGAACATCTCCAAACGGTACTCTAGTAACCTATACACTGGTCCAAAATGGTGGTAGAAACACCTCCCAACCATGTGGACTCATAAGAGACCACTCCACCATGCTTAGAGGTAGTCATAAGGCACAAAAAGAAGTAATGACTGCAAGGAATATAATGGCTAACACTCACAACAGTCACAGAGCAGACACGACACACAATGCATAAAGCCAATGTCACAACATAGAGATGCTCATCCAATAGCATGTCGTGTACTACTCTTGACTACTAAGGTACAAGACACTAGAGTGTAGATTCGATGGGGAGTCATCATGCGTGCTCGAAGGGATGGCACGACATGGAATCAAGTACACTACCCATACCAATGAGGAGACTCAATCATGCCCAAATCAATGCCTTGCAGATGAATAGGCCTCCTCGTGTGCATCCTTAGCCTTTACAAGCGCTCAAGGCCATGCATGAGGACTCAATATCCTAGACCTAAGCTCATCTCATTTAACCAAATGAGGTATACAAAACCAAATTAAAATAATTCAATAAAAATAGGTGACAAGGCACACAAATCACAGTGCAAACATGGTACACAACCCCACAAGGACAGTGACCTGGGGGGGAAACCCTAACCACTCTACTGATACTACACAAGGTAGTGGTCATGAAGAGATGGGTTCTTGTGAAACTCTACTCAAAAAATATGGGTTGACAGATTAACTCTAAGATAGGTAGTTGAATCCAAATAGATCATCACAGAAAGAGGCACGTTATCAACCTATCCTTCTACAAAGATATCAATTTTTAAATCACAATGGGATCACTAAAAAAATAACAGCCTTTTATGTAAAATGATAATGGACTCATTTATAATTAGGCAACCCTCAATGTTATTTCTAAGGAGAAATACTAGTTGTCCAATAACTTTGCTTGGAGGAATAAGTTATTGATTCATCCTTCTACCTCTACCACACCCATCTCCAATCCATTTACCTCTAGATCTCTTATAACTAAGAATTCACTCTAATTTACAATGAAATAATGAATCACCAACTTAGAAAGATGAATTCTAGTAGATAAACATTGCTTACATAAAATATAAATTACCATAACTTCATGTCGAAGAATTACAAGTTAGCTATTTGACTTAAAGTACAAACTCTTGCTGGAGAATACAAGTTGGCTATTGACTTGATTATCTATAGCTAATATTAGAATACATATCAAGAGACAAGGTACAAAACTATGCTAAAAATGCCAAACTCGCAAGAACCACCTACGCTGCCCAATTATAAAGCAACTTTAATCTTCATTAAAAAGATACAAAACTAGACGAATATGTCTATTCTGCATCTATTCTAGAAAATGAAAGCAAATTCAATTCAAAGTGTGCATAACACACAACTCAGATGCAGGTGAAAAGATTTTCCAGCTTAATATGGAATTTAGCACTAAAATTTTTGTTGAGCAAATATATTTAGCACCTCCTTATTGCCCGTGATTAAATTAACTAGCTAACCCATAATTCTTTAAGACCAATGATCATAAACTAGTCATGCATATGATACCACAATAGCTTAACTCCATGTTACCTTACTAAGTGGAAAGAACCCTGTTAGTGTCTCATTATTTTCACTATAAAATCGACCCCTCTTTGTTTTCACTGCAAACTATAAATTAGAACCCACGATTTGTCTTTCCTTTCTAAAAATTATAAATTAGAGAACACATGATCTTTTTATACAAACCCTTATATCTAAATAATGAGTAAATGGTTTTGCAGGTTAACAACAAATTCAGGAAAGAGGCAATGTAAATATCTTGCAATGAAATAAACTTTGGCATGTTTTTTAATCGCAGACATGGGGTTTCAGTTTTTATGTGCTTAATGAAACAACACCAAACATATTTTAGTTTTGATAAAGGCAATAATGGGGTTTTGGTTTTCATATGCTTAATGAACAACAACATACCTATTTTAGTTTTTTTTGTGTTGAAAGAACAAAAAATAGAGGTAAATACCTACCAAATCGCACCAAATGGTTTTTATGCTAGGAACACAAAGACTAATGTAGATACCTAGATCATACTCCCCTTCAGCGCACCTCAATCTTTCAATTTGAAATGCTTTCATGAGCATTTGTTTCCCCCCTTCTACCCGCTTATATTCTCTCCTTTGTTTCTTTTCTTCTGAGCTTGAGAATCCCCTATTTTTCTCAAAGCGATTCCCAAGTCATGGTTTTTTACAAAAATAACCCATCCTTTCTTAAAGCGATGACTGACTTCCTTGACTTCCTTCCTATGCTCCCTCAAAGAGATATTTTTTGCATTTAATAACCACCTACTCCTCAAGGGCCATCGTATCACATGGCGAGAAATTGAAAAATAATAATATAAAAATCTCCCTTTCTTCACAAGTGATTCCCTCTCCTTTCATTCCTATGTTGCCCTCATCCATCTACCCACTAGATATTTCTCTCCAGCAATAACTCTCTCCCCATGTTCTCAAAGGCCATCATAAATGGCATGAGGAAGGAAGAAATAAAAGAATGATAAAAAAATCTGACTTCCACCTAATGCCTGGAGGGTTTTTACATCCTACCCCCTAGGACTAGGCTTACTCCTAGAAGCCTGCAAACACTAAGATGTAGCCAAAGCACACACTCGTCCATGAAACTCCATATGATAAAACAATTCAGGTTATGACATGTACAATTATATGCAATCAGTCTCAATACAAGGGTAAGGAATGTGCAAGGCACTCATTTCCTACAAAATATACATTAGCATAAAATAATTTTCTCCAATCAAAATAAAGAATGATGCCAAGGAAGCCACATCGAGCAATCAATGGAAACCAATGAGAAAAGCCTCAACCACTGTACTGGCAAACTACACATGATTATAAGGGGCAATCTAGACATTACCGTTAGGTAATCAGATTATAAGACAATGACACAGGAACATTGCACTAGCAAGGTACAGTGGCTAGGGTAGGGAATAGGGCATGTGACTATCTCTAGTAACCACCATCGGGGAAAACAAGTATGCTTGGGCTTTTGAATCCAAGCAGAGTCAATACTTAGTACCTACAACACTCTAAGCACACGTCAAAGCACATGTGTATATAGCATATAATAGTCGAAGCATTAATGGTCATTAGGAAGAGGGTCATGACATCGTAAGCCTCTCGGATAGGAGCATTACGACATCATCCCTTTCCTATCCATAATCATCCGAAAGCAATGATAACAGTATATAAAGATATAAGCATATAATTCCAGCATAAACCACACAATTTTCTCACAATTTGTAGCAAATTACAATTTCAAGGCATAAAATTTTCAATTATCTAACTTTTATATGCAGCTATCTATAAAATAGAGCACACATACACACATATACATTAATTCAACCTCTGATTTCATAGCATGCATGACATCTCTTTACATATAATGCAATAGTTTGTCACTTTTCAAGGCATAACGATGCAAATTTTGTTCTCTTCTATATTTTAATATTCAACTTCTTATATTACAATTGTACCACCTACATATACATACATATTCATTCACATCACAAGGCTACACTAGGGGTTCACATGGATGTCGTAGTACCATCCATAGCCAACATATCTATGAGTCCAAAACCAATAACCATGTCCAATATCCATATCCATGTGTCTTGATGGCATTGACCCACCTAGTGAGCCCTTCCATACAAGTCACAATGACATATCTCTTATTTGTGTAAGGGTTTTAGCCTCCAAGAGATAGTCAAACAATAGGAAGGTAGTGAATTAGAACTTAGAACAACTCACACATACCCCCATCCTTAAGGGTTTCCCTATGTCTGCTTCCTCGTATACACTCAAACGGGTCGATCTCACTATACCTAATAAGGAATCATATCACAACACAAGACCAATATTCAAAATAGAAAAGTCAATTAGTTTAGCCACCGAAATATAAACAAGGAAGAGTAAATCTCAATTCCAACAATAAAGTAAGAAAAATGTGCATAATCTTCAACAATAAATCAAATGTAACCACAAAAGTTACATGCCAAGAAAATCATTCATGGCTAAACTAATACAAGGAAGATAAACCAAAATGTTGGTCCACAAAAGAAAAATAAATGTCACCAATAACCAAAAGAAAGATTCACAATCTTTGAAATATACACATTACAACACTACGTGACTATTACTAGTCACCACATGAGGAAGGAGGAAAGCAAGAGTGATTGTCTCCACAGTCCGTCATGTAGGTGCGGCCAACTCACGCAACCCTCACATGGAAAGGTATTGTGCCAGAACTCCCAGGTCACATACCTCATGTGGGGCAACCACGCATGGTATACGCCAAGCAAAGAAGGCACGCAATGGCCGTATACTGCATGGCAATGTCCTACTTAGAGGAACATCCTGCATAGTGTGTACCCATGGAGAAAGCATATGCGGTAACACACAGAGCTAGAGGTGCACATGGCTAGGTTCCACTTGCATGACAACTAATCAGAATCGAGGACCTCTTGAGCGAACCCTCTACTTTGTGTGAGAAACCACTTCTCTCTACATAAGTAGGGACACAACATATATACTACGCCTTCATGCATCTAGGTACGAGGCATCGTGTCCTCAAGCTCAGCTCGCTACCATCAGCAACATGGCATCCTTAGCAGTACTATGTCAGAACACTAGTGGGGGGTGGCATCATATCTAAAACAATCACATCAAGGTAAGATCATAGTTGTCACAGGTGCTCATACCATAAACTAATATCATCCTCAAGAACTATGCAGATTAGGCTAACACTATATGAACCAAGTATTTGGTCCATTAATAAGGGGAAGTAGTGAGTACATTCCTAGAAGATTGAAATGATCATCATTGTTTCACGCCACCAATATACGTACGCCATGCAATTCCGTCCCAAGGAATTTTGTTGCTGCTAATACCCTCCAAATATTGACCTATCAACAACCCTTGGGCTAGCAGTCAATAGGATGACAACAAGAAAATAGATAGATTGTATGGTTCTCTCCCATACACATAATCCATGCATACAACCATAAGTAACCATGGTCGTGTCAAAGGCATGCAATTGCTCATCAAGAAAGATATGCAACATTCCTATTACCCTACATTAAGTATTTTTAGTTGCATTAAAATACAAGTGTTCATCTATATGATGTCACATCTAAAATTTTTATATTATCTATGGTTGCATTATGTGGAAATAATCTATGGACAATTATGTGTGTTAGATAGATAATTTATTATTTTGAAGGATAAATGATTATTTTTAATATAGATGAAAATGAAATGGATAATATATTATGTTAGTAGTGCTTCGACTATGCGTTGGTAATTTGTTACTAACCTATTAATGGGAAATTGGAGTTTATTCTTAATTGTAGGTTGTCAAAGACAAGAGTGTGGTTGAGGTAAAGGAGATTAGCATCCTGGCAGGGTTAAGACGGAGGGATATCTTTCACACACTTCACATAATGTTGAATATAGTTGCATATGTTGCATATTAAATGATTTAATAGTTTTGTTACCATTTTTTTATCACGGCTAAAAAATGGTAAGAGCCGATTACATTACAGTTATTTATTTTTAATTGAAAATTCATAGCATTGATGATGGTATTTCAGTTGTAAGTTAATTTCAGATTTGATTCAGTTATATCAGTTAAAGTCGAGATCAAAAAGTACATGTTAGTTAATATTCATTACTATTACAAGTGCTTCTAATTCATGAAGAAATGTCTCATCATGAATTTCAATGTTACTTTTATGACATAAAATGAGATATATATAAACAGATCATGTTGCAGTGAATACAGTTCATAAAATGGATCAATGATGGCTCCCACACAAGACGTGGGAATAGCTGAATCTAAATATCTGATACAACATGTTATGCAACCAAAAAGACCTAACAAAGCATATGAAAGAGAGGGTGCCAATCATTGCCTGAATTCAGGGTCAGTTGATCATATGGCAACTACTCCATTCGCTACCGAGCTATGAAAATAATCATAACCTGCATTAGAGGAGAGAAGAGGAGGGTTTAGCACTCTTGACATCATCTCATCCATACACTATATCAGCATGAATAGAATGCATAACAGATTGCATTAGATACTCAAAGTTAGGAATTACATAATGCATCAGTTATAGGAAAGGAAAGAGACATCATCATAAAAGCACCATCATTTTTGGACTAATATGTTTGTTTCATGTGTATGAATAGGTAAAATTATGTTGCTGATTTGAAGACATTTTAGCACATGGTGTAAAATGGGCTCCCACAAGGGTCAATCTTACCGTGCTGCTCTGATTCTCAAGGAGAATGGATTGCAAATATATCAATCAAATCGATTAAACTGAAGGAATATCAAACAATCAGGTACATGGTCATGATTACAGTTCAAAACATGAAATAAAACCATATGGGTGTAACTAAAATTGTTTAGGGCAGCTACAATTTTGCTTCAACTATCATTGAGTAAGGTCAGATTTATAAGATGGTACAGGAGTAGTCATAATCAATGCAGAAAATAACAATCAGGTTGAGCACAACTCACATCATGATTGGATTTCACAAGAAAGAGGATTTCCTCCTGTCTCAAGAGTGATAGGAAGAAAATCAAATTGCATCTCATAGTCCAAATCAAGTGGACACTATCAATAATGATGATAATATATGCATGCCCCAGCTGATGAGGTAGAGGAGCCATTGTGGTATAGGAATGAATATATTCAATACGGAAAGCTATAGCCTTAAAAGATGCCATCTTGCAATGAAACAAATAGGATGTTATTTATCATGAGTCTTTACTTTCATGATCGTCTTGTTGCAATAGTGTATACAGAGATCAACTACAGTAGCAGCAGTGAAGCAGGCAAATATCATATGAATATGTCATCCATCCAGATGTATGTAGATCAAAGTTCATGAGAAGAGACACATAATTTATGAAGAAACAACCATAAAATTACTACCACAATGCTTTCACCCATGCAATATGGGCTTTCAGCCTAGAGTGATAATCATTCAGATATAGTATGGTGCAATATATAGTAGAACTGATTACAAGTGAACAATGACATGTTGCTAATCATACCAGGAGAATATAGAACAAGTGGTACTAGAGAATGACATGAGTACTGTCATTTAATGACACAGTGATGAACAACAAAGGCCATTGGACAGCATGTGTTCTAACTCATATATTCATTATGAGAGATAGTAAAGTATAGTTGTAAGTGGAATACAATAACAAAACCAGTCATCAAATGGATCAGCATTATGAATAATTCAATGATTTAAGCAAATATCAAAAGATGGTCATCAAGGACTATATTGGCTATTGAAGATAGTCACAGTCATATATCAGCAATACAAGAGTCCTTCAAGGTACCTGTCCGATCATAATTGAACATAAAAGATAACATGTGAATATGCCATGGTAAATATCATATTCAGTGAATTTGATATCAAAATGAAGCCATAGAGTGGAAGTATCAAATGAAAGGACAACTTATACCACATTAAGCATGTTTATGAATCTTCACGAGATTCAATACTACTCAACGGAAAGTAAAAGAGCCTACAGTAGGCATGTGAAGTTTTTTGTTTAGAATGCAATGAAGCAACCAATAAAGATCCTTCAGAGTATATACATCCACAATGTTTTCCTCTGTATCACATAGACGGTAAACCAAGAGCCACAGACTTAGACATTGTCTATAAATAAATAGCTTTCAGAATATGAGACTAAAGTCATGTTATAGAGAAATTGCATTATTGTGTTGTCGCTCATATTTTCAGATACAGGAAATGGTAAAAAACCAAAATCCATATGGCTTTTTTGGGGTTTCATTCTCAGAGAAGCCGTGACCTCTACCAAGCAAATGCTTAGAAATATGATATTATGCAACCATTTTAAACCATGCTTGGGGGGTTTTCGATAAAGGTATACAGATACTGTTCATATGCCTGAGCACTTGTCACAACCGCAACTTGTGATAACATAGCAGGTTGTTAATACAGTGTGAAAGAAAGAATGTATTTTTTCCATATAAAGTTGAAACCCCTTACATTGCATTAGAGAAGTAAAGCCATGAGAAAGCATATAGATATTGGAGAATAGGTAGGGTTTTGATTTTTTTAAAGAGACAAGATCTACCCAGTATAGACAAGGAGTCGTGGCCTCTATGCCATAAATAATATGTAAGGATCTATATTAAGAAACTAAGAATAAGAATCCGAAACAAGATAAGTTTTGGAGAGGTAAGACTTACCTTTCATTCCTATGCTAGAAGCATGTGTCGAAACACCGAGCAATGAGGGTTTTGAATAATCAAATTCAGTCTCAGCCATGCGAAATCACCATTCAAAACAAAGAAACCAGAAAGCCTCCTCATGCCATTTCATTTTCTCCTTAGAAATAAGCTCACGGCTGCCATACGGAGAAGAAAGAATGGCAATGAAATAAAATGAAACCGTTCATTAGAATATAACACATAAGGGTCATGGGCATGAGATCTTTTTGCATCACAGATTGAAAGATAAATGACAAAACACAAGTCGCAGGTGCATCGAGAGTTTCCTTTACCTTCAAAAATTCATGGTATCATGGAGAGGCAAGCCCAAAATTTGAAGATTACAGTGGTTTTCTGCTTGAAACCCTAGGGGTTTCATTGGCAGCTACAAACAAAGGATTCTCCAAAAAGATTCTAAGTCAAATGATGTGACAAAATAGGGTTTCGATGGTTTTGTTTGGGCTCCTTGTTTGCCCTAGGTTTAATGTGGTATTTTTATCACATTATATTAATTTTCTTAGTCACAACTAATGCTCCATGGTATTAAGCGTTGATCACATGCTGCCTAGGTGAGGCCAAGCCCATTACTCCCTCAAGATTTTAATGCCTTTAGACATGTTGAATCACCTTGCAATATGTCATATGGAGATAAAATAAAGTCCATGCCATAGAAATAACATGCTATCATCTTTTTTATGTAAGAACAAGTCTACATACCATGGAGATCACCAACTCATGTGTATATAAGCCAACATGGCTCTTTATTTTTTGCAGATATCATATGATGCCTTAATTTTTTATGATTTTTATCAGTAAAATTGAACATTGTAATGCAAAAATGGTGAAATTCTAAGCCACGAAGGTTGTTTTGTTTCCAAATCAAATCAATGAGATAGGATTAAACTGCCATGTCATGTAAACTTCAACTTTAAAGCAATGCAATTATAAATTGCTTTTAAAGTTAAACTATTATTAGGCAGTTAAAGCACTTTACTTTCTCTTGGGTGAAGTTGAGCATAATAGGACAAATATTTTTCTTTTATGAGGCAGATTGGACATATTTAGATGCAGTTTTAGTGGGGACTAGCTAAAGGATAGAGTTGGCAGTTTTACTTTACAGTTTGGAGGCAATTTGAGGCTATTTTTGGCAACTTTTTTCTAAAACTTGAAAATGGGTTGCAGATCTATTTTTAGGAGCTTTTTCAGCTTTCTTCACTAGGAGATCATTGGGAGTCATATATAGGAGAAAAACTTAGTTTTTCTCGGTTAGTTAGCATTAGTTTCTTCTCTCTTGCAAAGTTGTATATAGGAGTTGGCTCATATATTTCATTTCTTATGCATTGTATTCCTTTCAGTTCTAATAGAAAATCTTCCTGTCTCACTTACTTTTTTTTGTAGTCTTGATCTGATGTCATATTGTGACTATTTCAATCCTTTATTTTGTCTCAATACTGTTAAAATTTAGTTTCTTCCTAGTTGCAGTTCGTGTTTGATGTCAAACCTTGTTGCAAAGTACTTAAGAAGTAACTATCAATGAAGTTGTGAGGTTAATGTTAGAGGATCTACTTGTGAATGCTAGAGCTTCATTTAGTTTTGGATTCTAGAACTAGCTTTCACTTTAGTTACTTCATTTTATCCCTTTTCCCCTCAAGTCATAGTTTAGAAATTATAAGAGAACCAACTCACTCTGAAGATTCAGTATCATGAAAGGAGACCCACATCTGAGAATGATTCCATGTTTCAACAAGTAGTTAGGCCTTCGTAAAGCTTAACAAGGGTGCATACTTGAATCGACAATAGTTTTTGGCATGCCTGGTGGGATAAGTTGGACTATTTCAGACCATAGTTTGAACATTTATCATTGATATTTGGTGTGTGTATCAGCGAATCTAGCCTTTGGAGGCAAGCAACTAGCATACCTGGTGACTCTACATGTTATTTTTATGGTTTCAAGATGATTAGTTTATATCATCCACCATATCATGATGGTGTTACCAATCCAACATCTTATCAGTTGTATTGGAGCAACCATGCAGCTGGTTATACTCCAAACAACCATGCAACAACAACATAGCAGCATGCACAGCATTTTTGCCACCCACCCACCCCTGCTCAACCTTCTAATTATCTAGCATGGTCTGTAGTGAGGGAAGTTAAAGACACACTTAATGATACCTTGGCAGAAATGATGAGGTCAGTAGATGAGATCAATATGTAGATGGAGTACAACATGCACCAGGATCAAACAGCCTATCAGGAATATCTTCATGAGCAGGAGTTGGAGGTACAAAAGGCACATTTTGAACAAGAAATATTAGCTAAAGAGTAGTAAATGAGGTTTTTGCTTCATCAAATGCATGGACAGTCAATTCAAGCTCCTCCTGTCAGTCAAAATCAGCCTTTTCAAGATAAGGTATGTAGGTATAGTTTTGCAAATTTTAATCAAGGTGAACCTGTTATCCCTACCAAAGTCAAGATTCCTAGTTTCAGGAACCCTATACCCTTGCAAGAACCTAGGTTGGTACAGCTCGAGTATGTTTGCGTCCAAGAGAAGCTAGTGAATCTTCAGGTTTCCAAGACAGATGAATCTGATAGTCCTTTCACCATCCACCTTCATGAAGATGGACCTATTGCCTTTCAAAATAACTCATTCACCATGAAGGAAGCTAGGAATGTGAATTTATTGCATATGGCTATGGAGCAGTATAGATCACAGCAGAAAAGAATTGATCAACCAAAGGTTTCTCCTGATGAATCTTTCAACGTTTTCACTAATGACCCTCCTTGTTATGTGGAAGATGACCAGCCAGACAAATTGAAAAGGAAGCCATAGTTTGCTGCCACTAGTGCTATTTTTATGGCTGATATTAAACATTATTCATCCAAAGAGGTTGTTGTTTTAGACCCAGCAGCAAACCCTATAGAATTTGTTTCATTAGAAAAAAAATTGACGCTGTTCAAAAGCTGCATGAAGGTAGGTGACAAGAAATTTAGCAAGAAGTGGAGGAGTCAGATTCTTTATTCAATTAGTTAACTAGTGTTGTGGAACCAAAAGAGGAATCAATGCTCATATTAGAGGTAGCAATTCTAGAACAGTAGGAGGGCCCTATTTTGGATCCCAATGGGCTTAATCAAAGTTGTTATGAGGTAACTGATAACCCCTTTTCATCAGAAAATCAAAAAAATTTCCTTGAGGTTCCTGTTATGAGTTTGGAAAATGTGCAACTAAAGAGTGTTGACCCTCAGTTTTCAGCTAACTTGTTTATTGAGCTTCCTAAGTTCGTGCATGAAAGTGGGAGTGGCATGGCTATATCAAGTTCTGATCACCATGCTACCAAGAATTGCTTAGACAAGGAAGTGTTGACCCAAAGACAGGCTCGTAAAAATAGTCCTGATTTAACTAATCAAGAGAATGAAGATGATTTATTTCATGCAGAAATTGAGCTTTTTTGCTCATGTTTGGATGGTATGATAGCATTGATTGAGGAAGGTTACCTTGAATAGAAAAAAGAGGAGGTGACTGTACTCCTAGATGAGCCACTGGTTATGGAGCAAACCAACAAATAGCATACTCTTGATAGGGAGAGATTGCCTTCTTGTGGCATAGATGAATTACAAGTATAGATTGATAAAGAGGTTAGTTCATCATTGCCTTCATTAACTAAAGAGGCTTTTGTCTTGAATATTGTCTCCGTGTGTTATGATGAACTTTTTGAACCTAGTATAGCTCTTGCTAAGGAGCTCCCAAGTTTTGATGGTTTAGATGAGCTATTAGCTACTTTGACTGAGGAGAGTGATCCATTGACCATGGAGGAAGAGATTGTATGGCAGGCCATCATGCAAAATGAAGATGATACTGCTGCCCCTAACCATGCAAAATGTTTTCTATCTAATCCAACACCTTCTAGGGGGTCTCCAATCATATATCTGGCTGAGTTGGCAGCTAACAAGAGGGTACATCCTCGCAATAATGTTGATCCACATTAGTAAATACATTCATGTTCCTATTCAGACAATTGTTACAGATGTCTATTGCCTGTCCATTCTTATTTTACCTCTTTGGGTTCAGTCACAAGCTGATGAAGTATTACAGAATGTGGAGGGGAAGTTATTTTATCGAACCAGTAAATGGTTTTGTTTGATCAGCTTTCTCAGCTGGTTAGAGTAGCTTAGTTTAGGTTGCAGTCAATAAGTGCTCATGCATATTTGTTTTTAGCATTTTTGTCTTGGCCATCAAGGCCTGTTATCTTGTTTACAGTTTACTTTATTTTATATTTTTTGGTTGAAGTTTGAACTGGTTGAAGTGTAGAGTTTTAGTGTTTTATGAGTTTGGAATGAGCAGATTCGACTCTATGCCCAATGGATTTTCAAGGCAATTGGACAAATGCTTAGTAGGCAAGCATATAGTAGAAGTCACCAAAAATGTTACCATTTTTTATCACGACTAAAAAATGGTAAGAGCCGATTACATTATAGTTTGTTATCTTAAGTTAAAATTCATAGCATTAATGATGGCATTTCAGTTGTAAGTTAATATCAGATTTGATTCAATTATATCAGTTAAAGTCAAGATTAGAAAGTACATGTCAGTTAATATTCATTATTATTACAAGTCCTTGTAATTGATGGAGAAATGTCTCATCATGAATTTCAATGTTAGTTTTATGACATAAAATGAGATATACATAAACATATCATGTTGGAGTGAATATGGAATAAAACAGATCAATGATGGCTCCCACACAAGCCGTGGGAGTAGTTGAATCTAAATATCTGATACATGTTATGCAACCGAAAAGGACTAACAAAGCACATGAAAGAAAGGGTGCCAATCATTGCCTGAATTTAGGGTCGGTTGATCATATGGCAGCTGCTCCATTTGCTACCGAGCTCTGAACATAATCATAACCTGCATTAGAGGAGACAAGAGGAGGGTTTAGAGATCCTGACATCATCTCATCCATACACTATATCAGCATGAATAGAATGCATAACAGATTGCATGAGATAATCAAAGTTAGGAAGTACATAATGCATCAGTTACAAGAAAGGAAAGAGACATCATCATCAAAGCACCATCATTTTTGGACTAAAATGTTTGTTTCATCTATAGGAATGGGTCAAATTATGTTTCTGATTTGAAGACATTTTAGCACGTGGTATAAAATGGGCTCCCACAAGGGTCGAGCTCAGCATGCTACCCCGATTCTCAAGGGGAATGGATTGCAAATATATCAATCAAATCGATTAAACTGAAGGAATTTCAAACAATCAGTTACATGCTCATGATTACAGTTCAAAACATGAAATGAAACCATAAGGGTGTAACTAAAATTGTTTAGGGTAGCTGCAATTTTTCTTTCAACTATCATTGAGTAAGGTGAGATTTATAAGATGGTATAGAAGTAGTCGTAATCAATACAAAAAATAACAATCAGGTGGAGCACAACTGACATCATGATTGGATTTCATAAGAAAGAGGATTTCACTTCTATCTCAAGAGTGACAAGAAGAAAATCAAATTGCATCTCATAGTCCAAATCAAATGGACACTATCAATAATGATGATAATATATGCATGCGCTAGCCAATGATGTAGAAGAGCCATTGTGGTATAGGAATGAATATATTCAATACAGAAAGCTACAGCCTTAAAAGATGTCATCTTGCAGTGAACCAAATAGGATGTTGTTTATCATGAGTCTTTACTTTCATAATCGTCATGTTGCAATAGTCTATACAGAGATCAAGTATAGTTGCAGCAGTGAAGTAGACAAATATCATATGAATATGTCATCCATCCAGATATATGTAGATCAAAATTCATGAGAAGAGACACAGAATTTATGAAGGAACAACCATAAAATTACTGCCACAATGCTTTCACCCATGCAATCTGGGCTTTCAGCCTAGAGTGATAATCATTCAGATATAGTATGGTGCAATATATAGTAGAACTGATTACAAGTGACCAATGCCATGTTGCTAATCATACTAGGTGCATACAGAACAACTCGTACAAGATAATGACATGAGTATTGTCATTTAATGACATAGTGATGGACAACAAAGGCCATTCGACAGCATGTGTTCTAACGACAAAACCAGTTATCAAATGGATCAGCATTATGAATAGTCCAATGATTTAAGAAAATATCAAAAGATGGTCATCAAGGACTGTATTGGCTATTGAAGACAGTCACAATCATATATCAATAGTACAAGAGTCGTTCAAGGTACCTGTTCAATCATAATTGCACATAACGGATAACATATGAATATGCCATGGTAAACATCCAATTTAGTGAATATGATATCAAAATGAAGCCATAGAGTGTAAGTATCAAATGAAAGGACAACTTATGCCACATTAAGTATGCTTTTGAATCTTGAAGAGATACAATATTACTGAATGGAAAGTAAAAGAGCCTACAGTAGGCATGTGAAGTTTTTTGTTCAGAATGCAATGAAGCAACCAATAAAGATCCTTCAGAGTATATACAGCCACAATGTTTTCCTCCATATCACATGGATGGTAAACCAAGAGCTGCAGACTTAGACATTGTGTATAAATAAACAGCTTTCGAAATGTGAGACTGAAGTCATGTTTTAGAGAAATTGCATTATTGTGTTGTCGCTCATATTTTCAGATACAGGAAATGATAAGAAGCCAAAATCCATATGGCTCTTTTGGGATTTCATTCTCAAAGAAGCCGTGACCTCTATCAAGCAAATGCTCAAAAATATGATATTATGCAACCATTTTAAACCATGCTTGGGGGTTTTTGATAAAGGTATACAGATATTGTTCATAAGCCTAAGCACTTGTCACAACTGCAGCCTGTGATAACATAGTGGGTTGATAATACAGTGTGAAAGAAAGAATGATTTTTTAGCATATAAATTCGAAACCCCTTACATTGCATCAAAGAAGTAAAGCTAGGAGAAAGCATATAGATACTGGGTAATAGGTAGGATTTTGATTTTTTTAAAAGAGACAAGATCTGCTTAGTAGAGACAAGGAGTCATGGCCTCTATGGCATAAATAATATGCAAGAGTCTGTATTAAGAAACTGAGAATGAGAAACCAAAACAAGATAAGTTTTGGAGAGGTAAGACTTACCTTTCGTTCTTGTGCCAGAAGCATGTGTTAAAGCACCAAGCAATGAGGTTTTTGCATAATCAAATTCAGTCTCAACCATAAGAAATCACCATTCAAAACAAAGAAACTAGAAAGCCTCCTCATGCTATTTTGTTTTCTCCTTAGAAATAAGCTCATCGCGGCCATATGGAGAAGAAAGAATAGTAGTGAAACAAAACAAAACCGTTCATTAGAATATAACACACAAGGGTCGCGGCCATGAGATCTTTTTGCATCATAGATTGAGAGATAAATGACAAAACACAAGTGACAAGTGCATCAAGAGTTTCCTTTACCTTTGAAAATGCATGGTATCATGGAGAGCCAAGCCAAAAATTCCAAGATTATAGTGGTTTTCTACTTGAAACCCTAGGGGTTTCATTGGTAGCTATAGACAAAGGATTCTCCAAAAAGATGTTAAGTCAAATGATGCACCAAAGTAGGGTTTCGATGGTTTTGTTTGGGCTCTTTGTTTGCCCTAGGTTTAATGTGGTATTTTTCTCACATTATATTTATTTCTTTAGGCACAACTAATACCCCGTGGTATTAAGTGTTGATCACATATTGCCTAGGTGAGGTCAAGCCTATTGCTCCCTCACGATTTTAATGCCTTTAGACATGCTAAATCACCTTGCAATATGTCATATGGAGATAAAATGAAGTCCATGCCACAAAAATAACATGCTATCATCTTTTTGATGTAAGAACAAGTCTACATACCATGGAGATCACCAACTCATGCACAGATAAGCCAATAGGGCTCTTTATTTTTTGCAGATATCATATGATGCCTTAATTTTTTATGATTTTTATTAGAAAAAATCAAACATTGTAATGCAAAAATGGTGAAATTATAAGCCATGAAGGTTGTTTTGTTTCTAAATCAAATCAATGAGATGGGATTAAACTGCCATGTCATGTAAAATTTAACTTTAAGGCAATGTAGTTATAAATTGCTTTTAAAGTTAAACTATTATTAGGCAGTTAAAGCACTTTGCTTTCTCTTGGGCGAAGTTGAGCATAATAGGACAAATATTTTGCTTTTATGAGGCAGATTGGATAGATTTAGATGTAGTTTTGGTGGGGACCACCTAAAGGATTGAGTTGGCAGTTTTATTTTGCAGTTTGGAGGTAGTTTGAGGCTATTTTTGGTATCTTTTTCTAAAGTTCGAAAATGGATTGTAGATCTATTTTTAGGATCTTTTTCAGCTTTCTTCACCAGGAGATCATTGAGAATCATATATAGGAGAAAAACTTAGTTTTTCTCAATCAGTTAGCATTAGTTTCTTCTCTCTTGCAGAGTTGTATACAGTAGTTGGCTCACGTATTTCATTTTTTATGCATTGTATTCCTTTTAGTTCTAATAGAAAATGTTCCTATTTCACTTACTGTTTTTTGCAGTCGTGATCTGATGTCATATTGTGACTATTTCAGTCCTTTATTTTGTCTCAATACTATTAAAATTTAATTTGTTCCTGGTTGCATTTTGTGTTTGATGTCAAACCTTGTTGCAAATTACTTAAGGAGTAACTATCAGTGAAGTTGTGAGGTTAATGTTAGAGGATCTACCTATGAATGATAGAACTTCATTTAGTTTTAGATTTTAGAACTAGGTTTCACTTCAGTTACTTCTTTTTATTCCTTTTCCACTCAAGTCATAGTTTAGAAATTATAAGAGAACTAGCTCACTCTAGAGATTCATTCTCATGAAAGGAGACCCACATTCGAGAATGATTCCATGTATCAACAAGTAGTTAGGCCTTCGCAAACCTTAACAAGGGTGCATACTTGAATCAACAACAGTTTTTGGCACACCCAGTGGGACAAGTTGGACAAGTTGTTTGATCATTTATCATTGATATTTGGTGTGTGTATTAGTGAATCTAGCCTTTGGAGGCAAGCAACTAGCATACTGGCGACTCTACATGTTATTTTTCTGGTTTCAAGATGATCAGTTTATATCATCCACCATATCATGATGGTGTTACCAATCCAACATCTTATCAGTTGTATCAGAGCAACCATGCAGCTAGTTTTACTCCAAACAACCATGCAACAACAACATACCAATATGCACAACATTTTTGCCACCCACCCACCCTTGCTCAACTTTCTGATCATCTAGCACAGTCTGCAGTGATGGAGGCTAAAGACACACTTAATGATACCTTGGCAAAAATAATGAGGTTAGTAGATGAGATCAATATGTGGATGGAGTACAACATGCACTAGGATCAAATAGCCTATCAGGCATATCTTCATGAGTAGGAGTTGGAGGCACAAAAGACATGTTTTGAACAAGAAATGGCTACTAAAGAACAACAAATGAGATTTTTGCTTCATCAAATGCATGGATAGTGAATTCAAGCTCCTCCTGTCAGTCAAAATTATACTTTTCAAGATGAGGTATGTGGGTATAGTTTTGTAAATTTTAATCAAGGTGAACCTGTTATCCTTGCCAAAGTCAACATTTCCAGTTTTAGGAAACCTATACCCTTGCAAGAACCTAGGTTGGTACAGCCTGAGTATGTTTGCATCTAAGAGCAGCCAGTGAATCTTTAGGTTTCCCATATAGATGAATCTAACTGTCCTTTCACCTTTCACCTTCATGAAGATGGACCTATTGCCTTTCAAAATAACTCACTGACCATGAAGGAAGCTAGGAATGTGAATTTATTGCATATGGGTATGGAGCAGTATAGATCAGATCAGAAAAGAATTGATCAACCAAAGGTTTCTCCTGATGAATCTTTTAGTGTTTTCACTAATGACCTTCCTTGTTATGTATAAGATGACTAGCTAGACAAATCAAAAAGGAAGCAGGAGTTTGTTGTGACTAGTGTTGTTTTTACGGCTGATATTAGGCATTATTGATTTGAAAAGGTTGTTGTTTTAGACCCAACACCAAACCCTCTAGATTTTTTTTTAGTTGAAAAATTTTCTAACACTGTTCAAAAGCTGCATGAAGCCAAGAGACCAAAAATTCAGCAAGAAGTGGAGGAGTCAATTTCTTTATTCAATCAGTTACCTGGTGTTGTGGAACTAGAAGAGGAATCAATGCTCATATCTGAGGTAGCAATTTTAGAATAGCAAGAGGGCCCTGTTTTGGAGCCCAATAGGCTTAATGAAAGTTGTTATGAGGTAACTAATAACCCCTTTTCATCTCAAAATCAGAAAAAATTTCTTAAGGTTCCTATTATGAGTTCTGAAAATGTGTAACTAAAGAGTGTTGACCCTCAGTTTTTAGCTAACTTGTTTATTGAGCTTCCTGAGTTCATGCATGAAAGTGGGAGTGGCATGGCTATACCGAGTTCTGATCACCATGCCAACGAGGATTGCTCAGAAAAGGATGTGTTGACCCAAAGATAGTCTCGTAAAAATAGTCCTGATTTAGCTAATGAAGAGAATGAATTATTTATTTTAGGCAGAAATTGAGCTTTTTTGCTTACGTTTGGATGATATGATAGCATTGATTAAGGATGGTTACCCTGAATAGCAAAAAGAGGAGGTGACTGTACTCCCAGATGAGCCACTGGTTATGAAGCAAACCAACAAACAACATACTCTTGACTGGTAGAGATTGCCTTCTTGTGGTATAGATGAATTACAAGTACAGATTGATAAAGAGGTTAGTTCATCATTGCCTTCATTAACTGAAGAGGCTTTTGTCTCGAATATTGTCTCCTTGTGTTATGATGAACTTTTTAAACCTAGTATAGATTTTGCTAAGGAGCTCCCAAGTTTTGATGTTTTAGATGAGCTATTAGCTACTTTGACTAAGGAGAGTGATCCATTGACCATGGAGGAAAGGATTGCATGGCAGGCCATCATCCAAAATGAAGATGATACTGCTGCCCCTAACCATGCAAAATGTTTTCTATCTAATCCAACACATTCTAGGGGGTGTCCTATCAGATATTTGGCTGAGTTGGTAGCTAACCAGAGGGTACATCCTCACAATAATGTTGATCCACATTATTAAGAAGGGTATCAAGTTGAGTCATATCAGTTTCCTTTATCTTTTGATCAGTTTACCAAATAGGTGAAACAAGTAAGTACTTTCATGTTCCTATTCGGACAAGTGTTACAGATGTCTACTACCTGTCCATTCTTATTTCACCTCTTTGGGTTCAGTCACAAGCTAATGAAGTATTACAAAATTTGGATGAGGGGAAGTTATTTTATCAAACCAGTAAATTGGTTTTGTTTGATCATCTTTCTTAGCTGGTTAGAGTAGGTTAGTTTAGGTTACAATCAATAAGTGCTCATGCATATTTGTTTTCAGCATTTTATTTTAGCCATCAGGGCATGTTAACTTGTTTACAGTTTAGTTTATTTTCTAGTGTTTAGTTACTGTTTGAACTGGTTGAAGTGTAGAGTTTCAATGTTTTCTGAGTTTGGAATGAGCAGATTCGACTATATGTCCAATGGCTTTTCAAGACAACTTGACAAATGCTTATCAGTCAAGCATATAGCAGAAGTTGCCAGAAATGTTACCATTTTTTATCATGGCTAAAAAATGGTAAGAACTGATTACATTATAGTTTGTTATCTTAAGTGAAAATTCATAGCATTGATGATGGCATTTTAGTTGTAAGTTAATTTCAGATTTGATTCAAATATATTAGTTAAAGTCAAGATCAGAAAGTACATGTCAGTTAATATTCATTACTCTGACAGGTGCTTGTAATTGATGGAGAAATGTCTCATCATGAATTTCAATGTTACTTTTTTGACATAAAATGAGATATACATAAATAGATCATGTTGCAGTGAATACGGAATAAAATGGATTAATGATGGCTCCCACACAAGCCATGGGAGTAGCTAAATCTAAATATCTGATACAACATGTTATGCAACTGAAAAGAACTAACAAAGCATATGAAAGAGAGGGTGTGAATCATTGCCTCAATTTAGGGTTGGTTGATCATATGGTAGCTGCTCCATTCGCTACTGAGCTCTAAAAATAATCATAACCTTCATTAGAGGACAGAAGAGGAGGGTTTAGCACTCCTGACATCATCTCATGCATACACTATATCAACATGAATAGAATGCATAATAGATTGCATGAGATAATCAAAGTCAAGAAGTACACAATACATCCATTACAGGAAAGGAAAGAGACATCATCACCAAAGCACCATCATTTTTGGACTAATATGTTTGTTTCATGTGTAGGAATAGGTAAAATTATGTTGCTGATTTGAAAACATTTTAGCACGTGGTGTAAAATGGGCTTCCACAAGGGTCGAGCTTAGCGTGCTGCCACGATTCTCAAGGGGAATGGATTACAAATATATCAATCAAATTGACTAAACTAAAGGAATATCAAACAATCAAGTACATGCTCATGATTACAATTCAAAACATGAAATGAAACCATAAGGGTGTAAATGAAATTGTTTAGGGTAGCTGCAATTTTGCTTCAACTATCATTGAGTAAGGTGAGATTTATAAGATGGTACTGGAGTAGTCATAATCAATGCATAAAATAACAATCAAGTGGAGCACAACTCCCATCATGATTGGATTTCATAAGAAAGAGGATTTCACTCTTGTCTTAAGAGTGACAGGAAGAAAATCAAATTGCATCTCATAATCCAAATCAAGTGGACACTATCAATAATGATGATAATATATGCATGCCCCAGCCAATGAGGTAGATGAGCCATTATGGTATAGGAATGAATATATTCAATATAGAAAGCTACAGCCTTAAAATATGCCATCTTGTAGTGAAACAAATAGGATGTTGTTTATCATGAGTCTTTACTTTCATGATCATCATGTTGCAATAGTGTATACAAAGATCAAGTATAGTTGTAGTAGTGAAGCAGGCAAATATCATATGAATATGTCATCCATCCAGATGTATGTAGATCAAAGTTCATGAGAAGAGAGACAAAATTTATGAAGAAACACCCATAAAATTACTGCCACAATGCTTTCACTCATGTAATATGGGCTTTTAGCCTAGAGTGACAATCATTCAGAGATGGTATGGTACAACATATAGTAGAACTTATTACAAGTGAACAATGCCATCTTGCTAATCATACCAGGTGCATACAGAACAAGTGGTACAAGAGAATGACATGAGTACTATCATTGCATGACACAGTGATGGATAGAAAAGGCCATTGGACAACATGTTCTCTAACTCATATATTCATTATGACAGATAGTAAAGTACAGTTGTAAGTGGAATACAATGATGAAACTAGTCATCAAATGGATCAGCATTATGAATAGTCCAATGATTTCCGCAAATATTAAAAGATGGTCATCAAGGAGTGTATTGGCTATTGAAGATAGTCATAGTCATATATCAACAATACAAGAGTCCTTCAAGGTACCTATCCGATCATAATTGCACATAAGGAATAACATATGAATATGCCATGGTAAACATCCAATTCAGTGAATTTGATATCAAAATGAAGCCATAGAGTGCATGTATCAAATCAAAGGACAACTTATACCACATTAAGCATGTTTCTGAATCTTGAAGAGATACAATAATATTGAATGGAAAGTAAAAGAGCCTATAGTAGGCATGTGAAGTTTTTTGTTCAAAATGCAATGAAGCAACCAATAAAGACCTTCAGAGTATATATAGCCACAATATTTTACTCCTTAGCACATGGATGGTAAACCAAGAGCCACAGACTTAGACGTTGTCTATAAATAAACAACTTTTAGAATATGAGACTGAAGTCGTGTTTTAGAGAAATTGCATTATTTTTTTGTCGCTCATATTTTCAGATATAGGAAATGATAAGAAGCCAAAATCCATATGGCTCTTTTGGGGTTTCATTCTTAGAGAAGCCATGACCTCTACCAAGCAAATGCTCAGAAATATGATATTATGCAACCATTTTAAACCATGCTTGGGGGCTTTTTGATAAAGGTATACATATACTATTCTTAAGCTTGAGCACTTGTCACAACTGCAGCCTATGATAACATAGCAGGTTGATACTACAGTGTGAAAGAAAGAATGCATTTTTACCATGTAAAGTTGAAACCCCTTACATTACATTAGAGAAGTAAAGCCATGAGAAATCATATAGATATTGGAGAATAGGCAGGGTTTTGATTTTTTTAAAGAGACAAGATATGCTTAGTGGAGACAAGGAGTCATGGCCTCTGTGGCATCAATAATATGCAAGGGTCTGTATTAAGAAACTAAGAATGAGAAACTAAAACAAGATAAGTTTTGGAGAGGTAAGACTTACCTTTCCTTCCTGTGCCAGAAGCATGTGTCGAAGCACCAAGCAATGAGGGTTTTGCATAATCAAATTCAGTCTCAACCATGCGAAATCACCATTCAAAAACAAAGAAAATAGAAAGCCTCCTCATGCCATTTGATTTTCTCCTTAGAAATAAGCTCATGGTGGCCATACGGAGAAGAAAGAATGGTAGTGAAAAAAAATGAAACCGTTCATTAGAATATAACACACAAGGGTCACGGCCATGAGATCTTTTTGCATCACAGATTGAAAGATAAATGACAAAACACAAGTCGTAGGTGCATCGAGATTTTCCTTTACCTTAAAAAATGCATGGTGTCATGGAGAGCCAAGCCCAAAATTTGAAGATTACTATGGTTTTCTGCTTGAAACCCTAGGGGTTTCATTGGTGGCTACAGACAGAGGATTCTCCAAAAAGATGCAACAAAATAGGGTTTCGATGGTTTTGTTTGGGCTCCTTGTTTGACCTAGGTTTAATGTGGTATTTTTATCACATTATATTTATTTTCTTAGGCACAACTAATACCTCATGGTATTAAGTGTTGATCACATGCTGCCTAGGTGAGGTCGAGCCCATTGTTCACTCAAGATTTTAATGCCTTTAGACATGCTAAATCACCTTGCAATATGTCATATGGAGATAAAATGAAGTCTATGCCAAATAAATAACATGCTCTCATCTTTTTGATGTAAGAACAAGTCTACATACCATGGAGATCACCAACTCATGTGCAGATAAGCCAACAGGGCTCTTTATTTTTTGCAAATATCATATGATGCCTTAATTTGTTATGATTTTTATCAGAAAAATTGAACATTGTAATGCAAAAATGGTGAAATTATAAGCCACGAAGATTGTTGTGTTTCCAAATCAAATCAATGAGATAGGATTAAACTGCCATGTCAAGTAAACTTCAACGTTAAAGCAATGCAGATATAAATTGCTTTTAAAGTTAAACTATTATTAGGCAGTTAAAGCAGTTTGCTTTCTCTTGGGTGAAGTTGAGCATAATAGGAAAAATATTTTGCTTTTATGAGGTAGATTGGATAGATTGAGATGTAGTTTTGATGGGGACCAGCTAAATGATTGAGTTGGAAGTTTTATTTTGTAGTTTGGAGGCAGTTTGAGGCTGTTTTTGGTATCTCTTTTCTAAAGCTTGAAAATGGATTGTAGATCTATTTTTAGGAGCTTTTTTAGCTTTCTTCACTAGGAGATCATTGGGAGTCATATACAAGATAAAAAATTAGTTTTTCTTACTTAGTTAGCATTAATTTCTTCTCTCTTATAGAGTTGTATACAGTAGTTGGCTCACATATTTCATTTTTTATGCATTGTATTCCTTTCATTTCTAATAGCAAATCTTCCTATTTCGCTTACTTTTTTTTGTAGTCTTGATCTGATGTCATATTGTGACTATTTCAGTTCTTTATTTTGTCTCAATACTATTAAAATTTAGTTTCTTCCTAGTTGCAGTTCGTGTTTGATGTCAAACCTTGTTGCAAATTACTTAAGGAGTAACTATCAGTGAAGTTGTGAGGTTAATGTTAGAGGATCCACCTGTGAATGCTAGAACTTCATTTAGTTTTAGATTCTAGAACCAACTTTCACTTCAATTACTTCTTTTTATCCCTTTCCACTCAAGTCATAGTTTAGAAATTATAAGAGAACCAGCTCACTCTAGAGATTCGTTCTCATGAAAGGAAACCCACATCCGAGAACAATTCCATGTTTCAACAAGTAGTTAGGCCTTCACAAAGAATAACAAGGGTGCATACTTGAATTGACAACAAGTTTAATTTAAATTGCATTTTTATTTTAATTATATGATTTTATTGCATAGTTAGTTAATGATAATTTAATTAGATTATTTAAGTCATTGTTATTTAAATATATTAGTTGTTTAGAAAATAGAATAGTTGATTAAGTTATTTAAATTGTTTCATTTAAAAAATAATCATATTCTATTTATATATTAATTTTATAGATACATTCTGATAAATATGTCAATTATTTTAAAACTAGAAAAAGAATAAAACATGTTTTTGAAACAAAAACTTATTTTAGGAAAAGAAAAAGCATTAGAAAATGAAACACTTGAGGAAGAGGAAACAATAAAAGAAGAAGTTACAATTCTTTTCTTGGGGCACCAAAAAATTTCTATATAACATTTTGCATTCTCTAAAAGAGAGGGATCATCATCTCTGAAATGGCATTGTGAAAGCATTTTGGGCACAAAGAGGGAATAGTTCATATCAAGAAGCTTTAGTATGAATCAAGCTTTCGATTGGAATAGAGAACAAATTCCAGGTTCTTATTCAATCTTACATCATCTATAGTTGTTGTGTGTTTGAATTTCATTTGCCTTATGTGTATGATCTTTTGTCTGAAATTGATATAAAATATAAGCAATTGGTTGTAGCATTGTAAAAGAAATGTTTTGTTTTAAAACATATATATATGATTGGATTGATTGTATGATAAATGGAATCAACTGTATTTTACATACTAAATGTTATATCAAATCAATTGTATATTGAATCGACTGTATTTGATATATTATATTTGATTAGTTGTATGTCATATTGGAATGATTGAATTGTTTAATAAAATCACTGCACAATATATTGATTTTAAGCACATATGGTAGTGCTTGGTGCGGCATCACCAAATGGTTTTGTAGCCCCTTTGAGGACTATGACCCCATTTGGGGTGTTGACCCATATTCCATTTACTATAGGATGAATTCAATTATGTATCATTTGTTGTTTTAACCTTGAGACTCAAAACCATTAGATGTTATGAAATTTTATTCACTGTTTCTCCTGCACATTATGCCATCAGTTTTTCAATAGTTATTTTATTTGGCAATATATATTATATATATATATATATAATATATATATATATAATCTAATTTGACAATTTAAACTCCACTCAACATATATATATATAAGAAATTAAATTATTATACTGCAGGAAAATAAATTTCTCTTTCTATTTTCTAATTGTACCAGTGAAATAACTTTTACGAACTATTGAAATATTGAATTTTTTATAAATGTTTTTTTTTTTTAACATTTTACTTTGAAAAACAAACAATATATCAAATTCTTTGATTTATGAGGGAAATGCATTATGTTTAATTGGTAGATCATCACATGGATCAGAAACATTGAGATAAAATAAAGAAAATTAGTAAACTTTCCAACAAGCAAACTAGTGAAATTAACTGAACAATGGAAACAATGTTTGAATTCAAAATATAGATACTTATGATAATGGAAAAACTAAATTTAGGAAACCATGCTTTGTGTATTTTTGGTAAAGTAAGAACTTTCGGGACACGATGCTGAATGTGGGTTCACAGAGATGATAGTTTTACTTTTTCTAAAACTATTATTTTATTTTTTAGGTTGGCCAAGCTACTGTACCATTGAAATAGATGGATTTGTTTAAAATCTTAGAACTATGTTTGTCTTTGCCACATCCTGTTCTAAGAGTTTATGTCATTCTAGGATTAGGATGCATATAGACAATAGGCATGCATCAAGTGATTCCATCTTGCTTACACCGTTCCAGGTTACTAGGCTCCTTGTGCAGGGTCGGTGCTTTCTTCAAGTTAGGAAGAAACTCGAGGAAGTTCAGTACTTCATGGTTGGGTGGAAAAAGTTCCTCAACCACTCTCTTGGTCTTGGTTTGCAGATGACTGGAGGATCGAGGCAATCGAGTATAGACATTATTATTGACATGGATATTTGTTTTATATATATTTCTTTGTATGGCTCCATTACCAAGATTCAATTGTAACATGATTCATGGATATATTGATGATAATCTTTCCTTGTGTAACATTGAAACAGATGTATTGAAACACCAAGTTGAGTGTATGTAAACTATTTTGTAATCAATTCTAGTATATGGATCGTTATTCTTAATCCAGAATTCTTGCCATTATATGATTTATGGATATTTGGAAACCATTATTGGTTGATTATCTTACTCATGGAATATGCTTTTCTTTTCAGGTACTATATTTAGTTGGTAATTTTCTGCATCTTACATTTGGTATCAGAGCATTAGGTTCAACGCTAGGACCTATGCCTAATGACGCTTTAGTGAATGTATTCCAGAGTAAACTAAATGGATACCAGATTCACTTATCAGTGTGGAAGTGGATCTCGAGGTGATCAGTTCGAGAGATAGGATCAGATTATTACCATGTTAAATCGACAGGAAGCTAGAATGGATGGGATAGAACAAGAAATGCAAGCAGAACAAAAAAAGGAGAATAGGGAGGAGGTTCGTATCGAAAATACTGAGACAGAAAGAAACCCTAATAAATAAGAGAAAGTGGCTGAAGAATTGGACAAAGACATAAAGAAGCTTACCCCACCAAAATTTGATGGAAAAACTATTAGCGATGGAGCAGAAACCTGGATAATCGAGATGGAGAAGTATTTCTCCCTGAGGAATTTGTCAAGTGAAACGAAGGCTATTTGGGGATCCTATCAACTCACTGGTGAGGCTACCACTTAGTGGGATAATGAGAAGGCTGAGAAGCGATTGATGCCTAGAGAGGTGACATGGGAATAGTTTTTGCATATATTTAGAAAAAGGTGGCTACCGCAGTTATATTTTGATAAGAAAATGACATAATTTCAAAATCTCACACAAGGTGGTATGACGGTCACACAATATTGGAAGAAATTCTCTAATTTGCTAAAATGTGTGCCTCAATATGAACAAGATGAAAGATTTTGAATCTGTAAGTTCATCATGGAGCTTTGACCTCAAATTGGATTTGATGTGGATATACATAATCCATCCACGATGGATGAAGTTTTTGAGAAAGTCATTAAGCAAGAACAAAAATTGCAGAAGGTGGCTAATGACAGGAAAAGTAGAGATGCAAAATTTGGTAACAAGAAACCTCAAGGAACTAACCAGAATCAAAATAATCAAGGAAGTAAGAACAATAGGCAAATTAGGAATCTTAAGAGAGGGAATAATTCTCAGGATCACCAGAACAACAATAAAAGGACCAACTTCAATAACAATAATAACAACAGGAGAGATGGATTTGATAGACCTAAAGCACCCCATGGTGGTTGCTACAATTGTGGCGGGGAACATTATGCTAGTGTATGTCATCAAAGAGGAAATCAGAAGAATAGAAATCAGCACCACATCCATGCAACAGTAGATAATCGACAGGTTGATTTCCAAGTGACTCCTATTCAGTTATTAGGTAAACTTTTTGGATGCCCTATTTCAATTTTGATAGATATCGGTGCTACTGATTATTTTGTAGATCCAAGTGTTTTATCTAAGTTGTCAATTAGACCAAGATTCATGGCTAATTCATGGAAAGTACAATATGGAAACTGGGTAGAGAGAATGGTAAAGCAATGTCTAGCATGCAGTGAACTTGAACTTCCAAGTTTTGAGACTCAGGTTAATTTATATGTTGCGCCTTTAGGATCATATGATGTAATTTTTGGTATAAACTAGATTTTAGAGCATAAGTCTATGGTAGATTATGAAGAGAAAATAGTAAAATGTTTAGATGATTATGGTAATCGGGTTGAGAAATTTATGGATTCAAAAGACCCTTAAAGTTAAGGTAGATATCGGCCATGCAATTGAAGAAGGCCAATAGAAAAGGATGTGCTATTTACACAGTAATGGTTAGGGACCTGGATAGCTCAAAGTCATCAGTTTATGACCATCCTATCTTGAAGGAGTTCAAATATGTCTTTCCTGATGAACTAACTAAGCTACCTCTGAAGCGAGAATTTGATTTCTTTATTAAATTGTTACCTGGTACCAAGCCTTTGTCAAAAGTACCATACAAATGAACACAAATGAATTATATGAGCTGAAGGCAAAATTGCAAAAAATGTTTAAGTAGGGTTTCATAAGACCAAGTGTGTCTCCATGGGGAGCACCTATCATTTTTATTAAGAAGAAGGATGACACTTTGAGATTATGAATTGATTACAGAATGTTGAATAAGGCCACCATTAAGAATAAGTATCCACTTCCTAAGATTGATGAGTTGTTTGATCAAATGAGAGGGGAAAAGGTATTCTCAAAAATAGACTTGAGGTCAGGATACCATCATCTTAGAATAAAGGATGAATATATTTCAAAGACAGCCTTCAGAATTAGATATAGACATTATGAGTTCACGGTATTACTGTTTGGGCTAACTAATTCACCTGCAAGTTTCATGAATTTGATGAATAGTGTTTTTTGGGATTGCTTAGATGACTTTGTACTTGTCTTTCTTGATGATATACTGATATACTCCAAGTCAGTGGAAGAGCATGACCAACATTTAAGGATAGTATTGCCGTGGCTACAGGAACATAAACTCTTTGGAAAGATGTCAAAATGTGCCTTCTATCAGACTAAGGTTCACTATTTGGGCCATGTTATTTCAGCTGAGGGGATAGTAGTAGACCTAGAAAAGGTAAAGGCAATTATGGAGTGGCTAGCACCACAGAATGTGTCAGAAGTCTGGAGCTTTATGGGGCTTACCGGCTATTATCAAAAATTTGTGAAGGGGTTCTCTACGATTGTAGCACCCATCACAACACTTCAGAGAAAATGAAAGAAGTGTGAATGGACTGATAGATGCAAGCAGGCATTTAAGTTGTTGAAAGAGAAACTTACTTCTGCACCCATTCTGATTGTGCCAAATCCAAATGGGCACTTTATAGTTATTACAGATGCCTTAGGGGAAGGTGTAGGAGCAGTTCTTATGCAGGAAGGTCAAGTAGTGGCTTATGAGTCTCAGAAATTGAAGCAGCATGAACTAAATTATGCTCCACATGATTTGGAGTTCGCTGCTATAGTGCACACACTTCAAATGTGGAGGCACTATTTGTTGAGGAAGCCTTTTGACCTTAAGATAGACCACTTGCGATTACAGTACATATTTACTCAACCCAACTTGAATGCTCGATAGAGAAGATGGTTGGAGTTCTTGGGAGAATATGGTATTAAATATATAAAAGGAAAAGAAAATAGAGTAGTGGATTCCCTAAGTGGAAGGAGACATCTTGCAACCATGATAACAGTCAGATTGACTTTCAGACAGCAAGTAATGCAAGCTTTGCTAGGTGATGAGTTTTATGATATGGTGAAGCAAGCCCTAGAATAGGATCCTTCAGATTAGAGATATGATGGGTATGTATTCGATTCTGATGGACTCTTGAGATTTCATGGATGTATGTATGTTCCAGATGCAGTCAGGCTGAGGGAGCTTGTGTTAGACAAATTTCATAATGCACCTTATTCCGGGCACCCCTATGTAACAAAGATATTAGAAGGACTGAGACCATTGTATTTCTTGCCTGGACTTAGAAAAGATGTTATTTATTTTGTAGCTCGATACTTAGAATGCCAGCGAGTTAAGGCTGAGCATGTACATCTAGCAGGACTTCTTTACCCTCATAGGGTGCCAGGATAGAAATGGCAGGTTATCACTATGGATTTAATTCAGGGGTTACCTATGACCAAGACTCAACATGATTTCATCTTGGTAGTAGTAGATAAATTGACAAAGGTTATCCATTTCATTCCTGGGAACCTTAAGGATGGTTCTTTGGTGTTGGCAAAGAAATTTGTGTAGGAGATTTTCCATTTGCATGGTGTACCTAAAACGATCATCTCTGATCGTGATACTTAGATGACCTCTAGATTTTGGATCACTTTGTATGCTTCTTTGGGAACAAAACTAAACTTTAACTCAGCTTATCATCCTCAGACTGATGGTCAAACTGAGAGGGTGAACTAGGTAGTAGAGGATCTCCTTAGAATGTACTATATGGATCAGCAACATAAGTGGGAGCGGTATTTGCCTCTAGTTGAATTTGTTTATAATAATTCTTTTCATGTCTCCTTGGGTATGGCACCTTTCGAGGCTTTGTATGGTCACAAGTGTCGGACACCTATCAACTGGGATAGAGTGGAAGATAGGACTATTGTAGGACCAGAAATGTTAAGGGAAATGGAAGATCAGATGAAGCTCATTAAAGAAAATTTTAAGCAAGCTTTAGATCGACAGAAAAGTTTTGTAGATAGAAACAGGACCTTTAGACAGTTCTTAGTAGGAGACAAGGTCTTTTTGAGGGTTCGTCCTTAGAAGAGCTCAATATCTTTTGGAAAGGGATCAAAGCTTTACCCTAGATATGTGGGACCATTTGATGTACTTAAGGTTATTAATCTGGTTGCTTACAGGCTTCATCTACTGCCCGCTCTTTCCCGGATACATAATGTCTTCCTTGTTTCTATAGTTAAGCCATATCATTTGGATGCATCTCATATTCTTGACTAGCATGCATTGCAAGTTCAGGATCCAGGAGTGGTGCTAGTGGAACCCACCAAGATTTTGGAGATGCGTAATGTTAAGTTGCGGAACCGCAATGTAGTGCAGCATAGGGTCTAGTGGGACCAATACTCGGTGGATAATGCCACTTGGGAAAATGTAGAGGACATTGACAGATCATTTCCTCATTTGAGATTCTAGTTTATTTTCATTATGCACATGATGACATTTATTTTATTATTGATACATCGAGACGATGTCTCTTCCAAGTGGGGAAGGATGTTGCATCCCAAATTTTGATACTATCTGTGGTTAAATTATGTGGAAATAATCTATGGACAATTATGTGTGTTAGATAGATAATTTATTATTTGGAAGGATAACTGGTTATTTTTAATATAGATGAAAATGAAACAAATAATATATTATGTTAGTAGTGCTTCAGCTATGCTTCGACTATTTGTTACTAACCTATTAATTGGAAATTGGAGTTTATTCTAAATTGCAGGTTGTCAGAGACAAGAGTGTGGTTGAGGTAAAGGAGATTAGCATCCTGGCAGGGTTAAGATGGAGGGATATCATTCACACACTTCATGTGGTGTCATATAGCTGCATATGTTGCATATTGACTGATTTAATAGTTTAATTTAAATTATATATTTTTTTAATTATATGATTTTATTGCCTAGTTAGTTAATAATGATTTAATTAGATTATTTAAGTCATTGTTATTTAAATATCTTGACTATTTAGAAAATAGAATAGTTGATTAAGTTATTTAAATTGTTTCATTTAGAATGTAATCATATTTTATTTAAGTATTAATTTTATAGATACATTGTGATAAATATGTAAATTATTTTTAAACTAGAAAAAGAATAAAACATGTTTCTGAAACAAAAACTTATTTTAGGAAAAGAAAAAACATTAGAAAATGAAACAATTGAGGAAGAGGAAACAATAAAAAAGAAGTTACAATTCTTTTCTTGGGGCACCAAAAATTTCTATATAACATTTTGCATTCTCTAAAAGAGGGGGATCATCATCTTTGAAATGGCATTGTGAAAGCATTTTGGGCACAAATCAGGAATAGTTCAGATCAAGAATCTTTTGTAGGAATGAAGCTTTCGATTGTAATAGAGAATGAATTCCAAGGTCTTATTCAATCTTAGATCATCTATAGCTATTATGTGTTTGAATTTTGTTTTCCTTATGTGTATGATCTTCTATCTGAAATTGATATAAAATATAATTAATTGGATGTAGCATTGTAAAAGAAATGTTTTGTTTAAAATATATATATATATATATATATATATATATATATATATATATATATATATATATATATATATATATATATATATATATATATATATATATATATATATATATATGATTGGATTGATTCTATGATAAATGGAATCAACTATATTTTAGATATTAAATGTTATATCAGATCAATTGTATATTGAATCAACTGTATTTGATATCTTATATTTGATTAATTGTATGTCATATTGGAATGATTGCTTTGTTTAATGAAATGACTACACATTATATTGATTTTAAGCACATACGGCAGTGCTTGGTGTGGCATCACCAAATGGTGTTGCAACCCCTTTGGGGACTGCGACTCCATTTGGGGTGTCGGCCCATATTCCATTTACTATAGGATGAATTCAATTATGTATCATTTGTTGTTTTAAAATTGACACCCAAAACCATTAGATGGTATGAAATTTTATTCACTATTTCTTCCACACATTACGCTGTCATTTTTTCAATAGTTATTTTATTTGGCAATATATATATATATATATATATATATATATATATGGATTCATTTTTTCCTTTGCAAATACGTATTGACTATAATTTTTACCTTCTGGAATTAAATGAATTATATTCGTTGGTTGTTGATATCATAAGTTATATATATCTATATATATATTGGAAATTAAAATTATTGTACTACAAAAAAAGAAATTTTTCTTTCTATTTTATAATTGCACCAATGAAATGACTTATATGTTCTATTGAAATATTGAATTTTTAATAAATGTTATTTTTTTTTACATTTTACTTGGAAAAATAAACAATATATCAAATTCTTTGATTTATGAAGGAAATGCATTGTGTTTAATTGGTAGATCATCACATAGATCAGAAACATTGAGATAAAATAAATAAAATTAGTAAACTTTCTAAGAAGCAAACTAGTGAAATCAACTAAACAATGGAAACAATGTTTGAATTCAAAATATAGATACTTATGATTATGGAAAAACCAAATTTAGGAAATTGTGCTTTGTGTATTTTTGGTAAAGTACAATCTTTTGGGACAGGATGCCAAATGTGGCATCACAGAGATGATAGTTTTACTTTTTCCAAAACTATCATTTTATTTATTAGCTTGGCCAAGATACTGTACCATTGAAATAGATGGATTTGTTTAAAAGCCTAGAACTATGTTTGTCTATGCCACATCCTGTTGCGAGAGCGTATGTCATTCTAGGATTAGGATGCATACAAGAAATAGGCACGCATCGAGTGATTCCCTCCTGCTTACACTATTCCAGGTTGCTAGGCTCCTTGTGCAGTGTCGGTGCTTTCTTCAAGTTAGAAAGAAACCTGGTGAAGTTTAGTACTTCATGGTTGGGTGGAAAAAGCACCTCAACCACTCTCTTGGTCTTGGTTTAGATGATCAAAGGATCGAGGCAACTGCGTTTAGACATTATTATTGACATGGATATTTCTTTTATATATATTTCTTTGTATGGCTTCATTGCCAAGTTGCAATTGTAACATGATTCATGGATATCTTGATGATAATCTTTCCTTGTGTGACATTGAAACAGATGTATTAAAACACTAAGTCGAGTATATGTAAACTATTTTGTAATCCATTCTATTATATGGATCATTATTCTCAATCCTAAATTCTTGCCATTATATGATTTATGGATATTTGGAAACCATTATTGGTTGATTATCTTACTTATGGAATATGCTTTTCTTTTCGGGTGCTATTTTTAGTTTGTAATTTTCTGCATCTTACATATGATCTAATTAAAACCACAATGCAATAAAGAAGATCAAATTTCATCAACAAGATATATCCACTAAGCAATTATCGTTCTTATGTAAACTCAAAGTAAAGAGTCACTAATAAACATTTAATCATTCTCAATACATAACCATAACAAGCATAAGGTCTTCTTCACTCCTATCTCATTAGATCTTTTACTTATTGCAATTCTAACTTACTAATTAAATCCATATGCTATTATTCTAACATCTTGTCAACTATTGACAACTATGAAGAGGAGAGAAAGATTTCATCTCAAGTCAAGACATTACATGCGATCCAATATTCATTATACAAACATGCAAATTATACTAAGGGAAAGTTTAAGGCACCATTAGTATTTCAATGACTTCAATATGTTATCAAAGATTATAAATGGTAGCAACTCAAGAACATTAAGAAGTTATAAGAAAAATCAGCACTCATCCAACACTTACAAGAGAGCATGGAGCAATCAAACTAATCTGTCTACATCCGCAAACAGCTACATCCTACCATCCTTTACATCTAAAATACAAGAAGGAATTACAAGAGCAATTCATAATCAATTAGGGTCATCTCATTCACTAGCAACATAAAGGAAGACACAAGAAGAGCATATCCAAGCAAGGGTAGTTTAGGCAACCCAAGTTACCTTCAACCCACAAACATATAAGGCAGAACATTCGTACCATCATCTTATAACATGGGAGAGTGATCAGTCTTAACCACGGGAAACTCTCAACCAAGGTTAACACTCTAGCCCCATTGAGTAATGTAAGGCGAAGGAGGTTATTTCCTCCATGATTTCTAAGAATGTGGTTGTAACTTAACCCACTAATGCCATGCTAAGCCATGAAAGCAATCAAGACTATAAAAACAATAAAACAAGCTCATGCCACACACGCCAAACATAGTGAAACATAGAAGGTTCAAGTACGCCAGAGCTCCCAGTATGTGAACATGGGCTCTGATACCAGATGTAACATCCTACCCCACGAACCCCAAAGGGTAAGGGCCAAATGAGGTCAAGATAATTTTTTTTGACATAAATAGATAACATACATAGATATGGTTGCCAATTCGATAGATTGACAACATTCATAGCCAAGTATGGCCAAGTGGACAACCCATAGGAGAGGATTAAATCACTCTCTAGAGAAACATTAATAAAACTACGTTTATTTTAAACACCAACCCCAAATGTTCCTATAACCCATTCTAGATTAAAAACATGAATCTAAAAGCCTCATAGTACAAGCAGATCTAATATGCACACCAGAATCCATAAACCAAAAGAAACATCTCATTTCTTCTCATTATTTTATATGGTTACATCTTCTCTCTTAAGAGAGTATAATAACATAAAAGAATATACAAGTACAATGATATAGTCTGAATATGATACAATGACTAAATAAGTACAACAACATATAAAGTAACAGAGAGAGGGAGAGAGAACATCTCCAATTGGTACTCCAGTAACCTATACACCGATACCCACTGGCGGTGGCAATGCCTCCCAACCATGTGGATTCATAAGAGACCACTCCATCGTGCTCGGAGGTAGTCACAAGGCCCAAATAGAAGTAATGACCGCAAGGAATACAATGGCCAACACTCACAATAGTCACGGAGCAGACATGACATAGAATGCATAAAGTGAATGTCACAACATACAGATGCTCATCAAATATCATGTTAGGTATTACTCACGACTACTAAGGTACAAGACACTAGAGTGCAGATTGGATGGGGAGTTATCATGCTTGCTTGAAGGGATGGCACCACATGGAATCAAGTACACTACTCATACTAATGAGGAAACTCAATCATGCCCAAATCAATGCCTCGTAGATGGATAGGCCTGGGTCAATGTAAGAAGTTGGGTCCACTTTTTGGCCAAAAAGTGGAAGTGTTTTCCTTATTTTTCAAAATTTGTCACATTTAACCTGAACATTTGAGGCACTTAAAGATTGAATATTAAAAAAAATTAGTAATATGAAATGTAGTATTCAAAGTTTAGTTTCCAAATATGTAATTTATTTTAATACCTAGATGATACAAATTGATTTTCAATAGGCATTTCTAAAAACCACTGTTTAAAAGTCACTTTTTTTTTACCATACCATGCACGTGTATGGACAACATAATTTGACCTAAATAAAAGTATTTTTCTAAACCCTTTTGGGGAAAGATGTGTAGTACAGTGAAGTTTGATGAGGATATTTTTTTATAATTTTTTTCCAAATAATTTTTTTTTATTCATTTTTTATTGGCTCTAATTGTTGTTTTCAAAAACCCTCTTGTACGACCAACATTATTTGAGCAAAACTAATCATAAAATGATCTTTTTTTTTCATTGTGTAAAGAATGATGTGTAGATTGATGACATAATTTTTTTTTCAAAAAAATTTAAAAATCAAAAGTTATTAAAAAAATACAAACACCTGTCATTTCAAGGTTTTGGACTAGTTTTCTCATAAATTAAATAATAAATAGAAAAACAAGTCTAATAAAAAAAAATTACATATTTGAAAACTAGACACTATCATCTATAATGGGTTTTAATTTCATAAAAAAATTTAGAAAAAAATGTCATCAGCCATATAGGTAAACTCAGTCTTTTCTCTTGTTCTGTCCTAATCATTTAGGAATGGGCACCCGTTATGAATGGGTACTCATTCTAAAATGGGTACCCGATCCTTTTGTATGGGAAAAAAGATTTAAATTCAAATATGTTTCTAGAAATGGGTACTCATTCCTAAATGGGTACCCGTTTCTAAGCAGGTACCCGTTTAGGCTCAGGCAGCCGTTTCTGTTAGGATTTTTTTTTTCCCGTGACTTCCCCTCTATGTGGACCCAACTTCTTGCACTTACCTGCCTTCTCGTGTGCATCCTTAGCCTTTACAAGTGTGCAAGGCCATGCATGAGGACTCAATATCCTAGACCTAAGCTCATCTCGTTTAACCAAATGAGGTATACAAAACCAAATTAAAATAATTCAACAAAAATAGGTGACACGACACACAAAGCATAGTGCAAACATGATATACAACCCCATAAGCACAGTGACCCGGGGGAAACCCTAACCACTCCTCGAATACTACACAAGGTAGTGGTCATGAAGAGATGGGTTCTTGTGAAACCCTACTCAAAAAGATACATGGGTTGATAGATTAACTCTAAACAAGGTAGTTGAATCCAAATATATCATTACAGAAAGAGGCACATTATCAACCTATCCTTCTACAAAGGAGTATCAATTTTTAATTCATAATGGGATCACTAAAAAAATAATAGCCTTTTATGTGAAATGATAATGACCTCATTTACAATCAATGTTATTTCTAAGGAGAAATACTAGTTGTCCAATAATTTTTCTTGGAGGAATAAGTTATTGATTCATCCTTCTACCTCTACTACACCCATCTCCAATCCATTTACCTCTAGATCTCTTTTAACCAAGAATTCACTCTAATTTACAATGAAATAATGAATTACCAACTCAGAAAGATGAATTGTAATAGATAAACATTGCCTATATAAAACATAAATTACCATAACTTCATGTCGAAGAATTACAAGTTAGCTATTTGACTTAAAGTACAAACTCTTCTTGGAGAATATAGGTTGGATATTGATTCGATTATTTACAGCTCATAGTGGAATACATATCAAGAGACAAGGTACAAAACTGTGCTAAAAATGCCAAACTCGTAGGAACCACCTATGCTGCCCCATTATAAAGAAACTTTAATCTTCATTAGAAAGATACAAAACTAGAGGAATATGTCTATTCTGCATCTATTCTAGAAAATGAAAGCAAATTCAATTTAGAGTGGGAAAAACACACAACTCAGATGCAGGTGGAAATATTTTCTAGCTTATTATGGAATTCAGCATTGAAATTTTTGTTGAGCAAATATATTTAGCACCTCCTTATTGCCCGTGATTAAATTAACTAGCTAATCCATAATTCTTTAAGACCAATGATCATAAACTTGTCATACATATGATACCACAGCAACTTAACTCCATGTGAGCTTACTAAGTGGACAGAACCCTGCTACTGTCTCATTATATTCACTATAAAATCAACCCCCCTTTGTTTTCACTGCAAATTATAAATTAGAACCCACGATATGTTTTTTCTTTCTAAAAATTATAAATCAGAGAACACATAATATTTCTATGCAAACACTTATATCTAAAGAATGAGTAAATGGTTCTGTAGGTTAACAATGAATTCAAGAAAGAGGCAATGTAAATATTTTGCAATGAAATAAACTTTGGCATTTTTTTTAATCGCAGTCATGGGGTTTCAGTTTTTCTGTGCTTCATGAAACAACACCAAACATATTTTAGTTTTGATAAAGGCAGTAATGGGGTTTTGGTTTTCATATGCTTAATGAACAATAGTGAACCTATTATAGTTTGTTTTGTGCTAAAAGAACAAAGAATAGAGATAAATACCTCTACACCAAATCGCACCTAATGGTTTTTATGCTAGGAAAACAAAGACTGATGCAGATACCTAGATTGTACTCCCCTTCAGTGCACCTCAATCTTGTAATTTGATATGCTTTCTTGAGAATTTTTTTCTCCCTCTACCCGCTTCCATTCTCTCATCTGTTTCTTTTCTTCTAAGCTTGACAATCCCCTTTTTTTCTCAAAATGATCCCCAAGTCATGGTTTTTTGCAAAAACAACCCATCCTTTCTTCAAGTGATGACTGAGTTCCTTCCTATGCTCCCTCAAAGAGATATTTTTTGCATTTAATAACCACCTACTCCTCAAGGGCCATCGTATCACATGGGGAGAAGTTGAAAAGAAATAATATAACAATCTCCCTTTCTTTGCAAGCGATTCCCTCTCCTTTCATTCCGACGTTTACCTCATCCATCTACCCACTAGATATTTCTCTCCAATAATAACTCTCTCCCCATCTTCTCAAAGGGCCATCATAAATGGAATGAGGAAGAAAGAAATAAAATAATCATAAAAAAAATCTAACTTCCACCTAATGCCTGGAGGGTTGCTAAATACCTTCTAGGGAGATATACCACATCAACACCTCAACAACCTCACCCAAATTGGTTTAAAAGACTTACATTCATAGCCTCCAGAATGGAACTTGACTAACTGGTTTCTCTTATTCCCTTTAAAGAAAACCTTAAGAGCTTCCTCACCAGCTCTGTGATCTTTGAACACCTTTTTACACTCCTCCGAAAGACCAATTATTCGAGCAATAAACTCCTCTATAATCTCCATTTCAATCTTATACACTTTGTCCTTCCTATTCTGTTAGCTTTTAACAAACAAATTGGTGGAGATCAGGTCAGACCCATGCAACTTTTCCATGAAAGGGACAAGCCCCTAATCCTCAATCACCTTCCATAGTTAGGGTCTTCTACGTACTCCATCGCATGAGCAAGGCTCCACTCTATTCCTTTCTCCTCCCATATTCATCTCATCTACTTTGTCTCTATCTAATTTCCAATATAGTTGATGCACAAGAAAGACAACCCAACAGGTTTTGAATGATAAGGTCCTCAAATCACCTAGAAAGCTTGTGGTCTTCTGGGAAGTAATCCTAAGATTAACTCCCATATTAAAAACTAAAGCCTTATTCATTATAGCCTTCATTGGAAATGATGGATTTATCTTTTCTAGGCAAGTATGAGTATATTTCCCATCGTTGAAGAGAATGAGAATTGACTCTCTCATTAGCCATGACATCGGCCACCCCATTTCCCTCCCAGTAAATATGAGATATGTAAAATTCTTCAAAACAATTGATTAGGGAGATTGCATCTTTAATTAACATTTGAATGGTCTAGGTAGGAGTTTGAACTTCCTTTAGACATTTTATAATGTTAAGTGAGACCCCTTCTATCTACACTTTCTTATAACCTTTCAAATAGGCTAGTTTGATGCTATGGTAGGTCATTGCAGCTTCGGCGTAGTGATTGGCTTTGGTAGATAACAATAGTTAATTAATAATAAAATATGCCATTAAAAAGAAATTTAAATTAAAAAATTATGTCATATGTTATAGTTTAGTGCATGTAAATTTTAAATTTATGGGTTGGTTGACATTGTGAATAGCAAGTGGAAGAATAAAATAAATGGGTTAAATTTTAGTCGACCTAAAAAATATGAGGAGATTATTTTTTGAGGCAATGACATCCAACCACTTGTGTGAATGCACCAATATGTAAATGGAGACAATGAATTATTTTCATTTCAAGAAATGAGCAAATTTAATGCATTGATTTTGCATTGATTTGTTATGAATGCATTGTTTGCATCGACTACACAGAGTTTCCACTTCATGTATTGTACATTTTGTTTGTATTGTTTGCTTATAGACAAAAATAAAAATAATGTATGTGATGGCTAACTACCTGCATAGTTTTCATTTTTCTTGTTCAGGATAATTATTTTATAATTTTTGGGATGCATTTTTTGTATTGACTATGTGTGGCTTCCATTCCCTATGTTCGATATCTTGTTTGTAGTGTCTACATTGAATCATAAATCGGGTATGTAATAGGGAATTTTGTTCCTGATGATATTTATTTTTGCGTGTTCAAGATAACTATTTTGCAATGTTTGGCATGCATTTATCTTGATGAGGCATAGTGGCAACTGCATAGAAATCAAACATACAAAATAGGGATTTTGTCTTTCAATTACTAACTAAAGGCTCTAGTTTAACATATGAAATTCAATCACCAAAACTTGAAATGTGCAACATTATATCATGAAACTGTAATCATGCTATGAGGGAGGCTTGCAAGATTAGAGAAAAAAGCACATAACAAAAAATGTGAATGTGGATCATTTCTTTCTTTCTTTGAGACACTTGAACAAGGTAGTTCTAAAATGGAAAAACTGGGGTCGAGCACCAAATTGCATGGAAAAATGAATTTGTAAATCACTAAGCACTTTCTGATTTGAGCCTCTTCTATTTGTTCAAGAGATGACAAGGCATTTTTAATTCAATGTCAAAGTCTAATAGATAATTAGCGAAAGAAAACACACTCATGACTTAGAGACATGGTGTTACATCAAAGGCATATGTGCAACTCAAACCAACCAAGAGAGAAAATTGTATGTAGCATCCACAAGTGCTAAATTGGATATCAGAAAGCTATGAAAAACACCTTTAAACCCTATGGGGCTATCCCACAATACTGTGTCCCACTTATGGGACATCCTAATTTTTGCCTGAAATCACATATTTTTTAGAAAAATTAATGATTTAAGATTTGATGGGTTCCATCGAAAGGAGTTAATATCCCCTTAGATCAAACTGTCTTGGATAGAACCCTCCTAGTCTTAAATTAAACCCTTGATGTAGTCTCCTATGCACCTATCAAAATGCTCATAAAAACCAGCTTTGCTTCACCTTTTGGGGGGGTCAAATGAAGTCATTTATAAATTATATATTTTTTAATTATGTATCCCTTTGTATACACTTTCCAAAAAGTATAAATTTGAATAATTCAATTTGATTATTATATTTATTTTCTATTATCTAGTGAACATAAGTTTTTCACTAAACAACATGGTCTCTATTCCACACAAGCGGAAAAATAAAAAATAGAGAAAAAATCCTAAAAAATAGTTGTTCCCTAGGTATTGATGTCCTTGTTTCA
This sequence comes from Cunninghamia lanceolata, assembly GCA_027924645.1. NCBI lineage: Eukaryota > Viridiplantae > Streptophyta > Pinopsida > Cupressales > Cupressaceae > Cunninghamia > Cunninghamia lanceolata. Next base: position 3,515,771 of record BSBN01000684.1, read on the forward strand.
ATAAAAAATTAAATTAAATTACGAAACAAGTTATGCATTACGACATAAACTTGTGTCCAAATTATAATTGATCACTTCAAAAATTAATTAAAAAATATGCAACAAAAAATTATGAAAAATTATCTATGCCCTAGATATTGATGTTACATATCTATATTTTAAAAATTAAAATTTTATCCTTTCTATAAAAAAATTTATGCATTACGACAAAAACATCACTTTTTTAAAATGTTGTTTACTATAAAAAAATAAGTTATTAAAAATTACGTAAAAAAATTCACAATTTATTTCTAAATTTTTTTAAAATATATATTTAGAATCTACACAAAATCTCACAAATCACTAGTTTACATCATCTTCTAATTCTTAATGGTTTAGATAATATAGGTGCTAGAAAGTGAAATTTTGGTTGAAACTGTTGATTTCAATGTCCCACTTTGGTCAAAAAGTGGGACATAGTATTGTTGTCTGAACCATTAAGAAAACCAATATCAAAAAAGACATGTAATAACAATATAGAACATAGCACAATTGCCACATACACTGCAAGAGTTTTTTTTCTAAATATGAAAAGAAAAAAAATGGAAAAGATGCACTTTCAAGAAACAATAAATTGTCAGTAAGCAAATCAATCTATTTGATACAATTTTATTTAACAAAGAACTATGAAGAAGAGCATCATTGTACTTGTTCAAAGTATGTGTTGATTATTCCATAGTAGAAATTACATTCATGGGGACATTGTTTTTGTTGAATGCAAATTGTCCTTTTGCAATGGAGCCTACATCAAAGAGACACCCTCAATATTGATGCAAGTAAAATTAAGAGAAAGCCTATTCAAATTGCTATTGTTTAATGATTCTTGTTGCAAAATAAAACTAACTGCCTACCAGCACCATGTTAATTTGTCTTTGTGTTCACTACAGAGGTTAAAGGAAAACATGCGCTTGTGTCTATGAAGCTAAAACAAATCAACAATCATAGCCGCAAAAGCATATTTACATTGTTTATAAATCATTTCTTATGCTAGGAACTAGCATGGTAGGGTCTAAATCAACTATTATAATGAAAAAAATTGAAGGATGTTGTCAAACAAGTTTTTGAAATTTTACAACAATTATTATTAGATGATAGCAATTTGACCAAAAACATTACATATTCAACTTGCATCAATATTGAGGGTGTTTCTTCCATGCATCCAACATTTGTTACATATAATTTTTTTTTAAGGCAACTTGCTTACAAATACATTACAAATGAATAAACAAAAATTGAATCCCAAAGCAATTCAAACAACAATTGAGTGTCCAATTTCACCTAGAAACATGAACCAAAACATAGTATCACATGATAATGCATCAAGATACAAATGAATGTATTAGCACATAAGGGTAAGTGCAAGAAGATGGGGGGCCAAAAAGGGGTGTTAAGTGGCCACTTTATTTCTGAAATCAAGAAATGTTGGCCTTGGATGAGAAATTGAGCATAGTTACACTCAAAATTTGGAGATGAAACCAAAGCAATGTTCGTAGTGCTCTGAGTCTACCTTCTAAACTACTATTTTTTTTAAATGGCATAGATTAAGGGGATCAAAAGAGGGAGCCACAGAAATTGTTGTTGTTTCTGTCAAAAAAACATAACATAGCATGTTTTGTGGCTCCCTCAAAAGGTCAACTTTTTTTTTTGTATTTTTAAAATCACTTTGGTGAGAAATTAGATAATAGCATGTAGTTTATGCCTAATTTTTCTGATAATTTTCTGATAATGTTTTGATGAATATTTGATTTTTTACTAATTTTCAAAGTGGACACATCCTAAAAAATAGAATTTTGGTCGTGCTACCCCTATAAATTTTGAAAACTAATTGAAAATTATTTTTTTCTTTTTTTAATATGTGTAGAATGGAGTCTAGTTTCTAAATATGTATCTTTTAAAAAATTTCAATGAATAGTTAATTTACAATGAAAAAAAGACCAAACAGTGGTTTTTGCCCAAAAATGGACACACAAACGAAAGAAATTAAAGATGAAAGGCTTAACATTGTTAAAATGTGAAAAAAATCACATCATCAAATAGCTAAGAGAAATCCTAACATTACTAGGTGTTTGATTTGTTCGACCTTGAAACACATGCAAATCTGAGGGTTAGCACAAATGAAATTATGTGAAATCTTGAAGAATATGAAAAAACACGTCTGTGGATGTTGAAAAGGCACTCCAAGCCTTTGGGTTGGAAATCCAAAGCAAATCCCAAGCCCAAGGCTTGGGATTCCCAAAGAAAAACATAACGTGAGTGCATTATAATGCACTCAAGTTATTGTTTTCTTTGTATTTTCCCTTTTCCACAAAAGTTTGTGTTGTTTGTCATGTTTTACATAATGCGAGCACGTTATAATGCGCTCGCGTTATGTTCCCCTTGAATTTTTTTATGTTCAAGGTTATTAATCATGTATGTATGTATGTATGCCTATATGTATGTATGCATCTATGTATGCCTATATGTATGTATGTATAGTGTCGAGGGTAGAGGAGGGTAGAGATGGGAGTGAGCCAGATAGGGGAGGAGAGGGGTGGATAAGGATTAAGTGATTAAGGTTTAATGTTGAGGGTTGAGGGTTTAGGGATAGGATTTAGAGTTTAGGGATAAGGGATTAGAGTTTAGGACCTTGAGGGATTAGGGTTTAGGGTTGAGGCTTTAGGGATAGCATTTAGGGTTAAGGGTCGATGGATTAGGGTTAAGGTAGAGTGTTGAGGGTACAGGGATTAGGGATAGGGTTTAGGGTTGAGGGATTATGGTTTAAGGTATATTTTTGAGGGTTGAGGGTTTAGGGATAGGGTTTAGGATTTAAGGTTTAATTGTTGAGGGTTGAGGATTTAGGGATAGGGTTTATGGTTTAGGGTTAAGGGATTAGTGTTTAGGGTTTAGGGATTAGGGTTTATGGTTTAGGGACTAGGGTTTAGGGTTTAGGGTTAAGGCATTAGGGTTTAGGGTTTAGGGATGTACAATTAAGGGGTACCATAAATAAACTGGGATTTACGAAGGGTTGGGAAAATTTTGTGAATCATCATGGGCTAGAGATTAGAGATTTTGTTATGTTCAAGTACATATCCAAGTCATAATTTAAGGTTAAGATATTTCAAAGAATAGGGTGTGTGAAAGACATCAATGCTCTTTGGCTTATGAATATCAACATTGATATAGATAAAAGATGCCCTTCTTCTAACAGAGTATGTAGTTCAAGTGAACCGATGGGCAGCAAGTTGTCAAATGAGTTGGTTTAATGGGTGTGCCTCCTTCTTCAAGGCCTAAGTGGGCAGGAGTGGGATGTACAATTAAGGGGTACCATAAATAAATTAGAATTTAGGCAGGGTTTGGAAAATTTTGTGAATCATCATGGGTTGGAGATTGGAGATTTCGTTGTGTTCAAGTACTTATCCAAGTCATATTTTAAGGTTAAGATATTTCAAAGAACAGGGTGTGTGAAAAAAACAATACTCTTCAGCTTATGAATACCAACATTGATACAGATAAAAAATGCCCTTCTTCTAACAGTGGATGTAATTCAAGTCAACCAATGGGTAGCAAGTTGCTGATCTTGATTTGGGTTCTGATGAAGAAAACAATGATGTTGTTGAAGCAATGGAAGAAAATCAAAATTGTAAGTCTAATTTAATTTATTTCAACTTTCAAAGCAGGCATTTGAATTGTAGCTTTACCTAGAGGATTGGTATAACAAAAAAATAATTATGTTACAAGCCTTTCTTTGAAGAACCCTAGACATTATGGACCCTATCATCTAGAAAAGCACTTGACAGTGAACTCTGCTCCACCTTTCAAATCCGATATTTACCTTTTTATTCAATGAAAATGAAGTTATGGAATGCAAACCAACCATGCATACTTGTAAGATCAAATTCTCTACCTTCTATTTTTATTACTCTTACTTTATTAAGAGAAGAGTGTCAAAAAGAATGGGTTTAGGGTTTAAGGTTGACGGATTAGCATTTAATGTTGATGTTAGGGTTAAAGTGTCGATGGTAAAGGGATTAGGGATAGGGTTTAGGGTTGAAGGTTTAAGGATTGAGGGTTGAGGCTTTAGGGATGAGGGTTTAAGGCTTAAGATATAGTGTCAAGTGTTGAGGGTGCAAGGATAGGGTTTAAGTTTTAAGGGTTGAGGGTTGAGGGATAGGGATTAGGGTTTAAGGTATAGTGGTGAGGGTTGATGGTTTAGCGATAGGGTTTAGGTTTGAGGGATTAGGGTTTAGGGTTGATGAATTAGGGTTTAATGTTTAGAGTTGAGGGTTGAGGATTGAGGGTTGAGGGTTTAGGGATAGGGTTGATGGTCAAGGGATTAGGGTTAAAGAATAGTGTCGAGGGTAGAGGGATTAGGGTTGAAGGTTTAAGGATTTAGATTTGATGCTTTAGGGATGAGGGTTAAGGGATTAGGGTTTAAGATATAGTGTCGAGTGTCGAGCGTCTAGGGATAGGTTTTAGGGTTCAAGTTTTAAGGGTTAAGGGTCGAGGGATTAGAGTTAAGGGTTGAGGGATTAGGGTTTGACATTGAGGGTATAAGGGTTTAGGGATAGGGTTTAGGGTTTAGGGATAAGGGATTAGGGTTTAAGGTATAGTGTCAAGGGTTGATGGTTTATTGATATTGTTTAGGGTTGAGGGTTGAGGGATTAGGTTTTAGGGTTGATGGATTAGGGTTTAAGGTATAGTGTTAAGGGTTGAGGGTTTAGGGATAGGGTTTAGGGTTCACGGATTAGGGTTTAGGGTTGACAGATTAGTGTTTAATGTCGAGGTTAGGGTTAGAGTGTCAAGGGTAGAGGGATTAGGGATAGGGTTTAGGGTTGAAGGTTTAGGGATTTAGGGTTGAAGGTTTAGGGATTTAGGGTTGAAGCTTTAGGGATGAGGGTTTAAGGGTTAAGATATAATGTTAAGTGTTGAGGGTGCAGGGATAGGGTTTAAGTTTTAAGGGTTAAGGGTTGAGGGATAGGGATTAGTGTTTAAGGTATAGTGTTGAGTGCTGATGATTTAGGGATAGGGTTTAGGTTTGAGGGAATAGGGTTTAGGGTTGATAAATTAGGGTTAAATGTTGAGAGTTGAGGGTTGAGGGTTGAGGGTTGATGAATTAGGGTTTAATGCTGAGAGTTGAGGGTTGAGGGTTGAGGGTTGAGGGTTTAGGGATAGGGTCGATGGTCAAGGGATTAGGGTTAAAGAATAGTGTGAAGGGTAGATGGATTAGGGATAGGGTTTAGGGTTGAAGGTTTAAGGATTTAACGTTGATGCTTTAGGGATGAGGGTTATAGGATTAGGGTTTAAAATATAGTGTCGAGTGTCAAGCATGTATGGATAGGTTTTAGGGTTCAAGTTTTAAGGGTTAAGGGTCGAGGGATCAGAGTTATGGGTTGAGGGATTAGGGTTTGACGTCGAGGGTATAAGGGTTGAGGGATAGGGTTTAGGGGTTAGGGATAAGGGATTAGGGTTTTAGGTGTAGTGTCAAGGGTTGAGAGTTTATTAATAGTGTTTAGGGTTGAGGGTTGAGGGATTAGGTTTTAGGGTTGATGGATTAGGGTTTAAGGTATAGTGTTGAGGGTTGAGGGTTTAGGGATAGGGTTTCAGGTTGACGGATTAGGGTTTAGGGTCGACGGATTAGCGTTTAATGTCTAGGTAAGGGTTAGAGTGTCGAAGGTAGAGGGATTAGGGATAGGGTTTAGGGTTGAAGGTTTAAGGATTGAGGGTTGAGGCTTTAGGGATGAGGGTTTAAGGCTTAAGATATAGTGTCAAGTGTTGAGGGTGCAGGGAGAGGGTTTAAGTTTTAAGGGTTAAGGGTTGATGGATAGGGATTAGAGTTTAAGGTATAGTGTTAAGGGTTGATTGTTTAGGGATAGGGTTTAGGTTTGAGTGATTAGGGTTTAGGGTTGATGAATTAGGGTTTAATGTTGAGAGTTGAAGGTTGAGGGTTCAGGGTTCAAGGTTGATGGTTTAGGGATAGGGTTGATGGTCAAGGGATTAGGATTAAAGAAGAGTGTCAAGGGTAGAGGTATTAGGGATAGGGTTTAGGGTTGAAAGTTTAAGGATTTAGGGTTGAGGCTTTAGGGATGAGGGTTAAGGGATTAGGGTTTAAGATATAGTGTCGATTGTTGAGTGTGTAGGTATAGGTTTTAGGGTTCATGTTTTAAGGGTTAAGGGTTGAGGGATAAGAGTTAAGGGTTGAGGGATTAGGGTTTGATGTCGAGGGTATAAGGGTTGAGGGATAGGGTTTAGGGTTTAGGGATAAGGGATTAGGGTTTAAGGTATATTGTCAAGGGTTGAGGGTTTATTGATAGTGTTTAGGGTTGAGGGTTGAGGGATTAGATTTTAGGCTTGATGGATTAGGTTTTAAGGTATAGTGTTAAGGGTTGAGGATTTAGGGATAGGGTTTAGGGTTGATGGATTAGGGTTTAGGGTTGACAGATTAGCGTTTAATGTTGAGGTTAGGGTTAGAGTGTCAAGGGTAGAGGGATTAGGGATAGGGTTTAGGGTTGAAGGTTTGAGGATTGAGGGTTGGGGCTTTAGGGATGAGGGTTTAATGTTTAAAATATAGTGTCAAGTGTTGAGGGTACAAGGATAGGGTTTAAGTTTTAAGGGTTGAGGGATAGGGATTAGGGTTTAAGGTATAGTGTTAAGGGTTGATGGTTTAGGGATAGGGTTTAGGTTTGAGGTATTAGGGTTTAGCGTTGATGAATTAGGGTTTAATGTTGAGAATTGAGGGTTAAGGGTTGAGGGTTTAGGGATAGGGTTGATGGTTAAGAGATTAGGGTTAAAGAAGAATGTCAAGGGTAGAGGTATTAGGGATAGGGTTTAGGGTTGAAGGTTTAAGGATTTAGGGTTGAGGCTTTAGGGATGAGGGTTAAGGTATTAGGGTTTAAGATATAGTGTCGAGTGTTGAGCATGTAGGGATAGGTTTTAGGGTTCAAGTTTTAAGGGTTAAGGGTCAAGGGATCAGAGTTAAGGGTTGAGGGATTAGGGTTTGACATTGAGGGTATAAGGGTTGAGGGATAGGGTTTAGGGTTTAGGGATAAGGGATTAGGGTTTAAGGTATACATTCAAGGGTTAAGGGCTTATTGATAGTGTTTAGGGTTGAGGGTTGAGGGATTAGGTTTTAGGGTTGATGGATTAGGGTTTAAGGTATAGTGTTGATGGTTGAGGGTTTAGGGATAGGATTTAGGGTTGACAAATTAGGGTTTAGGTTTGACGGATTAGCGTTTAATGTTGAAGTTAGGGTTAGAGTGTTGAGGGTAGAGGAATTAGGGTTGAAGGTTTAAGGATTGAGGGTTGAGGCTTTAGGGATGAGGGTTTAAGGCTTATGATATAGTGTCAATTATTGAGGGTGTAGGGATAGGGTTTAAGTTTTAAGGGTTAAAGGTTGAGGGATAGGGATTAGGGTTTAAGGTATAGTATCGAGCCCATTGAGGGTTTAAGAATAGGGATAGTGTTTGGGCTTTAGGGATAGGGTTTAGGGTTGAGGGATTAGAGTTAAGGGTTTGGGGATTAGGATTTGATGTCGAGGGTTGAGGGTCAAGGCTTTAGGGTTTAGGGTTTAGGAGTAGGGTTGAGGGTCAAGGGATCAGAATTAAGGGTTGAGGGATTAGGGTTTGATGTTGAGGGTTGAGTACATTGAGGTTTGAGGGTTGAGGGATTAGGGTTAAAGTAGAGTGTTGAGGGTATGAGGATTAGGGATAGGGTTGGAGGGTTTAGGGATAAGGGATTAGGGTTTAAGGTATAGTATCAAGCCCATTGAGGGTTTAGGAATAGGGATAGTGTTTAGGGTTTAGGGATAAGAGATTAGAGATAAGGGATGGCAGATTAGGGTTAAGGGTTAAGGGTTGAGGGATAAGGGTTTAGGGAAAAGGTTTAGGGTTGAGGGTTGAGGGATTAAGGTTTAAGGGATAGTGTTGAGGGTTTAGGGATAGGGTTTAGGGTTGAGGGATTAGGGTTTAAGGAATAGTGTTGAGGGTTTAGGGATAGGGTTTAGGGTTGAGGGATTAGAGTGAAGGGTTGAGCGATTAGGATTTGACATTGAGGGTTGAAGGTTGAGGCATTAGGGTTTAGGGTTTAGGGATAGGGTTAAGGGTTGAGGGATTAGAGTTAAGGGTTGAGGGATTAGGGTTTGATGTTAAGGGTTTGTGGGTTGAGGTTCGATGGTCGAGGGTTTAGGGATAGGGTTAAGGGTCGAGGGATTAGGGTTAAAGTAGAGTGTCGAGGGTATAAGGATTAGGGATAGGGTTGGAGGGTTTAGGGATTAGGGATTAGGGTTTAAGGTATAGTATCAATCCTGTTGAAGGTTTAGGAATAGGGATAGTGTTTAGGGTTTAGGGTTGAGGGATTAGAGTTGAAGGATTAGAGTTGAGGGTTGAGGGATTAGGGTTTAGGGATAAGGTTTAGGGTTTAGGTAGACAAGGAGTGACTGAGAGACATAGAGAGGGGAGAGGTAGAGAGCTGAGGTGGAGAGATAAGTGAGATACAGAACATGAGCTAATGGAACTAGAGGTGAGATATTGTAAAGATGCTATCGAAGGTGAGATAGGCATAAATATTTATGGATCAATCTGGAGCAAGACAAAACACGAGCGTGTTATAATGTGCTCACATTTTGTCCTTCTATAGAAATGGTAAAAAAATGTCAACCCCCATGTTCTATGCCCACATTCTCTGTTTTCATGTTGATTATGCGCATGCTCTGACAAAAAAAGAAGTGCTTTCATGTTGTTGGGAAGTTCACATGCAGGATTTTACACATTCTACCACCTTTGTATGATCTTTCCGCCACCTTTTCTGCTTTGCCAACTTGAGAAGGAGGAAATAACATAGTTTTCACACCAAGTTTGATATATATCTATTCAAGTTTCAATTTTTGTAGTGTTGCAATGTTAATTGTGATTCAATTTTAGGAATTTAACATTATAGATTGGTTAATAGTATTGTTGTTAGTAATTATATTTGAGTGTTATTCAGTTTAACATTGAAAAGGAAACAAGTGGTGAAAAACTCAAATTGTTGAGGAGTTTGATGCAAGAAGAAAAAAACACTACATAATTGGTTACTCTCTCCATTCGAATCTTTATTTTTTAGGTATGTCAAGTCTTTACATGCATGTTCTTTACATTTTCCTTATTTCTATTTGAATTACTTTATCATGCTTTATCATCATATTTAAAATAGACACATTCTCAATCAAGAAAGCAATCTACAATCTCACATGATGCCATGTATATTTTCTACACTTGGGCTCTTTAATAATTATGTGTAATAAACAGACCTAAACAGACCTAGGACATGATGATTTGTATGATCCATGATGATTTGTAAGATCATACAAGTATGCACATGACATGATGATTTGTATGCACATATCTTGGGCTAGGACATTCCTTATGCACCTATTCATGATGATTTGTACATGCACATGACATAACAATTGTTGTCTATTCCTTCACAAGCCACCCAAATCCTAGTATCCCTAGTACCAACAAAACACCTTCTCAATTCCAAATCCTAGTAGCCCTAGTAACAACAAACATGTCAAATTGGGTTTTCCTCAACCTTTTCTAGCATGAAGTCCAATGTACTCTTTTCATGACTGCAATAATTTTCTTTGTATGCTTTGTACCTATTTTGGTTGAGTGACATTTACTCTTTTACATGATGATTGTATGTACATTTACTATGGAGGGTTGAATGACATATATTTTAGTTATTTGTATGGATTCATTTCTTAGGAACTAATATTGGTCTCTTTATCATGCTACAGACAAATTCTCCATCATGCCAAGGAAACGATCAAGAATTAAACCAACACAGGAAGAGATAGAAGATAAAAATGTAAAGAAAGTAGTGGCTATGAGGGAATTTCATGAGAATAGGAAATTAGACACGATAAATGAAGACATGCCAATTGAAGAGGAACCACAACCATCATAAAGAGATATGGTATTGGCGACACAAAGAGAACGAATGCAAAAACTTCGTGCTATGAGAGATTTGAATACCATAGTTGGAGACACATCCTCTACCACAAGTCAACATGTAGGGACACCATCTACCACATCTCAAGTTGAGAGTACATCATCACTCACATGTGATGAAGGAGGTATGCCATCGTTCCCACCTCAACCTCAAGGTACGTCATCTATTCCATCTTCAATCGAAGGTATGCCATATAGCCTATATCATTTAAATATTGATGAAATTCCTAATATTGAGATTAATTTATTTAACTTAACACCACCTAGAATTTTTCATAGAAATCCAAAGTGTTTGATTGATATTGATGAGAATATTTTGCAGCCAATGGAAGGTAAGATTCCAAAATGCACTTGTAGAAGATATGCTCATAAGATTTGGAGATTGTTCTTTGAAAAGTTAAATGAGACTACAAGATGTCAACTATTCCTTGAAATGATGCGAAGTATAAAGTATAGGTCCATCATGAAGATTTTTGGGTTGAGAACATCAAAGGCTTCAAGTGAAAAATCTATTGTCAAGAATCTAATGAGTGTGTATGAGAGTGTGGGTAACACCTCATGCACAAAAGATAGTAATGCAACACAGCGTGTGATTACATCGACTATAGTAGGTAGTCAAATGAGGAAAGCTCATCTCATTATAAAGATGAGTCAAGAATTGAGAATTAATAGATAAACTTTATAAAGAGCCATTGGAAGATGCCAAAGAATTATGGGCGTTCTCAGGGAGACTACCACAGAAAAGATAAACCAATTGTTGAAGCATTGAGATCACTAATTGAAGACTTTTGGAAGAATTACACAAGGGTATCTCTGAATCAAAGGGATGTGGTAAGAAGGAGAATTGGTAGTTAGAACCCTGAGCCACATCCAAAGCATTTTTTGGATGAGACTCAAACACAGTTTTATGGTAAATTTCTAGAGAAGTATCCTCAAATTAAAATTTGTCAAAGATATTTTGAAATACTAAAACCTTTCTATGTCAAGATAACTCACACATGCACTACTTGTTGTTGTAGATTACATATTGAATTTTCTAACCATTTTGATGTTTATAGGTCTAAATGTTTAGATATGCATACTAACAATGATTTGCAGGGTGCCATACATGGCCCACCAACATCTTCAAGAGACTTCATATCAAGAATTTTATGTGAAAGAGAGGAAGGTCAAATATTCTACAAGAAATTATGCTTGGATGGTACATGTCATCGTTACGGTGGCTTGCAATATTTGACAATATGTGAACATATGGAAAGAACACATGCAATTGGAAATGAACTAGTAGAGTTTGGCAAGTATAAAACAATGGCATACAATGCAAAAGATGGTAAAGAATCAAAGAGGTGTGAATTGGTTATTGAAAAGATTCCAGTGTATTAGTTTATGCCTATATTTCATGATAGCATAGTGTATGAGTATCCAAGACATGCCCATAGAGATCGATGATTAGACTTATAATTCAAGTTATGCAAGGACACATTTCTGGTTGGTAGCATTGTTTCAGTCGTCAACTTTACAGAGAACTACAGTCTACAGCCACAATGTGAGCTGCAATTACAATATTACAACTCCACACAAGTTTCTATATTTGTGCACATCACATTCATCAATGCGAATGATAGTATAGAGGATGATAGAAAGATCATAAGGGAGTATAATTTCTATATTAGTGATGATCGCATGCATTCTACGAAGTTTGTGCAAGGTTGCTTTCAAGTGTTATACAATGATTTGGCTAGAAGGGGCATATCGTTCAGTCAGCATATCATATGGTCAGATAACTATGCATCACAATTCAAGAACTCACAAAATTTCTATTGGCTAAGTAGGAGGCATAATTTTATAGGTATTCAGCATATGTGGAACTTTTGTGAGGCCGGGCATGGAAAGGGGGAGCATGATGGTACAGGAGCATGTATCAAAAGAGCCATAGCACGAGAAGAGTTAAAGTATAAAGACAATGTAAAGTTGGCAGATGTAAAATTGATTGTTGAGTCATGTAATGCTTCCATGGGTCCAGGTAATGAAGGTAAGTCTTCAGTTTGTAGATTTTTTTGGTTGATAGATGATACTAACATTGCACCATATGAGGAGTGTTGTACACTGACATGATCGAATGAGATGCACTCTTTCAAAAGCTCAATTGTAGGTTCATGGAGTATCCATATGTGAAAGATGTCATGCTTTTGTTCTTCCTCTACAATTCAAGCCTGGGATGAGTGCAAGTCAAAGGAGTGGGTTGACGAATGGCAGTTAAGTTATCTTAGCCCACTTGACATGTATCGACCCCTGACGGCACTAGAACTAACACAGATGGAATCATCAGTTGACTTTGACCACATATCAGATCTAGTTCAACCAGGTAATATATCTATTTGCATAGTTTTTGAAATTCCTAATGTCATCTTACTTTGTAGTGTTTTTGTAATGTTGACTAATTTCATCTAATTTGCTACACATATCAATGTAGGAAATGTATATGTAGTTATTGCATATGAAGATAATGAAGAGGGAACAGATTATTACTTATGTCATTGTGTTGAGGCCAAAAAAATTGGAGGCCCCAATTACAGATGGAGAAAACATCAGATACCCTACAGGCTCAGTGGTTATTACTCAAACATGGCTTAGAAGGTACCCACATAAGAGTGTTATTGTTTGGCTATTTCAGGACTTTGACATGCATCAGAAGATTCTTCATTACTCAAACCTTATCATGTCATCCAATGTTTATTTGATACAGTACCGAGGTAGACCTTTGAACAAAATCTTGTAGAAGGTGCATGAGTCTGACCATGAAGCAATACTTGACAAAATAAAGAGTAGAGAAGACCCAGGTGGTTCATTAGATTAATTTGTAAGTATTCACATTGATTTTGTAAAGTCATGTTACATTGAGTTGTAAGTATGCACATTAATTTGTAAGGTTTGTCTTTTTTTATTTCCTTCTGCACTTTTACACATATAGACATTTTTACATCATCATGTTATGCTTCATGGGGTTAGACCTAAGTAATGGATGAAGTTGATCCTGAGAATAATGTATAAAATCTAGGTAATGTATAAAATATAGGTGTCTCTAGGTGTCTTGGTTTCTAACTAGATAATAGGTGTCTCTAATTGCGATGTAGAGCCAATGGGATAGTTGGAGGATGGCAAACTAGACAAGGTTTCCTTATGCTCTAAAGCCCAAATTTCATGATCATTATACAAAAGTGGGAACAACAGTTAGAGACTCTAAATTTTTCATGGAAAAGGTGATTTCAGATGCTATGGGACCCATTCCAATCATTACCAAAGGTAGACCAAACTCAAGATTAACACTTCCTTCACAAACCCAAGAAATGGCTTGTAGCCCTAAAAAAAGAGAACAGTCCTAATAAATTTTGATACAGATCTTCAAACACAGAACTTGGACAATCAGTAGATACCCATTTGGCCTCCCTATCACATATCCAAAACTAGGTATAGGTTGATTTGGATGATATACCTTAACCTATAACTCCTCTCAATAACCTAGAGCCCCAATTAGGCCTAAAATACAAAGAGACCCCCCTTAAATTCACACACATAACTCAACCAATGACTTGACCAATTAGTATTCATGCCAAAAATATGAATTTTGTGGGTTTTGTCCTCCTACAATCTGTTGTTCCCAAAAATGCCTCTATGGTTCCTTCTCTGTCTCTAAACATCACTTAACACATGGTTTTGTTAAGTTTCCTCAAAGAAAACTTCTTCTCCTTAGATTTCCTACGAAAAAATCATTGTAGCATACTAGAATAGACCTACTACAACCCATTCCACTGATCAAAAGTGAATCAAATCAGTGGAATGGCCAAAAAATGCATGATTCTTACCAAAACCCTAGATAAGGGTTTCTTAAACTATTTTCAGGAAAATGAGTCTTACTCTACTATAGAATTGTTTCAAGATGCCAAACTAGATACAAATGAATGTCAACTCACTCTAGTTTCATGCCACCAACATAGTCCTTCAATTGCACTAATGGTGCAGGGGCACCTAGGTTGTCATGCCTCCAAGAGGGGTCAAAAAATAAACTTTTGTTTTGATTGAGTCAATTGTATGTAATAAGGTCTTCTAAGACTATTTCATTTCTTTTTAAGTCACTTTGAGTCATTTGGGGTCAGTTTGAGTCTTTGAGTCCTGTTGCAAAAAAATATCAATGTTGTCAAGTTGCACAAAGCAACTTTTACATTTTTGGTGTCTTGCTCCTAATGCGACCAAACTGATAGTTCCAACGCATCCAGATGGGTACATTTAGGCTAGGAATGGTCCTATTTTTCACCCAAACATGTCAAAACAGTCTGAGCTACATTGTACCGACGATATCCCTGAAGAGTCCAAAGTGCAAAAAGCTAGCAATCTTTGACAAGATGTTACTCGAAAACTGTGTCACTTAGAAACATTCCATCTAAGGAAACACAATCACATAGAGTGCCTCTATAATAACCTCTCTCAGTTTTTTATATCTTTGAGGCATTTGCCCGTGGTGAAAGGTTTTCTGCTGCCCCAAAACTCGTCAGAAGGAGGTAGTGTAAAGTTGCAAAGGGTTGTAACTTTCATCTTGCTACTGATGCGACCAAACTAATTGTTCTAACACATTCAGATGGGTACATTTACGCTAGGCATGGTCCTATTTTTCACCCAAACATGTCGAAACGGTCTGAGCTACATTGTACCGACGATATCCCTAAAGAGTCCAAAGTGCAAAAAGGCTGCAATCTTTGATGAGATGTTACTCAAAAACCATGTCACTTCGAAACATTCTATCTAAGGCAACATGATCATGTAGAGTGCCTCTAAAATAACCTCTCTCAATTTTTATATCTCTGAGGCATTTTCCCGTGGTGAAAGGTTTTTTGCTGCCCCAAAAATTGTTAGGAGGCAGTGTAAACTTGCAAAGGGGTGTAACTTTCATCCTGCTCCTGATGTGACCAAACTGACTATTCAAATGCATCTAGATGGGTACATTTACGCTAGGCATGGTCCTATTTTTCACCCAAACATGTCAAAACAGTCTGAGCTACATTGTACCGATGATATCCCTTAAGAGTCCAAATTACAAAAGGGCAGCAATCTTTGACGAGATGTTACTTGAAAACTATGTCACTTAGAAACATTCCATCTAAGGCAACACGATCACATAGAGTGCCTCTACAATAACCTCTCTCAATTTTTTATATCTTTGAGGCATTTGCCCGTAGTGAAAGGTTTTCTACTGCCCTAAAAATCGTCAGAAGGAGGCAGTGTAAAGTTGCAAAGGGATGTAACTTTCATCCTGCTCTTGATGCGACCAAACTGACTGTTCCAACATGTTTGGATGGGTACATTTATGCTATACATGGTCCTATTTTTCACCCAAACATGTCGAAATAGTCTGAGCTACATTGTACTGACGATATCCCTTAAGAGTCCAAAGTGCAAAAAGGTAGCAATCTTTGACGAGATGTTACTCAAAAACTATGTCATTTAAAAACATTCCGTCTGAGGTAAAATGATCACGTAGAGTGCCTCTACAATAATATCTCTCAGTTTTTTATATCTCTGAGGCATTTGCCCGTGGTGAAAAGTTTTCTGCTGCCCCAAAAATCGTCAGAAGGAGGCAGTGTAAAGTTACAAAGGGGTGTAACTTTTGTTCTACTCTATGGTGCAAGTTTTAAGTTGATTTCCTCCAAGGCACCAATGTGAGGTTGTTTTGATGGCAAATGGTGCCTTGATTCATGATGTTGAATCTCCTTCCTCCTAGGTGCCAAAATGGATAGTGTAGACAAGAAAAGGTGCCTTAGTATACTTAGCTCATTTCTTAGCAATTTGATGCCTTCAATCCCTTGTTCAAACCTATAGGAGACCATTTTACACTTAGGCACTAGATCTTAGGATTTAGAACATCTTCCTTCAAGGTGCCAAAATGAGGTTATTTAGACACAAAAGTGTGCCTCCATACAAGATGCTTATTCTCCTTCCACTTAGGCGCTTATTCATGATGATCCAAGTGATGATAGGCACCTAGACTTCCTTTGGTAAGATTTAGTCATTTTGAAGGTTCTAACACTAGGCACTACAGTTGGAAGTGATTTGAAGTTCATTTTCCTCTAGGCACCCAAAATGGATGGTGGAGACAAGAAAAGGTGCCTAGGCTTCTTTTGACGATTTTCAAAGTCTTCCTAAGTTATATTATGCTATATTGACCCTTAGGCGCAAATGGATGATCTAGGATAATTCTAGGCGCATATCCAAGGTGATATATTTGTAGGCGCAGTCTTCATTAAGTTTAGACTTCACTTTACATCAAGGCACCAAAATGGATAGTTTAGAGAGGCAAAAATGCACCTAGAGGTATGATGCTCAGTTTGATGTGTTTGATCAACTTTGATAATTAAGATGAATTGCGTCCCTTAAGGTACCCTCCTTTATACTTTGAAACATCCTTTCAATATCAAGGTGCAATTTTGAGGTTGTTTGGATGATGAAAGGCGCCTTGAGTTCTAGGCGGAGTTTTGAGGTTGTGCAAGTAGAGAAATGCACCTAAGGTCTTAAAGCAAATTTGTGCCTAAAATTGAAAATCCTCAAGGTATGACTTATGGAAGCCTATAGCCCCAATGTTATGTTGCATACTAAAATTAGGTAAGACTCAATGTAATCTCATAATCTCACCTTATATACAAGAGGAATTACATTTAATAACCACAATGGTCATCAAGTGCTCATAAGCATATGATTTTGACTATCTTATTCAAAACAACAAATATACTCTTTGCATCCCAATATGGTATAATAACAAGAAATTAAGAAATATTTTCAGTTGACCAACTCATAAAGAATATTAATATTTTCTGTTCAACATGATGATTCATTTTTTTTAAAATACAACTTTTATCTTTTAGTTCCAAAATGAGGTTTAGGTGATACATGAATAACAATAGCTATCTTATTGGATCAACAAACATCTTATGTAATACAATTGGACTTTAAATATTTGAAGTAGCCATCTACAAATATCCATTCAAACGTGGATTTATAATGCAAGTATGGACGCCATCAATAAAAAAGATTTGTATTAACCAAATATCCATATAGGCATACATCAATATCTATCGATATAAGTATAACATATATACAAAATAGCCATATAGGCTTCCAAGAATTCCATATAGGCATACAATGCCAACTATATACAATACAAAATATATGTCCACAAATGCCATATAGGCATACAACAAAGGAACACAATAAAAAGTCATTCCCCTCTGGCTGGTGAAGAGAATAGATCCCAAGTAGCCTTTGATCTTCTAGGGGATGGAGACGCACATGTGGGTGGTCTACTACGAACCCGAGGGCTACTCCTCCTATTTAGTTCTTCTTGCATCTTTAGCTGTTACAATAAAAAGTATAGACATTAATATATAGAAATTACATGTTCTAAAAAATGAAATATTTAACAAAATAATCACTTACCACTACCATATAATCTATCTCCTCACTTGCCTCACTAGAAGGAATAGGCCGTGGTGATGTCATGTCCTATAGAAACCATCTAGATAGAAATTAAACTTCAAATCAATAATCTTTTGATTTTTCAAAAATAAACAACTATAACAATGAATGTAAATTGAAATTTACTAATCTGCCTCATACCCCTGTCAATGCCATGGAGCTATGAATCACAGAGGTCACACCATGCTCCATTGCCCTATGAACATTAGGAGGTGTCTCTGTAGCCTGCATCATCTGGAAATAAAATAACATTATTCAATTACGAAAACTATAATAGTGATGCAAATCATGGCTCCTAACATACACACATGTTCATCTAAACATGGAAGTACACACAATAAAGTACACAAGTCACATACAAAAATCTAGTAAGTACAATTCATTCATTAAACTATTTATTTTATTACCTCCGTGAAGTTTTGAAGTCCACCACCACTGGCAGGTGTTGCCATGAAATCTCTAATATTAACCTATTCAACATCCAAAATTAGATATTAGAATACTATTAATATAACGGTGCTATTCACATGTAATATTTATAATTGTTTACTAGTTATATACCCTAACAGTAGATGATCTAGTGTAATATGCAGGTGGAGAACCACTGAAAACTGCATCAATGCTATGACCCTAAAATTTCATTAAAATCATCAAACTAAATTAGTTAATCTTGCGTTTCAAAAATAAAATTTAATAAATTAAATTCAATAAACTTGCTATTATTTACCTGAGTATCAAGGCCAAAAGTCTCACTCATGAGGGTATATGTCATCGCCATCTGCTCAGCTACAGATGTAGCCTGTGCACTTACATCCTGACTATCCATGGGGTCATAACCATAGGTTAACCTACAAGTCTGACAAGCATGGGGTGGGACCCTACTCCTCCAACTATCTCCCAACCCACTCTGTACTGCAGGACTGGCATGCTCTATGATGCTCTAGGTCAAGGCACTAATGGACTGAAGTGTATCGACCTCAACACTCTCCTTCACAATGGAAGGGATAGAAACATGCTCATGGGGCTGGTCTGCTGATTAATCATTTCACTGCCCATTGTGGATCAACACGTGTCCCTAGTCTATCTTATGCTGACCCCCCACCTCTACCCTGGAAGTCTCGCATATCAAAATAGTTTAACACTTTATTGAGGACAAAATCGTAGTAGATTTTCCTCAAAAAGTATTATGGGACCTCATTATTATTGCATGGAGGATGGTCAAAAACCATCCACCACCTCTACCCAAAATTGTCCCTTATCACTTGGTTGTTGCACCAATGGATAGGGTACCTCTTGCATGTAATTGGTGGAGGTTGATTTGTTTATAGTTTTGTGAAAATCAAACACAAGTCTAATTTTGTAATTTGTAATTTTTTCACATCGTGGTATGACATCTTGTCTACATAATACTCTCTAAACTCTCTCCTCTTATCCATCCAGCTAGATATTTGCTTGCTAATTGAATCTACATTTGATAACATAGATTCAAGAGATTCAGCAAGTGTGGACCTATGCAAGGTTGAAGTGGAAGGATCTTTCAACCTTGCAATTATATCTTCAATTTCTTTTTTATTATTTTCAATTTGCCCCATTATATTTTCTTGTGTTCTAGGGGCATGTTGAGGAATGGATGGAGGAGGTTGTTGTTCCATAGGATTTTGTGAATTTTGAGGAGGAGGAGGAGGTGCATTAACATTTCCTGACAATTAACAAAATTTACATCAAAAATCAACTCAAACCTACCTATTTAGAAACAAATTCAAATAAATAAATAAATAAAACTCACTCCTTTTGTGTGCTCAATGTCATGGCGGCATTTTGGCGATAAATTGTAAAGATTTTGGTGTTGAATTGACTTTTGTAAAACACGAGCACGCTTCCTAGGGTTTGCAGGCTGCGAGTATAGAGGAGAAAAAAGAAATGAAATGAGATAACAAGCTTTTTTTATTTATAATAGGTCATAATGCACTCGCATTGTAATGCAAGTGTGTTATGGTTTGGTTTTATGAGCGTTAAGCTCGTCATTACCAAACCATAATGTGAATGCGTTATAACATGCTTGTGTTATGCATTAATTTTTTTTTAGAACAATTTGGCCACTTTTTGGCCCCCCATCTTTTTGCACTTACCCATAAACTATTGTCATTTCAATAACTAGACAAACTCAATCCATTGAACTTGCATTGGTTTCATAAGAATTCATTATATGCATTGATTGTGTAATGGTGGTCATCATTTGTCACCTAGTTTGCACCTTTATTAGTTATCTTGCACTTTTCAATATAGTATATTTGGGAAATGCAAAGACAACAAAACTGCACTTGAGACATGTGTTCAAGAATAGTGGGTCATCTTGATGCTCTGATTTAATTACTAATTGAAACACACGATTTTTGTTTTATAGATTTTATTTTTGACCAATATTAAAGTAGTTTAGACAACAAAAAAAATCTTCTTGTCTGTCATCTCATTGTCTACACCTAACATGCTCGATTGAGTTCTATTGCAAGCTATCCAAGGATTCAAATAAATCCTTGTGTGCCACTCACACTATAGTTATGAATCAATACAACACCCAGCCAACAAAGACATGCATCTGCAGCATCCAACTCCAATACATCCATACAAGGCATTAAAGTGTAAGATAAGAAATAGAGGAATGGCACACGTGACAAATGCCCATCGTCATCACACAATCCATGCAAACTAAAAAATAAAAAAATAATAAAAAATAAAAAAATTGAAACCTAAACAAGAGAACACAACAAAGATAAATGACCAACAGAGGTACAACACAAGTGGCAAATGATAGCCATCATCACTAAATGGCTTTTGGACATCACACCAATTAAAGAACCAATAAATTCACCTACATATTCATACCCTCTTGCTAACACCATCAATTGCCACTTTCTATTTACTTTGAAATATGATAAAATTTAATCCATTTAATTAAATTTAACACTTATTTTTCATATTCTCCTCTGTCTTGGAAGCCTCTACATGGAAATCTTTACTAAATGATAATGCTATGGCTTCTAGTCAGCATATTAATTTTCAAAAAAGGATTGTTTTCTTTTTCAATACCCCAGGGGATCTCCAAAGAAAAAATTTCAATATCCTTGGTTGTGCAGCTGTTGACCTTCCTTCAGTCTATCTCAGTCTCCCTTTGACTACTATAGAAGTTTCTCTGGGTTTTTGGCATAATATACTTGAGAGAACTCAAAATAAATTATTGGGATGGAAAAGAAAACTCCTAAGCACTGCGGGAAAATTGCAGCTTCTAAGGGCCTCTCTTCAGGGCATTCATACCTACTTTTTATCCCTATTTAAAATGCCCAGATATTTGGCTAATAAACTAGAGCAAATTCAGAGAACATTCTTGTGGATGGGAACAGAAGAAAAAAAAGAATTTCTTTGGTTAAATGGGATAAGGTTTGCCTACCTAAGTCTCATGGTGAGCTTAACATTAGAACTATTCAAAATAGGAATAAGGCTCTGCTATCAAAGATTGCTTAGAACTTCTTAAACAGAGATACGGACTGGGGTATTATCTTAAAGGCCAAGTACTTAAGGGATACTGACAGATACTCTTTCCTCAATCAGGAGGGACTTCCACAAGGATCTGTCATTTGGAATAAAATTATAAAAGCCAGAAGTCTTGTTAACAAAGGTATCAAATAGAAACTTGGTGATGGATTGCTTATAATTTTTTGGGAAGATCCTTGGTTGGCTGATGGGCCTCTTTCTAAACAGATGGGTAATGAAGCTATTAGTTTTCTCTCTAAACAATTTTTTGGCAACAAAGTTAGTCACTACATTCATCAAGATCATGGTGTTAGAATTTGAAAAAACCTTTTCGAATGTTGTAATAATAATCCGAATCTCCTCCACAGGGCTAATAAAATACAATAAATTCTTCTTAATACCAGGATTCTTGTTTTCTCTAGAAGTGATCAATTTTTTTGGTCCACTGATAGGAAGGGGTTTTTTTCAATTAAATATGCTTACCATTTGCTAATCGAGGAACTTGAAGATGATGTCTGGAGGAAGGTCTATAATTGTAAACTCCTTCCTAAGGTTAACTATTTTTGGTGGACTAATGCTCATAATAAAATTCTGACACAGGACAATCTTCAAAGAAGGGGTATTCAACTGGTTAACAGATGTGTTTTGTGTTTAAAAGAGGAAGAATCTATCTCCCATCTTATCCTATATTGTGAATTTGCAACCAAGATATGGAGTAAAGTCTTTCTAAATTTTGGGTTACAATGGGTTTGCAACAAAGAAATAAAAGATCTCATTCCTAATTGGATCTCTCCTCTAATGCATCCTTGATTAGTTGAGTTATGGACTCAAACCCTTCATTTTATGGCTTGGTTCCTATGGAAAAAAATAAATAATAGAATTTTTAGAGAAACTATCAGAAATTCTTCACAGGTTTTCAATTTTTTTTCTAAGGCTCTCCTGGAAAACGTATCAAATTCAAACATCAAAATTGCTGATAAACCTCTTACTTAGCATGAAGTCCTTGTGGCATCTAACTAGGGGATTGGGAATCAAATTCCTACTTTTGATGATTCTAAATGCATTAAAAGACTTAACACTATTTGGACTCCCCCTAATAAAGGTTGGTCCAAATTAAATTTTGATGGAGCTACTAAGTCTAACAGTAAGGCTAGTACTGGAGGAGTTATAAGGAATGACAAAGGAGCTCTTATTGTTGCTTATGCTAGAGGAATTGGTAACCAAAGTAATAATTTTTCTGAAGCTTCTACTCTTTTATGGGGTCTTAAGTTGGCCATTTCTCTTGGCATCCATCAGCTTCATGTTCAGGGTGATTCAAAAATTAGTATTGAGGTTGTTCCTAAAGTTTCAGAGTGTGGATGGCAACTTAAGGATATTGTACTTGATATTCAAACTCTCTCTCAGGCTATTCCTGTCATTTCTTTCTCCCACATTTACAGGGAGGGCAACACTGTTGCTGATGACCTAGCAAATTTAGGTCAGCAATTTCAAAATGTGCAATGTTGGCACCAACTTTACAATATCCCACGTCATATTCAGGATATCATTCAAAAAGAACAAATGCTTACATGACAATTACTCGTCATTTCACCTAGCTTATCTACATGGCCAGTTCTTTAATTTCGGGCATGTTGATTAGACACTCTAATAATGATGGGAGTGAGCTTAAACAGTCTTGCATGTGTGTGAAAGATAGCTGATTAATTTGGAAAGATTATATTAGGACCTTGGGTTATCATTTTAATGATTACCCTAATTCTGATTGTGTCTTATTTATTGTCATTTACACTCATTGTACTGTGTTCAAAGTCTCTCAATTTTCTCATAGCAGATGATAGAAGTTTCCTAGATTTTAATTCCATCTACTCCTTTCCCAGGCTCATTCAACTTCTCTGGTTTTTTTTTATCATGGGTGGTGATAGGATTCGAACTAAATCCAATAACTATGGAGAATTTAAGGAGAATGCCTTGGTTTGGCATTACTGTAAGGAAGGAGGAGTCACCACTTTCCTTGAATGTTTAAATGGACACGATAAAAATCTGTCTATTCAATTTGCTCAGTCTTGGGATAACCACAAGGTGCAAATTGGGAATGTCAGCTTTGTGGTCTCTGAGAATGACATTGCTATGGCTACGGGTCTCTCTTGAAAGGGAACGAAGATGTAGAAAATATCTAGGGTTTCAGATGTTCAGAATCAAAAATTGTTTCTTAGCGAAGGAGAGGAGTTGGTGCCTTACCAAGGTGGCTTTGAAAGAGCTCGTCTTCCTACATCGTGGGCTGACATGTGTTATATGGTGATGAAGTATTTCACCCTTGAGGGTCGTTTCACCAGGTTCTATAACTACCATCTCCCTTTATTGAATCATTTTAGAAGGAATGCCACTATTAGTTTCCCTTTCTACTTGCTTTCTTCGCTTGAACACTCTGTACAACATGTTAAAAAGACTCTGTTGAAGAAACCTAATGAAAAGCCTATTCCTTTACACCAAGGGTTCATTCATCGTTTATACCAGTTTCACTTAGCCCTATCTCCTCCTTCCTCTCTTCAGCCTTCTCATCAGGATACCCCTGCATCTGTGAAATTGAGTCTTGCTACTCCTAATCAACCCCTTGTTGGTGATCCTTGCTCTGGTATTTCTAAGTCTTCAATCAAGAGTGTTCAAAACCCTCCCTCTAGATTTAAATTGAAAGCTAAAAGATGTCTCTCAAATGTGGACATGGAGGCTAACCTTTTGAAGGATGATATTGGGGTTTCTGGGACCTAGATTAAGCATAGTCAGGGTGGGGAGGGACCCTTTTGGAACCTCAAAAAAGCTAAAACAGAGGGTAAATTTGTTGTCATTAGGCGGTCTGGTAGAATTGCTGGTAAACAGGCTCTCAAACTAAAGTTGATTGACTATTTGGAAAGTAATTCAGAAGCCTCCACCCATGAGGAGGAAGATCTCAAGACTGATGTTCAAAAAATTGCTATTGAAGATTCTAGTGGTGAATAGGGCATTCCTATGGAGGTCTTTGAAACTAAAGATAATGTTGGGGTTCATAATTCTATCCCAATTGGTGACTGTGTGGGTGTTGGTGATATTACTACCTAGGTGAAAATGACTGATATTGATGAGGACATTGGGAAAGATATCTACTTTGTTCCCACTTCTGTTCCTGTTGATCCTAACAATATTACTCAAGATGGTAGGGAAGAAGACAATACAGTGGAAACTAATGATGCTAATGATCTGTCTCAGCTAAAGGAACAGGTGGAGTTCCTAGAAAATAAGGTCTCTTCTCTTGGTAATTTCATTGCTAACATGTTATGTAAGACTGCAATGGACAATCTCTCTCTTCTTCGGGAGCAGGAGGCTCTAATGCATGGAGCTGATAATGACAGGGTTAAAGAACTGGACAAAATGCTGGAGTTTCTTTCGAAGGGAGAGGAGGACATCTCTTCCTAGTTTTTCTTTGCTTTCTATTTGTTGGCTTTTTACCATTAGTAACTTTTTGCTGTCTATCGGTCGTATGTAAGTTGTTGGTGGTTATTTTGGCTCTTTTTGTTTTTTGAGCTTTTTCTGCCCTTTTTGGGTTATGTTTTGTAATATGGGATCCGCCCTTGGTTTGCTGCCTTATAATATCAAAAAACACTAGCCAATCCATGCACAGTAAAATCATATTTTTTAAATCCTAGGATAAAAGAAACATTTTTGGACTCTAGCATTGATCTTTGGAACTTTAAATACTTGACAATGATTGGTTGCTTAGAAAAAATAATTGCATCTGACAAATACATTACCTATGCACCCATAGTTTTAGATGAGAACATTTGACCATGATGTTAACTCATCCATTTCATACCAAGTGGCATATAATTAGGCATCAGAAATAAGTCTAAATCTCCTAAGGAAGGCATCAAATACAATAGAAAAGATCATGTTCATTGTCCATGTTAAATTTAAAAATCATCTATCTTATGTCATAGTTTAGTGCATTCTAATTTTTAGTTCACATGATAGTTTTTATTGTGAATAACAAGTGGAACAATGAAATAAATGACTTAAATTCTAGCAGGTATAAAAAATGATCCAAAGATTGTATTTGGAAACAATGCCATTCAACCACTCATATGAATGCACCAACATGCAAACGAAAGCAATGAATTATTGTCATTTCAATTAACAAGAAAAATCAATGCATTGATTTGTTATGAATACATTCAATGCATTGCCTGGGCATATGAGGGTCCAACTCAAGCTCACCGTGTTCTGACTTGTTAAAAACATTTTCCTCCATAAATCAGGTATGTAACCACAAATTCTATTCACCATCATAACTAGTTCTAATTTGCAAAAGGCACATAATTGTAGATACAAACATGACTTATGTTCTAGTTTGTACAATTTTCATAGTACATCAGAGGAACTTGATTTTTTAGTTCATGTTGTATTCTATTCTAACTTGGAATTCTTCTCTATTTACACAAAAAAACATTTATATCTTGCCAATACTTGATCCTAATTATGCATTTGAATTTTATGTTTTGTTCTTTCCTCAATTTGCATTTTAGATTTTGCCCATCAAAAAAGCCATGAATGAGATCTATGTTCTGTCAATACAATTCTCCTATGATTCTTTTTATCCTATATGTAAAGTGTAATATCTAATTTGCATTGGCAAAGAAGTAACATATCTAGAAACATTGATACTTTTAGATGTTGTGAACACAAGATGCCTTTATTTCTAGAATAGTCTATTTCAAAAGAAAGCATATTTGAATATGGCATGGATGATCTTGATAAACTCTTTATTTTGGATTCTGATATGTTTACGCCATTAGAAGATAATTAATTTGAATAATTATAATATTTAGCAAATGTTGTTAGTCCCTGCTCATATGGTTTCTTGAGATGTGGGGTAATGGGTGGGGTGTAGACAGACAAGGATGCAAACCAAATTAGGGTGCCTCTATAAATCGATAAAGGTACAACTATATTATACATAAACATTCTCATAAAAAAATGAAGCTATAGAGATGGATAAATAGTCCATGTTCCTATAATGGATTCTCATATCCATTAAATGCATTTCACTATTGACATGACACTAATTAAAGAATTAAAAAATTGAACTGCATATTTGTACCTCTACTTTTCCATCTATATATATAGGAGGATCTTGTAAATCATATTCAAAAAGGCAAGTTTTCATCATAATGGCAAGAAAGAACAAGGGCATCTAACATTTGGCCATAACCATCAAAAAGCAAATAGTAGTAAAGACCTCAAAGAAATTGAAAAATATTAGTGTAGGCTAGGTACGGTTATAATACATATGATGTGGAAGTATACAGTATGTATATTATGTATATTAATACATACATATTGTATGTTTATATATTATGTACAAATAGATATCATATATATGTATTCATACAAGAAGCCTTGAACACTATAGCATTGTTTAAGTATTCTCCCTCAAAACTATGTAAAGAGAAAGGGAGGGAGAAATTAGGATGGACTTTGATGCAGTGATAGAAACAAATTAGTTGATTTAGTTAAAATCAACTAAGTTAATTAAAGGATAAATACATTTTAGATATTTAAATTAGTTCAAAAATAATTTGTATATACATGCATGGAATTTTCACACATAACTGTAATGTGAATCCAAGGCTTATTCGATATATAGGCAAATTTGTGAATACCAGGGCACTGGTCAAAGCTTATATTGTTCTAATTGCAAGGCATGTGTGAGTTGACATAAACATTATATGTATAAACATTAGCTTTTAGTTAGTCTAAAATGCTTTGTTTTTTTATTACAATAAATTTATGGCACTAAAAATGATTAAATTTAGAGAACTATAATATATAACAAATGCTCTTTACTCTTAGCAGAATGGTCACCTTGAGATCTTTTCTACAATACTTGATTTCTTCCTTGAGATATTGATACTTATTTCTAATGCCTGATCTTATGCCACCCAAGATCAACAACAGTATGTTCAGAACATGTATGTTTAGAGGATGCTACATCTACCAAAGGAGTATGATTAAAACATATGGAGACAAAATGTTATAACATGTAGGCTTAGGAGACACTAGCTCTAACAAAGAACTATAAAAATGAGAACTGCTATAATGAAACTTATCTAGCATAGTGACTAGACACTTAGTATTGATGCACATTTTCTGCAAAAAAAGCTTTTTTAAATGATACACACCTATAATATTTAACAAATGCTCTTTACCTCTACTGCCATTGTTTCCTAGAGGTCTGGTCATATGACACCCACTCCTAAGACACCTATATCATACACAAATGCACCCATTTAAAATCATGGGTATAAATAATCCCCACAAAAAAATTTCTCCATATACATTTTTTAATCATAGACACAACAACATGCACCTCAAATCGAACCAAAATCCATTGAAGCTAAACCCACAAACACAAAGAGACAGAGATACTTCTCTATCTAGCTCTATTGCAAACAGGATTATCAAACATGCATCTGCAACGTCCATCTCTAATACATCCATAGAAAGCCTTAACGACTTTTTGTATCCCAAATGGCTTTCAAACACCAAATATCATCTAAACCCGTGGGTATAGAGAATCCCCACAAAAAATATTTTACATCTACATTTTTTAATCCTAGACATAGCAACATGCACCACAAATCTAACCAAAAGCCATTGAAGCCAAACCCACAAAAACACAGACACATGGATGCATCTCTATCTAGTTTTATTACAAATTAAGTAAGGATTCAAATAAATCCTTACCTCCCACTCACACCACAGCGGTGAATCAATACAACGCCCAGACAGCGAAGACATGCATTTGCGACATCCAGCACCAAATGAATGAAAACTAAATGAGCGAACAACGTGAAGATAAATTAAACATGTTAATGAAGTTACAAAAAAACACACAACTGATAGGCATCTCATCTGGATGACACGAGTCAACAACTGTCATCATCACCAAATCGTTTGCTTGTGGACATGACACCAATTAAAGAACCAATAAATTCACCTGCATATTTATAGCCCCTCGCCAACGCCATCAATTGCCACTTTCTGTTTACTTTGAAATCCGATAAAATTTATTTCATTTAATTAATTTTCACACTTACTAATCATAGCACTAGCCAATCTGTGTGCACAACAAAATGATAATTTTTAAATCCCAACATAAAATAAATGATTTTGGACTTTAACCTTGTTCTTTCGAACTTTAAATACTCGACGGTGATTGCCTCCTTCGAAAAAATAATTGCATCCTACATATGCATTAACTATCCTCCCTATAGTAGGAACTAAAAAACTACAAAACATAATAAACTATGTGATAACAGCATAACTTATTATGTGTTAGTAGTTTTGTTAAGCTATCACAATTTAACACACTGCTAAAAGTATCTCCTACTTATCACATAATAAACTAGTTTTGAAATATGTTAACAACATGGAAGACTATCCCCTATACATTAAACATTAAATCATGTAATGCCGTCCTATATCCAGATTTCGTGCATGTGCCCACCGGCCACCTTTACAAATTGTGAATGTACGATATCTCGAATTTTTAAGCATTTTCGAGAAATTCCAGACAGTCCGCGTTGACGTACCAAAGTGATCTCTGACAGTGAGAGGATTCATTCATTTCCCGCTTGATTCACTTTTCAATTTGTTTAGGACTTTTTCAAGTCCAGTACAATTTAAAACATCGTAGAGATCTCTACTTCAGCGATATTGGTGCAGACTCGGTCTCACCTATTTTAATGAATGAAATAATTTAAAACGTTACACAAGCATGTTTGACGAGTGAATTGACCTAACCGTGTTTATAAATTGCACAATAAAATGTACCAAACCCATCCACTTTCTCGTAAGGCGACTTTGTTTCCACTTTTGAAATGCATAGAGCCATAGAGCGAGAGGTACTCTTAATATTACTACTAGAATAAGCCAAAGTGCTTATATAATCAGGTTATAAGAATGTGCAGAGCAATATACCAAATGTTATACTATACTTTCTTACTTCTCTGTACGCTTTGGGAGTTTTCAAATCTGTGCGATAATGCAAGACACGTGTTTCCAATTTTCTAGGCATTGATTTTAATGGTAGAATATTTTTGACTTGACAATGTGGTTGCTTCTTTCAACAGCTGAATAAAAAATGGCGTTCACTAAAGTAGAGCAAATTTCCAAACGTGAACTAATTAGGCTCTATATAAGGATTGCTTTCCCCTAGAAGAGAAACAATTCATCTCAAATTCTAGATCAAGTCGTCATTTCTTAAGCTACGTATACCTCCTCCTTTCAGATCTTCCTACCCCATCTCTTGAAGAATCCTGTTTATCAGTATTGACAATAAGTTTGAGAAAGTTCAGAATAACATCTCAGAGAGATCAGTTTCGCTAAGCAATAGACAAGCACCGTAATTTGAATGGTTTCGTACGCCACCTTCTTAAGCTGGTGTTTAGCATTTGCAGCTATTTTTATATAATTTTTTGCATTTCGTAAGAGTGTTAAAAAAGTGTCTGGAAAGCCGTGCTGATAAATTTAAATCAATTAGGAATCTCATTGTTTTCAACAAATCTTACCAAGAGACCCCGTGCAACGATGGCAATCAAAACCACTTTATCAGTTACTGTCCAAATTTTGCTTGCTTGTTGTTGTTGTTATGGTTCTAAACAATGCAACATGTGAGGGAAGAGAACTGAGCTCCCTGGGCAGTCATTCCAGCTTTCTGAAGGGCAGAGGTAGAAATAGACACGCTTGGTGTGGTCATGATTCAGGAGTCTGTTCTCGTTCTGCTCATGCTCGTGGGTACTCACACGGCAAATGGGCCTGCTGCTCCAAAAGGTACTGCATTGATGTCTCTTCTGACCCGTATCACTGTGGAGCATGTGGTAATGCATGTGGTTATGGCTTAAGCTGCTGTGGAGGAAAGTGCTTAGACCTCAATACTAACAATTCCCATTGTGGAAGTTGCTTCAATTCTTGTCATCAAGACACTTGCACATTTGGTATTTGTGGTTATGGATACGGCTATGGATTTTCCTCACATAATCAGGAAGGAAAGATGGGGAATTAAGAGTAGTAATGTCCAGTAACTTGGACTAAGATTCTTACTCTGTGATAGGCATATAGATATTCAAATTTTTTAAGGGGCTAACTATTTTATTAGTCTCAAGCAATACTGCTACAATGCTAAGTCAACGAGTTTAGGACCATTCTTTTGAATATATCTAGTGAACTACCAATTTGTTAATTTCTCAAGCTTTTAAGAAATGTAGAAAGAAATCAGCTGTTAGGCATCACTCAATGCAAAAGGAATTCTACATGTATTCAAACATGTGCTTATTTAATTCAAGAAGCAAAATTTATCGTAGTAAAACAATATGATGTGCGGAAAACATATTTTTGGTTGAGGCCGTTGAGAAAATTGTTTCCATGCAGTTCTCAATATAGTAGAACTTTTGGCTGGACTTAAATATATCTCAAAATGACATGTGCCAAACAACGTGATTGAATACAAATTTAAATACAAAAGATTAATTCTTATGAAAGATGTTGACAACTCACTACATAACCCAGTCCAAACAACCTATGTAAACTAAACAATTACATAACCCAGTCCACACAACCTATGTAAACATAAGTGTAGAAAAAATATATAACAACTAAATGAAATGAAATAAAATCTTACACTAACATTCCTATTAAGTGCAACTTAGATTAGTAAAATATATGTCCAGCAAATGTGTAACCTAATGAGATACCAATAAATATATAATCACCTTCATAGAGAACAATCCCCCTAAGGAAAAGAGAGATAAGCCGCTCCAAACTGAGAGAAAAAAGATCACTCAATGTAGAGAGAAAAGAGAGAGAGGACTAGGTAAACCCTAAGAAGTAGCCTCCTACACCCCCAAAAAAGATTCTAGATAAAGAAACTTGCTTTCTATAAAGCATTTGGTGAAGATGTCAATAATCTACTTAGTATTTGGGCAATAGCATAGATCAATGAAATGTACATAAATAAGCTCAATGATATAGTGCATATGAACCTCTATGTGCTTGGTCCATTATTGGTGGACCGGGTTTTGTGAAATCTCAATAGCACTTTGATTGTAACAAAATATGATAGAGGGCCAATGAAAATAGATACCAAACTTGATGAGAATATGGTGAAGCCGATTGGCCTCAGAGACAACACTCACATCCCCTAATTTACTTAGCCTTAGAAGAAGATGGAGCAATAGCATGTTGCTTCTTGCTCAACCAACATATAAGACTTGAACCAAGTTTGAAGTTAGATGTTGGCTTCCAATCTTAAAAATCACTCACCTAGTCTAAATCAATATACCAAACTAATTCAATATCAATACTTGTTTCTAATGAATCCCAAACAATGTGTGCCCTATACATAATGGAGAATCGTCTTAGCTATCTTCAAGTGTAGCTCCCAGGGTTCTTGCATAAACTGAGAAACCATGCCAATGGAATATGAAATGTTGGTCTATGAGTGAGTTAGGTATTCGAAGCTACCAACTAGCTATCAATGCAAAGTAGCATCAACTAATGTTCAAGAACATTGCACCTCAGGTTTGACTCTAGAAATAAATAGAATTGGAGTAGACCTATAATTATGCATGTCAAATAGTGAGAGAAAGTCAAATGCATATCTTAATTGTGTAATACTAATCCTAGAAGTAGATTGAGATATTTAAATTTAAGAAAAAGATGCAACAAACCTAAGTTGGTCACAAAAAACTTTTCATAAAGGGTAGTTTTCACTATCACAATGGAGGATTAAGAACTCCCTATGATTAGAAAGTTATCAACCTACAAGACTAAGAGTATAGAAAGGAATCATCTTGCTATAAAATGTAGACATTTAGGTCATAATAGTATTTGGAAAATCCAATTTGTGAGAAGGAAGGAATCCATCTTCGTGTACCAAGCTTGAGGGGACTATTTTAGGCTATAGATAGATTTTCTAATTGTACAAAACATGGAAGAAACATGTAAAAATTCATGTAATTGGTCCATATATATTTCGTCAAGACCTTCATGAAGAAAGCACTCTTTACAACCATCTCATGAACCTTCTAGCAATGTCCTACAATAATAGAAAGTGTTTGATAGATGGATGTCATCTTTGTAAGTAATGCAATGGTCTCAGTGAAGTTAATAAACCTATGAAAATCCCTTTATAGCCACTCATGCTTTGAACTTTTCAACTAACCCATTAATTGCAAATTTTGGTTGATATATCCACTTACATCAAACAAGTTGTATTCCCTTAGAAAGAAAAACCAAATCCTGATGGTGGTTCCTAACCAAGGAATTGTATTCCTCTTGCATATTTGCATCCCTCTAAGGAAAGCCAAATGCTTTGTAAAAATATTGTGGATAAGAAACAGAGGTAAAAAAACATGCGGATGTCCCTAGAATTACGATATTGTTTGCCTAACATCTAAAGTATCCCTAACCCAATCACTTATAGATTGTAGTATTTTTCTATCCTAATGTGGACTTGAAGCCAAAGAAATAGGAGGGGATTACTCCACCTTAGAATGACTTGGAGAGGAAGGAGGTAAATTCCCACTATCTCAATTGTTAGTTATAGTCTGTTATGCCTATGTAGATATGAATTCTCAAAAAAAGTGTCACCAATTCCAAGTCAATCTAATGTGAATGTAGATTAGGGAGAGGTGCCCAGAGTAGGACATGAAGAACCCTCCTTAAAGTAAACACTTCTCCCATTAAATATCTCATGTGTATTTAGATGGAGAAGCTAATATCCCTTGACATCATTTTGATAGCCAACAAAGATGCAAGGTTCATTCTATGGATCTATAGTGTTACATTTCTCTATTGGAATGTGGGCACTTGCTAGAAAACCAAAAACCCTAAAATATTTCACTATGGGTTACTAACCACTCCAAGCTTTGAAAGGAGTGACTCCCTTCACATCTTTGTAAAGAATGTGGTTCTAGCTATAACTCACACAAGTAATGGTTTCCACCTAGTACTATGGTGCAAAAGATCTAGATTAAATTATGTAGTTATCCATTTCCTTCAAAGATCTATCATTATGTTCTTCTGCACTATTTTTGTTGAGGATTGTATAGAAGTATATACTCTAAATCAATCCCCTTTAAAGTAAAAAACTATTCAAAATGATGGTTAGCATACTCACCACTATTATTAGTGCATAGAACCCTAATGGCTTTCTCATTTTGTTTCTAACAAGTAATTTGAAGTCCTAAAAATACTCAAATAACTCAACCTTTTGTTAAACAAAGTAAACCCATGTATGCCTAGAAAAGTCATCAACGAAGGTTAAGATGTATCTAACCCTATGAATGATGATAAAACAGACTAGATAGGTTAATGTAATTCAATTCTAGAACTATGTAGCCCTCCACAATTTACACTTGTTAAACTTCTCTTAAGGATGTTTTCCCAAGATGTCGCCTTGGTAAATTTTGTCAAAAAAGTGGGCACAAGGAAAACCCATAATCTAGCCTTCCCTACTATTTTGGCTACACCCTCATCTCACCACCAAAACCACCCTATCGGCTATGCCTCAACGGTCTCTTCCTCCTCTTGATCATCCTCTCCCTCCTTCTCAAAACCCTCCTCAGACTCCTTAGTGCCCACAAGTGGTCTAGGGTCTCCAAGGGGTCATCTAATAGGTAAATTAGATATGATTATGATGCCAACCACCATGCCACAAACTATATAGTACCACCTAGGTCATCAACATTTGAGGTTAGATCAGCATCCTATGCCTTGTCATCTGAGTCACTCAATGGGATTTCAATGATTGTCATTTATGGTAGGTCCTTGGGCCTAGCTACACTGTGGTGTGAGGGTAGATATGTAGGTACATCTATAAGGATGTCCTACACCTACCCAAGTAGTCAATCCACTCGATTGTAGTAGAATAATACTATGATGTTGTCTAGGTGGCCCACCAGCCACCTATCTCACTACATCCATGCAAATTGCCACACATTTCTAGTCCATGCTCTCATCCCCATGTAAGGTCTCCATATAACATCTATATTAGGTAGC
This sequence comes from Cunninghamia lanceolata, assembly GCA_027924645.1. Taxonomy (NCBI): domain Eukaryota; kingdom Viridiplantae; phylum Streptophyta; class Pinopsida; order Cupressales; family Cupressaceae; genus Cunninghamia; species Cunninghamia lanceolata. The sequence continues at coordinate 3,549,916 of BSBN01000684.1, forward strand.
CTGCCAAAGGTTTACTGGCAATGTAGTAGAACCCTAAACTACCACAACCTCCTCAATGTGTAGGCATGGACTCATGGCATATCCCACATAATGGTAGTGGGGTAGCCTATTGATGAGGGGGAGTAAATCCCATAACACACAACAACACAGATTACTCACAGAATATAGGAATGTTCTTTTATTGAACTGAAAACAAATTACATTATAAAACTACAAAACATAATAAAGTATGTGATAATAACATACCTTATTATGTGAATAGTTTTATTAAGCTATCACAATTTAACACACTGCTAAAACTATAAAACATAATAAATTATGTGATAATAACATAGCTTATTATGTGAATAGTTTTATTAAGCTATCACAATTTAACACACTACTAAAAATACCTCCTATTTATCACATAATAAACTAATTTTTAAATATGTTACAACAAGGAAGACGGTCCCCTACACATAAAACTTAAAATCATATCATGCCATCCTTTATCTAGATTCGTGCATGAGCCCACCGGCTACCCTTGCAAATTGTGAATGTAAGATATCTCAAATTTTAATCATTTTCGAGAAATTCCAGCCCGTCTGCATTGACATACTCAAAGTGATCTCTGACAGTGAGAGGATTCATTGATTTCCTCCTTGATCACTTTTCAATTTGTTAACCATTTTTTCAAGACTAGTACATATAAAATATCGTAGAGATCTCTACTGCAGCGAATCCTGGAATATTTTGCCGCAGACTTGGTCTCACCTATATTGCTTAAACAGAGCTAAAAACGTTAGACACGCATGTTTGGCGAGTGAATTGACCTGACCATGTTTATAAACAAATTAAATTCTTAAATTGTAAAATGTATCAAAGCTGTTCACTGCGTTGTAAGCCGACTTTGTTTCCACTTTTCAAATGCATAGAGCCATAGAGCGAGAGGTCCTCTTAATATTATAAGAGGATAAGCAATAGTGCTTATATAATAAAGTTATACTTAACTTTTCATACTTCTCTGTACGCTTTGGGAGTTTTCAAATTCGTGCGATAGTGCAAGACACGTGTGTCCAATTCTCTAGGTATTGATTTCAATTGTAACATATGTTCAATCTGTTCTTTCTATCAACAGCTGCATTCAAAAGCGCGTTTAATAAAGTTGCGCAAAATTTCAAACGTGAACTAATTAGGCATTATAAGTATCGCTTCCCCATAGAGGAGAAACCATCCATCTCATCTTGATAAATTCCAAACCGCATTGTCATTCCTTAAGCTGAAAGAGCTACCTTTTCCTTTCGAACCTTCGATCCCCATCTCTTGAAATATCCTGTTTATCAGTCTTGACAATAAGTTTTTGAAGTTTCAGAAAACCATCTCATCAGAGATCAGCTTCTCTAAGCAATAAAGCAAGCTCCTATCCTCAATCACTGTAATCTTCTATGAGAGGCTTCCTTTAGGCCACTACTAATTTTTGAATGGTTTTGTGCATCACCTTCTTAAGGTGTTGGTTAGCGTTCGCAGCTATTTTTATTTCATTTTTTGCACTTAGTAAGAGTGTTCAAAAAGGATTGGGAAAACTGTGCTGATAAATTCAAATAAATAAGGAATCGCACTGTTTTGAACAAATCTTACCAAGTGACCCCGTGTACAACGATGGCAATCAAAATCACCTTATCAGTTATTTTCCAAATTTTTCTGCTTCTTGTTGTTATGGTTCTGAACAATGCAACATCCGAGGGAAGGGAACTTAGCTCCCTGGGCAGTCATTCTAGCTTTATGAGGGGTAGACGTAGAAATACACACGCTCGGTGTGGTCATGATTCAGGAGTCTGTTCTCATTCTGCTCATGCTCGTGGATACTCACACGGAAAATGGGCCTGCTGCTCCAAAAGGTACTGCATTGATGTGTCTTCTGACCCGTATCACTGTGGAGCATGTGGTAATGCATGTGGTTATGGCTTAACCTGCTGTGGAGGAAAGTGCTTAGACCTCAATACTAACAATGCCCACTGTGGAAATTGCTTCAATTCTTGTCATCAAGACACTTGCACATTTGGTATTTGTGGTTATGGATACGGCTATGGCTTTTCCTCACATAATCAGGAAGGAGAGTTGGGGAATTAAGAGTAGTAATATCCAGTAACTTGGACTAAGATTCTTACTCTGTGATAGGCATATAGATATTCAAATATGTAAAGGGGCTAACTATTTTATTAGTCTCAAGCAATACTGTTACAATGCTAAGTCAACGAGTTTAGGACCATTCTTTTGAATCTATCTAGTGAACTACCAATTTGTTAATTTCTCAAGCTCCTAAGAAATGTCGAAGGAAATCAGCTGTTAGGCATCACTCAATGCAAAATGAATTTAGATGTGCAGAATACATATTTTTGGTTGACTCTGTTGAGCAGATTGTTTCCATGTAGTTCTCAATATAGTAGAACTTTTGGCTGTACTTAAATATATCTCAAAATGACATGCAAAACCATATAAAGTGAGTGAGCACATATACAATTTGTGAGGTTACATGTACAATCAATAGGGAATGGGGAATGTAACCCCTGAATAACTTAAAATATAAAAGAGTAATTCTTATAAAAGATGCCAACAACTCACTAGATAACTTAAATAAGTGTAGAAAAAGTATATAACTACTAAATGAAATGAAATGAAATAAAATCTTACTAACACTTCCTTTAAGTGAAATCTAGATGGGTAAAAGATAAGTCCAGCAAATGTGTAGCCTAATAAGGTACCCATTTATACAATCGCCCTCATAGAGAAGAATCCACCTAAAGAAAAGAGAGGACTAGGTAGCCCCTAAGAAGTAGCCTCTTGCACCCCCAAAAACGATTTGAGATAACGAACTTGCTTTTGGTAAAGGGTTTGGTGAAGATGTCAATAATCTACTTAGTATTTGGGCAATAACATAGATCAATGAAATTTCCATGAATAAACTTAGTGATATAGTGTATATGAACCTCTATGTGCTTGGTCCATTGATGGTGGACCAGATTTTATGAAATCTTAATAGCACTTTGATTGTCACAAAACTTGATTGATGGCTAATGAAACTAGATACAAAACTCGATGAGAATATGGTGAAGCCAGTTGGCCTTAGTGGCAACATTCACATCTCCCAATACTTAGCCTTAGAAGAAGATAGAGCAATAGCGTGTTGCTTCTTGCTCAACCAACATATAAGACCTAAACCAAGTTTGAAGCTAGAGGTGGGCTTGCAATCTTTAAAATCACCCACCCAATTTGAATCAGTATACCTAACCAATTCAATATCAATAGTTGTTTCCTAATGAATCCCAAAACTACATGTGCCCTATATGTAATCAAGAATTCTCTTAGCTACCTTCAAGTGTAGCTTATAGGATTCTTGCATAAATTGAGAAGCCATGCTAATGGAATATGAAATGTTGGTCCATGTGTGAGTTAAGTATATGACGCTATCAACTAGCTATCATTACAAAGTAGCATCAACTAATGTTGAAGAACATTGTGCCTTAAGTTTGACTCTAGAAATAAAGGGAGTTAGAGTAAAGCTATAATTATCCATGATGTCAAATTGTGAGACCAAGTCAAGTGCATATCTTAATTGTGTAATACTAATCCTAGATGTAGATTGAGATATTTCAATCCCAAGAAAATAATGCAACAAACCAAAGTTCATAACAAAAAAACTTGTCATAAAGGGAATTTTTCACTATCACAATGGAGGATTAAGAACTCTCTATGATTAGAAAGTCATCAACATGTAAAATTAAGAATGGGAAATAATCATCTTGCTATAAAATATAGACATTTAGGTCATAATGGTATTTAGAGAACCCAATTGTGAGAAGGAAGGAATCCATCTTGGCATACCAAGCTTGAGGAACCTATTTAAGGCCATAGATAGATTTTCTAAGTCTATAAACCATGGAAGAAACATGTAGAAAATCATGTGATTAGCCCATATTGTAGACACCTTAAATTGTCCACTCTTCGTGTCATCCCTAAGCATCCCTAATTCATCCTAAAACTCTTCTAAACCATCACTAAACATCTTTAAATGACCCTAAATCACTATTTCTACCCCGATTAACTGATTAAACACATGTTTAGATAGTTAATTGATCATTTCCCCTTCAAACCATGATTTTACAATATTTTAATGTCAAAATCACTATTCATGCACTATTCACTATTCATCCATACCTATATTGGTACCTACATCGATACTCATCTCTAGCCAAAATAATTTATTAAATATTTTATCTCCTTTCTCTATAGTCCAAACTTTAGATAAATTTAATTTATCTATTGTCCCCTTTTCCCATCCTGTGAATCAAATAAATATTTGTATTTATTTAATTCCTATTTTCTACACTTTTGATTAGGTCAACTAAACCTAATTAACTAAACTAATTCACCACTTGCACAATTGAAACCCTAATCTAATCTTGTTCAAATCCTCTCCATTTCCCCAAATGTACAAAGCCATGAACCTCTTGTACATGTCCACATGGCCTTCTTACAAAAGGCATGGTCAAGGACCCATGTACAAGGGTCCTTTTGTCGTCCATCTCCTATTTCTCCAATTTTAAATTGGGCATGTACCCATGCTTCCAATTTAAAATTCAAATCTAAGACAACTCATAATTTTTCCTTCAATTTTAAAATTGGGCAGTACCCATGCTCCTCAATTTAAAATTCCAATCAAATCCAACCCATACCTCCCATCTACCAAGATAATCTCATCCCTCCAATCTTCTAAAAGCCCAATCTTGACCATCCATTCCTCCTTGATCCAAGGAAATCTCATCCAATCTCATCATGACTCTTTGTGAGCTCTCCTTACTTGAGAGCTCTCAAGAACTCTCCACCATTGATCTTTCAATCAAATCCTAACCATCCAATTGAGTCTCCAAAATTCTATAAATTGGAGCTCACCCCTTCACAAATAACATAACTTCTTCATGAGAAGAAAGGTTATGCTACCCATTTGAGGAGCTATCCACATCAACACTATCAAGGAACACATCTACAATCAAGGTTTGCATGTAGTTAATGGTTTAACTTATTTATGTTTGCATTCCTTTTTCTAAATCCGAGGTAGCTTATGAATTGAGTTAAATAGGTTAGTGTTTTAACTTGTTTCTCATGCTCATTTTCTTGGTTATACACAAATATATCTCCTGAAGAACTCTATGAAGAAAACACTCTTCACATCCATCTCATGAACCTTCTAGCAATGTGCTACAATAATAAAAAGTGTTTGACTGATGGATTTTATCTTTACAAGTAATGCAAAGGTCTTAGTGAAGTTAAAAAACCTATGAAAATCCCTTTATATCTACTCGTGCTTTGAAACTTTTGTTCGATATATCCATTTACATCAAACAAGTTTTCTTCCCCTAAAAAGGAGAACCAAATCCAATTATGGTTCCTAACCAAGGAATTGTACTCCTCCTACATAGTTGCATCTATCTAAGGAATGCCAAATGCCTCCTAAAACAATTGTGGATGAGAAGCAAAGGTAAAAAATATGTGGAAGTCTATAGAATTATGATCTTTTTTTCCTAACATTTGAATGATCCCCAACCCAATCACCTATATTTAGTAGTGTTTATCTAGCCCAATGTGGACTTGAAGCCTAAGAACTAGGAGGAGACTTGTCAACTTTGAAATGACTTGGAGAGGAAGGAGGTAAATGTTCACCATCACTCTTTTCAATCATAGTCTATCATGCCTATGTATATCCAAATCCTAAAAAATGGTGTCACCAATGGTAAGTGAATCTAATGCGAATGTAGATGGTGGAGAGGTGCAAAAAGTAGGACATGAAGAGCCATCCTCAAAGTGAACATTCCTCTTAATAAATAACTCATGTGTAACTAGATGAAAAAGATAATATCCCTTGACATTGTCATGATAGTCAACAAAGATGCAAGGTTCACTCTATGGATCTATATAGTTTCATTTCTCTATTGGAATCTGGGCCCATGCTAGAAAACCAAAAATCCTAAAATGTTTCACTATGGGTTGCCAACCACTCCAAATTTTAGAAGGAGTGACTCCCTTCAAGTCATTTTGAAGAATGTGGTTCTAGCTATAACTCACACAAGTAATGGCCTCAACATAGTACTATAGTGTAAAAGATCTAGAGTAAATCATGCAGTTATCCATTTCCTTCAAAGATCTATTCTTACACTCTACCTTACTATTTTGTTTAGGACTATAAGGAAGTATATGCTCAAAATCAATACCCTTTAAAGTATAAAACTATTCAAAATGATGCTTAACATGCTTACCACTATTATGAGTGCATAGAATCCTAGTGTGTTTCTCACTTTATTTCTTAACAAGTGTTTTGAAGTCCTAAAAATACTCAAATGCCTTAACTTTCTATTGGACAAAGTAAAGCCATGTATACCTAGAAAAGTCATCAATAAGGGTTAAGACATATCTAACCCTGTGAATGAAGGATGATAAAATAGACCAGATAAGTCAATGTAATTCAATTCTAGATCCATGTAGCCCTCCATGATTTACACTTATCAAACTTCACTTAAGAATGTTTTCCCAAGATGTAGCCTTGGCAAATTTTTTAATAAAAGTGGGCACAAGGCAAACCTATAACATGGACCTCTCTACTAATCTAATTACACCCTCATCTTGCTGCTAGCACCACCCTACTAGCTATGCCTCAAAACCATCCTCCTCCTAGACTATCCCTCCTCCTCCTCCTTAGAACCCTCTTGGACTCTTTCATGCCCACAAGTGGCGTAAGGTCTCTAAGGGGAATTTTCTATGTAAATTAGACCTAGCTATGATGCCTACCATAATGTTGTGAATGTTGTTATATGGAGCCTAATCAGACTCAGAGGTTAAATTTTCCCCACTTTTATCAGTGTGGTTTCCCCTCAAATTATTTAATAGGGGTTTGGGGGCAATGCCCCCAAGATAGGAGTTATTTTTCTATTGGCTAACATAAAAAAACCCTATTTTGTAACAGACATAAGTCTTGATAAAAATGGCTAAGAGTTAGGGTTTTCCATTGAGACATTGTATTGTAGCATTTGAAGTGGTATTGAGTTGCAAGGATTGCCGGTTGTAATCAGTTTGATTGCTAGATAATAATATTGGACTCTTTGTTGTTGGATGTAGCATGAGTTTGGGTGAACCATGTTAAAAATTGTCTCTCACTGTTATGATTTCTGTGTATTTTTCATTCCTCTGTTTAATCTTTATTTGCATTTAATTGATATCTTCTGCATGCAATTCCTAATAGTGAACCATACAATAACACCCACATCATCAATATCAAATGTTGGAGCTACATCATTTTCTTCATCATTAGAGTTGATCAATGAGATATCAATGATAGTCAATCGTGGTAGGTCCTTAGGCTTAGCTATGTTATAGTGAAAACATAAGTATGTAGGTACATCCATAGGGATGTCCTACACCTACCTAAACTACTAGTGCACTTGGTTGTAGTAGAATGGTATTACGATGTTATCTAGGTGTTAACCTATGAACCACCTGTCTTGCTACATCCATGTGAGTTGGCATACATTGTTGGTCTATGCTCTCATCCGCATGTAACATCTCCAAACAACATTTGTATTGGGTAGCCTATTGAAGGTTTACTACTAATGTATTATATCCCTAAACTACCACAGTCTCCTCAGCATGTAGACATGCACTTGTGGCATATCCCACGTAATGGTGGTGGGGTAACCTATTGGTCATGTGCACTAGATGTGATCTAATGCCCACACCTATATGAGCTTACAGGTCATCAAGTTATTGTCATCAAACCATATGTATTGACCCAGGTCATGGTAAAGGTGTGCTAGGATGTTGCACCCCTAGGAAAACATGGTCTTAAATTCCTCCATCGCCCTAATCATATGGACAAGTCCCCCATGTAAATGTGTGTCTCACCCATCTTAGGTGATGTACATCACTACAATGATGATCACAACATGCCTCATGAGGGGAATGGTTGCTAGTCCTTGCTCCAACCACCACTTCTAAATGTTCCCAATGTCATCACCAAGTACCACTCAACCTATGCAATACATCTACCCCAGGTGGATAGGCAAGTGATCATTAGTCAATAATGGCTACCTGATGACCTCATTTTGGTACCAGAGAATGTGGTACACATCTTCTAATGTCACTATCATCTCTCTAGTGGGTAATCTAAAAGATAAAACATTTTTATCCCATCTCTCAATCAAAGCCATGAGCATGTGATCCTAGAATCACATCTTTGGCATCTTGTAGACCTAATAAAGGCTCACGTGACATAGAAGCATGACCTTGTCCTATGTAAGGGTTGCATGGTGTCCTTGCAACAATGTGAGCATGCTAGCATTAGTGTGTTCTCACATTGTAGGTGGCCTCTAAAAAAAATAAACACAACATTCAATCAACTTAGCATCATTCAAAATCAAATTTCTAATATAAAAAATTTAAAATATTTCTCAGTCCTCTTGAATACTAGCATACCACTTGGACCCTAGAACCCTTCTTGGATGCTAGCAAGTCTAAGGGAACCCTAGACCATCCAATGGATGCTAGTGCACCCTTATATGCTAGCACAATTTCTAAGTGTCAACACATATGATGGGTCCCACTGCAGGTCTAAAAAATTAATAAACTACCCAAAAATTAAAAAATTCAGTCAGCTCCCACATTCAAAGATCCTACTCGACCCACTCTCTAAGATGGTCCAACCTCAAGTGTTAGAAATCCCATCTATGTGGCATATATTCTTTTTAAATGCTCTAGGTACTTTGAAATTTCTATATTTAGAAAATGAAAATGAATAGTAAATTTAAAAAAAAAAACTATTTATAGAAAAAAATTAAAAAATTTAGCACCTCCTTCACCAAAACTCTAATAACTTTTCCCTATGAGCTCAGATTTTTGTCCCATAATTTCTTCCATACAACTCTTGGCTCTACCCTCTTCCTTATCACATGCTTTTGAGTCTTTATTTTCTAAAATAACCGTTTGAAAAGTGTTTTCATTTAAATTTCTCCCAAATTTTGATGTTACTACTTTTATTTCTGGACTAACACATGTTTTTTCTTGTAGGATTATATGTTTTTTAACATTATGGTTTATGAGATTGTAGTACTTAACACTATGGTTTTATAGGTTCTTGGTTTGCAAGCATGGTTCTTCCACTTAAAGATTTTTTTGCATCCTCTACAATATCTTTTTGATTATCCTTTTTTATGATGTTATTTCATTTCTATACTTTAGATTATCTTATCATTTAGTTTCATCATTCAGCTAAAGTGGGGGCAAAATATAACATAAAAAATTGTGTTCTCTTCATGTCATGTTATGAACTTACTTTAGTGTCCACTCTTGTAGCATGCTTCAAGGATCACACTATCCTATCATTGGCCTCTTTTTCCTTCACCAAATTACCAAATTTCTACATCATAGTCAAATTCTACTTGTTGACCTAGAGGAACATGTCAAATTTGAGGAAATTTCCCCAAGATGCTAGTGCAACATGCTAGCATCCTAGAATTTCTTAAAATTTTAAACATTTCTCTCCCACCGAGGTACCTTCCATTACCAACTATAATGCCCAACCCTTTAGCTTCCCCATAAGCCATATGCAAAAATAGTTTATAAATCTTTCTCATGGGATCTAATTATTTTCTTTCACAATATAATTTAATCTCTCTTTATATATTATAATCTCTTATCATCATATTCCCTTATCTTTATGTTGTTGAAACTCCTCCATTGTTGAATCTCTCTTATGGATTCACATTGTTGCACTACGGTTGACTCCTCCAAAGAGCTCATCTATTCTCTTCTACATCTTGTACTGGTATTAATATTCTTTCACATGTTTTGAATAATATTGTTGTGGTGTATACATTGCATTTAATTTCTATTAGAAAACCTCTTGGTGTCCATGACTCTGATTTATTCTATCATACACACACTAGGGTATTCTTCCCCATTTAAACTAGGGATTGATGTGTGTGTGTGTGTGTGTGTGTGTGTGTGTGTGTGTGTGTGTGTGTGTGTGTATGTGTATATATGTATATGTATATGTATATGTGTATATATGTATATGTATATGTGTATATATGTATATGTATATACATATAGATACATGTATGTGTACACACACACACACACACACACATAGTTATCACTATTCTAAGTTTCTAGATGCACTTAGTCTAAGAGCACACACTCTATTTTTTAATCTCTTTATCATTATCTATCTATAGAGTTTGAAAGACATAGGGGCTTGACCACTCTTGGAAAGCTCCCAAATAGCCCCAAATATTTTTCTTCCCCAGTTATAGGTATTTGGGAGGCATTTGAAACTACATAGAGGTTTGTTAGTGTCTTCCTATTTCTTTTCATTTCTATTTTCTATTTAAAATACATAGATCTTGTGTTTTTCTTTAATTTCTACATTATTTCTTATCACTTGGAATATTACTCTTGTTTTCCCTATTTACTATTGTGCAACTAGGCAGGAGATTTGGGAGAAGAAGCATGTTTTACAAATATTTTAGAATGCTACAGGTCATACAAATGGTAACACAATGCCTAGATGCTCACATGATGTGTTGGCATCCTAGATAGTTAGCTTCAATTTCCATTGTCAAGTTCCTTTCATTTTTCTATTTATTCTTCTTAATCTACTTTAATAAATTTGTGTTTCACTTTCTAGTAAAACATCTTACCATTGTCCTTTATGTTTTAGCTCTTAGTGAAAAATAATATTTTCTAACTTTAAAACATTTATGTGATATTCTAGTTTGATTTTGTTCTTTTTTTTTAGAACTACAAAATATTTCTTTCTCAAAAGTAGTTTATCCTAGTGTAGTTACTTTGAAAACATTTGACTAGAAAATAAAAAATTCTTAGTTAAATCAATTTTTCTACATTATAATTTGTAAGTCCTCATTTTTGTGCACTAGGTAATTTTATTTTTTTATGAATTATTCTTAGGCTATATTTATTTCAACATATGACATTAATGTTACAAGGTTGTGCTAAAAAACATAGTCCACCCCCTTATGAATGTCCCTTATGAATGTTGAACAAGATCCAGAAACACACTATACAATAATGCAATGCCTATTATGTTGATGTAATACTTTAAATTCTCTTTGCATAGATGTTATTCATTGTGATTTCAAATTATCTCATGAGAACTAATGACCTAGGACCATTTATAAATACATGATCCTAGGTACTCAACTCAAGGTATTTGACATGCAAGTAAACCAGATAATAGTCAAATTCTAGGAAAGTTAATTTAAGAAGTAGAAGATTCAAATTTTGAATTTGGCAAACTAGGTCATGTGGTGTAGCCTAGTCCAAGGGTAAAGTTACATATATGGCCTAGTCTAACAACAAAGCCACATTTGTAATGTAGTTTAAGTTGTTACAAGATATATGGGAGACAATAATGGATAGTGCAATTTTAGCTAATAGATTTAATATGGGAGTTACTTAGTGGGCCAAACAATTCAAGTTGAGTACTAAAAAATATAATTACAGGAATGCACATAGTGATATAAAGTCTTATTAGTCCTTATTTGAAAGGGACTTTAACTAGTTATTAGTAGATATATGCCTTCCAACCAATCGAAAACAAATTTTTTTTAATCAATTTCAGTCATTACTCTCCAAATGTGAACATGCAAATTTGTTAACCAAATAATTTTTAAAAATAAATTATTTGAATTTCTATTCATTGAATTCTTTTAAGTGACATGAAATTCTTGTTGTGAAATTTATTTCTATTCTATTTTCTACTCTCATGAATGACTTCCATAAATGCCTCTCCCATTGAATTCACATCTCTCTAATGAAACTTTGTAATTAATCAAAGTCATTTTTCCCTATTATTTCCCCATTATTGTGCCCTTTGACTAAAATGATCTTCAACCTTAGAAATTCCTAAGGCTAACATGCTTGAACAAATTATCATTAAAGAATATTATTACCTCACCATTTTAACTTTTGTAGAAATCCATTAATATGCATCAAAGTATGACAAATCAATAAATGAGAAAAATATTATAAGCTTTTGAACATATTGGAGGTTTACAACATATATTATTTTAAATGTATAATTAGTTTATGTAGGGATCAAAGTGAAACTTGACCTATCCACCCAAGTATTTGATTTCACATTGGAACTTTAAAATGTTCTTTTTAATTTTAATATTGATTATTACCTTTTTATTTACAAACTCTTATATTTTTAGCTTTAAATTATTCATATATTATCTTAAAATTTAATAAAATCTGTTTTATAGATAATTATATATTTCTCCGTACTATCTTATTAAACTATATTGAAAGCTATTGGTTGGTACACCATTCAATTACAAGCAGATGTAAGTGAAAAACATGATATCTTCCAATATTCCATTAACAACAAATATACTTAAAAACAAACACTTAATTGAAAACTAACATGTAAAATAGAAAAAGAAAAATTTTAAAAATACAACAAAACTTATATTATAATATTTTAATACCCAAAAACACATAATTTAACAAGACTACAAAACATAATAAACTATGTGATAATAACATAGTTTATTATGTATTAGAAGTTTTATTAAGGTTATATCTAATTTAATGCACTGCTAAAAATACAGCCTACTTATCACATAATAAACAAATTTTAATAAACTAATTTTTGATAAACTAATTTTTAAGTATGTTAAACCAGGGAAGACTGACAGACTGTCCCCTACACATAAAACTTAAAATCATGTAATGGCTTCCTATATCTAAATTCGTGCATGCGCCCACCGGCCACCATTACAAATTGTTCGTGTAGGATATCTCTAATTTTTAATCATTTTCAAGAAATTCCAGCCCGTCGGCGTTGACATACTCAAAGTGATCTCTGACAGTGAGAAGATTCATTGATTTCCCCTTCATTCACTTTTCAATTTGTTAAGTATTTTTTCAAGACCAGTAGAATGTGGGCGAGCATATAAAATATTGTATAGATCTCCTGGAATATTTTGTTGCAGACTTGGTCTCACCTGCATGTTTGGCGAGTGAATTGACCTGACCATGTTTATAAACAAATTAAATTACTAAATTGTAAAATGTATCAAACCAGTTCACTGGGTTGTAATCCGATTTTGTTTTCACTTTTCAAATGGAGAGGTCCTCGTAATATTAATACTAGAATAAGCGTAGTGCTTATATAATTAGGTTATAAAAATGTGCAGAGCAAATACATATTCTACATGTTATACTGTATTTTTCATCCTTCTCTGAACGCTTTGGGAGTTTACAAATTCGTGCGATAATGCAAGACACGTGTGTCCAATTTTCTAGTTATTGATTTTAATGGTAACATATGCTCACTCTGTTCTTTCTATCAACAGCTGCATTCAAAAGCGCGTTCAATAAAGTTGCGCAAAATTTCAAACGTGAACTAATTAGGCATTATAAGTATCGCTTCCCCATAGAGGAGAAACAATCCATCTCACCTTGATAGATTCCAAACCTCATTGACATTCCTTAAGCTGCAAGACGTACCCATTTGTCCCATCTACTTCTTCCTTTTGAACCTTGGATCCCCATCTCTTTAAATATCCTGTTTGAGAAGTTTCAGAATACCATCTCATCAGAGATCAGCTTCTCTAAGCAATAAAGCAAGCTCCTGTCCTCAATCACTGTCATCTGGTATGAGAGGCTTCCTTTAGGCCACTACTACTTTTTGAATGATTTTGTGCATCACCTTCTTAAAGTGGTGGTTAGCGTTCGCAGCTATTTTTATTTGAATTTTTGCACTTAGTAAGAGTGTTAAAAAAAGGATCTGGAATTCTGTGCTGATAAATTCAAATAAATAAGGAATCACACTGTTTTGAACAAATCTTACCATGTGACCACGTGTGCAACGATGGCAATCAAAATCACTTTATCAGTTGCCGTCCAAATTTTGCTACTTCTTGTTGTTATGGTTCTGAACAATGCAACATCCGAGGGAAGGGAAGTTAGCTCCCTGGGCAGTCATTCCAGCTTTCTGAGGGGTAGACATAGAAATAGACACGCCTGGTGTGGTCATGATTCAGGAGTCTGTTCTCGTTCTGCTCATGCTCATGGATATTCACATGGCAAATGGGCCTGCTGCTCCAAAAGGTACTGCATTGATGTGTCTTCTAACCCGTATCACTGTGGAGCATGTGGTTATGGCTTAAGTTGCTGTGGAGGAAAATGCTTAGACCTCAATACTAACAATGCCCACTGTGGAAGTTGCTTCAATTCTTGTCATCGAGACACTTGTACATTTGGTACTTGTGGTTATGGATACGGCTATGGCTTCTCCTCACAAAATCATGAAGGTAAGTTGGGGAATTAACAATAGAAATATCGAGTAGCTTGTACTAAGATTCTTACATTGTGATAGACATATAAATATTCAAACCTCTTAAGAAGCTAACTATTTTATTAGTCTCAAGCAATATTATTACAATGCTATGTCAATAAGTTTAGGACCATTCTTTTTAATCTACACAGTGAACTACCAATTTGTTAATTTCTCAAGCTCCGAAGAAATGTCGGGGGAAATCTGCTGTTAGGCATCACTCAATGCAAAACGAATTCTACATGTACTCAAACCTGCGATTATTCATTTCAGGAAGTGAAATGTATCGTGACAAAACAATGTATGATGTGCAGAATGTACATTTTTGGTTGACGCAGTGGAACAACTTGTTTCCATGTAGTTTCCAATATAGTAGAATTTTTAGAATTTTTAAGTATGTTCGCAGTTAAATAGTAATAATGTATTATATTGTTAATTATAAATTATAAATTTCAGTTGAAGATATTTGGTCAACGTATAACAACATACTACATATAAGTAAGTGTATTGTTGACCTTATAGACTGGTACGCAATCAACACACTTCGACTGCAAGTGGAATTTAAACCATCTAACTATACAAAGAAAACATTAAATAAGGATAGCAATGTAGAATTTGGAAAGTGCATCGTTGTTATATGCAAAAGAATAATATATCTTGTGAACCATTCTAAAATGTATGGAACCCATTTATACTATCCAACTAATAATATTTATCCTACTTATAGAAATCTTGTGCATTACAATCCATCCCCTCATTGTAAGTCTAGTTATGCCTATGACTACAACTTCTACTTTCACCCCAAACTTTAGTATAAACTTCAATTTAAAATTCAACAATTCTTTTTAAAAGGAGTCAATCCACTTTATGTTGATGCAATGACATTTAATCTTCTCATAGGTAAGGGAAATTAGAGGCCTTCTCTATGCCTTTTATCTATAACTAAAGCTCCCATATCATAGGATTCTTTAGCTTCCATTGTGTGTTTGTTGATGATCAAATTATATTTGGAAAGCCTCTAGCCATTTACATAGTCTAACATAACCAATAAAAAGTATTTTGTCATTATCCACCTTTCATCCTTCAAATGACTTCTTTATATATCCACATTACTTGATGTGTGGGTTGGACCTTACTTGGCTTCACCAAACTTATACCATAGCACAAGATAATCAAGTGGCATGCTTTTCTAGGTGAAGGCACATAATTGAGTACAACTTTTGCACTATAATGAAAAATGCCAAAATGAATCATTACCCAAAATTGCCTAGGTTTGATCAAAGATAAGTTCAGTTGAAATATCTTCTAGCAAACCTAGTAAGCACACCTATTGTTCTATGTGGTGCACAATGGTGGGATGTGGTTTGAATGAAGATGCTTTGATTGAATCACCTTTGTCAAATCCCCTTCAAGGTTTCCCTATAAAATACGAGGTTGGCCAATTGGTTTGTCAGTTTTGCATACATACCAAGGCATTATACTGGGTAGAGCATGTGCACTTGAAGGTAGATGTCAAGCAAATTAAGAATATCACACTAGCTATCTAGCATTTCCACTAACAAGATAGTGGAATATCCTAATTTGAACCATGAGCGTTCATTGATAACATTAGGGGTTCAATCCAAGCCCTTTTGATCCAAGGTTTCAATGTAAGCCCTTTCAATACAAGCCAACTAGTGGAATTTCAAAGTGAGTAAAACATGGAAAAAATATTTCCTTTCATGGATATTTGGGGGATAACTCATTCCCACAATAGCTATGATTATTATGATCTTAAATTAAATGTGAAATGACATGATATATGGGTGTTCAAACCTCTCAAATTGAAATACCATTTTATGAAGTAATATGGTATAACATTCCTCCTCTTCTCACTCTCTACACTTTCTACTTCATTCCACATCACATGTTATTCATGTGATTTGTTCTAATTACTATTTGAAAAATGAAAGAAACCTAGAATAAATTAGGTTTCAATGCCTAGTGATTCCTTAGGAGTTCTTCATGGCAACCGTCTCTTCCTCTATAGTAGCGAGGTCTTCCTCTTGGAAATAGAGGTTAAGATGGGAGATATTGAATAGAACTAAGCTTTGAATCTAAAAGAATTGAACTTTGAAGCTAATGAATTAGCAAATGGGAATGAGCATTTGAATGCTAAGAAGTGCAGTGGGACTAAGTAATTAATCTATGCAAATAAACAAAAGGTATGCAGAGTCCTGCATGAGCATGACAATGCTATCGATATAACTATATGCAAAGAAAAGAAAGAGCAAAGATGAAATATTGAATTTGCCTCCTAATCTTTGCAAAACAAAAACTAAGGCAAGAAACTAAGAGGCTCAAAGGCTTGTCAAGAAGCTTGAAAAATCTTGTGAAGATGAGAAGGGCATTCCTAGACTTGAAAAATAATGAAGAGGTGAGGGTTTTTTATAGGTTGGAAATCAAAATCAATGGTGGTGGTGATTAGAGAGTTAGAAAATTTGATTAGGGAGTGATCTGACTTTGATTAGGGGTGGACTCTGATTGCTAATGTAGTGGAGCTGTAAAGTAGAAGAGGTTTCTCAGCTACTGGAGGCATCAATACTGGTGGTGAAGCAAGATATGTTTTTAGCTATTCAAAGGCACCTTAGCACTTACTATCCCATTTGAAAGTGACATCCTTAAGGAGTAAGTGTGAGAAGGGTTGACATTTATCCACCTGTTGTGAGATGAACCATTGGATGGACTGTAACTTTTCCTAAAGACTTCTTAACTGTTTAAGATTACTAGGAGGAGACATTTCAACAATAGCTTTGACCTTTGTAGGGTCGACCTCAATGCCTTGTTGAGATACAACATATCCCAGTAGCTTGTCAGATGTTACACCGAAGATGCATTTCTTTGGATTTATAGCCTTAGCTGATATTGCTCTAGCCGATCAAATATTTGCTCCAACACCTTTAAGTGATCTTCTCTTGTAGATTTACCTACGAGATCATCGACATAATCTTCCATAATTATATGGAATAAATCATGAAAGATTACCATCATCTCTCTTTGGTAAGTAGCACCAGCATGTTTGAGGCCAAAAGGCATGACCTGTCAACAATAGTTGCCCCGAGGACATGTGAAAGTCATTCTATCTTGGTCCTCAGGTGCAATCATGATTTGGTTGTAGCAAAAAAAACCGTCCATGAGGGAAAGAATTTCATGGCCTGTCGTTAAGTCCACGATGATGTTGATGTTGGGCAGTGGAAAATCATCCTTGGGACAGGCTTTATTCAAGTCTCTGAAGTCTTCACAAATGCCAATGCTCCCATTCGGCTTTGAAACAGGTACCAGATTCTAAACCCACTATGTATAATCCAAAGGACGTATGAATTTGACATCAAGTACCTTCTCAAGCTCAACTTTGACCAATAAAGCAATCTATGGGTGCATCTTACGCAATTTCTGCTTGACTGGTTTAGCTCTTGGTGAAACTGATAGATGATGGATGACTAATGCCAGATCCAATCCTGGAATGTCAGCATAAGTCCATGCAACGTAGACTACCCTTTTTTGAAAGAACTTTGTAAAGTCCTTATTTTCTTGTAGAGATAAAGAAGCTACTAAGAATGTAATCTTAGGATTTTGGACTGTACCAAGATTCATTTCCTAAGATTTTTCCACCAATAAAGAAGACTTCTCCTAATATTTTGATAGTGGGGGAAGGTCAAATATTTCATCCTCGGGTTCCTTAGAGATGTTTTCAACATCGGATGTGTCCTTTCTTTTTACTATTTTGAGATTAGAAGGTGCCACAGTGTGGTTTTCACCTAAAGATCAATTTATTTTATTTATATTTTTGTGACTGAAAGATTTGACATTCTCCCCAAAATATACGATAGGAGAGAGATCCATGACAAGACCTACTTTATGGTCGTCATGGGGTCTATCATCTCTAAGTCCCAGAAATTTTGCTAGAGCTTCATTGTTTTGAAAAGTGTCCAGGGCAGGAGGCCCTTGTTAGTCCCAATCGATTAGGTCTAGATATACAAGAGAAATGGTTTGTCTTTTGGTCTTTGAAGTGACGGAAATGGATGAGATCATGAAGATAGATGATTCCTGCAATAAATCAGTGAGGTGAAGGTGAGAATCATCAATGGTATCCTCCGTAGAAGTTTCAACTACAGGAAAAGACTTTTCCACTTCGTCGAGTATAAACTGTATATCGGACAAGCAGGGTATCTCCTTATCGAATCCCAAACCATATTTACTATATTTGCGGGTGGCATATATGGGCTCTATAATTCCTTGCTCATGGAGTCCAAGTCCTCCTTGTCCTTTATAACCTATATTCTTTACAATGCGATGACCATTGTTGTATTTGTCCACAGGTAGTATGACTAGTTCCTTTTCATCTTGGAAGATCCAAGATGATATGTACTCAATGTGCTCATCTTCTAGATTGCGCTCATGTATGAAAAATGTTGGGGGTATAGGTTTGATGGCCTTCTTTTTACTTGATTTCACCATAGGAGGTTTGCCATTAGATTTTGGCGATTAAGGTAAGTTCCCTATGCTGCAAGAGTTTTTCAAGTCATATTCACCAAACCCTATGTTCTTCTACTGAAGCTTGACCTCGGGAATGTCTTTCTTAGGAGATTTGGTAGACAATGTGGTTGGATCGACATATGTAGATGAAGGATGGGAGGCCTCATTCTTAGGTACTTGGTTTGAATTCAGGTATCTACCTTGCATGGTGCGGCATAATTCAAAAGGGTTCATGTCTCTGTGAATGGAAATTTTCATACCATTATAGGGGAACTTCAAACATTGGTGATAGGTGGAGGGGTTGGCCTACATGGTGTGAATCCATGGGTGACCAAGGATAATGTTGTATGGGAGGTAAAGGTCCAGCACCTTGCATTAATATTTCCACTAAGGAAGGCCCCACTCTGATAAGCAAATGAATGACCCCTTCAGATTCCCTTTCAGCGTCATCATAGGCCTTGATAGTCATTATATTGGAAGAGTCAATAACATCAATGGAATATCCTAAGTGTTTTAATAGTTTTAAAGAATAGATATTGAGACCAGCACCACCATCTATAAGGACTCGCTTGACTTTACGTTGGTGAATGTACACTTCAATGTGTAAGGCTTCATTATGACATGAATTTTGGAAAGGGATATCTTTCTCTATCAATACCAAGTGATGTGGAGAAGCGATGTCTTATCATGGATTTGAATTATACAGTGTCAATGTTGTCGGGGACAATTGACTCTTTGAGGGATTTTTCCAAAATGTCCCTATGCTCAGGTGAATTGTGGAGAAGGCCAAGAATGGATATGAGTGATGATGTTTTTCCCAAATGGTCAAGTAGATTCTACTCAAAATGGGGCTGACTATTTGAGGTTGACCCATGAAGGGTAACATGACCTCGACGAGTAGTGACTACACAATTAGGAGCTTTACCCTTGATTGTGAGAGTGGATACAAAAGTTTCACTAAAATGACCTACAACAAAGTTATATACTCCTAACAAATTATTTACACATTTACCTTTATTGTTGGCATTGTTTCTTATTATGTGAGGAGGGAAGGGATCCATATAGAGACCAAGGTCTTTATTTGCTGTGGGTGGAGGAATCTATTGATGAAAACCTCTCCACGATCAATGATGTTTTGTATGAGTTTTTCCAAGTTCATGAACACTGATGTTTTATGTCCTTTTACTCAGTGGAATTCACAGTATTTGTTGTCTTTATACCACATGGGTTTAAAAGTTGGTTCGTCATATTGTCTTGTTTCAGGCAACATGATTAAACTATGTTGGACAAGCTTCTTAAGTATAGATTCAATGGGTGCAAAGTCTTGTTTAGGTTGGTCCTTTTGAGGGGGAGTATTATTCTTTTGTGGAGTTTGGAGGTTAAGAGGTGTCTGGACTATTTGAAAGTGCTTGGCATCCACAACATGATCTCTGACAAAATTTTCATTTTTAGCCCAAAAGTAGAGCTTGTCATTTGATGCAGGAGTGTTGTCTTTTGTCTCTTTGAAGATTTTTAGAAGTCCCTTAGCGATAAGGGCTTTTTCTATGTTGGTTCCTTTCGAAATGATTTCCTCAAAGGAATTAGCACATTGTATTTGTAGATGAAATCCAAGTTCTTGATTCAAATTTTGGACAAATATATATACTAATTGCTTCTTAGGTAGAGGCTAAGGGCATTTTCTAGCCATATTTATCCACCTTTATAGGAAGGAGATGAAGGTTTCACCATTTCTTTGCTTAGTATTACACAAGTTTGTCATGGTGACTTCGTGTTCAATGTTAAGGGAGAAATGACTATCAAGCTTCTCAGCTAATTCGCTAAAGGATTTTATACCTGAAGGTAAATGTGAAAACCATTCCATGGCTTGTCCTCCAAGACTTTAGGGAAAGAGATGCAAGAGATATGTGTTGTTGTGGGCAACCTCTAAACAAGCCATGTAAATTTCCTTTAAATGTTCTTGAGGATCACCTTTTCTTTTGTATTTGTCGAATTTAGGTACTTCAAAGTTTTTAGGAAAAGGGAGCATGGGAATAGAGTGATCGAAAGGATATGGACAAACTTCCTCAAATGAGAGTCTTTTTGGTGTTTCTGAGTGTAAGATCGGAAACCTATTTTTGCAAGTTTTGGAGTGTAAGATCAATTCCAAATGATGGCGGTGGTGGTGTATAATATTGTTGAATATTAGAAGAAGGTGGTTGTTGATAGTTGTATGGTGGTTGTTGATAGTTCAATGGTGGTTGTTGGTAGTTCAATGGTGGTTGTTGGTAGTTAGATGGTGGTTGTTTGTAATTTTGGTTTGGAGGTTGTTGGTAATTATGTGGAGGTTGTTGGTATTGGTGTGGATGTTGTTGACCTTGATAAGAGGAATTGTATTACTAGTTTGGTAGTTGTTGTGATGTGCTAGAGAGGTTTGTGTTATTTTGGGATGGATTGATGGGTATGTTAGTTGTAGAAGAGTGAGTGTGAGATACTTGTGGAGGATTCACACAAGTGTTGTTGGGAATAGAAGAAGATGTTTGTTGTGGATTCAGAGTAGGGTTGTTTAGTCTAGAAGAAGATGATGGTTGTGGATTAGTAGCAGGATTGTGTGGGATAGAAGGAGATGGGTTAGATTGGTGTTGGACACCTATGTATGATGGTTCTAGGAGTGGTTCAAGTGGTGTTTTGTTGAATAGGTTTGTGAATGGAAGATCATCAGTTGGAAAAGAAGGTAGTAAGGTAGACGTTGTGGGTAATGAAGATGGATAAACTCCACCCCCAATAGTCATGGAAGCATTAAAGATGTCTTTTTCTTGGATTTACGAAGTGTCAAAATCGTAAGGCAACTTAGCTCCTTTTTGAGAAAGTAGATGGAAGTAATAATCGTGATTTGCATCCAAAAGTTTACTAATTTTCTCCAAGATTGCGGGGTCTTGTAGGTCATCACCTGAGTCATGGGATTCTTCATTTATTTGTTGAGTTAGATTTTGAGACGAAGAAGCACCTACTGTATACCTTGTAGGAACAAAGACACTAAAGTCCATTCTCGTAGTAAACTTTGATACATCAATGGCTACTTCGGAGGTAGGTACCTTAGGATTGCCTTGTGGTAGATTTGGAGTACTTTCCATGGTTTTGTTTTGTTTTTATCAGGTGGTAGGCATGTAATTTGGATGAATGATTGGCTTTTTAAGAGTTATAAAATCTAGATCAATAGATTTTTAGATTTTTGACTATCTATCCCAAAATAGACTAATGATTTCAAAGTGAAACAAGATAAGGCTATAGTGAATTTGACTATGCTTAAAAGGAGATCCCCTTTTGAAGGTAGGTGTGTTCACTAGTTGATTTGATACTAATTGGTCTAGAAGATGAATTAGGGGATTGTATGATCTAGATTTTGAGATTGATAACCAAGTTAATGGAATGATTTGATGTTTTGGGATGGTTTTGGAAAATGATGGATGAAGATGGAATTAAAGTTTCAGACTCCTCCATCACCCTAATCTTATGGATGAGTCCCTTGTGTAGATGCTTGCCTCACCCATCTTGAGTGACTTACACCACCATAGTGATGATCACGATGCATCTCATGAGGGTGATCGCTGATGGCCCCTACTCCAACCATTGCATCCAAATGTTCCCAGTGTAATCACTAGGTACCACTTGACCTATGCAGTACAACTACCTTACTTATGCGTAGGCAAGTGATCATTAGTCAACAATGGCTACTTTAGAACCTTGTATTGGTAGCAATAGAATGTGGTACACATACTCTAATGTCACTATCATCTCTCTAGTTGGTAATATAAAATTGGCACATCATTGTCCCATCTGTCCATCAAAGTTATAAGCATGCAATGTGGAATCACATCTTTGGCATCGTATAGACCTAGTAAAGGCCCACATGGTGTAGAAGCATAACCTTGTCCTATGTAAGGGCTACGCGGTGGCCAAAAAAAACTACAAGAATGATGCTACTATTGTGCTCTTTCATCATTAGTGGCCTCTGCAAAACAAACAAACACAATATCGCATCAATTTTTCATTATTCAAAACCAAATTTCTAATCTAAAAAACTTAAAAAACATTATAAGTCCTCTTGGACACTAGTCTACCCTTGGACTCTAGCCCCCTTATTGGATGCTAGTGCATTCAAAGGACCTTAGCATTTCTAGTGGATTCTAGCAGACCCCCTAGAAATTCATGCAATTTCTAGACACCAACGTGTATAGTGGGTCTTTTTTAGGGTCTAAAAGTTAAAAAAAACTAGCCAAAAAGTTTTAAAAAATCACTCACCTCCCACATTCAAAGATCCTGCTCAACCCACTCCCTATGATGGCCCAACCTCAAGCATTAGAACTCTCATCTATGTGGCATATATTCTCTTTAAATGCTCTAGGTACTTTGAAATTTCTATATTTAGAAAATGAAAATGAATATCGTAAATTTTTAAAAAAAATACTATTTATAGAAAAATTTTCAAATTTTTTATCACCTTCTTCACCAAAACTCTCATAACTTTTCCCCATGAGCTTAGATTTATTTTCCATTTCTTTGATAAAACCCCTAGCTCTGCCATCTTCCTTATCATATACTTTTCCTTGAGTTGTTATTTTGTAAAATAACCCTTTGAAAAGTGTCTTCATCTAAATTTCTCCCACATTTTGATGTGGTGAATTTTTTTCCTTTTTTACCTCCTAGATGTCAAGTCAACAGAAGGGGGAATACACTCACCCTTAATCTCTTTGATTCACTTTTCTCTTCATAGAATTCTTCTCATCATATTGGATATCTTCTATTAGTACTTTTATTTCTAGATTGACATAGTTTTTCTTGTAGGATTATATGTTTTTTAACATTATTATTTTAAGGAAAATTGTAGTACTTGATAGTATGGTTTTACAGGTTCTTGGTTTATGGGCATGGTTCTTCCACTTAAATAAATATTTGCATCCACTACAATATCCTTTTGGTTATCCTTTTATATGATGCTATTTCATTTCTATACTTTAGAGTATATCTTATCATTTAGTCTAATCAACCCACTAAAGTGGGGGGAAATGTGACATAAAAATTTGTGTACCATTCATGTCATGTTATAAAATTACTTTAGTGTCCACTCTTGTAGCATGCTTTAGGGATCACACTATCCTATCCTTAGCCTCTTTTCCCTTCACCAGATTGCTAATTTTCTACATCATAGTCAAATTCTACTTGCTAACCTAGCTCAACACATGTCAAATTTGAGGAAATTTCCCAAGATGATAGTGCGACATGCTAGCATCTTAGAATTTTTTAAAATTTTAAACATTGCTCTCCCACCTAGCTAGTTGTGATTGCCTACTATAATGCCCATCTACTAAAAAAACGCATCCTGCATTTGGATTCAACCCTTCAACTTCTCCATAAGCCATATGCAATATAATTGATTTATGAATCTCTTTCATGGGATCTAATTCTATTCTTCCACAATCTAATGTAATCTCTATAACTTTCTAAAATATAATATTTCATTCTCATATTCCCTTAGCTCTATGCTTTTGAAGCTGCTCTATCGTTGAAGCTCTCTCAAGGATTCACATTATTGCACTATGATTGACTCCTCCAAAGAGGTCACCTCTTTTCTTCTACATCATGTGCTTGTATTATTATTTTTGCACATGTTTTTAATAATATTGTTGTAGTCTCTCCATGTTAGAAACAAGGATTGACTAAACGCATGTTGATCACAAATTGCAGTGATAGATTATGAACAAGGTAGTTGTACATATAGGGTAGAGAGGTTGAGTCGAGTTCAACACTCAACTAGAGGTGGAAGAAAGAGTGTTGACAAGTGTCTTGGAGAGTTGTGTTGTACTCCCCAAGTCGACACTTAACCATCTAAGTTGGCTTAAAGCAACGTGTGAAATAATGCATAATTACTTATTTATATAATAAGTAATAGCATTAGTGTTTCTACACTAACACCCCCCTTAAGCACATCTTAGGTGGGCACAATAAAGATGGGTCCCGACTACTATGCCTGATGAGGTACCCATGTAGAAATGCATCTCTCACAAGGTGGAGAAAGAAAGAAAACCATGTGGAAGAGAGAAAATAAGAAAGTGTTCTAAACACGACTTGATAGAAGTGCACTTGACACAATACAACTAAAAGTGATAGTCCTACAACACTTACAAGATCCATGTGTGGAATCCCAATTGCATGCCATATGGCTAGAATCCAAATCCAATGTGAAGTCCTTTGAAGATTCTATGGAATCCTTCCATGAAGCAACTCTGAAATCTGTAGAAGTAAATGAACTGATATCAATCTTTTACTGTGATGAATATCTAGAAGTTCTCTAAGAATCAACTCGGGATGCACATGTAGCATTAGGTTATCATGAGTGGAAATGTTCTTAATACATCTCAATACATTGCAGAAAAAATGTTGAAGAATGATGAAGGAGTAGTGGAAGTGCTATTGGCACAGCCCAAAAATGCTCTTGACATATCTTTGTGGAAGTGCACTTGGCACAACTCAGAAATGCTATTGACACAACTCTATGAACCCCCCATAATTCAATATTTTTATCCCAAATATTAGAAGCCCCCCTGTGACTCAATATTTTTATCCTCCCTAAATTTGGCCAAGTCTAATTGGAACAAAAAATGACACTTTATAACAGTAGTGCAAAAAATTGTAAATCCAATAGATTAGTCTTGAAAAATTATTCACTTTCTAAAAAAAAACACTCAATTTCGAGTTGCCAATCAAAAGATACAATTGTTTTTCGAGTTATTTAACTTGTTGTACAAAGAAGGGAATTTTTTTTAGAAAATGAGATAATTCCCAAATCATCTTGATGTAGTTTTGTCGGTGTCAGAACCAGCTTCCCATCTACTATAAATATGCTCAATTTCACCTCTATGGGCGAAAGTTACAAAAAAATGAAAAAAATGCCCTCCTTTGCACACACTTATGCAAGATTAGGGTCTTTCTGGGTGAATTGTTTTTACAAATTCAACTTTCTCTAGAGGTAGGTATAGCATAAAATATCAATTTTGGTGGTTTAATTACCACTAATTGTTGCATTTATGCTAGTGATTACATATGATGCAAACATAATTTAACCTTTGATCAATTAACTAACCTCTAGGGGTTAAGATTTGTTGTCATAGTTACACTTAGGTGTTATAGTTACAATGTTTCTAGCATATAATGCTTGTGGCTAATGAAAAGTTAGTAGTTAACCAAAAGATTTGTTTAGAAAAGAATGTAGCATTAATCATATATGTAACATTAAATGTTACTATTATGATTGACTACTTGATGATAACCATAACATCAAATGGTAATTTAACATTAACTACAATAGGGAGAAGATTTCAAACAAAAGAAACTTCTTCAACTGCTACATTAGCAACAACCAAATGGTCATTGATGCCATAACTAATAAATCGAATGTTGGTATTCAGTTGAAAGACATTATCAGAGATATTCAGTTTTTCTTGCAGAGGTTTATAAATGTGAATATCTCACATATTTACCATGAGGGCAATGGCGTGGCGGACACTTGTGCTGAACTCGGACAATGTTATTCAAATTGGAGGGTTTGGCGCCAATTTGATTACCTTCCTTTGAATATTAAGAATATTATTCTTAAAGACGTGGCCGGGTCTTGAGGAGGCTGATGTGTTCGAAAGACAGCTCATACTATCAGTTTCTTGGGAAGGGGCTGATGTGTCCCTTGAAGTACGCGTCCTTTTGTACTTTTCCTACTGTCAAATCCGCTCCTCTTTCTCATAAGGTGAGCGGATGGCCGGATCATCATGGCTTGTGCCGCGTAATTATGGTTAAGCATGGGATTGGTGTCTGTAAGGCCTCCCATTATTATGAGATTGTGTGTGATGTTATTACCCACATTATCTGCCTTGTTAATGATTGTAATTCTCCTGTTAAGACTACTGAGGAGTCTTGGGGTTTCTATGGAATGCGCTGTCATACCACTATGGGGGGCGACAGAATTAGAACTGAACCTATCTCATGCTATGAATTTAGGGACAATTTGGTTGCTTGGCATTACTGCAAGGAGGGTGGGATTAGCCCCTATTTGGAGAGGCTTAATGGTTATAATGAAGCTCTTTCTGAACAGTTTGCGCGGTCTTGGCAGAATCGATGGGTTTTGGTGGGTGGCATCAGATTTGAAGTTTTTGAAAGTGTAATAGCCATGGCTACCAGTATGTCTACCCAGGGCTTGAAGTTGCAACGCAAAACTAAAATTGCGGACCTCTCCAGCCAGCAACTGTTCTTCGGAGATGGTGAAGAATTGGTCCCTTACCAGGGCGGTTTTGACAGAGCCAAGCTGCCAGAGCCATGGGACGCTATTTGTTTCATCCTCATGAAATACTTTACCCTCAAGGGCCGCTTTACCAGGTTTTATAATTACCATCTCCCCCTATTAAATCATTTCCGTCGCAATGCTAAAATTAGTTTTCCGTTTTATTTGCTTTCTTCCCTAGAGTTTTCTGTCCTTAGGGTTCAGGCGAAACTGGCTAAAAACCCTGCTCTAAAGCCTATCCCTCTCCACCAGGGCCTTATTCTCTGTTTGTATAATCATCATCTTGCCCTCGAGCCCTCTAAATCCATTCCTGCCACTAGTGGGGATGGCGAGCCCTCCTCTAATCTTAAGGATATTCCTGATGTTGATGAACCTGGGCCCTCCCCTGTTCCTATCAAAAAAACTACAGATTGCACTCCTGTGGCTAATCCTGTCAATTCCCCGGGCCCGACTGTTTCTAAGAAGGGTAAAAAGCGGAAGTTTACTGGTGAAATGGGTACTGGAAAGACAGTGGTTGGGACCCCTAAAACCCTTGGTAGGACCTCGGTGGGACAGCGAAGGGATTCCTCTATGAAGAAGGTGTGTGGGGAGGGGTTTTCTTCTGTAGTTCGGCGGTCTGGGCGTATTGCTGGCAGGCCGGCTCCCTTTGCCAAGTTCATTGATTATTCTGAGAACGGCTCGGATGAATCCACCAGGGGGGAGGACGACAGGGATGTGGAGATTTAGGATATTTCGGGTGATGATGAAGACAAGTAGGAAATGCATGATACAGGGGAGGAAACTGCTGACTCTGCTGGCCATGCTGACAAAGCGGGCGATATGTTTGTGGAAGAAGCCGAGGATGCTATGTAGACTGATGATGGTCTGAGGGCTGATCTTGCTGGTCTGCGGGTCCGCATTGCGATGTTGGAACGGGTTCTCTCCATTGTGCTCAGGACCTCTATTCTCTTCAACCTCTCTGTGCTGAAGAATTTGGGGGTTACTGTCAATACTGATAGTGATGATTTGGCTAAAAAAGTGGATGCTATTATTAACTCTATGATCTAGTAAGGAGAGCTGTGGTCTCCTCTGTCTTTGTTATTTTACTGCTGATACTCTGTTACTCTGTTTTTTGGCTTTAGTTTTAGTGGCTAGTTTTACTGGTTCTGCTGACATTATGTACTAGTGGTATATGCTATTTCTGGTGTAAGGCTCTGTTTTGTCTTCAGGGCCTTTCTGTTTTTGTTAAGGGTTCGGCCCCTTGTTTAGCCGCCTAATATAATCAAAAAACAACCATAAGAACTTGACAATGCAATTGGAACACAAATTCTGGCTTATTGCCAAGTGTGTGAAAATGCAAAAGAAATGCAGTGAGTAGACCACAGCTCCAAAAAAAGGTGTCTGGGGTGAAGACCATGCAACATTGAAATAGCCACAATCCAAATATTTAGAAGATGCTAAGCTTGAATAAGGGCATATGTGGACATCGGGAGAGTGCGTCGCAACACCTGCCTCATTGTTACCCACGGCCCTGTCGGCTGCACGCTCTATCTCTATTTTCATGTCCCCGCCTTTCCTGCTGACGAAATCGATCCCACCGGTGCTGGTGATAGTTTTCTTGTTGTCTTCTCCGCTGGCTTCATGCAAGGCCTGCCCCTCCACTATGCTGCTCTCGTGGCAATTTCTTTCCAGAGCGCTGGCAGTTGCCTAGATTGGCATTCCTCATTTCACCCACCACTATTTACCAGGACCATGGGCGCCTATATGCAGAGGCACGACCCTTTCAAACAGGGCATGGACCTTTTATAGGCTGTGGCGCCTTGTATGGAGAGCACAACCCTTTTGAATAGGCCATCACACCTTTTAAAGGGCACAGTTTTGTGAACAGACCATAGCCTTTTTTGAAAGTTGCTTCGGGTCCGTTACCACAAATAACAACCCACCAACACTTGGCATTGCAATGCCTCTTTAAACAACGACCATGGAGAACTCTAGGTGGCCTTGGCAAAGAATAGAGACTGCTACCTTCAACGAAGAAAACCAGAAATCTACCAAAGAAACCAGATAAGAAATTTGAAACTGTCGAGCTCATACAGGCTGAGAGGCCAAAACAACGCTAGAACTGTTAAATTTTCACTCAAGCCACAGATAAAATCACGTTAGACGATTTGCAAAATATTGATTTTACAAAAAAAATTGCATTTTCAACAAAAAAATCTATGAACGAAAATTTGCAAAATGTCAAATTTTTTAAAAAAATTGCAATTTTTACAAAAAAAAATCTATCAAATAGTGGATTTATGCCTCCAAACAAACCAACAAACTAATTAGCGTAGCTCTAATACCATGTTAGAAACAAGGATCAACTGAACACATGCTGATCACAAATTGGAGTGATAGATTATGAACAAGGTAGTTTTACATATAGGGTAGAGAGGTTGAGTCAACCTAGGAGTCAACTTCAACACTCAACTAGAGGTGGAAGAAAGAGTGTTGACAAGTGTCTTGGAGATTTGTACGGGAATCTCCAAGTTGACACCTAACCACCTAAGGCGGCTTAAAGCAATGTGTGGAATAATGCATAATTACTTATTTAAATAATAAGTAATACCATTAGAATTCTTACACTAAGACTCCATTGCATTTCATTTTCATGATAAAATCTCTTGGTTTCCATCACAACTGATTTATCCTATCATACACACACTTAGGTATTCTTCCCGATAAACTAATGATTAATACTTAAAGATTCATTTCGTTGTCACTATTCTTAGTTTCTAGATGCACTTAGCCTAAGAGCACACACACTATTTTTTAATCTCCTTATCATTATCTATCTATGGAGATTGAATGACCAACATAGGGGCTTGACCACTCTTGGGAAGATCCCAAATAGCCCTAAACATTTTTTCCCTCAGTTATAGGTATTTGGCAGGCATTTGAAACTACATAAAGGTTTCCCAGTGTCTTTCTGTTTCTTTTCATTTCTATTTTCTATTTAAAATACATAGATCATATCATTTTCTTTCATTTCTACACCATTTATTATCACTTGGAATATTATTCTTGTTTTCACTATTTACTATTATGTATCTAGGTAGGAGATTTGGGAGAAGAAGCATGTTTTACCAGTGTTTTGGAATTTTATAGGTCATACAAATGATAACACAATGCCCAGATGTTCATATGATGTGTTGGCATCCTAGATAGTGAGCTTCAATTTCTAGTGTCAAGTTCCTTTCATTCTTCTATTTATTCTTCTAAATCCACTTTTATAAAATTGTGTTTCACTTTCTAGTAAAACATCTTACCACTATCCTTAATGTTTTAGCTTAGTGAAAATATCATTTCCAAGTTTAAAACATTTATGGTATATTCTATTTTTTTTTTTTTCTAATTTTAGAACAACAACAAAATATTTCTTTCTCAAAAGTAGTTTATCCTAGTGTAGTTCCTTTGAAAAAAAATGACTAGAAAACAAAAAAATCTTAGGTAAATCATTTTTTCTACACTATAATTTGTAAGTCCTCATTAATGTTACAAGTTGTTCTAAAAAACACAGTCAACCTCCTTATGAATATTGGATAAGATCCACAAACAAACCATACAATAATGCAATTCCTATTTTGTTGATGTAATGCTTTAGATGTTCTTTGCATAGATGTTATTCAATGTGATAAATCAAATTATCTCATGAGAACTAATGACCTAGGACCATTTATAAATACATGATCCTAGTTACTCAACTCAATGTATTTGGCATGCAAGCAAACAAGACAATAATCAAATTCTAGGAAAGTTAATTTTGGGGGTACAAGATTCAAAATTTAAATTTGACAAACTAGGTCATGTGATGCAGCCTAGTCAAAGGGTAAAGTCACATATATGTCCTAGTTTAAGGGAAAATCCACATTTATAATGTAGTTTAAGTTGTTAGAAGATATATGGGATCAAACAATAATGGATAGTACAGTTTTAGCTAATGCATTTAATATTGGAGTCAGTTAGTGGGCCAAACAATTTAAGTTGAGTACTAAAAAGTATAATTACAAGAGTTTCCATAGAGATGTTAATAAATGTGTAAAAGCACATAACATGTACTTTTATCCATTACAAACAACTACTATTGTATCCTCCTCTCACACATGTAAAATTTATAATTTCATATATAATTTTTTAAAATCTTATTGGTCTTTACCATATCAGGTACAATAATTGATATTTGAAAGGGACGTTAACTAGTTATTAGTCTATATGCCTTCCAGCCAATCAAAAACAAGTTCTTTTAATCAATTTCAATCGTTGTTCTCCAAATGTGAACATGCAAATTTGCTAACCAAACAATTATTTTTATTGAATTTCTATTCATTGAAGTATTTGAAGTGACATGGAGTTCTTATTGTGAAATTTATTTCTACTCTCACCAATAACTTCCATAAACACCTCTCCAACCTTAAAAATTCCTAAGGCTAACATTCTTGAACAACTTATCATTCAATAATATTATTATCTCACCATTTTAACTTGTGTAGAATTTCATTAATATGCATCAAAGTATGACAAATCCATAAATCCATAAATTTCATTCTAGCTTTACAACATATATTATTTTTAAATGTATAATTAGCTTATGTAGGGATCCAAGTGAAACTTGATCTATCCACCCAAGTATTTGATTTCACATTGAAACTTTTAAATGTTCTTTTTAATTTTAATATTGATTATAACCTTTTTTATTTACAAACTCTTATATTTTTAGCTTTAAATTATTCATATATTATCATTAAATTTAATAAAATATATTTTATAGATCATTGTATATTTCTCCTTACTATCTTATTAAACTATACTCAAAGCTATTGACTGAGTGACAAACATGATAAATTCATTAACTAAAGTTTCTATATATCTATAAACTAACGTAGAAATTCTTTCAATATTCCATCAGCAACAAATATATTTAAAAGCAAATACTCAGTTGAAAACTAACATGTAAATTTTTTTAAAAAATTAAAAAATACAAGAGAACTTATATTATAATATTTTAATACTCAAAAACACATAACTTAACAAAACTTCAAAACATAATAAACTATGTGATAACAACATAGCTTATTATGTGTTAGTAATTTTGTTAAGCTATCACAATTTGACACACTGCTAAAAATTCCACCTACTTATCACACAATAAGTTGATTTTTAAATATGTTACAATAGGGAAGACTATCCCCTACACATTAAACTTAATATCATGTAATGTCATTCTATATCTCGAATTTTTAATCATTTTTGATAAATTCCAGCCTATCCACGTTGACATACTCAAAGTGATCTCTCACAGTGAGAAGATTCATTGAAGATTCACTTTTCAATTTGTTAAGCATTTTTTCAAGACCAATGGGGGACTATATAAAACATCATAGAGATCTCCATTGCAGCAATTTTGTTGTAGACTCAGTCTCATCTATTTTAATGAATGAAATGTTACACACGCATGTTTAGCAAGTGAATTGACCATGTTTATAAATTTCACAATTAAATGTACCAAACTCGTCCATTTTCTCATAAGGCAACTTTGTTTCCACTTTTCAAATGCATAGAGCCATTGAGCAAGAGGTCCTCTTAATATTACTACCAGAATAAGCAAAAATACTTATATAATCAGGTCATAAGAATGTGTAGAGAAATTCATCTAATCAGGTCATAAGAATGTGTAGGTTCATTTGGTTCATAGCAACTCAAATCTGATATTCTTTCCCTACCTTCATTGAACTTCACATTAGTACTCTCAACAATCTTTTTCAGTCTCTTATTGTTGCACCGGTAGGCCTTACTCTTGGTAGAGTAACCAAGAAAGATTCCTTCATCATATCTAGAATCAAACTTGCCTAGTTCTTCATCTCTTCTAATATAACATTTGCTACCAAAACATTGAAATACTTTACTATAGGAACTCTTCCATACCATAATTTAAAACGAGTTTTAGAGCTTCTACCTTTGACTTGAACTCTGTTTAGGATGTACACAACAATATGTATGGCTTCTCTCCAGTATACTTCAAGTAGGCCAGCTTCCTTTAACATATTCCTGGCAGCTTCTTGAACTGTCCCGTTCTTTCTTTCAACAACTCCATTCTGCTGAGGAGTCCTAGGTGTAGACAACTATCTCTTTATCCCTTGTTCTTCATAGAAAATAATTGAATTCATTTAATGTGAACTCACCTCCTCTATTAGACCTCATGCATTTGATCCTCAATTCTAACTCATTCTCAACCAATGCCTTGAAAACTTTGAACTTGTCCAGGGCTTTAAATTTTTCTTTTAGAAAAGTGACCCAAGTCATTGTCTAGTAGTCATCAATTAGCAGCATAAAATACCTGTCACCTTGCAGACTTCTTGTTTTTGTGGGACCATACATATCTGTATGTACTAGTTCTAGCAATCTAGCAGAGAATTGTTCTTTACATTTGAAACTTGTTCTAGATTGTTTTCCAAATTGGCACTCCTTGCAAATGGTGTTGCAAGCTTCACAAGTCTAGGAAGATCTCTTACAGTCTGTGCAAAACTTATCTTCACCAAATTGTCAAAATTGATATGACACATCCTTCTATGCCATAACCAACTCTCATCTATCTAAGCCACTAAACAATAATCATTAGTTCCTCTTAATTGGTAAGTGTTACCTCTGGTATTCTTACTAGTAGCAATCATAGTTCCAGAGCCTTCCATGATCTTGCATCCATTATCTTTGAATATCAAATCATACCCTTTATCACACATTTGACCAACACTTAGAAGATTATGCTTTAAACCCTTCACATATAGGACATTATTAGTGTTGTTCTTTCCATCAAAAGAAATAGATCATTTTAAACAAATCTTACCAACTCCATTATCTCTAAACCTAACCAGTCCTCCATCATACTTTTCCAAACTTACAAACTTACTTTTGTCGCCGGTCTTGTGATGTGAACATCCACTATCAATAATCCATTCATCCTTATCTTTCTCAACCTAAACAGCCAAGGCACTTTCTTCCACTAGTTTTTCTTTCTTCACATAGCTAGCAGGATTAGTAGATACAAGCTCTTCTTTAATTGCAATAAACAAGTATTCATTTGCACTGGTACTAACATCATCAGATTCATCATCTGTCACACCTTCATCATCAAGATCTCTAACAAAGTAGCATTTCTTTGGAACCCTAAGTCTACTCTCAAATCTTTTTCTATTTCTTTCAATTCTCTCAGGACATCTAGAAGCATAGTGACCAACCTTACCACATGTAAAACATTTGAAAGGTAATTTGCCTTTTACCAAAACCTCTTTGCAATCAGTCAACAAAGTTGGCTTCAATTTTATCAAGCTCATCATCAAGTTCCACTATGTACCTTTTTTCTCTGGATATCTTCTCTAAAGTACTATTTTTGAAAGCAGTTTCAACCTTTGGCAAGACATCACCAAAACTCTCTCATCTCAAAGGTTGTAAGTTTTCCAAGCAACTGATCCTTAGTGACATCTTGCACTATTATTATTTCTTCAATTGCAACTACTTTGTGACTATAGGAGTTAGGTAGTGACCTAATAATTTTCATCACAACTTCCTTCTCATCAATAGTTCCTCCCATGCCTTTTATTCCATTTACAATTTCATCAACCCTTTGCATGAAGATAGTTATGTTTTCATCTTCATTCATTATTAAACCCTCATATTTCACTTTTAGACCCTGCAATTTGCAACTCTTTATAGAATCATCTCCTTCATACAATTTTTCTATCTTTTCCTAGACTTCATGAGGAGATTCTAGATCCATGACTTTTATCAACTCAGTGTTAGACAAGGCACTTAATAGAGCATCTCTAGATTTTACATTTAACTCATATTCTTTGATTTCATCCTCAGTTTGCAAACCATTATGAGGCAAGGTATACTTTGTCTCTATCACTTTCCAGACTTTATAGCCAAGACAAAGGAGATGGATTTTCATTCATACCTTGCAGAGAGAATAATTTGTTCCATCAAACTACAGAGCTTCCTTCTTGTAAGACATCCTGGATCTTCCTTAAGCGGTTAGGCTTTCTTTCGAGGAACTGGCTCTAATACCAATTGTTGAAATACACTAGAAAATTGAGAGGGGGGTGAATCAGTTGTCACAAAAAAATTAACCACTTATCATCACATAAAATATTCAATCACTATTATTAAGATTTAACCATGAAAGCATGAAACAAAAAGCTCAACACAATAACACATTTAACACATTAGACACCAGATTTTTTACGTGGAAAATCCTATAAGGGAAAAACCACAGTGGGTGTTAGCCCATAGAAATATATATGTGATATCAATACCCAAAAATAGAGACTCATTGCCTTAGGGCTCACTACCCAATATGCTCACTACAAATGGTGAGGCTCACTGCCAAGATCAGCTCACTGCCAAGAGTTGTTCAACTGATTTGTTAGCATCTACTTTATGCCTGGGTTAAGTTCCATTGAAGCACAGTGCAACTCCTCTATTTTGTTCTTCTTACACCTTTGCACATATCTTGGCATTTTCACTCAAGGACATCCTTTTCACAACTACATTACATATTTTTATACAATTCATCAACCTTGGAATGTACATCAAGGTCACCATTACATTCATCAACCATTGGAACAATCTCCATGGTCAACATTACATACATAGAAATAGTTCCGGACCTAAACAAAATTGCTA
Organism: Cunninghamia lanceolata; assembly: GCA_027924645.1. NCBI lineage: Eukaryota > Viridiplantae > Streptophyta > Pinopsida > Cupressales > Cupressaceae > Cunninghamia > Cunninghamia lanceolata. Next base: position 3,585,825 of record BSBN01000684.1, read on the forward strand.
AGGTAAAGATGTATACAGATCATGTTATGCCTTAGCTGGGACTCAAATGCAATCTTCCATGCCACGACATGCTTCCACAATCTTCGATGTATCTCCGCAAGTAGTGAAAACAATCAAGTCAACCAAGACTGGTGTTAACACTAAGTCTTCTAAGAATAGTCTTCATCCATGATCCAAATTTCTCTTTGTGGACCAATCCAAAGGTAGGAACATGATTAGGAGACATCCACAAGCACATTCAAATCACCAAGAACATGCACACAACCTCTAATCACTTTGTCAAGAAGAATCTTCAGTCTAGAGCACTTGAACATAACTGTCATCCACTGTCATAAAGAAAAGATCACTTGCAGACCAATAGATCATGAACCATTGGATTTGAAGGCACATAACATCACTACAAACTTGATTCAAGAATTACAAACTGAAATAGTTAAATGAGGAGGAATGCAAAGCATAATACATTCTCCCTGCCACCACCAAATATACAGAGAAAACAATTTTCGCTCTGGTTAACATAACTCACTCAAATCTTAATACTGAACGCTTAAACTTGAAACATGGCATCTTCAAACTTGCACCTAAATAACTTCCAATTCACAGACAAGGATATTCATTCTACAAGAAATGCGGAGCAATCTACTAAACTATTCTATTGTAATCAAAGATACTCTTCTATATACTATTTCTACCAGAGAAGTAAATTTTCTCAAAAGCACTTGGAAACTCAATCTTAGGATCACTTACTCATTATCTCCAAAAGTACAAAGCGTCTAACAAGCATCAAAACAAGAGCACAATTGACACCAATGACAACACTGATATGTTGACATCAATGACAACACCAGTTAGGCACATAATTGCAACATCTTGTTCCTCATTTAGGGCATTGTTAATATTCAACATTTTGCCTAGCACGATTTCCAATGTTTTAGAAATTGGTGGACAGATGAAACATCACATCCACTAATGTTGGGAACACATTCCTGATGTAGTAGAGAGTGGAAAAGATGGGATAATTCCTCTGAGGAATGTGCAAGTATGATATTCTGTAATGTATCTTGTAGACATGATAGATAGTCTTGTTGTTGCGGGTCCCTACCACAATGGTTCTGTATATTATTGTCAATTAAGTCATCCTCATCTTGGGTTGCTAATAAGGGACTATGTTTAATGTTCATGAGAGTTTGTAGGGAATAGTGGTCTTCTTCTTCTTCTAACGTAGGCCATATTATTTGCTCCACATTATCATGAGGTTGAGCTGGTGGATAGAGGACCAATTATCATTATCATTTGAGATTATCATGTTTCTAGACTTACAACCTATGAATGCATCTACTATTGTTAACCATGGTCTACCTAAGATAAGTGAATAACCTACAAGATTGACTTTTGGTTGTAAAACTATGAAATCTGTAGGGTACTCCCTTGAGTCTAATGGTATGACTATGTCTTCAATGATCCCCTCAGGTTTTACTATTGACCTATCTGCCAACTGTAAAATGGTTGGTGTAGGCTTAGGTTAGGTAGCAGAAGTAGTTGCATTGTTTCTTTAGTCATGACATTGATGGTTGCCCCTAAGTCAATCAAGGTATTTTTGATGAGAGTTCCATTAATCTTAACATCCATTACTAGACTACCAGGGTCTATGTATTTAGGAACAATTATGTTCCATAGAATGATATCAGCAAGGTTTACTAGAACATGGACTATCTGACAGTCCTTCCTCTTTCTTCTTGGCTTTTTAAGACGAAGGTCTCTCACTGTCTTGGTATAGATTGGAATGTCCTTGATATCTTGGATAAGGGGTATCTTGATACTGACATTCTTAAGTTGATCCAATAGGTTTATCTCTTCTTAGGTTTGATGTTTTGGAATGGATAGACGTTCAAGGAAAGAAGGCTCTAGATTTGAGACAATATGATTTACCTAATTTGACTCAAGCTCTAGAGGTGAATTGTCTAATGCCTCAGCTATGGGATGTTCATCCACAACCTTAGTAATTTGGGGAGATGAAGGCCCAACTAACATTTTCCCTGACTTGAGGTGGGCATCACTCACCTCTACCCCATAAGTGGGGTATTGAATACGTTAGTGTATGCCTATTGAACAAGCTTGTTTTTTTAGGTTAGGTGGAGATTGGGTAGGCAGTTGTGGTACTCTTGGTGGTTGAGTTGTAGTACTAGATGGATTTGGCATAATGGCTTGTTGTTGTGGCTGAGAAGGCAGCAAGGGTTGCGAGTAATTCATATTTTAGTTTTTCCATTGCTATCCATTTTGCCATTGTGGTTGCCATTAGTTTTGTTGTATTGGCCCTTAAGGGTTGTAGTTAGGTCCTTGGAAATTGTGTTGGGGCCATACATTTGCTTGCTGCTGATTCTAGTTTTGCTAAGGGTTTTTCCATTAGTTTTGGATATTTGGTCAAGGCTAAGGGTTCAAACTAGAGAAATTATGATGACCTACTAGAAATGATGCATTGCATGTTAGAGGATCTTGTGGCATACCTTGTCTTTATTGTCATGGTTTCCTTTGTGCAACATAGTACAACTTCCCATCTTCACCTTCAATTGGTTGAAAGTGTGCTTTCTCTGACTTATCTTCTGTAATACTGGCCACCCTTCTGCACTTGCAATTAGCTTTCCTTTGTCTACAATTGGGACAATATTCAGTGAGTATTGCATCAACCTCCTCCTACTTCTTCTTCAAGTGTAGAGTATCCAGTTGAGTAGCTAGGTGACTGATAATATCTTCTTTCATATTGGTCAATAGGTTGCTCAATTCCACCCTTGAGACTGAATTAGATGGCTTGCCAATGGTAGATGTTCTATCTCCCCTTGTCCTCTTGGTGAATGTCCTTGAGTAGTTTCTACAAATTTTGTAGAAATCCTCAAAGGGTAATTGAGATATATTTCTTGCTCCAATAAGATTAAGGGCATCCGTCCATTCATCATTGGCTCCTCTCAAGAATACAAGCTTCAAAGATTCACTTGAGAGTTTATTCTATGGATTTTTCTTTATGCAGAACTAAAACCTTTCCACATAATCCTCCAATGGTTCATCCTCTTTTTGAGTAATCTTGAAGATGCCATCTCTTCTCCTATCGATTCCTCTGTAATAATCGTGGTATTTCTCCAAGAACTTTTTTTCATTGTGTCCCAATCTGGAATATCATCCTTGCCTAGTCCCATAAACCATCTTAAAGCAACATCCTTCAAAGTAGTAGGAAATAGCTTAAGCTTATGAGGATTAGTGGCATAGTCATAGCTTCTACACAGGACATCAAACTCAACCAAGAATATATCTGGATCTTCAGTCACCAAGCCATAGAAGATTGTTAATGCTAAAGAAGGTATATTCTTTAGAGTAATAGCCCTCTCCTAGCTGGTAATTGGGAACTCAAAGGTCACATGCTCGGGTGGATCATCCACTGCATCATCCATGGTTAGGAAGGTTCTTTCTGTATTGTTAGTAGATGTTGTTGAGAGGGAAGATTCTTCTTTAGTTATACCCTTGCTCTGATCACTATAGTCACCAATATCTGTCGTATCTTGTTAGATTGATGGAAGAAACCTTCCCAAAGCATCTCTCTGCCTATGCATAGAATAGGTATGACTTTGTGTAGCAACAACCCCTACACAATGTTAGTAAAATTTTTTGGTATTTGGTGAGGTGAAACCTAAGTGTCCTATCTTTTGAAAGAAAAATAGTTAAACTAGGAAAGCTTGGAGATAAAATGAACCGGTCTCTGAAAATAGTGCCATCCTCGGTAATGACGCTAAAAATGTAGTGTCTTTGCTATGTCTAGTAAACTTGGTGGTAATCACACAATTCAAAGGAATAACTTACTGAATACTCCACTATAACCCATGAAAAGACCTTCATTGAATTATTGACTAGGGCTAGTAAGCTTGTAATGGCATTGGTACTATATGTGCTTTCAAGGATCAAAACTATCTAATTCATCTAGTATGGTATCATAAATTAAAACTACTCAATAACAAAATATAGTAATGCTGCTACTATTGCTATGGGTACTTGCAATGTAAGACTATAACAATGACTCTAAAGGAATGAATTCTAAAATTCACTGGGTACTGATAACTTATCCTATCCTCCAAAGTATCACAAGTCAAATGAACTAAAAAAACTTAAGATTCTAACTGATCTTGCATTCATGAAATAACTACTACAACAATAATAACATGAAAGAAATAAAGTGAAGGACAATTATCTTGAGTGGCCCTTTCTCAGGTGACTGCCTCACTACTTTTAACTCAAATCTAGTTTTCAAGATCAACACAATCATATTGATTCTAACTCATTCATTACACAATCCTTTCAAATCACATAGAATCTTGCTAAATTGTAGTATTCATAACTCATAATCAAACTAATAACATTGTCTACATAAATTTGGAAAAGATTCAGATAGTTATATCTGTGATAGAACAAAATTATTCAAACTGAAACTTAACTAAATAACCTCTACCTCAACCACTGAGCCATACATATAGGCATGGGAGAGTTTATTGAAATAGGTCTCTTAACTAAAATCATAAAACACCACTCCATACAAATCAGAGTGTGATGAATGCTAACAACAATACCTGAAAAAGAAGGAAAGAAGTGTCCTAATAAAATTAGAACTCTTTGCTAAAATAGGGGAATGTGGATTGATTGAATCAGTCCCATTGGTCTTTTACTTGCAATAGAATCCCTCAAGCTTCCAATCATCTTTATTGATTACCATCACGATGTGTGATTATCTCCATAAAGTGTCTTAATGTCGTGGTTGCTTTGGTACTCTGTTCCCTACAAATGTTGTGGTTATGGGTTACACCTTGCAGTTGTTGCGGGTTATAGTCCTTCTTATTTAGCTATAGGAGTTAGTCCATAAACATGTACAAAATACTAACAACCATAATCAACACAACATTATCTACAATCCATACATTCCCACACATAACATATAATTTCATCATATTATAATCATATCTCAATATACTTAATAACCAGGTTCAAGTCTGCATGATGATCATAAGGGACAACATAATATAGAAATATGTTTAAAATAATGTCTAGGAATGTCTTTCAACTTGCATAAAACTATAAGAAAATAGGCTAATAACTAGGGTCATCAGCCATGTGTAGAATAATCCATAATTACTTATTTAAATAACAAGTAATAGCATTAGTGTTCCTACACTAACACACCCCCTTAAGCACAACTTAGGTGGGCACAATAAATATGGGTCTCGACTACTAGGCCTGATGAGGTACCCATGTACAAATGCATCTCTCATAAGGTGGAGAAAGAAAGAAAACCATGTGGGAAAATACTTTCCTCCAAAAGAGAGAAAATAAGAAAGTGTTTTGGACACAACTCGATGGAAGTGCACTTGACACAATACAATTGAAAGTGATAGTCCTGCGACACTTGTAATATCCATGTGAGGAATTCCAATTGCATGCCATATGGATACAATTCAAATCCAATGTGAAATCCTTGTTTGAAGATTCTATGGAATCCTTTTGTGAAGCAACTATGAAATCTGTAGAAGTAGATGAACTGATATCAATCTTCTACTGTGATAAATTTCTAGAAGTTCTCTAAGAATCAACTCTGGATGCACATGTAGCATTAGGTGATGGTGAGTAGAAATGTTTTTGACACATCTCAATACAATACAGAAATTTTTTTGAAGAATGATGAAGGATTAGTGGAAGTGCTCTTGACACATCTACATGGAAGTTCTATTGGCACAACTCAAAAATGATCTCGACATATCTCTGTAGAAGTGCACTTGGCACAACTCAGAAATGCTCTTGACACAACTCTATGAACTGGGGTTCAATATTTTTATTCCAGATATTACAAGTGCCTTTGTAACTCAATACTTTTATCCCTCTTGAATTTGGTACTTTATAATGATAGTGCATTAAACAAGTCTAATTGGAATGAAAAATGGCATTTTATAACAGTAGTGTGAAATCATTTCCAATAGATTAGTCTCATAAAATTATTCACTTTCTAAAAAATGACACTCAATTTCGAGTTGCCAATCAAAAGACAATTGTTTTTCGAGTTATTTAATTTGTACAAAGAAGCGATTTTTTTTTTAGAAAATGAGACAATTCCCAAATCATCTCAATGTATCTTTGTCGGTGCCGGAACTAGCTTTCCATTGATTATAAATATTCCCAATTTCACCTCCGTAGGCAAAAGTTACGGAAAAATGAAAAAAATGCCCTCCTTTGCACACACTTATGAAAGATTAGGGTCTTTTGGGCAATTTTTTTTATAGATTCAACTTTCTCTGGAGGTAGCTCTAGCATAAAATGTCAATTTTGGTGGTTTACTTACCACTAATTGTTGCATTTATGCTAGTGATTACATATGATGCAAGCATAATTTAACCTTTGATCGATTAACTAACCTCTAGGGGTTAGGATTTGTTGTCATGTTTACACATAGGGGTTATGGTTACAATGTTTCTAGAATATAATGCTTGTGGCTAAAGAAAATTTAATAGTTAACCAAAAGGTTTGGTTAGCAAAGAATGTAGCATTAATCATATATGTAACATTAAATTTTACTATTATGATTGACTACTTGATGATAACCATAACATCAAATGGTAGTTTAACATTAACTACAATAGGAAGAAGATTTAAAAAAAAAACAAATTCTTCAACCGCCACATTAGCAACAACCATAACAACTTGACAATGCAATTGGAACACAAACTCTGGGTTATTCCCAAGTGTGTGAAAATGCAAAACAAATGTAGTGAGTAGACCACAACTCCAAAAAATGTGTCTTATTGAAACTCTTAATTGTTCTTTTTAATTTTAATATTGATTATCACCTTTTTATTTACAAACTCTTATATTTTTGGCTTTAAATTATTCATATATTATCATTAAATTTAATAAAATATATTTTATAGATAATTGTATATTTCTCCTTACTATCTTATTAAACTATACTCAAAGCTATTGATTGGTACACCAATCAATTACAAGCAATTGCTAGTGATAAACATGATAAATTCATTAACTAATGTTTCTATGTATCTATAAATTAAGGTAGGAATTCTTTCGATATTCCATCAAGAACAAATATACTTAAAAGCAAAATATTCAATTGAAAACTAACATGTAAAAATTTTAAAAAATAAAAATAAACAAAGACGAGAAAACTTATATTATAATATTTTAATACTCAAAAACACGTAACTTAACAAAACTACAAAACATAATGAACTATGTGATAACAACATCTCTTCTTATGTGTTAGTAGTTTTGTTAAACTATCACAATTTGACACACTGCTAAAAATACCTCCTACTTATCACATAATAAAATAATTTTTAAATATGTAACGACAGGGAAGACTATCCCTACACATTAAACTTAAAATCATGTAATGCCATCCCATATCTCGAATTTTTAATCATTTTTGAGAAATTCCAGCCCGTCCGCGTTGACATACTCAAAGTGATCTCTGACAGTGAGAAGATTCATTGAAGATTCACTTTCAATTTGTTAAACATTTTTTCAAGAACAGTGGGGGACTATATAAAACATCGTAGAGATTTTGCTGCAGACTCGGTCTCACCTATTTTAATGAATGCAACGTTACACACGCATGTTTGGCGAGTGAATTGACCGTGTTTATAAATTTCACAATTAAATGTACCAAACGCCTCCACTTTCTCGTAAGGCGACTCTGTTTCCACTTTTCGAATGAATAGAGCCATAGAGCGAGAGGTCCTCTTAATATTACTACTAGAATAAGCAAAAATGCCTATATAATCAGGTGAGATAATGCAAGACACGTGTGTCCAATTTTTTAGGCATTGATCTTAATGGTAGCATATTTTTGACTTGACAATGTAGTTGCTTTTTTGCGCACCTGAATAAAAAAATGGCGTTCACTAAAGTTGTGCAAATTTGCAAACGTGAACTAATTAGACACTATATAAGGATCGCTTCCCCATAGAAGAGAAACAATCCATCTCAAATTTCTTAAGCTTCAAGAGGTACCCGTTTGTCCCATCTCTTGAAAAATCCTGTTTATTAGTATTGACAATAAGTTTGAGAAATTTCAGAATACCATCTCACAGAGATCAGTTTCGCTAAGCAATAGACAATCACCATAATCTGATACGTTACCTTCTTAAGCTCGTGTTTAGCGTTTGCAGCTATTTTTATATATTTTTTTGCACTTCGTAAGAGTGTTAAAAAAGTTTCTGGAAAGCTGTGCTGATAAATTCAAATAAATAAGGAATCGCATTGTTTTCAACAAATCTTACCAAGAGACACCGTGCAACGATGGCAATCAAAACCACTTTATCAGTTACTGTCCGAATTTTGCTTCTTTTTGTTGTTGTTATGGTTGTAAACAATGTAACATGTGAGGGAAGAGAACTGAGCTCCCTGGGCAGTCATTCCAGCTTTCTGAGGGGCGGAGGTAGAAATAGACACGCTTGGTGTGGTCATGATTCAGGAGTCTGTTCTCGTTCTGCTCATGCTCGTGGGTACTCACACGGCAAATGGGCCTGCTGCTCCAAAAGGTACTGCATTGATGTGTCTTCTGACCCGTCTCACTGTGGATCATGTGGGCATGCATGTGGTTATGGCTTAAGCTGCTGTGGAGGGAAGTGCTTAGACCTCAAAACTAACAATGCCCACTGTGGAAGTTGCTTCAATTCTCGTCATCAAGACACTTGCACATTCGGTATTTGTAGTTATGGATACGGCTATGGCTTTTCCTCACATAATCAGGAAGGAAAGTTGGGGAATTAAGAGTAGTAATATCCAGTAACTTGGACTAAGATTCTTACTCTGTGATAGGCATATAGATATTCAAATTTTTTAAAGGGCTAACTATTTTATTAGTCTCAAGCAATACTGTTATGCTAAGTCAACGAGTTTAGGACCATTCTTTTGAATCTATCTACTGAACTACCAATTTGTTAATTTCTCAAGCTCCTAAGAAATGTAGAAGGAGATCAGCTGTTAGGCATCACCAAATGCAAAATGAATTCTACATGTATTCAAACATGTGGTTATTTAATTCAAGAAGCGAAATTTATCGTAGTAATACAATATATGATGTGCAGAATACATATATTTGGTTGAGGCCGTTGAGCAAATTGCTTCCGTGCATTTCTCAATATAGTATAACTTTTGGTTGTACTTAAATATATCTCTAAATGACATGTACCAAACAAGGTGAGTGAATACATATAACATTTGTGAGGTGACTGTTAGTGTATATATATTTCATACACTTAGGCTTAAGCCTACTTAGGTGTGCCTTTATACAATCTTAACACATGCCTCATTGAGGTGTCAAGGTTGTTGGGTGGTTAGGAGAGATGTCAAGGAGTTGCCCACTAACTAGCCACCTCACACTAGTTTTTAGGGAGGCAAATTACTACCACTCATAGTTGAGGAGTCCTTTCCTCAACTAACAACTTCCTCTCCTCACCTATATGTACAACTTCTTTTTCATAATCGAACACTCAAATTTGATGCCAGCATTCACTTAATCATTCCTAAATTCTTATAGTGACAAATACAATTGATAGGAAATGTAACTCCTAAATAACCTAAAATATAAAATATAGAAGAGTAACTCTTATGAAAGATGTTGACAACTCACTACATAACCCAATCCAAACAACCTATGTAAACTAAACAACTACATAACACAATCCAAACAATCTATGTAAACGTAAGCATAGAAAAAATATATAACAACTAAATGAAATGAAACAAAATCTTACACTAACAATCCTATTAAGTGCAACCTAGATTAGTAAAAGATATGTCCAGCAAATGTGTAGCCTAATGAGATACCCATAAATATATAATCACCCTTATAGAGAAGAATCCCCCTAAGGAAAATAGAGATAAGCCCCTCCAAATTGAGAGAAAAAAGACCCCTCAATGTAGACAAAAAAGAGAGAGGACTAGGTAGACCCTAAGAAGTAGCCTCCTACACCCCCAAAAAAGATTCTAGATAAAGAAACTTGCTTTCTATAAAGGGTTTGGTGAAGATGATGATAGTCTACTTAGCATTTGGGCAATAGCATAGATCAATGAAATGTACATAAATAAGCTCAATGATATACTGCATATGAACCTCTAGGTGTTTCGTCCATTACTCGTGTACTGGGTTTTGTGAAATCTCAATAGCTCTTTGATTGTCACAAAATATGATAGATAACCAATAAAAATAGATACCAAACTTGATGAGAATATGGTGAAGCTAGTTGACCTTAGAGACAACATTCACATCCCCTAATACTTAACCTTAGAAGAAGATGGAGCAATAGCATGTTGCTTCTTGCTTGACCAACATATAAGACCTGAACCAAGTTTGAAGCTAGAGTTTGGTTTCCAATCTTCAAAATCACCCACCTAGTCTAAATCAATATACCTAACTAATTCAATATCAATCCTTGTTTCCTAATGAATCCCAAAACTATGTGTACCCTATATATAATGGAGAATCTTCTTATCTATCTTCAAGTGTAGCTCCTAGGGTTCTTACATAAATTAAGAAACCATGCCAATGGAATATGAAATGTTGGTACATAATGAGTTAGGTATTTGAAGCTACCAACTAGATATCAATACAATGTAGAATCAACTAATGTTCAATAACATTGCACCTTAAGTTTCACTATAGAAATAAAGGGAGTTGGAGCAGGCCTATAATTGTCCATGTCAAACTATGAGAGAAATTCGAATGCATATCATAATTGTGTAATACTAATCCTTGAAGTAGATTGACATATTTCAATCCCAAGAAAATAATGCAACAAACACAAGTTGGTCACAATTTTTTTTCATGAAGGGTAGTTTTCATTATCACAATGGAGGATTAAAAACTCCCTATGGTTAGAAAGCCATCAACATACAAAACTTAGAGTGGGAAAGAACCATCTTGCTATAAAATGTAGATTTTTAGGTCATAATAGTATTTGGAGAGCCCAATTTGTGAGAAGGAAGGAATCCATCTTGGTGTACCAAGGTTGAGGGGACTATTTGAGGCTATAGGTAGATTTTCTAAGTCTAGAAACCATGGAAGAAACATATAAAAAATTATGTGAATTGTCCATATATATCTCCTCAAGACCTCCATGAAGAAAGCACTCTTCACATCCATCTCACAAACCTTCTATGAATGTCCTACATTAATAGTAACTATTCAATAGATGGATGCCATATTTGTAAGTAATGAAAAGGTCTTAATCAAGTTACTAAACCTATGAAATTCCCTTTATAGCTACTTGTGCTTTGAACTTTGCAACTAACCCATTGGTTGCAAATTTTGTTCAATATATCCACTTACATAAAACAACTTTTATTCCCTTAGAAAGGAGAATCAAATCCCAAATATGGTTCCTAACAAACAAATTTTACTCTTGCATAGTTGCATCCCTCTAAGGAATGCCAAAGCCTCCTACAAAGATTGTGGATCAAAAGCAAAGGTAAAAACCATGCGGGTGTCCCTATAATTATGATCTTGTTTCCCTAACATCTAAAGGATCCCCAACCCAATCACCTATAGCTTGTAGTGTTTGTTTAGCCCAATGTGGACTTGAAGCCTAAGAACTAGGGGGAGATTAATCAACCTTATAATTACTTGTAGAGGAAGGAGGTAAATTCTCACCCTCACTATTGTTAGTCATAGTCTGCTATGCTTATGTAGATATAAATCCTAAAAAATGGTGTCACCAATGCTAAGTGAATATAATGTGAATGCAGATGGTGGAGGGGTGCCAAGAGTAAGACATGACGAGCCCTCCTCAAAGTGAACACTCCTCTTGATAAATTACTCTTGTGTAATTAGATGGAGAAGCTAATATCCCTTGACATCATTATGATAGCCAACAAAGAAGCAAGGTTAGAAAAGTGGGCACAAGGAAAACCTATAACCTAGCCATCTCTATTGATCAAACCATACCCTCATCCCAGTGCCATCACCACCCTATTGTCTATGGGCCTTAGTAGCCCTATCGTCCTCCTCAAAACCCTCCTTAAACTTGGTAGCCACAATTGGCCTAGGATCTCCAAGGGGGCATTTGTTGGGTAAGTTAGACCCAATTATGATGCCTACCACCATGTCGTGAACCATAGAGTAACACCTATGTCATCAACATCAAGGTTGGAGTTACATCCTATACCTCATCATTAAAGTTGCTCTTGATGGGATTTCAGTGATGATTAGTCATGGTAGGTTCTTGGGCCTAGCTATGTTATGCTATGAGTGTAGGTATGTAGGTACATCTACAAGGATGTCTTTCACTTTCCCAAACTATACACTTGATCATAGTAGAATGGTACCATATGATGTTGTCTAAACAGACCACAAACCACCTATCTCGCAACATCCATGTGAGCTAGCACACACAACTACTCCATGCTCTCATCCCCATGTAAGGTATCCATAAAACATCTATGCTAGGAAACCTATCGAAGGTTTTCTAGTAGTGTAGTAGATCCTTGAACTACCATAGTCTCCTCAATGTGCACCATAATAGTAGACCCTTGAATATCCCACATAATAGTGGTGGTAACTTGTTGGTCATGTGCACCAAATGTGATTGAATGTGTACACCTCTATGAGTGTGTAGGTCATCAATCTATCTCTCTTAAACAATTATAGAAACACATGTCACGGGAAAGGTGCACTAGCATTTTGCACCCCTTGGAAAAGAATGTTTCAGAATCCTCTATCACCCTAATCATATGGATCATTTCCTTATGTAGATGCTTGCCTCACCCATCTTGGGTGACTCACACCACCATAGTGATGATCATGATGCACCTCATGAGGGGAATGACTGATGGCCCCTATTCCAAACATTGCATCTGAATGTTCCTAGTGTCATCACTACATACCACTTGACCTATGCAGTACATCTACCTTGCTTGTGCATAGACAAGTGATCATTGGTCAACAATGGCTACTTGACAACCCTATATTGGTAGCCATAGAATGTGGTACACATACTCTAATTTCATTATCATCTCTCTAGTTGGAATTCTAAAAATGGCACATCCATCTCCCATCTCTTGATCAAAGCTACAAGCATGCAATGTGGAATCACATCTTTGGTATCATATAGACCTAGTAAAGGACCACATGGTGTAGAAGCATGACATTGTCCTATGTAAAGGCTACACAGTGGCCTCACAACACTACAAGCATGATGCTACTAGTGTGCTCTTGCATCATAGTTGGCCTCTAGAAAACAAACAAACACAACATTCCATCAATTTTGCATTATTCAAAATCTAATTTCTAATCTAAAAAACATAAAAAATTTATGAGTCCTCTTGGATGCGAGTCCACCCCTTGGACTCTAGTCCACTTCTTGGATGCTAGTACGTTCAAGGGACCCTAGCATGTCTAGTGGATGATAGCGAACCCCCTAGAAAGTCATGTAATTTCCATACACCAACGTATGACCTATAATGGTCCCATCAGTAGTCTAAAAGTTCAAAAAACTAGCCAAAAATTAAAGAAATTCACTCACCACCCACATTCAAAGGTCATTCTCGCCCCACTCCCTAAGATGGTCCAACCTCAAGTGTTAGAAATATTTGTTATAGCTGGTAAAATAGACTGAATTCCAAGAATTCTGGCTAAGGTATAAAAAAAAAGTGTTAGAAATATTGTTTATGTGGCATATATTCTCTTTAAATGCTCTAGGTACTTTGAAATTTCTATATTTAGAAAATAAAAATGAATAGTAAACTTTCACAAAAATACTATTTATAGAAGAAAAAAAAGATTTTTAGCACCTCCTTCACCAAAAAAATCATAAATTTTTTCATGAGCTTATACTTTTATGTTATTTCTTCCATACTAGTCCTAGCTCCACCCCTTTTCTTTATTACATGCTTTTCCTTGAGTTGTTATTTTCTAAAGTAACCCTTTGAAACTGTTTTCTTGATGTGAATTCTTTTTCTGTTTTAACCTCCTAGATGTCAAGTCAATAGAAGGGGGTAGACACTGACCCTTTTTCTCTTTGATTCAATTTTATCTTAATAATATTCTTCTTATTGTATTAGATTTCCTCTATTACTACTTTTATTTCTAGACTGACACATTTTTCTTTTAAGATTAAATGTTTTTTAAGATTGTGATTTTATGGGATTGTAATACTTAACACTATGATTTTACAGGTTCTCAATTTGGGGGCATGGTTTCTCCACTTAAATATTTATTTGTATCCTTTACCATATCCTTTTGGTTATCCTTTTTATTGATGTTATTTCATTTCTATACTTTAGAGTATCCTATCATTTCGTGTCATTATACTACTAAAGTGGGGGCAAAATATAACATAAAAAATTGTGTACCCACACAATTTCACATCATGTTATGAACTTACTTTAGTGTCCACTCCTATAACATGCTTCTGGGATTAGACTAGCCTATTCTTAGCCTCTTTTTCTTTCACTAGATTGCCAAATTTCTACATCATAATTAAATTCTACTTGCTGACCTAGAGTCACATGTCAAATTTGAGGAAGTTTCCCCAAGATGCTAGCATTCTAGATTTTTTTAAAATTTTAAACATTACTCTCCCACTTAGCTACCTTCCATTGCCTACTATAATGCCCATCTATTAAAAAAATGCTTCCTACACTTGAATTTGACCCTTCATCTTCCCCATAAGCCATATGAAAAATAAATTTTTGACTCTCTCTCTCTGTAATATAATATATCATTCGTAGATTCCCTTAGCTCTATGCTATTGAAACTCCTCCATTCTCAAACCTCTCTTAAGGATTTACATTGTTGCAGTATGGTTGACTCCTTCGGAGAGCTCACCTATTTTCTTCTACATCACATGTGTTGGTAATATTGTTCTTACATGCATTTTAAATATATTTTTGTAGTCTCTCCATTGCATTTTATTTCTATTAAAAAATCTCTTGGCAATAATCACCACCAATTTATCCTATCATACACACACTAGGGTATTCTTCCCTATAAACTAAGAATTAATCTTATAGATTTATTTTATTATCACTATTCTTAGTTTCTAGATGTATTTAGCCTAAGAGCACACACTATTTTTCAATATCTTTATCATTATCTATCTATGTAGGTTGAAATACCAAGATGGGGGCTTGACCACTCTTGGAAAACTCCCAAACAATCCCAACATTTTTTATTCCCTCAATTATAGGTATTTGGGAGGCATTTGAAACTACAGAGAGTCTTCCTATTTATTTTCATTTATATTTATTATTTAAAATACATAGATATTGTTATTTTCTTTCATTTCTACATCATTTCTTATCCCTTGGAATATTACAATTGTTTTCCCTATTTACTATTATGCAATTGGGTAGGAGATTTGAGAGAAGAAGCACATTTTACTAGTATTTTGGAATGCTATAGGTCATATAGATGATAACATAATGCCCAAATATCCACATGATGTGTTGGCATCCTAGATAGTGAGCTTTGATTTCTAGTGCCAATTTCCTTTCATTCTGCTATTTATTCTTCTAAAACCACTTTTATAAATTTATGTTTCACTTTTTAGTAAAACATATTACAATTGTCTGGTATATGTTTTAGCTTAGTGAAAAATATTTTTTCCAATTTTAAAACATTTATGGGATACTCTAGTTTTATTTTATTTTTATTTTTAATTTTGGAACAACAAAAAAATATTTCTTTCTCAAAAGTAGTTTATCCTAGTGTAGTTCCTTTGAAAATATTTGATTAGAAAACAAAAATACATACTTAAATTGATTTTTCTACACTATAATTTGTAAGTCCTCATTTTTGTGCACTAGGTAATTTTATTTTTATATGAATTATTCTTAGGCTATATTTATTTGAACATATGTCATAGATGTTACAAGGTTATGCTAAAAAACATAGTCAACGCCCTTATGAATGTTGAACAAGAACCACAAACACACCATACAATAATGCAATGCCTATTATGTTGATGCAAAATTCATTAGATGATCTTCATATTGATGTTATTCAATGTGATTTCAAATTATGTCATGAGAGCTATTGACCTATGACCATTTATAAATACATGATCCTAGTTACTCGACTCAAGGTATTTGGCATGCAAGCAAACAAGATAATAGTCAAATTCTAGGAAAGTTAATTTTGGGAGTAGAAGATTCAAATTTTGAATTTGGCAAACTAGGTCATGTGGTGCAGCCTAGTCCAAGGGTAAAGTCATATATAGTTCCTAGTCTATGGGCAAAACCGCATTTATAATGTAGTTTAAGTTGCTAGAAGATATATGGGATTAGATAATAATGGATAGTGCAGTTTTAGCTAATAGACTTAAAAGTGGAGTCACTTAGTGGGCCAAACAATTCAAGTTTAGTACTAAAAATATATAATTACAAGAGTGCCCATTGTGATATTAAAAAATGTCTAAAACACATAACATATACTTCTATCCATTACAAATAGCTACTATTGTATCCTCCTCTTGCACATTTAAAATGTATAATTTCATATATATACATATATTTGAAAATTTTATTAGTACTTACGATAATAGGGTACAATAATTGATATTTAAAAGAGAGTCTAGCTAGTTATTAGTGTATATGCTTTCCAACCAATAAAAACAGGTTTTTAAAATCAATTTCAATAATTGAACTCTCCAAATGTGGACATGCAAATTTATTTATTTTTTAATAGAAACATGCAGAAGCACCTATATTGTATTAGATAAAACATAATTATAGAAGCCAACCAAAAGTATGACCATGAACGTATCATCTAGTTCTAGTCTTGCTTAACATATAGCCCGCCTACAGGGGATGGGGAAAACATATATATCAAAACAAAAAGAACGAAACCAAATATAAACATACGCCCAAAACCAAGCTTCTAATCAAAATTTGAGTCATGATGTTCCTCCGGTGGTGGCACGGCAAAGGGAAGGGCAAAGACTGGGGGACCTGGAGCTCATGGGGGACCTGGAGCCCGCAGAGGACCTAGAGCCATGTCAATTTGTTAACCAAGCAATTTTTAAAAATAAATTATTTGAATTTCTATTCATTTAATTCTTTGAGGTGACATGAAGTTCTTATTGTGAAATTTATTTCTACTATATTTTCTACTCTCACAAATGACTTCCACAAAGGCCTCTCTGGTTGAATCGGCATCCCACTAATGAAATACAATAATTAATCAAAGTCATTTTTCCTTATTATTGCACCCTTTGACTAAAATGATCTTCAACCTTAGAAAATTCTAAGGCTAACATCCTTGAACAACTTATCATTCAAGAATATTAGTATCTCACCATGTAACTTGTGTAGAAAGTCATTACTATGTCTCAAACTATGACAAATCCATAAATGAGAAAAATATTATAAGTTTTTAAACATATTCTAGCTTTACAACATATATTTAAATATTATGTAGGGATCAATGTAAAGTACTAAATTTTCACATTCACTCAAATTGATGCAATACATAATTATTGCAAGTAAAACAAAGTAAAGTACTAACTTCCATTTTCATCCAGCTGAAAAGTAAATTTTAACATTTCGAGAAACAAGTTAAAAGTAAGATTCATAAGTTTAAGGTACAATTATGATTCAATACATATTGTTACAGCTGAAGTTGATTACAAAGTATGTCATTAATGAATATTACAAATTCCAATAATGGCATCAAGCCTTACAAATCTTTGAAACAATAGAAGTACAAGGTGATCAATATCATATAAATCTGAGAATTAGTCCTTGACCACCATCGACCAACCAGCCATCTGCTGCGTCGAAGGACAAGAACATGGTTTAGGTGCTTTTTCTACCCAACCACCAAGCTTACGCTTCCTCGGTATCCTTTAAACTGAAGGATGCCCAACCCTGGTCGAAGAGCCTACCAATATGTAAACATATGTAGGGTAGAATCTAGTGTGTGTCTATCAATCTACATGCATTACTATCATGAATGCAGTGTCTCATTAATAGGATATGGCAAGGAAATATATAAATGAAAACTAGGCTATCAAACCATTTATTATATAATGGTATACATGTATGTTTCAACATCTCATTAGCTTTGGCCAAAGCATTAACCGTATAACAACATATAGGTTTCGAAAAAAGAAAACCTACTTCCCTGTTATTCCATACTCGACACCTATCCTAGAAGGCAACCTTTCTAAATACACAATAAAGAAGAAAAAACATAGGACATGCAAGCACCTATTTGCTTTCAATAATTCAGAGGTACAAGATTCAATAAATTAATTCTTTCCCTTTTTCCCAAACATCAAATACACAAAAATATACTATGAAGCAGTCCAATAATTTAGTCATTTAATTCATTTAATAATAGTCAATTCAATTCTCGGTTCTACTGTCAGTCATATCATTTTTTTAATAAGATCAATGGGTTAGAATTAAACAAGTTTAGTTATCTAATTTAGAGAAATTAAATTAAACAGAGATTGATTTATATCATACTAAGGATGTTTTAAATCATGCAAGGATCGTTTTGTTTAGATAGAGGTCATTTTATATTATACGGAGAATGGCTTGATAAAGGAGGCTGATTCTCTTAAAGAGATCATTGATTTACATGATATGATATTAATGCATACCAAAAACAAATAGAAATTGGCATTTAATAACTAGAATTAGCTTTACTAACAGTATAGTGGCTTTGAAAAAGATAGAAGATGGCTTGCAAATAGACAGAGATTCGGTCCTCATAATGCAGTGAATCACCTTTCAAGAGAGAGAAATCGACATAACTAAACAGTAGACAAGTTACAATATACAGAAAACGTATTTCATCATGAAATAACGGCCTAAATAATAGTGATTCGTTATAACATAGAGGGAATGTTTCTACCTTACTCAGAGATTGTTTGATATTACAAAGTGAATGTTTATGTTATACAAGGAGTGTTTTAATAATACTGAGAATGTTTATAATAGAGGAGGTTGATTGTCCTAAATAGATTGCCGATTTAAATGATATCCTCAAAAAGGCTCTCAATAAACATTGATGGGTAAGCAAAAGGAATCAGCTATCTCTATATAATGGATCGGCTATCATTTTATAGTAAAAAGGCAATTGGTATACAGTAAATGGCCTTAAGTATATAGTAAAGACATAAAAAACAAATACCAATGGCATTTCTTAGACATAGATTGGCATTCACTATAACCTTTTAAAGAGGAATACCTGTTCCAGTTAAGACCAATCTAGAGAATGATGTTATTCTTGTCAGTCTTCCTTAATCTCGATCTCCTTGAATACTGGTTCACTCCTTTTTGTTTCCAGTTTTCCTTTTGCTGTCCCTCTTTAACTATTTTTTCTCTCCTATTGATCAATTAGATTTTGAACTCAACATGAGTTCCAGTTTGCATGCTCTTTCAGCCAATAAATATTGGGAAGAAAACTATTTTAAATATAATAATAATAATATCTTTTTATTTTCTATTGTCGCATGGGTGACAATAATTTGTTTAATTGCATTATTCATAAACTCTAAATTTAATAAGCTATTTTTTTATTATTATTATTTAACTATTTTTATTTAAAACAATATTTAAATAATCAAAAATATAAATTTACAATAATATTGTATAATTTATATATATAATTTACTATATTTATCTAATTTAAAGATCATATTGTCTTCCAAACATCTTTGGATAATATTTTTATTATTTATTAAAAATACCATCATATACATTTTCTTATTTAAATACTATACACTATTTGAAACATAATTCAGAAAAACCTTTAATTTATGAAAACACATATGCATTTGAAAATGATTAATCTCAAAATAATGAAATAAAAATCCATTCAATTATGCATGTACATCTACGTGATGTGTGTGAAAGGACCATATAGAACCCAACACATGTTGCCAAAAAGTTAAATCCCTTCTACCTAAGCCATGCTCTTGTCCTTCGACAAGACCTACAAAAACTCAAACTCATCGCACTATCAATAAGTTAGCCAAAAATATAGCCGAGGCAACAAAATCTTAATCAATAACATATCATATCCAATGTAAATCTATTATTGTTTCATAATTTTACTTGTAATTAACTAATGAGATAAATCTAAAAAGCCCAAGACATGACATCCTTCCCTAGTTGGAAGAGACATCGTCTCGATGTCTTATTACATCAACAAAAAAATAAAGTATCAAAACAATAATGTATCATCATCTGAGTATCAAAGTATCTGAATATGCATAAAATAAAATATCTATTCTATTTTCTCAAATGCAGAAAAAATCTGTCAATATCAGAAGCATCCTCCCAAGTGGCACTATTCACTGAATACTGGTCCCACTAGACCTTATACTCCATTATGTCTCAATTATGCAATTTAACATTGCACTTCTCCAATACTCAAATGGGCTTCACTAGCACCACTCCTAGATCCTATACTTGTAGAGCATGCCAATCAAGAATATGCAAAACATCAGGATGATAAGCTTTGAGCAATGACACATGAAAAACATTATGGATCTTGGTGAGAGCTAGTGGCAATGCAATTCTATATGCAACTGGATTGATCACTTCAAGGACATCAAAAGGTCCTGCAAATCTTGGAGCTAGTTTAGATGCCTTGCCAAGTGAAATTGAACTCTTGTGTGGCTTAACCTTCAGAAACACCTTATCACCTACTAAAAACTATCTAAAAGTCATGTTCTTGTCTGCATAACTTTTCTATCTATCTGAGGCTTGTTTCAATTTCTCTTTTATTAGCCTCATCTGATCTTCCATTTCTTTTAACATATCAGGTCCAACTACTATTCGATCTTCAACCCTGTTTCAACTGATTGGAGTTCTACATCTGCGACCATATAGAGCCTCAAAAGGTGCCATTCCTAAAGATGTATGGTAGGAGTTATTATAAGAAAACTCTACCAATGGTAGATATTCCTCCCATTTTTATTGCTGGTCCATACAATACATCCTCAGAAGATCCTCCACTACCTGGTTGACTCTCTCTGTCTAACCATCTATTTCAGGGTGGTAAGTTGTACTAAAGTTCAACTTAGTCCCCAAAGCTGCATTAAGCGTGGTCCAAAACCTAGAGGTCATGCGAGTGTCACGATCTGAAATGATCGTCTCTGGCACTCCATGGAGTCAAAAAATCTCTTTTATAAACTTCCTTTCTAATGTCAATGACCCATCCGAAAGATTTCTAGGAATCAAATGAGCCACTTTAGTCAGTTTGTCCACTACCACTAAGATAACATCATGCCTATTTTTTGACATGGGCAATCACTGAATAAAGTCCATGCTAATAACCTGCCACTTGTACTCAGGTTTACTATGTGGATAAAGTAGTCTTCTAGGATGGACATGTTATGCCTTGACACGTTGACACTCTAAACATCCAGCAACAAATTCAGTCACGTCCTTCTTAAGCTTAGGCCAAAAATACAATGGCCTCAATCCTTCCATTGTCTTGGTCACTCCTGGGTGTCCTGAATATGGAGTACTATGAACCTCCTTGAGAACTAACTTCCTCAATTCACCTGAATCTAGGATATACATTCTCTCTTGATATCTCAGAAGCCCATCTAATTCTATGACATACCCATCAAATTAATGATCTGTGGGGTCTACTTCTAATGCTTGCTTAACCTGTTCATAGTGCTCATCCCCTCGCAAGTTTTGGATTACCTACTATCTCAAATTGGTTCTAGTAGTTACCATAGAAGCTAGGTGTCATCTCTTGCTGAGAGCATTTACTACCCTATTCTCTTTACCTTTTATGTACTTGATTCTAAAATCATATTTTCTAAGGAATTCTAGCCATCTTCTCTACTGAGCATTGAGATTAGGTTGGGTGAAGATATATTTGAGCCCCAGATGATCTGTCTCAAGCTCAAATGGCTTACCCAAGAGATAGTACCTCCACATTTGCAATGTGTGAATAATGGCAGACAACTCAAGATCATGAGGTGCATAATTTGACTCATGTTGCTTCAGTTTTCTTGATTCATATGCCACTACTTTTCCATTATGTGTCAACACTCCTCCCACACCTTCACCAGAAGCATCTGTAATCACTGTGAAATGACCATTTGGATCAGGTATGGTCAGAATGGGTGCTGATGTGAGTTTTTCTTTCAACAACTAAAAAGCTTGTTCACATTTCTATGTCCAATCAAACTTCTTACCCTTTTTCTGTAACGAGGTTATGGGTGTTGCAATTGTCGAGAATCCTTCTAAAAATTTCCTGTAGTATCCTGCCAACCCCATAAAACTTATAACCTCAGTCATAGTCTATGGTGTGGGCCATTCCATTATTTCCTTGATCTTTTCAGGGTCTACTACTATCCCATCTACTAAAATTACGTGACCAAGATAGTGCACTTTACTTTGATAGAACATGCATTTAGATAACTTACCAAAAAGTTTCCTTTCTCTAAAATGCTACAGAAAATCCTCAAGTGTTTCATGTGCTCCTTTAATGACTTAGAATAAATTAGAGTGTCATCAAGAAAGACCAACACAAACTCATCTAGACAATCCCTAAACACACTATTCATCAAGTTCATAAAATCTGCTGGTGCATTAGTTAACCCGAATGGTACTACTGTGAACTCGTAGTGACCATATCATGTTCTGAATGTCGTTTTAAGGATATCCTCATCTTTAATCCATAACTGATGATACCTAGATCTAAGTTCTATTTTAGAGAATACCTTTACACCTTTCATTTGGTCGAACAACTCATCTATCCTAGGAAGTAGATATTTGTTCTTAATAGTTGACTTGTTGAGCATTCTATAATCAATGCATAGCCGCAACGTTACATCCTTCTTCTTTACGAAGATGACTGGTGCACCCCAAGGTGACACACTAGGTCGGATAAACCCTTGTTTTAATAATTCTTCTAACCGTGCCTTAATCTCATATAGCTCTGTGGTTGTCATTCGATAAGGTGCTTTAGACTATGGTTCTATTCCTGGCATTAGATCTATAGAGAAATCAAATTCTCTTTTAGGTGGTAGTTCTGTCAATTCATCAAGAAAGACATCTTTAAATTCTCTAAGAATAGGATACTTGTCAAAAGATGGTTCCTGATTATCTAGATCTCTTATCTCTACTGCATAGATAGAACAACCCTTTCTTTTAGCCTTTTTCAATTGCATAGCTGATATCTATCTTAGCTTAAGGGGTGTTCTTGATCCATGAATTTATACCCGGTTCCCAAAGTCATCAAGGCATTTCACTACTTTCTCTTCACAATCTACTAAAGACTTGTGTTTAGACAACCAATTGATTCCAAGAATCACATCATAAGATCCATCAATAAGATTGACTTGTGTTTGGAAAGTAGGAAGATCTAATTCACTGCATACTAGACATGAATCTACTCTTTTCTTTGCATTGTTACCATACTGCACCATCCAAGAATTTTTCATCCGTCGAGGTTTAACAGATAACTTAGCTACAATTTTTGGATCAACAAAACATTCCGTATCTCCTGTATCAATTAAAATAGAAACTGGAAGGCCAAAGAGCTTACCAGACATCTGAATGGGTGTAGCTTGGAAATCTGCTTGTCAATGATCTATAGCTGCATGAATCTCATGTTGAGGAACTCCTTGTCGATTCCCATCTCTCTGGTTTGTTGTTCATTAAGGGCATGTACTTACATAGTGCTCTCCTCCATAAGTATAACATCCATCTCTAGGTCCTTTATGTCTAGCTGGCATGTCCCTCTTGTTATTATTACCATTGTTTCCATAGTTACCTCTCTTATTGATATTTCCACCTTGGTTCCCATTGTTCTTTTCCTAGTAGTTATTACCTCTCTTAAGATTTATTATCTAGCGCTTGTTGTTCCCTTGATTGCTACTGTCATTCTGATACCTTTTATTGCTATTCTTCACATCTGGACTCTTATGGTAATTTGAGATGTGTTGCAATTTCTGATCCTGTTTAGTAGCCTTTTCAAACACTTCATCCATGGTCAATAGATTATGAATATCAACATCTGATCCAATCTGTGGCCTTAATCCCAAGATGAACTTGTGAATCCTGAACCTTTCATCAAGCTGATACTATGGAACATATTTCAATAGGTACGAATTTCTCCCAATACTGAGTCACAGTCATACCTCCCTAAGTGAGGTTTTGGAATTCTATCATTTTCTTGCCAAAATAGAGCTGTGGTAACCACCTCTTCCTAAAGAGCTCAAGGAAGCAATCCCATGTGACTTCTCCTGGTAACAACTTCTTTTCATCTTTCTCATTATCCTACCAAGTTGCTGCTTCCTTAGTAAGCTGATAGGATCCCCATATAGCTTTAGTTTCAGCAGACAAGTCATGGAGATCAAAGTATTTTTCCATATCAATAATCTATGCTTCTGCTCCATCACCTATAGTCTTACCGTCAAACTTAGGAGGAGTAATCTTTTTGATATCCTTTGCTAACTCCTTAGCAATCTTGTTTCTGTTGTTTCCATTCACTTCACCCTCAGGACCTCCAGCTTCTTCTCTCCATTCCTCAGCTCTATTTCCCCTCATTCCTCTGATTTCCTGTTGCATAGTGTTCATTCGAGTCCCCTGCTGAGTCAAGAGAGTTCCTTGCTGAGTCAGAAGATCTAGGATTTGAGTAATTTGGTTATTCTGTCCCTCATTACTCTATCCTGCATTGTTATTATCATTTGCCTCATTCCTGTTTCCCTCATTGTTTCTAGCATTAGCCCCTCCTGCATCAGCACCAACATTGTTCCCAATATTAGCTTCTTCATTATTTCCAGTATCGAGGTTATTACCAGATCCTAGGGTTGCTGGCCTACGTCTAGAGTTTCTAGTGTTCATGATGAACTATCTGGAAAAAGAGCTTACAACTTTAGCATAACAGTTCCATAAAGGCCTAAAGTAGAACCATCGCTCTAATACCCAATGTAAAGTACTAAATTTTCACATTCACTCAATTTGATGCAATACATAATTATTGCAAGTAAAACAAAGTAAAGTACTAACTTCCATTTTCATCCAATTGAAAAGTAAATTTTAACATTTCTAGAAACAAGTTAAAAGTAAGATTCATAAGTTTAAGGTACAATCATGATTCAATACATATTGTTATAGCTGAAGTCAATTACAGAGTATGTCATTAATCAATATTAGAAATTCCAATAATGGCATCAAGCCTTACAAATCTTTGAAACAATAGAAGTACAAGGTGATCAATATCATATAAATCTGACAATTAGTCCTCGACCGCCATCGACCAACTGACCATCTGCTATGTCGAAGGACAAGAACATGGTTCAAGCACTTTTTTTGCCCAACCACGAAGCTTGCACTTCCTCGGTATCCTTCAAACTAAAGGATGCCCGCCTTGCTTGAAGAGCCTAGCAATCTGTAAACATATGCAGGGTGGAATTTGGTGTGTGTCTATCAATCTACATGCATTACTATCATGAATGCAGCATCTCATTAATAGGATATGGCGGGGAAATATATAAATGAAAACTAGGCTATCAAACCATTTATTCTATAACGGTATACATGTCTGTTTCAACATCTCATTAGCTTTGGTCAAAACATTACCCGTATAACAGCATATAGGTTTCGAAAAAGAAAATCTACTTCCCTGTTATTCCATACTCAACACCCGTCACAAAAGGCAACCTTTCTAAATACACAATAAAGAAGAAAATACATAGGACATGCAAGCACCTATTTGGTTTCAATAATTCAGAAGTACAAGATTCAATAAATTAATTCTTTCCCTTTTTCCCAAACATCTAATACACAAAAATATACTATGAAGCAGTCCAGTAATTCAATAATTTAATTCATTTAATAATAGTCAATTCAATTCTCAGTTCTACTATCAGTCATATCATTTTTTTTATTAAGATCAGTGAGTCAGAATTAAACAAGTTTAGTTATCTAATTTAGAGAAATTAAATTAAACAGAGATTGATTTATATGATACTAAGGAGGTTTTAAATCATGCAAAGATCACTTTGTTCATATAGAGGTCATTTTATATTATACGGAGAATGGCTTGATAGAGGAGGCTGATTCTCTTACAAAGATCATCGATTTACATGATATCATCTAAATGCATACCAAAAACAAATAGAAACCGGCATTTAATAACTAGAATTGTCTTTACTAATAGTATAGCGGCTTTCAAAAAGATAGAAGATGGCTTGCAAATAGATAGAGATTCGGTCCGCATAATGCAATGACTCAACTTTCAAGAGACAAAGAAATCAGCATAACTAAACAGTAGATGAGTGACAATATATAGAAAACGTATTTCATCATGCAATAATGGCCTAAATAATAGTGATTCATTATAACATACAGGGAATGTTTTTACCCTACTCAAAGATTGTTTTATATTACAAAATGAATGTTTATGTTATACAGGGAATGTTTTAATAATACACAAAATGTTTATAATAGAGGAGGTCAATTCTCCTAAATAGATCGCTGATTTAAATGATATCCTCAAAAAGGCTCTCAATAAACATTGATGGGTAAGCAAAAGGAATCGGCTATCTCTATATAATGGATCGGCTATCATATTACAGTAAAAAGGCAATTGGTATACAGTAAGTGGCCTTAACTATATAGTAAAGACATATAAAAAATAAATAGCAACATCATTCCCTAGACAGAGATCGACATTCAATATAACCTTTTAAAGAGGAATACATGTTCTAGGTAAGACCAATATGGAGAATGATGTTATTCTTGCCAATCTTCCCTAATCTCAATCTCCCTAAATACTGGTTCGCTCCTTTTTGTTTATAGTTTTCCTTCTGCCATCCCTCTTTAACTATTTTTTTTTCTCTCCTATTGATCGATCAGATTTTGAACTCAACATGAGTTCCAGTTTGCATGCTCTTTCAACCAATAAAAATTGAGAAGAAAACTATTTTAAATATAATAATAATATCTTTTTATTTTCTATTGTCGCATGGGTGACAAGAATTTGTTTAATTGCATTATTCACAAACTCTAAATATAATAATCTATTTTTTTTATTATTATTATTAAACTATTTTTATTTAAAACAATATTTAAATAATCGAAAAGAGAAATTTACAATAATATTGCATAATTTATATATACAATTTACTATATTTATCTAATTTAAAGAGCAGATTGTCTTCCAAACATCTTTGGGACAATATTTTTATTATTTATTGAAAATACTATCATATACATTTTCTTATTTAAATACTATACACTATTTGAAACATAATTTGAAAAAACCTTTAATTTATGAAAACACATCATGCATTTGAAAATGATTAATCACAAAATAATGAAATAAAAATCCATTCAATTATGCATGTGCATCTACGTGATATGTGTGAAAGGATCAGATAGAACCCAACACATCTTGCCAAAAAGCTAGATCCCTTCTACCTGAACCATGCTCTTGTCCTTCGACAAGACCTGCAAAAACTCAAACTCATCGCACTATCAATAAGTTAGCCAAAAATATAGCCGAGGCAACAAAATCTTAATCAATAACATATCATATCCAATGTAAATCTACTATTTTTTCATAATTTTACTTGTAATTAACTAATGAGATAAATCTGAAAAGCCCGAGACGTGACAATGAAAGTGAAGCTTGACCTATCCACCCAAGTATTTGATTTTACATGGAAACTTTTAAATATTCTTTTTAATTTTAGTATTGATTATCACCTTTTTATTTACAAACTATTATATTTTTATCTTTAAATTATTCATATATTACCTTTAAATTTAATAAATTATGTTCTATAGATAACTATATATTTCTTCTTACTATCTTATTAAACTATACTCAAAACTATTTGTTGGTACATCATTCAATTATGAGTAAGTGTTAGTGAGAAACACGATAAATTCATTAGCTAAAAGTTTCAAAAATATCATTTTTTTATATAAAAATGGTGGTAAACCACCTAGACATATATTAATAAAAAAATAATGGTTACATGTAATGTATCACATCCATCCAATGAATGCTCTATTCTAGATCTGACATAGCCCAAAAACATACATATCAAGCCTTATAACGGCCTTAAACTAGTAACCATAATAAAATCAAAACATTGGAAAGAGTTTTTAAATAATACAAACGACCAAAAAGGAAAAAAGACTATGCACTATCACCTAGGAATATCAATCGATTAGGGAAAGGAGAATGACCCCTTGTTACTAGTTATCACTCTCCCTCATCCTGGCCAACTATACCCCACCTTGCAGTTCCTTTGGCTCCAAGACACTCCTCCCAATCGTGGTCGGTACGCATGAGCTCTTAGGCTCCTTTTCATCGTCTAGAGGTGTTACTACATCATCATCTGCTCTTGCTTTAGGAAGGTGAAGTGCCCTGTCCGGGGCATGCATCTTGAGAAACTAAATTGAAACAAACACATCCCTACACCTTGTTGTAGTTTGCTTAGAAAATTGTGACTATGTCCATGGAGGGCCCTGTCCAAACCGCCTATGCAACCGCAGCCCAATCCCTTTTGCATTGCTTTGTATACACACTCAGCAGATGAAGAAGTTTAGGGTGCTTATTGGGAAGAGGCATAACAAATCAATAACAAATATACTTAAAAACAAATACTTAATTGAAAATTAACATGTAAAAAAGAAAAAAAAAGATTTAAAAATTACAACAAAACTTAAATTATAATATTTTAATACTTAAAAATACATAACAAAATTACAAAACATAATAAACTATATGATAACAACATAACTTATTATATGTTCATAATTTTGTTAAGAAATTACAATTTAACATACTGCAAAAAAAAAAACCTACTACATATCACATAATAAACTAATTTTTAAATATGGTAAAACAGGAAAGACTATCACGCACACACAAAACTTAAAAATCATGTAATGCCATCCTATATATAGATTCGTGCATGTGCCCGTCTACGTTGACAGTGAGAGGATTCATTGATTTCGCCCTTGATTGCTTTTCAGTTTGTTAAGCATTTTTTGTTAAGCATTTTTTGAAGACATTGTCGTAGAGATCTTCCCTGCAATGAATCCTGGAATATTTTGCTGCAGACTTGGTCTCACCTACATTACTGAAACAGAACTAAAAATGTTAGACACACATGTTTATAAACAAATTAAATTACTAAATTGTAAAATGTTTCCACTTTTCAAATGGAGTGAGCCATAGAGCGAGAGGTTCTCGTAATATTAATACTAGAATAAGCATAGTGCTTATATAATTAGGTTATAAGAATGTGCAGACCAAATACCTATTGTTATACTATACTTTTTATACTTCTCTAAATTTCATACGATAATGCAAGATGTGTGTCCAATTTTCTCAGTATTGATTTTAATTGCAGCATATGTTCAATCTGTTGTTTCTATCAATAGCTGAATAGAAAAGCGCATTCAATAAAGTTGCGCAAAATTTCAAATGTGAACTAATTAGGCATTATAAGTATTGCTTCCCTATAGAAGAGAAGCAATCCATCTCATCTTTATAGATTCCAAACCTCATTGACATTCCTTAAGCTGCAAGAGGTACCCATTTGTCCCATCTACCTCTTCCTTTCGAATCTTCGATCCCCATCTCTTGAAATATCCTGTTTATCAGTCTTGACAATATGTTTCAGAATACCATCTCATTAGAGATTAGCTTCTCTAAGCAATAAAGCAAGCTTCTATCCTCAAATATCAGTGTATTAATTTGATATTTGAGGCTTCCTTTAGGCCACTAGTAGTATCTGAATGGTTTTGTGCATTACCTTCTTAAGGTGGTTTAGCATTGGCAGCTATTTTTATTTAAATTTTTGCACGCAGTAAGAGTGTTAAAAAAAGGGTCTGGATTACTGTGCTAATAAATTCAAATAAATAAGGAACCACATTGTTTTGAACAACTGACCCCGTGTGCAATGATGGCAATCAAAATCACTTTGTCAGTTACCATCCAAATTTTACTCCTTCTTGTTGTTATGGTTCTGAACAATGCAACAATGCAATGTAAATCTATCTAAGTCAATAATGGGGATAACACATCATCCATCTATCATTACTTTGAAAGAAGGAAACTACAAGCCCTACAACAATGGCATCCTAAAGCACTATTGATGGGTTCATCTATTTCCACATTTGTATGGGCTTATTCCTGAACCAAGTACATATTGGTAGAAAATTGAAGGAGAAAATAGAAATGATCATTTTAGGATTAATTGGTTTAAGTGTTGTGGACCACACATTAAGTGCCCTCAAGCTCTTTTGACCAAACTATGGGAAATATATGGAGATCCCAATGAACCTCCATTCTGAGATGATCCTGCTATGGACATACTTCTTTCCCTTGATGATGTTGATAATCCTTTGTATGATGATGATACTGAAGAGGAACTTGACTATTGGGAAAGTCTTGAATGTGCTAATGACACAAAGACATATCCTCTTGCTTCTCCTCTTTCTACACCTTCAATATTGGAAGGTATTCTGCCACCTCCACTGCCACTTTGACAAAGATCTTGGCTTCTTTGCATGGTACTTTCACCTTCTCCCTAGAAGGTTCACACTTGTCCTCTTGATTAGTGAGATATCATGTTATGAATCATCCATCATTTTTTTGTACAATCTGTCATAATCGATATTGACAAAAGCATTGAGGACATATGTCTTTTCTTTGATGATAGTTCTATTGTCCTTGCACCTATTTCTACTACAGAGTTCAGAGAGGCTTCAATGAGGGATTCCGAAGATTCTTTGCAGTAGGCCATCACGTGGAATTTTCTTTGTAGGCACATGGCATGTATTGTCATTCAACATATCACTTCTTTGGGTCCTACTCTTCATCAATTTTCACATGATTTTGAGAGATCACTTGTTTTAGTTAGGCCTTGGACTTCTAATTTGATTGTGACTCTTTACAACATCAACATGAAGACATTTGAGCAGTATTCTGAGACAAGGTACATCATGAGACTTATCACCTCACCTCGCCTTTGAGAATTCACCATTAGATTTGTTTCTTCCTAAGGGGAAAATATCATTTTCTACAAATGGATCATTTTTAGCATTCATACACAGGCATCCTCTTTTGCAACATGGGTTTTCTTCCTTTCTCTATTTTAGGAGAGATTGCATTGTACTTAGGTACCTCATTAGGCCTAGTTGTCAGGACCCATTTTTCTTACCCACCTAAGCTATGCTTAAAGGGGGGTGTTAGAATAGGAATTAATCTTTCTTAGAAGTGCTATTTATCTTGTAGATGCATGTCTATATTTCGCCATGTGCTTTTTTGAGTGTCGTGCTATTTTTGACTGAGCCTTTTTTAGCCATGTCTAAATTAACTGGCATGCATTCCTACTTTTTGGTCCACTATTTATTTAGATCACTCTGGTTCTATATGTACTGCATATCATGAGTTAATTCATTCATTCTAGTTATTTTCTTTCATATCTTCTTGTTTGTGTTGCATACATTTGTTTGTTTAACTCTTGCAAAGCATACGATAGCTTGATTTTCCTAGCTCGACCAAGTACCATCATTCCTCTAGAAGATCTCAGCTCTCAAAATAAGTTGTCCAAGAATGCTAGCTTTAGAAATTTCTTAGGTTGAAGATCATTTCAATTATAGGGCACAATAATAGGGCAAAATCCCTTTGATTAATTATTGAGTTTCATTAGAGAGATGTGAATTCAACCTGAGAGGTGTCTATGGAAGTAATTCGTGAGAGTAGAAAAAATAGTAGAAATAAATTTCATAATAAGAACTCCATGTCACCTCAAAGAATACAATGAATAGAAATTTAAAAAATTATTTTTTAAAATTGTTTGGTTAACAAAATTGCATGTTCAAATTTGGAGAACAATGATTGAAATTGATTAAAAAAGCTTTTTTTTTATTGGTTAGAAGGCATATAGACTAATAAATAGTTAAAGTCCCTTTCAAATATCAATTATTGTACCCTGATATAGTAAGGACTAATAAGATTTTAAAAAATTATATATGAAATTATAGATTTTACATGTGTGAGGAGGATACAATAGTAGCTGTTTGTAATGGATAAAAGTACATGTTATGTGCTTTTACACATTTTTTAACATCACTATGGATACTATGGGTACTCTTGTAATTATACTTTTTAGTACTCAATTTGAATTGTTTGGCCCAATAAGTGACTCCAATATTAAATGCATTACCTAAAACTACACTAGCCATTATTGTTTGATCTCATATATCTTCTAACAACTTAAACTACATTACAAATGTGGCTTTGCCCTTAGACTAGGTCATATATGTGACTTTACCCTTGGACTAGGTTGCACCACATGATGCAGTTTGCCAAATTCAAAATTTGAATCTTCTATACTCCCAAAATTAACTTTCCTAGAATTTGACTATTATCTTGTTTGCTTGCATGTCAAATACCTAGAGTTGAGGAACTAGGATCATGCCTTTATAAATGGTCTTAGGTCATTAGTTCTCATGAGATAATTTTAAATCACATTGAATAACATCTATGCAAAGATCATCTAAAGTTTTATCAACAAAAAAAGAATTTCATTATTGTATGGTGTGTTTGTGGATCTTGTTCAATATTCATAAGGTGGTTGACTATGTTTTTTAGCAAAACTTGTAACATTTATGACACACGTTGAATAAATATAGCCTAAGAATAATTCATATAAAAATAAAATTACCTAGTGCACAAAAATGAGGACTTACAAATTATAGTGTAGAAAATTTGATTTAACTAAGAATTTTTTGTTTTCTAGTCAAATGTTTTCAAAGGAACTACACTAGGATAAACTACTTTTGAGAAAGAAATATTTTGTTGTTGTTCTGAAATAAAAAGAACAAAATAAAACTAGAATATCCCATAAATGTTTTAATCTCAGAAAATAATATTTTTCACTAAGCTAAAACATAAAGGACAATAGTAAGATGTTTTACTACAAAGTGAAACACAAATTTACAAAAGTGGACTTAGAAGAATAAATAGCAGAATGAAAGGAACTTCACAATTGAAATTGAACCTCACTATCTAGGATGCCAACACAGCATGCAGACAAGATCTGGGCATTGTGTTACCATTTGTATTACCCATAGCATTCCAAAATACTGGTAAAACATACTTCTTCTCCCAAATATCTTGGCTAGTTGCATAATAGTAAATAGGGAAAACAAGAATAATATTCCAAGTGATAAAAAATGATGTAAAAATGAAAGAAAATGATATCTATATCTTTTAAATAGAAAATAGAAATGACAAGAAATAGGAAGACATTGACAAACCTTTGTGTACTTTCAAATGCCTCACAAATACCTATAATTGACGGAAATAAATGTTTGGGGCTATTTGGGAGCTTTTCAAGAGTGCTCAAGCCCCTATGTTGGTATTTCAATATTTATAGATAGATAATGATAAATAGATTAAAAAATAGTGTGTGTGCTCTGAGGCCAAGTGCATCTAGAAACTAAGAATAGTGACAATAAAATGAATCTATAAGTATTAATCCCTAGTTTATGGGGAATAATACCCTAGTGTGTGTATGATAGGATAAATCAGTGGTGATGGACACCAAGAGATTTTTTGATAGAAATGAAATGCAATGGAGTGACTACTACAACAATATTATTTAAAACATGTGCAAGAATAATATTACTAGCACATGATGTAGAAGAAAAGATGTGAGGTCTTTGGAGGAGTCAACCATAGTGCAACAATGTGGATCCTTGAAAGAGCTTCAACAATGGAGGAGTTTCAACAAAATAGAGCTAAGGGAATATGAGAATGAGAGATTGTATTTTAGAAAGAGAGTTGTTAAATTATATTGTGAAAGAATAGAATTAGATCCCATGAGAGAGATTCATAAATTAATTTTACATATGGCTTATGAGGAAGTTGACATGTCAAATTCAAGTGCATGAAGCATTTTTTAGTGGATGGGCATTATAGTAGGCAATGGCAGGTAGGTAGGTGGGAGAGCAATGTTTAAAATTTTATAAAAAAATTGGGATGCTAGCATGTTGCACTAGTATCTTGGGGAAATTCCTCAAATTTGACATGTGCCTCTAGGTTAGCAAGTAGAATTTGATTGTGAAGTAGAAATTTGATATTTCGAGAAGGAAAAAGTGGCTAAGGATAGGATAGTGTGATCCCTGAAGCATGCTATAGGAGTGGAAACTAAAGTAATTTCATAACATGACATGAAGGGTAAACAATTTTTTACATTATATTTTACCCCCACTTTAGTGGGATGATTACACTAAATTATAAGATACTCTAAAGTGCAAAAATCAAATATCATCATATAAAAGGATAACCAAAAGGATATTGTAGAGGATGCAAAAAATTATTTAAGTGGAAGAACCATGCCACCAAACCAAGAACCTATAAAACAATAGTGTTAAGTACTACAATTCCGTAAAATCACAATGTTAAAAAACATATAACACTACAAGAAAAAATGGGTCAGTCCAGAAATAAAAGTAGTAACATAGGAAATCCAATACAATGAGAAGAATGTTATGAAGAGAAAACTGAATCCAAGGGATTAAGGGTGAGTGTATGCCCCCTTCTATTGACTTGACATCTAGGAGGTAAAAAAGGAAAAAGTATTCACCACATCAAAATTTAGGAGAAATTTAGATGAAAAACCTTTTCAAATGGTTATTTTAGAAAATAACAACTCAAAGAAAATCATGTGATAAGGAAGAGGGTAGATCTAGGAGTTGTATGGAAGAAATGGGACAAAAATCTGAGCTCATGGGGAAAATTTATGAGAGTCTTGGTGAAGAAGGTGCTAAAAATTTTGAAATTTTTTGTATAAATATTGTTTTTTTGAAAATTTATTTTTCGTTTTATTTTTCTACATATTGAAATTTCAAAGTACCTATAGAATTTAAAGAGAATGTATGCCGCATAGATGAGATTTCTAATTATTGAGGTTGGACCATCATAGGGAGTGGTTCGAGCAGGATCTTTAAATGTGGGAGGTGAGTGCTTTTTTAAAAATTTTAGCTAGTTTTTTAAACTTTTAGACCCCTAATGGGACCCATTATATGCGTTGGTGTCTTGAAATTGTGTGACTTTCTAGGGGGTCTTCTAGCATCTACTACACATGGTAGGGTTCCTCAAACACAAGTTAGCATCCAATAAGGGGGCTAGAGTCCAAGGGGTGGACTAGCGTCTAAGGGGACTAAGAACTTTTTAAAGGTATTTAGATTAGAAATTTGATTTTGAATAATGCAAAATTGATGGAATGTTGTTTTTGGTTTT
This sequence comes from Cunninghamia lanceolata, assembly GCA_027924645.1. NCBI lineage: Eukaryota > Viridiplantae > Streptophyta > Pinopsida > Cupressales > Cupressaceae > Cunninghamia > Cunninghamia lanceolata. The sequence continues at coordinate 3,621,127 of BSBN01000684.1, forward strand.
ACAAAGACCACCTATGATGTAGGACCTTACTAGTAGCATCATTCTCGTAGCAATGTTAGGCCACCATGCAACCCTTACATAGGATACATTCATGCTTCTACACTATGTGGGCCTTTACTAGGTCTATATGATGTCAAAGATGTAATTCCACATTGTATGCTTGTATCTTTGATGGAGAGATGGAACATGGATTTATCAATTTTTAGATTACCAACTAGAGAGATGATAGCAACACTAGAGTATGTGTACACAATTCTAGTCTACTAGTACACAAGGTTGTCAAGTAGCCATTGTTGACCAATGATCACTTTCCTATGCACAAGAAAGGTAGATGTACTACATAGGTCAAGTGGTACATAGTGATGACACTAGGAACACTCAAATGCAATGGTTGGAGTAGGTTCCATTAGCCATTCCCTTCATGAGGTACAACATGATCATCACTATGGTGGTGTAAGTCACCCAATATGGGTGAGGCAAGCATCTACACAAGGGATTCATCCATATGATTAGGGTGATAGAAGAGTCTGAAACTTTCTTTTCCTAGGAGTACCACATGCTAGAACACCTTTCTCATGACATATGTCACTACATATAGTTTGGTGGCCATAGATTGATGACCTACACACTCATAGAGTTGTGGGAATTCAAACACATTTGGTGCCAATGACCAACAACTTACCCCACCACTATTATGTGGGATATGCCATGACTGCATACCTACAATTTGAGGAGACTATGGTAGTTCAAGTGTCTACTATAGTACGAGTAAACCTTCAACAGGTTTCCTAGCATAGATGTTGTATTGATACCTTACACGGGAATGAGTGCATGGAGTAGGTATGTGTACTAGCTCGCATGGATGGTGCAAGATAGGTGGTTCATGACCTATTTAGACAAAATTGTAGTACCATTCTACTATGACCAAGTGTACCAATAGTTTGGGAAAGTGCAGGGCATCCCTGTAAATGTACCTACATACCTACACTCACACCATAGAATAGCTAAGCCAAAGGACCTACCATGGCTAACCATCAATGAAATCACATTGAGCGACTCTACTGATGAGGTATAGGATGCAACTGCAACCTTGATTTGGATGACATAGGTGTTACTATATGATTCATGACATGGTGGTAGGCATCATAATTGGGTCTAATTGGCCCAATAAATTCTCCCTTGGAGACCCTAGGCCACTTGTGGGTACTGAGAAGTCTAAGGAGGGTTTTGAGGAGGAGGAGGAGGGAGAGGAGGAGGGAGAGGAGGAGGATGAGGCTACTAAGGCATAGATAATAGGGTGGTGATGGTAGTGGGATGAGGGTGTGGCTAGATCAGTAGAGAAGGCTAGGTTACAGGTTTGCCTTGTGCCCACTTTTCTGACAAAATTTGTTGAGGCTACATCTTGGGAAAACATCCTTAAGAGATGTTTAATAGGTGTAAATCATGGAGGGTTACATAACTCTAGAATTGAATTACATTGACTTATCTAGTCTATTTTATTATCCTTCATTCATAGGTTTAGATACATCTTAACATTCATTGATGACTTTTCTAGGCATAGATAGGTTTACTTTCATCAATAGAAGGTTGAGGTCTTTGAGTATTTTCAAGGCTTCAAATCACTTGTTAGAAACAAAGTGAGAAATCCATTAGGGTTCTATGCATTGACAATAGTGGTGAGTATGTTAACAACCATTTTGAATAGTTTTATACTTTCAAGGGGATTGATTTAGAGTGTATAGTTCCATACAAACCTCCACAAAATAGTGAGGTACCAAATAAGGATAAATCTTTGAAGGAAATGGATAACTGCATGATTTGCTCTAGATCTTTCGCAACATACTTTTAGTTGAAGTCTATTACTTGTGTGAGTTATAACTAGAACCACATTCTTTACAAAGACTTTCACTGCTCCAAAAGATTGGAGTGGTTGGCAACCCATAGTGAAATATTTTAGGGTTTTTGGTTTTCTAGCATGGGCCCACATTCTAATAGAGAAATGTAAGGTTATAGATTCATAGAGAGAACCTTGCATATTTGTTGTCTATCATAATGATGTCAAGGGATATTATCTTCTCCATATAATTACAAAAGAGTTATTTATTGAGAGGAGTGTTCACTTTGAGTAGGGCTCTTCATGTCTTACTCTTGGCACCTTTCCACCATCTGTATTCACATTATATTCACTTAGCATAGGTGACACTATTTTTGAGGATTTAGATCTACATAGGCATAGTAGACTATGACTGACAATAGTGATGGTGAGAATTTACCTCCTTCCTTCTACAAGTCATTCTAAGGTTGAGTAATCTCCCCTAGTTATTTGGCTTCAATTCCACATTGAGCTAAATAGGCACTACAAGCTATAAGTGATTGAATTGGGAATCCTTTAGATTTTAGGAAAACAAGATCATAATTATAGGGGCATCCACACCCTTTTTACCTTTTCTTTTGATCCACAATAGTTTTAGGAGGCATTTGGCATTCCTTAGAGAGATGCAACTATGCAGGAGTACAATTCCTTGGTTAGGAACCATATATGGGATTTGATTCTCCTTTCTATGGGAAGAAAACTTGATTGATGTAAGTGGATATATTGAACAAAATTTGCAACTAGTGTGTTAGTTGAGAAGTTCAATTCATGAGTAGCTATAAAGGGATTTTAATAGGTATATCAACTTCACTGAGACCTTTGCATTACTTACAAAGATGTCATTCATCTATTGAACACTTACTATTATTGTATCACATTGATAGAAGGTTCATGAGATGGATGTGAAGAGTGCTTTCTTCATGGAGGTCTTGAGGAGATATATATGGACCAGTCAAATGATTTTTTACATGATTCTTCCATGGTTTGTAGACAAAAAATCTATCTATAGCCTCAAATAGTCCCTTCAAGCTTGGTACACCAAGATGGATTCCTTCCTTCTCACAAATTGGGTTCTCCAAATACTATTATGACCTAAAAATCTACATTTTATAGCAAGATGATTCTTTCCTACTCTTAGTTTTGTATGTTGATGATTTTCTAACCATAGGGAGTTATTAATCCTCCATTGTGATAGTGAAAACTACCCTTTATGAATTTTTTTTCTGTGCCCAACTTGGGTTTATTGCATTATTTTCTTGGGATTGAAATATCTCAGTCTACTTCTAGGATTAGTATTACACGATTACGATGTGCATTTGAATTTATCTCATAGTTTGACAAGGATAATTATAGGCCTACTCCAACTCACTTTATTTCTAGAGTCAAACTGAAGGTGCAATGTTCTTGAACATTAGTTGATGCTACTTTGTGTTGATAGCTAGTTGGGAACTTCAAATACCTAACTCACTCATGGACCAACATTTCATATTCCATTGGCATGGTTTCTCAATTTATGCAAGAACCCCATGATCTACACTTGAAGATAGCTAAGAAGATTCTCCATTACATATAGGGCACACATAGTTTTGGGATTCATTAGGAAAGAATTATTGATATTGAATTAGTTAGGTATATTGATTCAAAATGGGTGGATAATTTTGAAGATTGGAAGCCAACCTCTAGCTTCAAACTTGGTTCAGGTCTTATATGTTGGTCGAGCAAGAAGAAACATGTTGTTGCTCCATCTTCTAAGGCTAAGTATTAGGGGATGTGAATCTTGTCACTAAGGATAAATGGCTTCACCATATTCTCATCAAGTTTGGTATCTAGCTTCAATTGCCATCTATGATATTTTGTGACAATCAAATTGCTATTGAGATTTTACAAAACTCGGTCCACTAGCAATGGACCAACCATATAGAGGTTCATATACACTATATCATTAAGCTTCTTTATGTACATTTCATTGATCTATGCTATTACCTAAATACTAAGTAGATTATCAGCAGCTTCACCAAACCGTTTATAGAAAGCAAGTTTCTTTATCTAGAATATTTTTTGGCGGTGTAGGAGGCTACTTCTTAGGGTCTACCTAGTCCTCTCTCTTTTCTCTCTACATTGAGGGGCCTTTTCTCTCTCAATTTGAAGGGGCCTATCTCTCTTTTCCTTAGGGGGATTCTTCTCTATGTGGGTGATTATATATTTATGGGTATCTCATTAGGCTACACATTTACTGGAGATATCTTTTACTAATTTAGGTTGCACTTAACAGTAGTGTTAGTGTAAGATTTTATTTCATTTCATTTAGTTATATATTTTTTCTATGCTTATGTTTACATAGGTTGTTTGGACTGGGTTATGTAGTTGTTTAATTTACATAGTTTATTTGGACTGGGTTATGTAATGAGTTGTCAACATCTTTCATAAGAATTACTCTTTTATATTTTAGTTTATTTAGGAGTTACATTTCCTATTAATTGTATTTGTAACCTCACAAACCTTACATGTATTCACTCACCTTGTTTGGCACATGTCATTTTGAGATATATTTAAGTCCAGCCAAAAGTTCTACTCTATTGAGAACTGCATGGAAACAGTTTGCTCAACGGCCTCAATAAAATATATGTATTCTGCACATCATATTGTTTTACAACGATAAATTTTGCTTCTTGAATTAAATAACCACATGTTTGAATATATGTAGAATTCATTTTCCATTGAGTGATGCCTAACAGCTGATTTCCTTCTACATTTCTTAGGAGCTTGAGAAATTAACAAATTGGTAGTTAGGTAGATATATTCAAAAGAATGCTCCTAAACTCGTTGACTTAGCATTGTAGCAGTATTGATTGAGACTAATAAAATAGTTAGCCCCTTTACAGATTTGAATATCAATATGCCTATCACACAGTAAGAATCAAGTTAGTCCAAGTTACAGGATATTACTATTCTTAATTCCCCATCTTTCCTTCCTGATTATGTGAGGAAAAGCCATAGCCGTATCCATAACCACAAATACCAAATGTGCAAGTGTCTTGATGACAAGAATTGAAGCAACTTCCACAGTGGGCATTGCTAGTATTGAGGTCTAAGCACTTCCCTCCACAGCACCTTAAGCCATAACCACATGCATTACCACACGCTCCACAGTGATACGGGTCAGAAGACACATCAATGCAGTACCTTTTGGAGCAGCAGGCCCATTTGCCGTGTGAGTACCCACGAGCATGAGCAGAACGAGAACAGACTGCTGAATCATGACCACACCAAGCGTGTCTATTTCTACCTCTGCCCGTCAGAAAGCTGGAATGACTGCCCAGGGAGCTCAGTTCTCTTCTTTCACATGTTGCATTGTTTACAACCATAACAACAACAACAAGAAGCAAAACTCGGACAGCAAATGATAAGCTGGTTTTGATTGCCATCGTTGCACAACTCTTGGTAAGATTTGTTGAAAACAATGCGGTTCCTTATTTATTTGAACTTACCAACACAGGTTTCCAGACCCTTTTTTAACACTCTTACAAAGTAAAAAAAATTATATAATAATAGCTGCAAACGCTAAACACCAGCTTATGGAGGTAACGTACAAAACCATTCAAAAAGTAGCAGTGGCCTAAAGGAACCCTTTCGTATCAGATTACGGTGATTGTCTATTGCTTAGCGAAACTGATCTCTCTGAGATGTTATTCTGAAATTTCTCAAACTTATTGTCAATACTGATAAACAGGTTTTTTCAAGAGATGGGGATGGATGATCCGAAAGGAAGAGGTAGAAGTAGCTTAAGAAATGACGAGTTGATCTAGAATTTGAGATGGATTGTTTCTCTTCTAGGGAGAAGCGATCCTTATATAGTGCCTAATTAGTTCACGTTTGCAAATTTTCGCAACTTTAGTGAACGCCATTTTTTATTCCGCTATTCAAAGAAGCAACCACATTGTGAAGTCAAAAATATGCTACATTAAAATCAATGCCTAGAAAATTCGACACACGTGTCTTGCATTATCGCACAGATTTGAAAACTCCCAAAGCGTACAGAGAAGTATAAAAGTATAGTATAATATGTGGATTAGGCATATTGCTCTGCACATTCTTATAACCTGATTATAAAAGCACTTTTGCTTATTCTAGTAGTAATATTAAAGGACCTCTCGCTCTATGGCTCTATGCATTTGAAAAGTGGAAACAGAGTCGCCTTTCGAGAAAGTGGACGGGTTTGGTCAATTCACTCGTCAAACATACCGAGTCTGCAGCATTATCGCTGCAGTAGAGATCTCTACGATGTTTTATGTAGTCCCCCACATTGTACTGGTCTTGAAAAAATCCTTAACAAATTGAAAAGTGAATCAAGCGGGAAATGAATGAATCCTCTCACTGTCAGAAATCACTTTGGTCCGTCAACGCGGACGGGCTGGAATTTCTCGAAAATGCCTAAAAATTCGAGATATCACTTTGAGTATGTCAACGCAGACGGGCTGGAATTTCTCCAAAATGATTAAAATTTCGAGATATCTTACATTCACAAATTGTAAAGATGGCCGGTGGGCACATGCAGGAAATCTAGATATAGGATGGCATTACATGATTTTAAGTTTAATGTGTATGGGTTAGTCTTCCCTATTGTAACATATTTCAAAATTAGTTTATTATGTGAGAAGTAGGAGGTATTTTTAGCAGTGTGTTAAATTGTGATAGCTTAACAAAGCTACTAACTTATAATAAGTTATGTTGTTATCACATAGTTTATGATGTTTTGTAGTTTTTTAGTTCCTACCGATAGGGAGGATAGTTAATGTATCTGTAGGATGCATTTTTTTTTTCGAAGCAGCCCATCACCGTCGAGTATTTAAAGTTTGAAAGAACAAGGCTAAAGTCCAAAATTGTTTCTTTTATGTTAGGATTTAAAAAATGCGATTTTGCTCTATGCAGATTGGCTAGCATTGTGAGCAGTAAGTATGAAAATTAATTAAACCAATTAAATTTTATCAGATTTCAAAGTGAATGGAAAGTCACAATTGATGGCATTGGCGAGGGGCTACGAATATGCAGGTGAATTTATTGGTTCTTTAATTGGTGTCATGTCCACAAGCAAACGATTTGGTGATGACGACGGTTGTTGACTCGTGTCATCCAGATGTGCTGCCTACAAGTTGTGTGTTTTTTGGTAACTTCATTAACATGTTTAATTTATCTTTACGTTGTTTGCTCATTTAGTTTTCATTCATTTGGCATTGGATGTTGCAAATACATGTCTTCGTTGCTGGGCATTGTATTGATTCACAACTACGATGTGAGTGGCAGGTAAGGATTTATTTGAATCCTTACTTAATTTGCAATAAAACTAGATAGAGAAGTATCCATGTGTCTATGTTTTTGTGGGTTTGGCTTCAATGGCTTTTGGTTGGATTTGTGGTACATGTTGCTATGTCTAGCATTAAAAAATGTAGATGTAGATTTTTTTTACATGGGGATTCTCTATACCTACGGTTTTACATGTTGTTTGGTGTTTGAAAGCCATTTGAGATGTGAAAAGTCATTAAGGCTTTGTATGGATGTATTGGAGCTAGACATTATAGATGCATGTTTGATAATCCTTGCCTGGTTTGTAATAGAGCTAAATACATAAGTATCTATGTGTATGCGTTTTTGTGGGTTTGGATTCAATGGCTTTTGGTTGGATTTGAGGTGCATGTTGCCATGTGTATGATTAAAAAATGTAGGTGGAGAAGTTTTTTTGTGGGGATTGTTTATACCCAGGATTTTAGATGGGTGCATTTATGTATGATATAGGTGTCTGGGTAGTGGGCGCCATACGACCAGACCTCTAGGAAACCATGGCGATAGGGGTAAAGAGCATTTGTTAAATATTATAGGCTTGTATGATTTAATTTTTTTTTTTTTTGCATAAAAACGTGCATGCATGCTAAGTGTTTAGTCACTATGCTGAACAAGTTTCATTATAGCAGTTGTCATTTTTATAATCCTTTGTTAGAGCTAGCATCTCCTAAGCCTGCATGTTATAACATTTTGTCTCCATATGTTTCAATCACACTCATTTCCTAGATGTAGTATCTTCTAAACATACATGTTCTGAAGATATTGTTGTTGATCTTGGGTGGCATAAGATCAGGCATTAGAAATAAGTATCAATTTCTCAAGGAAGAAATCAAGTATTGTAGAAAAGATCTCTAGGTGACCATGCTGCTAAGAGTAAAGAGCATTTGTTATATATTATAGTTGTCCAAATTTAATTATTTTTTCGTGCAATAAATTTATTAGAATAAAAAAATAAAGCATTTCAGATTAACTAAAAACTAATGTTTATGCCATAATGTTTCTGTCAACTCACATACGTCTTGCAATTAGAACAATATAAGCTTTGACCAGTGCCCTAGTATTTGTAAATTTGCCTCTTTATCGAATAATCCTTCGATTCACATTGCAGTTATGTGTGAAAATTCCATGCCTGTATATACAAATAATGAAATACCTTAGCAATTGATTAATGTGTATCCTCTTATGTTATAGAGGCTTAATTTATTATGTATACATTCCATGATGATCATATGTCTTTGTGACAATGATGGACATACACTAAGCAAGAATGAATCATGTGATTCACATATTCATGAGATTAGTATAGCTAGCGATGATATATAATTTGATAGATGTCATAATAGTCCTCTACCCATAGGTTTATGTGATTTGAATGAATTATCTACTCTTATACATAATGATGAATATAGTACGAACCATTCTTTTACATGTCATGTTGAATCTATGGATACTTATGATATGATTTCATACACTCCTACCCCACATGATGATAGCTTATGCCTTAATGATAATTCATTAGCTTCTCATGTAGACTTCATTAGTGCTTCATTCCCATATGCTACATCACATGAAGACATCAAGCTTTGGTGAAGATCTCTTACATAATGATTATGATGTGTCTACCAATGCTTTCTTACATGTGAAATCCTTAGATTACTTGTTGATTATGAACACTTTTATTCAAATCCAATTAATTTTTTTTTGAGTTAATTTAAATATCTAAAATGTATTCATCCTTCATTAGCTTCTCATGTGGACTTCATCAGTGCTTCATTACCCTATGCTACATTACATGAAGACATCAAGCTCTGGTGAAGATCACTTACATAATGATTATGATGTGTCCACCAATGCTTTCTTACATGTGAAATCCTTCCTACTTTCTAATTATGAACACTTAGACAATCACATCTTATTGATTAGTGGGTTTTGTATATACTTAAGTAATGGATCTTTGCAATACTTCCTCCATGATGATAGGATGTAGTCAGAGATGAGCTCTCATGATCTATATTTCAATCCTAATTCTATCAACATGCTATTAGATCTCTTTTCTTGTTTTACTATCCATCATATAATACTAGATGTTTTAAATAAAGAATTCATATATATATATTCAATTATTCAAATCTAATTAAATTATTTCTAAGTTAATTTAAATATCTAAAATGTATTCATCCTTTAATTAACAAATCATTATAGCAAACATTATTTAAAAACCATGCTTTTAATCATAAATGCACTCACTTTGATATCTACATCTTTACTTAGACCTTGCTATTTTTTAAAATTAAATTTCAACTAGCTACTTGTTTTCTCTAGTAGAAGAAATGTTTCACTCTTTCTTACATGTAAAATCCTTCCTACTTTCTAATTATGGACACTTAGATGATGGCATCTTGTTGATTAGTGAGTTTTGTATATACTTAAGTGATGGAGCTTTACAATACTTCCTTCATGATGATCACATGGAGTTAGAGATGATATCTCATGGTCTATATTGCAATCCTAATTCTATCAACATGGTATTAGATCTCTCTTCTTGTTTTTCTATCCATCATATAATCCTCGATGTTATATTCGAATGTAATTAAATTATTTCTGAACTAATTTAAATATATAAAATGTATTCATCCTTTAATTAGCAAATCATTATAACAAATATTATTAAAAAACTATGCTTTTAATCATAAGTCAGCTCCCCTTCATAACTACATCTTTACTTATGTTGGTGTGAACAGGGTTATTACCTATCTGGTTTAACCTTTGTTGTGTAGATAATTCATATTATTTAACTATTTATTAGTTAAATAATACTCACACACATGTTCACATCTTAAGTTGACTTAGGAAGGATTCTAGTTGTCTTCTAGATGTTTCTAGTTGTTGATAGTTGTAGTTGATAGTTGTCATCTTATCCTATAGTTGTCATATGTCATAGGATTGTGACACTTGTCAGATGACTACAACATCTTGTATCTCACCTTGGTCTTTATAACCAAGGCCTCATTGTACATTATGTAATCCAGTACATTGTTCTATCATGGCAATATAGCATTCTTTTTGCTTGTCTCTCTTGTGTGGAAGGTTATTTGGTTTTGCAAATTTGATCCTGGTGGTTGATTGCTCCAACATGGTATCAAAGCTTTGATCCTGCAAGCCCCTTCTCATTTTTTGTTGAGAGATCTTGCTATTAACATTTTGCTAGTGCATCCTAGCTAAAAATGGAGTTCACCGTTGAGTTTAGATCGCCGAAATCAGTAAGGATTGACTCTTCAAAATTTGATTTTGGACATAGTTGAATTTTTGACTTTTTGGGGCTTTATATGCATTTTTGCAGAAATTTTTTGTCAAAAAGGCAAAACTTTTTTAGCAGAGGACAATTCTGCCCCCTGCATTTTCTACATCATTTGTTGTGTCTGCTTCATTCTCAGATTTGATTGGTACTCTCAGATTAGATTCAATCTTTTTGGGGAGATTTTGTTAAAGATCTGGCCTTTGCAGAATCATTTTCTGTTGTTCTGGGTTGACATTTTTTGTGTGCAGATCTGGTGTGGTTTGAGGATTTGAGACTTTACTGGGTAAAGTTCCACTTGATCTTTTAAGATCTCAATTGGCAGACAATGGTCATTCAAGACCATCGGCAGTGGTCTTCCCACAGTGTGTGGATTTTTGCATTGGAGTTTCTTTAACATTCGACGATCTTCACAAGATCTGGCAGCACATTGACACACCAGCGGTAAATCCCTTCATCGGTCATCTTCTATAGAATTCCATGGCCTGTTTGAGGATTTTTTTTTGGTTCAAGATTAGATTGCAAGATTCGGTCGCCCTCTTCATTTTGCTCGATTCTTTGGACTCCTCGGTCAATTATTGTATCAGATCGATTTTATTTAGACTTGACATATCAGATTGGCCTCATAGGCCCACAACTACACATCGACCAACCTTTGTGGGCTTTAATACATCTTTAGGCATTGGCAGCAGTTATTATTAGGCCTTTCTTTCACAAATCGACCCCATTTTTGAGCCACATCAGTTTTGGCTACGATCCAGCAAGTGTTTTTTGGCAGTTTCACCCCAGTCTTCTGCGGGAGTCTTAACATTTAGCCTTGGCGACAGTCGACCAATGTTTCCCTGGCGGCACTTAATTTCTACGTTTCAATCATATTTGGCAGTTTAAATTATTTTCACAGCGGTCTCTGCTACATTTTTGGCATGTTCTGTATGGTACAACATACAATGGTGACCGTTACCTTGCAAAACAACCAGCAATTCTTTGACATTTTAGTTGTTTTTTGCCCATCGCCAGTTATATGCAGTTAGATGCCATCGATTGTCTTCAATGGTTGACATTGATTTGTTTTTCTTTTATGGTCAAGCACACAGTTGCTATCAGCAGTCGATGTTATCTTTCAACCTCCATCAACATGTGCACCAGATCTAGCAACAGTTAAATCAAAACCTACAGATCTCAATCAGGTGATGGTCAAAGTCTAATCTCAAGCGTCATTCACATCTTGGTTGGTGTTCAAACTGAGATCAGCGGTGGACCAAATCTCCCTGCGTGGCTTGAAAGGCTACTACACAAATAGAGTTGGCATTTTTACCAGTCGGCATCCCAAACTCCATTGGCGGCGGTTATCTTCACATATGCAGATCTCCAACATGGAAGTTGGCTGAACTTAATTCAGTTGCGATCGATGCTTGGGGTGAAGGAAGTTGTCCTTGGGGGGTCTTCTTGAGTCCTCCTTCCTTCACTTTTTCATGCTTTTTCTTTGCATGTTTTTCTCCCTTTTAGAGAGGAGTTTTTTCCCATGAGGTTTTCTCCTTTTCTCCGCTTGTGAGAGATTGTTTGTACATGGGTACCTAACATGGCCTTGTTGCCGGGACCCATCTTTGCATTTGTTTGTTCCTCCCTAAGTTGCACTTAAGGGGGGGGTGTTGGTGTGAATAGGGTTATTACCTATCTGGTTTAACCTTTGTTGTGTAGATAATTCATATTATTTAACTATTTATTAGTTAAATAATACTCACACACATGTTCACATCTTAAGTTGACTTAGGAAGCATTCTAGTTGTCTTCTAGATGTTTCTAGTTGTTGATAGTTGTAGTTGATAGTTGTCATCTTATCCTATAGTTGTCATATGTCATAGGATTGTGACACTTGTCAGATGACTACAACATCTTGTATCTCACCTTGGTCTTTATAACCAAGGCCTCATTGTACATTATGTAATCTAGTACATTGTTGTATCATGGCAATATAGCATTCTTTTTGCTTGTCTCTCTTGTGTGGAAGGTTATTTGGTTTTGCAGATTTGATCTTGGTGGTTGATTGCTCCAACAACTTAGACCTTGCTCTTTCTTTAAATTAAATTTCAACTAGCTATTTGTTTGCTCTAGTACAAGCATTCTTTGCCACTAGTAATTTGTCTAGCTTTTCTGAATTAATTTATATATCTTAATTGTATTCATCCTTTAATTTACAAATGATTATAGCAAACATTATTAAAAAACTATGGTTTTATCACCTTGATATCTACATTTTTACTTAGAGGTTTCTTTTTCTTTAAATTAAATTTCAACTAGCTATTTGCTATTTGTTTGCTCTAGTACAATGTTATTCTTTGCCCAAAAAAATGTGAACTCATTTTGGAAAATTTCTATTTTAACTAAATCAAAGTCCATCATGATTTCTTCCTCCCTTTCTCTTTATATAGTTTTGTGGGAGAATACCTAAACAATGCTATAGTGTTCAAGGCTTCTTGTGTGCATGCATATATATGATATCTATTTGTAGATAATATATAAAAATACAAGATGTATGTATTAATATACATAATATTAATATTGTATACTTCCATATTAGATGTATTATAATTGTCCCTAGCCTACACTAATATTTTTCAATTTTTTGGAAGTCTTTACTACTATTTGCTTTTGGATGGTTATGGTCAAATATGAGATGACCCTTGTTCTTTCTTGCCATTCTTATGAAAACTTGCCTTTTTTAGTATGATTCACAAGATCCTCCTATATATAGATGGAAAAGTGAAGGTTTGAATATGCAGTTGAATTTATTAGTTCTTTAATTAGTGTCACATCAATAGTGAAACAAATTTAATTGATAGGAGAAGCCATTATAGGAACATGGACTATTTGTCCATCTCTATAGGAACATTTTTTTATGAGAATGTTTATGTATAATATAGTTGTACCTTTTTCAATTTACAGAGGAACCCTAATTTGATTTACATTCCTGTCTATCTATGCCCCACCCATTACCCCACATCTCAAGAAACCATATGAGTAGGGGCTAACAACATTTGCTAAATATTATAATTATTCAAAATTAATTCTCTTCTAATGGCATAAACATATCCAAATCCAAAAATAAAGAGTTCCCATTACAAATAACCTATAGAAAGATCATTTGTGCCTTATTCAAATATGTTTTCTTCTGAAATAGACCATTCTGGAAATAAAGGTAGCTTGTGTTCACAACATCTAATAGTGTCAATGTTTCTAGATATGTTGCTTCTTTGCCAATGCAAATTAGAGATTACACTTTGCAGATGGGATAAAAAGAATCATGGGAGAATCATATAAACAGAACAAAGATCACACTCATGACTTCATTGACTGGCGAAATCTGAAATGAAAATTAAGGAAAGAATAAAACATAAAAATCAAATGCTTAATAAGCATTGAGTATTGGAAAGATATAATTGTTTTCTTTTGTGTAAATAGAGAAGAATTCCAAGTTAGAATAGAACACAACATGAACTAAAAAAATCAAGTTCCTCTGATGTACTATGCAAATCATACAAAGTTTTGGAACATAAGTCATGTTTGTATCTGCAATTATGTGTCTTTTGCAAATTAGTACAAGTTATGATGGTGAATAGAATTTGTGGTTACATATCTAGGATTAATGCAGAAAAATGTTATTAACAAGTCTAAACATAGTGAGCTTGAGTCAGACCCTCATATTCCCAGTCAATGCAGTGAATGCGTTCATAACAAATCAATACATTAATTTTGCTTGTTATTTATTAGTTCAGCTGGAAAAGAGGGTCCAGATCCCTTTAACAAAACAACCCCCTAGCCATCGGGCCATTAACGAGCCAGAAACAATAGATTAACAGCACACGAACAATAGACCAACAAAAACAATAAAATAAAAACCACGGAAACAACAAGGACGACAAAAAACAACAGAAACAAGATACTATGGGCTATCAGTCACCCCAAACTTAGAAAGGAACTTGACCATCTCCTTGTAATCTCTAAAATTTTGATTCCCACCTGCTTGACCTTTTCATTCAGATCTTTGACCACGACAAAGATGGAAGCAGCCATGTACAAGGCTTTGGCCTCAAACTCAGCCATAGCCTTCCAATTCTTCTACATGGTTTCCATCTTCCTCTAGAGGCACTGAATATCCTCAGCATTCCTGTCACACAAGGTGCATCTCCCCTTTATGTCTTGAACCATAGCATCCCTCATGGTGTCTTGACCAACAGCAACCCTCATGATGTCACCCAGACCTTCAAAACTTGACTCATTCATAGAGGCAAAATGACTGGTACCCTCAGCATCATGGATAGATTCTGTGGGGGTTTCATCCTCACCTTCATCCATAGTCTCCTCCACAAACTCAGAATCATCTAAAACTTCCACCCCCTGTGGATTCACCAATAGCTTGCCAACAATTTGTTTGGACTGACAAATAATCAAATTGACAGCCTCACCACCTTCACTGCTACCCATAGGATCCATCTCAGGGTCAAGCTCAACAATCTTCATAGGAACATCCATGGTAGCAACACCTTTACCTTCCTTAGATTTTTTCTTCAGGTTGGTCTCCATTTCCTCCACCTCCACCGTCTCTCTTTTGGCAGTCTTCTTTTCAGTCACTGGGGTGGTATGCTTATGTTTCTTGTTCTTAGCAGTAGCAAGGGTCCCAGCTTCCCCAACCTGATGACCACCCTTAGAAATTTTACGGGTCCCCATACAAACCTTCACTTTGCCTTTACCCCTAGGGGAAGTACTCGGTTGTGGGTCCTCAAGAATTTTGACTTTGATTGGTTTTGGTGGGCATAGAGAAAGGTGGAATTGATGTGTCCCCAAGGCTCCGACAGTTTCTCCCTCTCAAACCCTCCATGAAGCTTCACTGGCTTCTCATCCTCATGAAAGAAAAGATTCATGTGCTCTGGGTCAAGGACTCTACTTTTCAAGTGCTTCTTTCCTTTCGTAGGTAGTCTAGTGGCTTTCCCTATCACCTCTTCTGATACATGGAAACCAATAGCACCAATTTTAACCTCTCTGGTTTCCTCATTCCACATTCCAGCAAACTGTCATGACAGATTTTCATCATGGCCTGCCATTCCTTCCAAGAAAGGCACCACCTCCCCTTCCTGTATAATATGTCACATGATTGTGTCTTATTTAAATTCCTCCACCGAGCTACGTTTGATTTTCACAATATCTCCTCCCATTTCCTCAGACTGTAACAATCCACTAAATTGGGAGTGTTCAAAATAATAATGCTTACAACTGGCGGTCTTGAAAATAGCAAGAAGCCCATTAAAATGGTAATTCTTCTATGGAGGGGTAATAATGGCAGCGTAATAATTGATGTGATACACCGCATCCTTACCACCTAGATACATCTCCTTGGGGGGGAGGATTTAGCTGCCACCTCGTGTGAAGATAAGCGATACCGGCCACTGGCTTTACCCAACCATAAGACATCATGAAGAAAGCAGTCTCATCCATCCTACATAACCCTGCCACAAATCCACGCGTCATCCCTTTTGAGCGGTATAATCTAGACTCCATATTTCCACCAATACCAATGTCCTTGCGCCTATTAGCATGCCAACCTGACTTTCCCATCAACCTCTAAATAGTACTTCCGGCGGTATCCTTTCCAAGATCCACCTGGACATCTCTTCCCTTACTCTTATTAGTTAAGAGTTGTCTACTAGGCTGCGGCATAGCCACATCACCACTGATTGTCCAATCATCCTCCCCGTCCTGCCTGTTAACCATGTAGGCAATTGTGCCACTCCATCTGGACTTGGTCAATCTATTGGACCACCAATAATCTATAACCTTTTCTATCTTGCCAAGAACTATTTTAAAATTTGAAACGTTGATCCCGCCTTCCATGAAACCACTATTCAACAGTTCGAAGGAGAGACCTTCGACCTCTCCCTTGTCCTAGCGCATTGATTTTACTTGTTACTTGAAATGACAATAATTGATTTCTTCTATTTGCATGTAAGTGCATTCATGCGAGTGGTTGGATGGCATTGCTTCCAAATACAATCTCTAGATCATTTTGTATACCTCCTAGAATTTAAGCCTTTTATTTCATTGTTCCACTTGCTATTCACAATATCAACTATCATGCAAACTAAAAATTGGACTGCACTAAACTATGACATAAGACAAATGATTTTTAAATTTAATATGGACAAGGAACATGATATTTTGTATGGTATTTGATGCCTTCCTTGAGAGATTCTAATGTATTTCTGGTGCTTGATTATATGCCACCTAGTATCAAATGGAAGAGTTAACATCATGGTCAAATGTTCTCATCTAAAACTATCAGTGCACAAGTAATGCATTTGTCAGATGGAATTATTTTTGCTAAGCAACCAATCACCGTCAAGTATTTAAAGTTCGAAAGAACAAGGCTAAAGTCCAAAATTGTTTCTTTTATGATGGGATTTAAAAATTATGATATTGTTGTGCGTGGATTGCCTGGGGTTGTGAACAGTAAGTGTGAAAATTATTTAAATAGATTAAATTTTATCGGATTTCAAAGTGAATGGAAAGTGGCAATTGATGGTGTTGGAAAGAGGGTATGAATATGCAGGTGAATTTATTGGTTCTTTAATTAGTGTCATGTCCACAAGCAATTCATTGATGATTGTAGTCATTTGCCACTTGTGTTGTGCCTCTATTGGTCATTTATCTTTCTTGTGTTTTCTTTGTTTAGGTTTTATTTTTATTTTAATTTTAATTTTTTGGTTTGCATGGACTATGTGATGATGATGGGAATTTTTCACGTGTGTCATGCCTATGTTGCTTACTTTTCACTTTAATGCCTTGTATGGATGTATTGGAGCTGGATGTTGCTGATGCATGTCTTTGCTAGATGGATGTTTTATTGATTCACAATTACAGTGTGATTGGAACACAAGGATTTATTTGAATCCTTGGATAGCTTGCAATAGAACTAGATTGAGCATGTTATGTCTAGACAGTGGGCTGATAGACAAGAATAATTTTTTTTGTGTAAACTACTTTAATATTGGTTAAAAATCAAATCTATGAAATAAAAATCTTGTCTTTCAAGTGGTAATTAAATCAAGCATTGGGAGGCAAATTAGCCTGGAACATGTATGATAAGCCTCAGTCAAGATGGGTTAGGCTAATGCAAGATGAGTGTTTGGATAATAGGGAAAGGGAGAGAATATTTTCTATAAAAGATCATATCAAGGGATAAGTATGTGGAATTTCATTACCAACAATTGAGAGTTGATAGGTCTTCATCTTTCATGGATTGTCCAGGATGGTAGTAAGGCAGACTTTTGGGATGATTCATGGAATGGATGCTCTAAACTCTCCTCTAGAACGAATGTTTATGAGGCTAGGACCTTTCTGAAATAAAATTGGGGATCAAAGGTTAAGGACTACTGGGATTAAGATCAATGTTCTTTTTAGGGAAAAATTCATTGGAGAAGCTTCTTGAACTCAACTTTCCTATGGACCAAAAGACAATTCTCCAAGGGATTCTCACAAATAGAAAGGTCTTCATCTCCTACAAATTGGATGAGTTAGTTTGGACAAGGGATCCTTTAGGAAAGTATCCAGTCAAACAAGGGTTTAGGTGCCTATCATCATCGACCAATTCAAATTGGCCTCATAAGCTTTGTTGGAATACTCATACTCTTCCAAAAGCTAGAGCATTTTCATGGTTAGCAATTCATAATAGAATTCTAACTCAGGATAGATTACATAAATTTGGTATCACCTCTAATATCAGATGTGTCCTGTGTGGTGGACATGAGGAGGATATAAACTATTTACTTCTTCATTGCCCTTTTAGTCTTGCATGCTGGAACTGGTGCATGAGGACACACAATTGGAGTGCCCCTTTACCTAATTCCTTATTGGATTTGTTTAAGAGTTGGTCACTTCTTCACAAAAAATCCACATTTCCTTGTCTATGGGAGGTTTTCCTGTCATTGCTCATTAGGGGTCTTTCGAAAGAGAGAAACTTTAGAATTTTTAGAAAGACAAAGTGATACCTTGAAAAGGTGATTGATGATATATCTATGGCAATATCAAAGATAGTCAATGTTAGAGTAATTGATAGTCTCTCCTCTAATGCTAGATTTACTAATTTGGATAGTCAAATCTTAATGGATTGGAATCAGTTAAAGCTTCAGAGACCTTAAACCAAACATAGAGCTACATCCACTAAGGTGGTGAGAGCTTCAATCAAATGGTCATCTCCCCAAGCACCTTTCCTAAAACTAAATTTTGACAGTGCCTATAGAGGCAATCTAGGTTCATCAGGTGCTAGTTGTGTTATCAGGGATACCAGAGGCAATCTGGTGGTAGCGCAGGCAATAAAAATCCCTTCAGGTACTAATAACCAGGAAGAAGAAATGGCTCTACTCTATGGCATCAAATTGGCTATATCTTACAAGGTGGAAAACATTTGGATCAAGGGTGACTCCTTGATTATTATAAACACCTTTAAAAAAGGGAAGCCCTCAACTTGAAGATTGATTACATTCTACAATAGGCAATTGAACTACTAAATATGTTTGAAAATTTCCAAATAAGCCACTACTATATGAAAGGTAATAAGGTGGTGGATCTTCTTTCCAACATGGCAATCAACCAAGGGGTGCCGTGATCAACTTTTACACCACTTCAGGATGGGGGCCCAGTGTGTCTGAGACATTTTTTAGGGGAAGACTCTCTAGTTCCTTTAGTCAGGATCTCTTAATGAAGCAATATATTCTATAAATATCAAGCCAGATTGGTACATGTAGAATTAATGGCTCTCTAAATAAGTCTTATCATAAGGACCATTGAATTAATTCTTACTTGAAAGGGAAGCATTCTCCGACATGCAATGATTAATTCCCCATTGGGCTTTGTCGTCTCCTTTTGTATTTTTAGCTCCCAGCTTTCACGTGACATGACCTCTCCTTATAGCCAAGGACACTTCTCAGAGATATCAAGTGGATTCAACTATGCACCTTTATCTTTGAGATCTTGTAAATGGCATGTTCTAGATTTCCTTGTAAGCTCTCCTTGGTGCACTTGAATGATAGGTTTTGTTTCTACCACCACATCGTCATTTTTGTACCCTCCTACATGCCTAAGTCTTACCTTTGTTGGTATGCTGACGTATCATAGCTTAATTCCTATTCCTTTAAATCCTTCCAAGATCTCTCATTCCTTAGTCCTGCCAGGTTTAATATTTCTCTTTGGTCTCCTACTTTCTTCTATCATTCCTAATGGATCTCTAGGAACCAAATATGCATGTCTCTTCCTCCTCTAGTTAGAAAACCTACGTATTATGGTGCCTTGAATAAAGTATATTTGAGGGAGGTCTTTGAAGTCAATCGTGATAACATAAAGTTTGCAGTACAGTGCATGCTGGAATATTATCTCTTCCAGCCTGAGGTTAGGCATGTAAAGAGCTTTGAGATCACCTCGACCTTCATCTCCAATATCTTCGACATAACCCAAGACCACGAATATACACATGCAATTGGCTTTGGTCTAGTGCACTCTTCTTTTTCAATGCAGAGAGATGGTGAACAACACTAGAGGTTTATGACTTTTAGGAAGGCACAACTCCTATGAGAGGTATTTTTGATAGGATTCTCCTTCAAATGCACACCATGCAACCTATGTGTATATGACCTTATAGAGGGGTCTTAGGGTGGACTGTGTTAATGCCTTCAATAGACCCCTCAATGTGCACCATTTCCAGCTTCCTGAAGGGCTTGCAAAGAAGGCCAAAGAAGTTTTCAATGTCATTTGTTTCCTATGTCTTCATGCCCCAAAAATGGTTCTAGGTACCCCGCAAGCTCCAGGAACCCCATCCTTTACCCTTTCCTTTTCCATGCCACCTCTAGAGGAACACCATGGCTCAAATTCTAATTAGAAGGCCATCTATTTTTTGTGTAATTTTTTTTACTAGATGTATTTGGTTTTTTTGTTTGTTCACTCGTCCCTTAAAGGTAGGCTCTATGTTATGCAAGTTTAGAACTAGATGATATATTTTTGGTCTTGTATGGTTTCTATAAATATGTTTATCTAATTCAGTACAGGTTCTGTATCACCTTTCTATGAAAAAAATTAAATCAGAGCATCAAGATGACACACTATTCTTGAACACACGTGTCAAGTGCAGTTCTATTGTCTTTACATTTCTCAAATATGCTATATTGACAAGTGCCAAATAACTAATAAAGGTGCAAACTAGGTGACAAATGACAAATGCTATTACACAATCAATGCATACAATGAATTCTTATGAAACCAATGCAAGTTTAATGGATTGAATTTTTCTAGTTGTTGAAATGCCAATAGTTTATGTGCCAATAAATTCATTTGCATCTTGATGCATTATCATGGGCTACTATTTTTTGGTTCATTTCTAGGTGAAATTGGATACTCAATTGTTGTTTGAATTGCTTTGGGATTCAGTTTTTGTTTATTCATTGCCTATGTATTTGTCTACAAGTTCCCTTAAAAAATGATATGTAACAAATGTTGGATGAATGGTGTTGGCACCTATATTTTTTGCTCCTGAACATGCATTATTTTTCCCCAAAATCCATGAAACAATTCCCATTTTGCTATTATAAATTTGAAAACCCCTTCTTGAAATCCGATCAGAGATAGTTTTTGGGGGTCTTTACTCCCAAAACATGGCTAAGTCAAGTCCCCAAGTCATTACCCTTTCTACCATTAGAAAAATTCATCATTTCTTACATTTGGTCAGCTAGTCGGTGTTTTCTCAAACTTGCTAACTATTTCAGGAGTTCAAGTATAGGCCAAGTCGCCTATATGGCGTCAGCAATAGTAAAGGAAAAGGCCCGTGGAGCGAAGGGAAAACTTTTATGTAAGCAGCAAAGAAAGAGAAAAGAGTCTTTGTTAGAATTATACTTTGGTTTTGAAAATTTGAAGGTTCGATTGATAGCCTTTTCACCGACAACAAAAGGGCTATGGGTGAGAAAGTTTCTAAAGCAAAAAAGAATAAAGGATGGTTTGTCGGTAAACAAGGGAGAATTCAAATTAGTCAAGTATTTCAATTTTTTTGATGTTTGCTGACAAGGGAGTGACTAGGGCAGTTGATAAAGTGAAGGTTTCACCAATAAGGTGGATCAAAAGGAGCACAAAAGGCAAGGTTCATCTCTGAGCATTTTTGCCGATAGGGAAAATTAGAAATTTGAAAATTTGGCTAAGGCAAGAAGGAAAAGGTGCCCTTATTGGTAAATCGGCCAAAGACCAAACAATCCAAAAAGGTTCAAGTTTTTCATATTGTGCCGATAAGGTGATAAATAGAAGCAAGGAAGGGATAGTTTGGCAAAAGGTAAAATTACTGATAGGTGAGAGAAAAGAACGATGAGGTGTTGCAAGGTGTGGTTCTAAAAAGTGATATTTTTCTGATAAAGGGCAAGTAAGGCTAAGTTCAAAGAAACTAACTTTTGCCGACTGAGGATGAGATCAGAAGAAAAGTGATAGTTCAACAAGTAAGGAAACTGCCAACGAGGGCCAAGTTTTGAAATGTGGAAATTTGCCAATAAGGAAAATATAGATACAGGAAGAAGAATGTAGCGGATGAAGGAGTTTGTGAATATGAAGAAAAGGCCAATAAGAAGTAGAGGGTACTCAACATGCATAGGGTACAGTCAGTGATCAAGTGGATCAAATAGAAATATAGGAAAACACATTGCAAGTGTTGTAAATACTTGAAATGGGTAATTCCCTGAATGTATGATACGGTTGCAGAAAATAAATGCATATTTGTACTCAGCATTAATGAGTTACAGGAAAGAGTTATGCAGGTTGTTCAAATAGTGAAATTCTACAATGCACAAAGGACAAATCAGATAAGTCAAATGGTGCAGGTAGAAAGGAGAGGATTAGAAGCTTCCCTCTTTATTACTCAGGGTACAAGAAGAGTGCAAGAAATCTCCCTCTGTCATTTGCAGGACTGCCAGAGCATGGGCAATATTTCCAACGTGCAAATTTTCTATCATCACTGAGGAAGTGAAATTAATAGAGTGTGGGTGCAGTCTTGGATATGGTGTGGTGCCTAGGAAACTGCAGTGAATAAAATTTTATATATCTATTTTGTTTAGTGGTAATAAGAGGGTTGGTCATTTTTTGGTAATCTCTCAGCAAGGTTGTGAGCTGTAGGAGGCAGATCAAGAAAGGATATTTTATAGTCCTTGTTTAACATAAAATCAATCTTGAAGTGTATGTAATATAATTTTAAAATCTTTGTATGAGATTTTTATTTTTCTCCATTACTATAGGTGTTTTTCTTAGAAAACAATAATCCCAGTTATAGTCTGCTTTTGCCACATTTAGTGGTATGAATGTAAGCTCTGATTTGATGAATGTGACAGTTCTTAGTCCATTTCCAAGCTTTGTAAATGGTCATTTTAGTATTGCATAGGGAATAATATGGTATAGCCTTGGATTGTTAAGTATTTTTAGTAATCTAGTATTGATTTCCTTGTGTTTGATTTATCAAGTACGCATTTATACACTTCTGTGCAGTTGTTTTCCTCTATTTAACACCAGACTCTGCAACCCATTGGATAGGCACCAGTCTGAGTTGCCTTGGATCACCCATCTTCAAAACAAAATAATGCATCCTATCTTTATAAGTAGAAGTAGTATTTAGGCATCCTCATTGTGCAGGATTTCCACTATCAGCTATATATAGGGGTCTTACAACAACCAACTTTTCTTAGTTTAGTGATAGATTTGGGGCTAAGAAAGTGATTTGGGTTTGGTTAATATTTTTAGTTCTTCACCTGGTTTGATTTTCACAACTATTTAGGTATAATACCCCTTGGAACAGCCCTCTAGAGTTTAAGTTGAGATCAAAGTGCAGAGGAGTCTACCCACTCTTGTAGTTGGCAAAAAATCACCCCTAACTTGTTGATAAACCTCTTCCTCCCACCCTAACAATAATCCTTGGCCTAGGTGATTTAGGAATGTTTTAGAGTTTTGAGTTGCAGTTATTTTGGGAACCAACATTTTGGCACCACTACCAAAGAAAAAATATTTTGATTCAAATATGAAGTCCTTGGTAATAGTGAATCATTTTAGTTTTGGTTGTTGATATTGAAATATAGTTTTATTCAAGTTTTTATTCCCAACAGGGGAAGTGGAGACTCTATCTTGTTAACCAAGAATTAATTTCAGTTTGAAAAAGGTTTTGTAATGGATAGAGGAAAAAACTAGGAGCATCCTAGATGTGAGGAATCCTCTAGTACTTAATCCTAGAAATAGAAGGAGTAGGTATAGGGTAAGAAGATCCAATGTGGTGCCTACAAGAAATGCCCAAGACAATATATTTGTGAACCTCAGAAGCTAGTACAATTACACTTCTAAGGACTTTGTAGATAACATGCTCAGAAGAAACAAAAGAACAAATAGAGATGAATATGATGTCAGAAGGAATGAGAATGTTATTGGTAGAGGTAGTAGAGATAGATCTCATGATCCCTATCAAAGGCTATTTTGGAATGCTAGTGATAATGAAGAAATGCATCAAAATACAAGGCATCCCAATACTCCCACTAGGTCATTTGGAGGTCAACAAGACACTATCCATAATGAGGGTGAACAACAACAACAGCAACAACTTGATGATGATGAAAGGTAAAGAAGAATCCAAGATGAACTGGATTTGCTTGATCATCTCAGAAATAGACAAAGGGAAGTGTAGGATTTACTTGAGTAGCAGGAAGCTCAACTTGCCCAACAGGGCTTAAATCAGAATGTACAACAATAGCATGCACATCAATAGCAAAACAATTAGTAGAATAACTAGAGACAACAATAGCAATGCCAAATGGGACAACAGGGTGTAAATCAAGCTCATGCTTACAATATTAACATTCAGCCACCACTGAACCAAGCTAATTAGTAGCATGGCAACATTTAGAATGTTGGGCATGCATAGTGAAGATAAGCACATAGGTTTATTGCACAGAGGCAACCATTGGGAGATGAAAGGTGCAAGAAGCTCAATTTCATTGGCATACCTTATTTTCCTAATCACATTCCAACTGAGATTAGAGGGGAGATTCCAAGATTTTAAGGTAATAACATTGTCACTGGTGAGGAACACTTGAAACATTTTATTAATGTCACTGATGAGTATGAGATTGAAGATGAAGATGTGATGATGAAGTTGTTTGTGCACTCATTGGAAGAAACTGCAAGAGAATGGTACAGGGCTCTCCTTGATAACAACATTGTTTATTGGGAGGAATTCATGAGAGTGTTCAGATTGTAGTATGGGGAGAGGATTGACCCCAAGTTTTCCATCTATGAGCTCACAGCCATCAAGAAGGCCATCAATGAGACAATAGCTTATTTAAACAACTACTTCATCATGACAATGAGAAAGGTACATCCTCATATGAGATGCAATGAATCCATGTGCTTAGTTTTATATTGTGGTGCTTTTGATTCAAAATGATGTTATTGTTTGAAGGACAAGAGTCCTCAAACATTAAGGGAAGCATATGCTATAGCTATAAATATTGAAAGTAATATGAGAGCTTTAGGGAAGAATATTAAAAGGTCTGATGTAAAGTTATCATAGCTAGATAAGTTTGTTTTCAACAAACCCCTCACTACTAACGATAAGTTGGAAAAACTTATGGGGGTTGTGAACGATTTGACTTATAAGGTTGCTTGAAATGACAAAGGGTTGCCACCTCAGGGTGTTGCAACGCATCTTAATGAAGGTCAAAAGTTGCACAATAGACCTTATAATACTGATTGGTCTAAGAGACCACAACAGAATGATAGACAGGTTGTTCCTAGGCATGTGAGTTTCAAATAGCCTGAAAGGGACACCCCTGATCCTTTGAGAAAGGATCAAGTTAATTTTCAAGATGAATCTTTATGGTGTCAAGCTTGTTTCCTCCCCCATGACCTATAAAATTATCTAGTGGCTCATTCATTAAGCAGAGAAGAAGAAATTCCAAATGAAGACGGTGCAGTTGAGTACTATAAAGAAAAGATAAATCAGTTTGATGTAGAAGATTATGAGCAGATGGGTCAAAATGTTGATTATGATAGTTATGAATAAGATGATAGACATGCTTATTTAAACAACTTCTTCATCATGACAATGAGAAAGGTACATCCTCATATGAGATGCAATGAATCCATGTGCTTAGTGGGTAAGTGCAAGAAGATGGGGGGCCAAAAAGGGGTCTTAAGTGGCCACTTTTTTTCCAAAATCAGGAAATACTGGCCTTGGATGAGAAATTGAGCATAGTTACACTCAAAATTTGGAGATGCAACTAAAACAATGTTCGTAGTGCTCTGAGTCTACTTTCTAAACTACTATTTTGTTTTGAAAATGGCATAGATTAAGGGGTTCAAAAGAGGGAGCCACAGAAATTGGTGTTGTTTCTATCAAAAAAACATAACATAGCATGTTTTGTGGCTCCCTCAAAAGGTCAACTTTTTTTTGGTATTTTTAAAATCGCTTCAGTGAGAAATTAGCTAATAGCATGTAGTTTATGCCCGATTTTTCTGATAATTTTTTGATGAGTATTTGATTTTTTACTAATTTTTAAAGTGGACACATCCTAAAAAATAGAATTTTGGCCATGCTACCCCTATAAATTTTGAAAACTAATTGAAAATTATTTTTTTATTTTTTTAATATTTGTAGAATGGAGTCTAGTTTCTAAATATGTAATTTTTTTGAAATTTGAATGAATAGTTATTTTACAATGAAAAAAAGACCAAACAGTGGTTTTTTCCTAAAAACGGACACACAAACAAAAGAAATTAAAGATGAAAGGCTTAACATTGTTAAAATGTGAAAAAAATCACATCGTCAAATAGCTAAGAGAAAGCCTAACATTACCCATGTGTTCAATTTGTTCAACCTTGAAACACGTGCAAATCTGAGGGTTAGCACGAACGAAATTATGTGAAATTTTGAAGAATATAGAAAAACACGTCTGTGACTGTTCATAAGGCACTCCAAGCCTTTGGGTTGGAAATCCAAAGCAAATCCCAAGCCCAAGGCTTGGGATTCCCAAAGCAAGAAATAACGCGAGTGTGTTATAACGCGCTCGCGTTATGTTTTGCCTTGCATTTTTCTTTCCCACAGGTCTGTCTTTTGCCATGTTTGACATAACGCGAGCGCGTTATAACGCGCTCGCGTTATGTCCCACTCAAATTTTTTTACGTTCAAGGCTATTAATCATGAGGGTTAAGGCATAAGGGATAGAGTTGGAGGGTTTACAGATAAGGGATTAGCATTTAAGGTATAGTATCGAGCCCGTTGAGGGTCTAGGAATAGGGATAGCGTTTAAGGTTTAGGGATGAGGGATGACAGATTACGGTTGAGGGTCGAGGGATCAAAGTTAAGGGTTGAGGGATTAGGGTTTGACATTAAGGGTTGAGGGTTGAGGTTCAAGGGTCAAGGGTTTAGGGATAGGGTTTAGGGTCGAGGGATTAGGGTTAAAGTAGAGTGTGGAGGGTGTAAGGATTAGGGATAGGGTTGGAGGGTTTAGGGATAAGGGATTAGGGTTTAAGGTATAGTATCGAGTCTGTTGAGAGTTTAGGAATAGGGATAGCATTTAGGGATTAGGGATGAGGGATTATAGTTGAGGGATGATGGATTAGGGTTGAGGGTTGAGGGATTAGGGTTTAGGGATAAGGTTTAGGGTTGAGGGTTGAGGGATTAGGGTTTAAGGTATAGTGTTGAGGGTTGAGGGTTGAGGGTTTAGGATTAGGGTTTAGGGTTGACGGATTAGCATTTAATGTCGAGGGTAGGGTTAGAGTGTCGAGGGTAGGGGGATTAGGGATAGGTTTTAGGGTTGAAGGTTTAAGGATTGAGGGTTGAGGCTTTAAGGATGAGGGTTTAAGGCTTAAGATATAGTGTCAAGTGTTGAGGGTGTAGGGATAGGGTTTAAGTTTTAAGGGTTAAGGGTTGAGGGATATGGATTAGGGTTTAAGGTATAGTGTTGAGGGTCGAGGGATCAAAGTTAGGGGTTGAGGGATTAGGGTTTGACGTTGAGGGTTGAGGGTTGATGTTCGAGGGTCAAGGGTTTAGGGATAGGGTTGAGGGTCGAGGAATTAGGGTTAAAGTAGAGTGTGGAGGGTATAAGGATTAGGGATAGGGTTGGAGGGTTTAGGGATAAGGGATTAGGGTTTAAGGTATAGTATCGATTCTGTTGAGGGTGTAGGAATAGGGATAGCATTTAGGGTTTAGGGATGAAGGATTAGAGTTGGGGGATGACAGATTAGGGTTGAGGGTTGAGGGATTAGGGTTTAGGGATAAGGTTTAGGGCTGAGGGCTGAGGGATTAGGGTTTAAGGTATAGTGTTGAGGGTTTAGGGATAGGGTTTACGGTTGAGGGATTAGGATTTGACGTTGAGGGTTGAAGGGTTTAGGGTTTAGGGTTAGGGTTGAGAGATGAGGGATCAGAGTTAAGGGTTGAGGGAATAGGGTTTGACATCGAGGGTTGAGGGTTGAGGTTCGAGGGTCAAGGGTTTAGGGATAGGGTTGAGGTTGAAGGGATTAGGGTTAAAGTAGAGTGTGGAGGGTGTGAGGATTAGGGATAGGGTTGGAGGGTTTAGGGATAAGGGATTAGAGTTTAACGTACAGTATCGAGTCTGTTGAGGGTTTAGGAATAGGGATAGCATTTAGGGTTTAGGGATGAGGGATTAGAGTTGAGGGATGAGGGACTAGGGTTGAGGGTTGAGGGATTAGGGTTTAGGGATAAGCTTTAGGGTTGAGGGTTGAGGGATTAGGGTTTAAGGTATAGTGTTGAGGGTTGATGGTTTAGGGATAGGGTTTAGGTTTGAGGGATTAGGGTTTAGGATTGATGAATTAGGGTTTAATGTTGAGAGTCGAGGGTTGAGGGTTGAGGGTTGAGGTTGAGGGATAGGCTTAATGGTCAAGGGATTAGGGTTAAGTAAGAGTGTCGATGGTAGAGGGATTAAGGTTTAAGGTATAGTATCGAGCCTATTGAGGGTCTAGGAATAGGGATAGCATTTAGGGTTTAGGAATGAGGGATTAGAGTTGAGGGATGACGGATGATAGATTAGGGTTGAGGGTTGAGGGATTGGGGTTTAGGGATAGGGTTTAGGGTTGAGGGATTAGAGTGAAGGGTTGAGGGATTAGAATTTGGCGTTGAGGGTTTAGGGTTTAGGATCAGGGTTGAAGGTCGAGGGATCAGAGTTAAGGGTTGAGGGATTAGGGTTTGATGTTGAGGGTTGAGGGTTGAGGTTCGAGGGTCAAGGGTTTAGGGATAGGGTTGAGGGCCGAGGAATTAGGGTTATAGTAGAGTGTGGAGGGTATAAGGATTAGGGATAGGGTTGGAGGGTTTAGGGATAAGGGATTAGAGTTTAAGGTATAGTATTGAGTCTATTGAGGGTTTAGGAATAGGGATAGCATTTAGGGTTTAGGGATGAGGGATTAGAGTTGAGGGATGAGGGATTAGGGTTGACGGTTGAGGGATTAGGGTTTAGGGATAAGGTTTAGGGTTGAGGGTTGAGGGATTAGGGTTTAATGTATAGTGTTGAGGGTTGATGGTTTAGGGATAGGGTTTAGGTTTGAGGGATTAGGGTTTAGGGTAGATGAATTAGGGTTTAATGTTGAGAGTTGAGGGTTGAGGGTTGAGGGTTGAGGTTGAGGGATAGGGTTAATGGTCAAGGGATTAGGGTTAAATAAGAGTGTCGATGGTAGAGGGATTAGGGTTTAAGGTATAGTATCGAGCCTGTTGAGGGTCTAGGAATAGGGATAACGTTTAGGGTTTAGGAATGAGGGATTAGAGTTGAGGGATGATGGATGACAGATTAGGGTTGAGGGTTGAGGGATTAGGGTTTAGGGACAACGTTTAGGGTTAGGGTTGAGGGATTAGGGTTTAAGGTATAGTGTCGAGGGTTTAGGGATAGGGTTTAGGGTTGAGGGATTAGAGTGAAGGGTTGAGGGATTAGAATTTGGCGTTGAGGGTTTAGTGTTTAGGATCAGGGTTGAAGGTCGAGGGATCAGAGTTAAGGGTTGAGGGATTAGGGTTTGATGTTGAGGGTTGAGGATTGAGGTTCAAGGGTCAAGGGTTTAGGGATAGGGTTGAGGGTCGAGGAATTAGGGTTAAAGTAGAGTGTGGAGGGTATAAGGATTAGGGATAGGGTTGGAGGGTTTAGGGATAAGGGATTAGAGTTTAAGGTATAGTATCGAGTCTGTTGAGGGTTTAGGAATAGGGATAGCATTTAGGGTTTAGGGATGAGGGATTAGAGTTGAGGGATGAGGGATTAGGGTTGAGGGTTGAGGGATTAGGGTTTAGGGATAAGGTTTAGGGTCGAGGGTTGAGGGATTAGGGTTTAATGTATAGTGTTGAGGGTTGATGGTTTAGGGATAGGGTTTAGGTTTGATGGATTAGGGTTTAGGGTTGATGAATTAGGGTTTAATGTTGAGAGTTGAGGGTTGAGGGTTGAGGGTTGAGAGTGAGGGATAGGGTTAATGGTCAAGGGATTAGGGTTAAATAAGAGTGTTGATGGTAGAGGGATTAGGGTTTAAGGTATAGTATCGAGCCTGTTGAGGTTCTAGGAATAGGGATAGCGTTTAGGGTTTAGGAATGAGGGATTAGAGTTGAGGGATGACAGATGACAGATTAGGGTTGAGGGTTGAGGGATTAGGGTTTAGGGACAAGGTTTAGGGTTAGGGTTGAGGGATTAGGGTTTAAGGTATAGTGTTGAGGGTTTAGGGATAGGGTTTAGGGTTGAGGGATTAGAGTGAAGGGTTGAGGGATTAGAATTTGGCATTGAGGGTTTAGGGTTTAGGATCAAGGTTGATGGTTGAGGGATCAGAGTTAAGGGCTGAGGGACTAGGGTTTGATGTTGAGGGTTGAGGGTTGAGGTTCGAGGGTCAAGGGTTTAGGGATAGGGTTGAGGGTCAAGGAATTAGGGTTAAAGTAGAGTGTGGAGGGTATAAGGATTAGGGATAAGGTTGGAGGGTTTAGGGATAAGGGATTAGAGTTTAAGGTATAGTATCGAGTCTGTTGAGGGTTTAGGAATAGGGATAGCATTTAGGGTTTAGGGATGAGGGATTAGAGTTGAGGGATGAGGGATTAGGGTTGAGGGTTGAGGGATTAGGGTTTAGGGATAAGGTTTAGGGTTGAGGGTTGAGGGATTAGGGTTTAAGGTATAGTGTTGAGGGTTGATGGTTTAGGGATAGGGTTTAAGTTTGAGGGATTAGGGTTTAGGGTTGATGAATTAGGGTTTAATGTTGAGAGTTGAGGGTTGAGGGTTGAGGGTTGAGGTTGAGGGATAGGGTTAATGGTCAAGGGGTTAGGGTAAAATAAGAGTGTCGATGGTAGAGGGATTAGGGTTTAAGGTATAGTATCGAGCCTGTTGAGGGTCTAGGAATAGGGATAGCATTTAGGGTTTAGGAATGAGGGATTAGAGTTGAGGGTTGAGGGATTAGGGTTTGATGTTGAGGGTTGAGGGTTTAGGGTTAGGGTTGAGAGATGAGGGATTAGAGTTAAGGGTTGAGGGATTAGGGTTTGACGTCAAGGGCTGAGGTTTGAGGGTCAAGGGTTTAGGGATAGGGTTGAGGTTGAAGGGATTAGGGTTTAAGGTATAGTGTTGAGGGTTGATGGATCAGAGTTAAGGGTTGAGGGATTAGGGTTGAGGGTTGTAAGGATTAGGGATAGGGTTGGAGGGTTGACGGATTAGGGTTGAGGGATTAGGATTTGACGTTGAGGGTTGAGGTATTAGGATTTGACATTGAGGGTTGAGGGTCAAGGGATCAGAGTTGAGGGTTTAGGGATTAGGGATCTATAGAAGGACAAAATGCGAGTGCGTTATAGCGCGAGCGTGTTATAACACGCTCGTGTTTTGTATTTCTACTGAAACGGTAAAAAAGTGGTTACCCCCGTGATGCAGGCCCACATGCTTTGTTTTCTTATTGATTCTGCGCGTGCTCTGATAAAAAAGAAGTGCTTTCATGCTATTGGGAAGTTCACATGCACATTTGACACATTGTACCACCTTTGCATGATCTTTCCACCACCTTTTCTGCTTTGCCAACTTGAGAAGGAGGAAATAACATAGTTTTCAAACCAAGTTTGATATATATCTATTCAAGTTTCAATTTTTATAGTATTGCAATGTTAATTGTGATTCAATTTTAAGAATTTAACATTGAAAAGGAAGCAAGTGGTGGAAAACTCAAATTGTTGAGGAGTTTGATGCAAGAAGATAAAAACACTACATAATTGGGTACTCTCTCCATTCAAATCTTTACTTTTTAGGTATGTCAAGTCTTTACATGCATGTTCTTTACATTTTCCTTATTTCAGATTGGATTACTTTATCATGCTTTATCATACATGTTTAAAATAGACACATTACCAATCAAGAAAGCAACCGACAATCTCACATGATGCCATGTATATTTTCTACACTTGGGCTCTTTAATAATTATGTGTAATAAACGAACCTTAGTTCATACCATGATGTCAAACTATACAAGAATAAATCCTTACAACATAAAAAAAATACAATCCCACTATTATCATGTATTCATTTCTTAGGAACTAATATTGGTCTCTTTATCATGCTACAGACAAATTCTCCGTCATGCCGAGGAAACGATCAAGAATTAAACCAACACAGGAAGAGATAGAAGCTAAGAATCCAAAGAAAGAAATGGCTATGAGGGAACTTCGTGAGAAGAGGAAATTGGACACGATAAATGAAGACATACCAATTGAAGAGGAACCACAACCATCACAAAGAGATATGGTATTGGCGGCACAAACAGAACGAATGCAAAAACTTCGTGGTACGAGAGATTTGAATACCATAGTTGGAGACACATCCTTTACCGCAAGTCAACATGTAGGGACACCATCTACCACATCTCAAGTTGAGAGTACATCATTACTCACATGTGATGAAGGAGGTATGCCATCATTCCCACCTCAAGCTCAAGGTATGTCATCTATTCCATCTTCAATCAAAGGTATGCCATCTAACCCATCTCATTTAAATATTGATGAAATTCCTAATGTTGAGATGAATTTACCTAACTTGACACCACCTAGAATTTTGCATAGAAAGCCAAAGTATTTGATTGATATTGATGAGAATATTTTGCAGCCAATGGAAGGTAAGATTCCAAAACACACTTGTAGAAGATATGCTGATAAGATTTGGAGATTGTTCTTTGAAAAGTTAAATGAGACTGCAAGATGTCAACTATTCATTGAAATGATGCGAAGTATAAAGTATAGGTCTATCATGAAGATTCTTGGGTTAAGAACATCAGAGGCTTCAAGTGAAAAATCTATTGTCAAGAATCTAATGAGTGCGTATGAGAGTGTGGGTAACACCTCACGCAAAAAAGATAGTAATGCAACACGGTGTGTGATTACATCGACTATAGTAAGTAGTCAAACGAGGAAAGCTTGTCTCATTAGAAAGACAAGTCAAGAATTGAGAATTAATAGGAAAACTTTATCAAGAGCCGTTGGAAGATGCTAAAGAATTGAGGACACTAATGCCAATGAATTATGGGCATTCTCGGGGAGACTACCACGAAAAGATAAACCAATTGTTGAACCATTGAGATCACTAATTGAGGACTTTTGGAAGAATTACACAAGGGTATCTCCAAATCAAAGGGATGTGGTAAGAAGGAGAATTGGTAGTCAGAACCGCGAGCCACATCCAAAGCATTTTTTGGATGAGACTCAAACACAGTTTTATGGTAAATTTCTAGAGAAGTATCCTCAAATTAAAATTTGTCAAAGATATTTTGAAATGCTAAAACCTTTCTATGTTAAGATAAATCACACAGGCACTACTTGTTGTTGTAGATTACATATTGAATTTTCTAACCATTTTGATGCTTATAGGTCTATATGTTTAGATATGCATACTAACAATGATTTGCAGGGTTGTGCCATATGTGCCCCACCAACATCTTCAAGAGACTTCATATCAAGAATTTTATGTGAAAGAAAGGAAGGTCAAATATTCTACAAGAAATTATGCTTAGATGGCACATGTCATCGTTGCGGTGGCTTGCAACATTTGCCAATATGTGAACATATGGAAATAACACATGTGGTTGGAAATGAACTAGTAGAGTTTGGCAAGTATAAAATAGTGGCATACAATACAAAAGATGGTAAAGAAGCAAAGATGTGTGAATTAGTTATTGAAAAGATTCTAATGTATCAGTTTATGCCTATATTTCGTGACAGCATAGTGTATGAGTATGCAAGACATGCCCATAGAGCTCGATGGTTGGACTTGCAATTCAAGTTATGCAAGGACACATTTCTAGTTGGTAGCATTGTTTCAGTCGTTGACTTTGCAGAGAACTACAGTCTACAGCCACAGCGTGAGGTGTAATCACAATATTACAACTCCACACAGGTTTCTATATTTGTGCACATCGCATTCATTCATGCGAATGATAGTACAGAGGATGACAGAAAGATCATAAGGGAGTATAATTTCTATATTAGTGATTATCGCACACATTCTACGGAGTTCGTGCAAGGTTGCTTTCAGGTGTTCTACAATGATTTGGCTAGAAGGGCCATATCGTTCAGTCAGCATATCATATGGTTGGATAATTGTGCATCACAATTCAAGAACTCGCAGAATTTCTATTGGCTGAGTAGGAGGCATAATTTTACAAGTATTCAACATATGTGGAACTTTTGTGAGGCCGGGCATGGAAAGGGGGAGCATGATGGTGCATGAGCATGTATCAAAAGAGCCATAGCACGAGAACAGTTAAAGTATAAAGACAATGCAAAGTTGACAGATGCAAAATCAATTGTCGAGTGGTGTAATGCTTCCATGGGTCCAGGTAATGAAGGTAAGTCTTTAGTTCATAGATTTTTTTGGTTGATAGATGATACTAACATTGCACATATGAGGATTGTTGTACACTGACAGGATCAAATGAGATGCACTCTTTCAGAAGCTCAATTGCAGGTTCATGGAGTATCCATACACAAAAGATGTCATGCTTTTGTTCTTCCTGTACAATTCAAGTCTGGGATGAGTGCAAGTCAAAGGAGTGGGTTGACGAATGGCAATTAAGTTATCTTAGCCCACTTGACACATATCGACCCTCGACGGCACTGGAACTAACACAGATGGAATCGTCAGTTGACTTTGACCACATATCAGATTTAGTTCAACCAGGTAATATAGGGCATGTATATGCATCTAATTTCATCTAGTTCAACCAGGTAATGTCATCTTACTTTGTAGTGTTTTTGTAATGTTGACTAATTTCATCTAATTTGCTACACATATCAATGTAGGACACGTATATGTAGTTATTGCAGATGAAGATAATGAAGAGGGAATAGATTATTACTTATGTTGTTGTGTTGAGGCCAAAAAGAAATTGGAGGCCCCTGTTACAGATGGAGAAAACATCGAATACCCTACAGGATCAGTGTTTATTACTGGAACATGGCTTAGAAGGTACCCACATAAGAATGTTAATATTTGGCTATTTTAGGACTTTGACATGCATCAAAAGATTCTTCATTACTCAAACCTTGTCGTGGCATCCAATGTTCATTTGATAAAGTATCGGGGTAGACCTTTGAACAAAATATTGTGGAAGGTGCGTGAGTCTGACCATGAAGCAATACTTGACACAATAAAGAGTAGAGCAGATCCGGATGGTTCATTGGATTAATTTGTAAGTATTCACATTGATTTTGTAAAGTTATGTTACATTGAGTTGTAAGTATGCACATTAATTTGTAAGGTTTTTTTTTTTAATTTTGTCCTGCATTTTTACACATATGTACACATTTTTACATCATCATGTTATGCATTTTTGGTGTCCTACTCCTGATGCGACCAAACTCATAACTCACCCTACTAGACACCATTTGATGATCTCTCCAACACTCTGGATCCAGGGCGCCCAATCATGATGATGACCTATATACCATTCTCCCAAAGCTCTCATAATGAATGAAAAGAAGACCAAGGGTGCCCAAGCTTAATAGACTTATTTCTTTCAATTTTGATGATCCAAACTCTTGCAATATGACATCCACTTTCATGTCTTTAGATCTTCCTTCACATATAGGGCACCAAATCAATGCATTAAAGTCTCTTGATATTAGGCGCTCATGATGATGAAACTTAGAGCTTTTTCCTTTCCTATGCGCTCATCTAAGATGTTTGAATGATAAGGAGCGCCTCGACCTCTATAATGTACATTGGGCACCAAATCAAGGTGATTTTAAGTCACTTTGAGTCATTTGGGGTCAGTTTGAGTCTTTGAGTCATGTTGCAAAAAAGTGTTAATGTTGTCAAGTTGCACAAAGCAACTTTTGCATTTTTGGTGTCCTGCTCGTGATGTGACCAAACTAACTATTCCAACACATCTGGATGGGTACATTTATGCTAGGCATGGTCCTGTTTTTCACCCAAACATGTCGAAACAGTCTGAGCTACATTGTACCAATGATATCCCTGAAGAGTCCAAAGTGCAAAAAGGCTACAATCTTTGATGAGATGTTACTCGAAAATCATGTCACTTAGAAACATTCTGTCTAAGGCAACGCTATCATATAGAGTGTCTCTACAATAACCTCTCTCAGTTTTTTATAGCTCTAAGGCATTTACCCGTGGTGAAAGGTTTTCTACTGCCCCAAAAATTGTCAAAAGGAGGCAGTGTAAAGTTGCAAAGGGGTGTAACTTTTATCCTGCTCCTGATGCGACCAAATTGACTATTCCAACGTGTCTGAATGGGTGCATTTATGCTAGGTATGGTCCTATTTTTCACCCAAACATGTCGAAACAGTCAGAGCTACATTGTACCGATGATATCCCTGAAGAGTCCAAAGTGCAAAAAGGCAGTAACCTTTGATGAGATGTTACTCAAAAATTGTGTCACTTAAAAACATTCTGTCTAAGGCAATGGGATCACATAGAGTGCCTCTACAATAACCTCTCTCAATTTTTTACAGCTCTGAGGCATTTGCCCGTGATGAAAGGTTTTCTGCTGCCCCAAAAATCATCAGAAGGAGGTAGTGTAAAGTTGCAAAGGGGTGTAACTTTCGTCCTGCTCCTAATGCAACCAAACTGACTATTCCAACACGTCTGAATGGGTACATTTATGCTAGGCATGGTCCTATTTCTCATCCAAACATGTCAAAACAGTCGGAGCTACATTGTACCGACGATATCCCTGAAGAGTCCAAAGTGCAAAAAGGCAACAATCTTTGACGAGATGTTACTCGAAAACTGTGTCACTTAGAAACATTCTGTCTAAGGCAACGTGATCACATAGAGTGCCTCTACAATAACCTCTCTCGGTTTTTTATAGCTCTGAGGTATTTGCCTGTGGTGAAAGGTTTTCTGCTGCCCCAAAAATCGTCAGAAGGAGGCAGTGTAAAGTTGCAAAGGGGTGTAACTTTTGTCCTACTCCTAATGCGACCAAACTGACTGTTCCAATGCATCCAAATGGGTACATTTATACTAGGCATGGTCCTATTTCTCACCCAAACATGTCGAAACAGTCAGAGCTACATTGTACCGACGATATCCCTGAAGAGTCCAAAGTGCAAAAAGGCAGCAATCTTTGACGAGATATTACTCAAAAACCTTGTCACTTAGAAACATTCTGTCTAAGGCAACGTGATCATGTAGAGTGCCTCTACAATAACCTCTCTCAGTTTTTTATAGCTCTGAGGCATTTGCCCGTGGTGAAAGGTTTTCTGCTGCCCCAAAAATTGTCAGAAGGAGGCAATGTAAAGTTGCAAAGGGGTGTAACTTTCGTCCTGCTCCTAATGCAACCAAACTGACTGTTCCAATGCATCCAAATGGGTACATTTATGCTAGGCATGGTCCTATTTCTCACCCAAACATGTCGAAACAGTCGGAGCTATATTGTACCGACGATATCCCTGAAGAGTCCAAAGTGCAAAAAGGCAACAATCTTTGACGAGATGTTACTCAAAAACTGTGTCACTTAGAAATATTCTGTCTAAGGCAACGTGATCACATAGAGTGCCTCTACAATAACCTCTCTCAATTTTTTATAGCTCTGAGGCATTTGCCCGTGGTGAAAGGTTTTCTGCTGCCCCAAAAATCATCAAAAGGAGGCAGTGTATTAAGTCAGGATGAAAGCCTATTCACTCTAGGCGCCTGTTTTTGACCAAATCACACATGCGCCTTGAACAACTCTGTCTTCAAGGTGCTTCTCTCTAATCTCTGTAACTCTCCAAATCCACTAAGGTGCAAATTTTACCTCTTGGGCTCAAGATATAGGTTCTTCATCCAAGGTGCCAGAATGGTCCAAAGGCGCATTTCACCTCTAACCTCACCTCTGACCTTACTTGGAGGCGCTAAACCTTTTGACATTTCAAGTAACTTCAAGAGAACTCTTTTTCCTTAAGGTGGTTCACTCCTTGCAATTGGATGTATGGTAATTGTAACTCATTTGATTGACTTTGTAATGTTTCTTCTTCTCGCAGAGTAGATAAGGATGATATAAGCTTACTTCATGAATTGGAGTAGAAATCTCTCTTGGACTTGCTAGGTGAAAGGACTTGAACTTGAAGGACTTGAAGTTGATGAAGTGATCCTTCATGATGGCCTTTGACATTACCTTCTCGGAGTGTAGATGATAACACCTTCCTTGGATAAAGTGGATAACCTCTGACCTAAACTTTGAAGCTTGATGAATCTTGAAGATTGGGTTTCCTCCTACTCCCCTTCTGGGCTTCACTCCATCAAAGGTGTATTTAGTTGTCCAAGGTGCCCAAAGAGAAAGTTTACAACTCTAAGGCGCTAAACTCTTATGCAAAAATGGTCATCATCAAAGGTGCAAAAATGGGTCTCTCAAATCTCTACAAGACATTCCATCTCATTGCTCTCCTCCATTACAAGTGCTCACTTACCTCAATCTTGGGCGCATACCAACATCCCAACATCCAAATCACCTAGGTGCTCAAAACCTTCAAGACTCAAGGCGCATTTTATGATCAAACAAGGTATCTCCTGAACAAGGCGCTCATAGTCTCATCAGGGCGTTAATCATCATCATGAGCGCTCATATTGTTCTAGGCACACAATTATCTCTGGAATGCTCAAGGCGCTCAAGGCGCACATACCCTTCTCTAGGCTAGTTTACACTTATTCAAGGCACTCATTCCAAACTTACATGAACTCCTCATTACAAGATGCACAAACTAGATGATCCTAGGGCATAAGGGTGCTCAAACTAGATCTTTGCAAAAACTCCCCAAGCATTCAAACTTTTAAGGCGCCAAAAGTGGTCTTTTCTACAACTTCTCTAGGCATATGCCTTGGGTGCTCAAACCCTCCTTGAACTCCAATTATTCAATCCAGGGTGCTCAACTACCTCCTCAAGGCACTCTATCTCAAGTATCATTACTCTTCTTAAAGACCTAGGCGCACATTGTGGGGTATTCTAGTCAACAAGACCTAGGCACTCATTATGAAGACTCCAATTATCAAGGTTCACTTCAACTTTCAAAGGCGCATTTTGGACTCCAAAGGCGTTAGGTTAAAGCCACTAGGGTGCTAGATACCAAAGGGGGCAAGGTGTCAAAACCTCCTTTAAGATGTAAGAAAATCTCCTCAAGGCATAGCTAAAGGTGCTCCAAACCATACGAAGGCGCTAATATCCACTCTAGGCAGTGTATTAAGTCAGGATGAAAGCCTATTCACTCTAGGCGCCTGTTTTTGACCAAATCACACATGTGCCCAAATCACACATCACCCCATCAGATTGGGGACCCCCTCTTTTCTTGCTCAGGTGCTTTGCACAGGAGTTGTTATGTGTCATTTTGGCCAAGATTTTCTGGAGCAGTGAAGACATTAGGAAGGGGATGATCGTTTGGATAGTTTTGAATGCTTTATTTCTCCTTGTTTAAACTAGGCGCTCACTGAGGATTGGAGTAGCCTTTGCACCCTCACATCACGTTAATCAGCGTTTCAGAGGCAATCATAGTATAGGAAGATTTGCGCCTTGAAGAAGAGAGTTATCTGGTGAGCGCTTAGGATTTCTAGCGCCTAGGGGAAAGGTCTAGGTAGAGTGCCTTCAGACTTTGACAGTGAAGTGCCTTAAGGAGTTGGATGATGTTTTTGCCTAGAGTGGAGATGATGTTTTTAGTGCCTTAAGGATGATGATGGAGCGCCTTGGAGTCAGGTTAGTCTAGAGCACCTTAAGAAGGTAAAGCACTTCAAATGTAAACACAAGTGTTTTGAGCACCCTAATGAGAAGTTGTCTTGGCACCATAAGTTGTTCAAACCAAGATATGCGCCTTGGATAGTTGCAAAGACCTAATTTAGTACCCAAGGTTGGAAGACTCTTTGTGAGCGCCCAGTGTTTGAAAGCTCTTTGTGTTTGGTGCATTAAAATGAATTTGGCACCTAAGTAGTATTGAAACACTCAACTGAGCGCCTAAAGCCCATGAGAGAAGTGATATGCGCCTTGATAGGAATATCATGGAAGATGAGTTTACCGAATGGTGCCTTGAATGACTTGGTTGATTAAGTGTTTTAGCACCTAGATATGGGATGAATCATTGAGCGCCTTTGGTTGAGATGATGTCAGCACCTTTGAGATTATAACACCTTGGAGTCAAGTTCGAAGGAGCACCTTGAGAAGGTAAAACACTTCAAATGTTTTCAAGGAATTGGAGAAGTCACTTAGTGCCTAGAAGGAATTCCAGAGCAAGAGGGTTGGAGCA
This sequence comes from Cunninghamia lanceolata, assembly GCA_027924645.1. Lineage (NCBI taxonomy): Eukaryota > Viridiplantae > Streptophyta > Pinopsida > Cupressales > Cupressaceae > Cunninghamia > Cunninghamia lanceolata. Next base: position 3,661,399 of record BSBN01000684.1, read on the forward strand.
CCTTGAGCTTCAAGTCAAATATGTGCCTAGACCTCTACCCTTTAGCAAGTTGAAGCCCTCTGAGCCTTGACAAAGTGAGAATGCCTTATAGTGAATATGCGCCTTGGGCAAGGTTGAATACAAAGTTGAGGAGTATATCATAATGAATAAGTGCACTGTAGGGTTAGATGATAAAGACTAGCGCCTTGAGTGTCTTGGTCAAAATTTTGATGTGAGAAGTCTTGCAAGATCAAACCCTGGAGTGCGCCTTAGAGAGAACCTATTGATCCTTTGCTTTGACAAGATTTGGGCGCCAGAATGATCCTTAATAAATGGAATGTATCTACACCAATTTTGTACCTTTAGGGAAGTGATGGTGTCCAGATGAGTTTTGAGTCCCTTTGAGTGTTGAGATTGTTAGAGATAGGTGCCTTGATGAATGAAATGCACCTTGAAGACCATGTGCGCCTAGAGAAGATAAGTGCCTAGTTGAGATAAAGAGGTGTTTCTGGCACCTAGGGAAGAAGAGAGGTAAGTTCAGGGAGATAAGTGCGCCTAAGAGTTTTAGCGCCCTCAATCGAATTGCACCTTTTTGCCTTGGAGAATATAAGGTGAGGATTTGAGTTGAAAGTTTGAGAAAGTAGATTGAGTGCCCTGTGTTGGAGGAATCAAGTTGGATAAGCACTTGAAGAACTTGCATTAAGTGTTTTAGCACCTTGGTATGGTTTGAAGCACCTTGTTGAGGAGATACCCTGATTTAATCCAAGATAGAGTGCCCTAGAATTAAATATGCGCCTTGAATGAGAGTTTGTGTGCCTTAACCAAGAATGATGATTGAAGTCACAATCTCATGTTTGTGCGCCTAGGTCTAGAAGCAAGATTTGAGCGCCTTAGGATAGGGTTTTTTGCACCTTGTCTTGGAGAGTGAATTTGCGCCTTGGATGATGTTGAAGCACCTTGGGATGAAATGCACCCAAACTTACAGAGGGCCTTCAGTGAGGGAGTTGAAGAGAGTGCTTAGAGGAAGGATAGCCTTAAGATCAAACTAAGTACTTAGAAACCTAAGATTAGTGCCTTATTTGAAGTTATACACCTATTCTGGCACGAAAGAGTGAGTTTGAGTGTGAAGAAGTGAATGTCTGCACCTTGAAGGGGATACGAAGGGAAGATGATGCACCTTGATGGGTTGATGATGGAAATTTGCGCTTTGGAGCTAAATGTGCGCCTTGAATCTAAATGATATTTGAGTGCTTAGAGGTAAATAGGGGTGCCTTTGAGAATTCTTTGTGCTTTAAGGAATGGATTGTGGCGCTTTGGACTAAGGTAAGTCCTGAGCTCTTCCAATGATTTTAAGGAGTGCCTTGAAGGAGATAGTACCTAGAGAAGAAAAGATGTCAAGTTTTAACACGTTGGAAGAAATTCCAAATACTGGCGCCTTCACAGGGTTTTCCAAGTTGGCGCCTTGGTTTGGGATGGTCATGCTAAGAAAGAAAATGCGCCTTCAGCAAGGTCACATCAAGTCCAACATGTCAATACTCTTCATCACTAACATCATGTTGAAATTTCAAGGCATCTATCCATTCAAGTTCTTCAAGGAATATCTTGCAAGTGTACTTCATCAATGATAGACATTCATCCATTCGAGTTTCAAGATCTCTCAATCTTCAAAGTTTCAAAGTCCACAACTCCAAGAGGGTCACTCCAAGGGTCATCATGAAGGATCACTTCATCTTCATCTTAGCATCAAGCAAGGCTTCATCCAGTCCTAGAGAGATCTCTACTTCATGTCATCATCATCTACTCTTACATGAAGATAACAACATCACATCTCTCTTATTATTCAAAGTAGATTAGAAGGCGGAACATCATGGAGTTAGGTGCTTATAGGTATCCAAACTTCTCTTTTGGGCGCCCTTAATATGAAGGACAATCCATTTTGGTGCCCTCTTTGGAGAAGTCCATACACTTTGGCGTGGAAATAATTTCAAATCTGGCATCCAATTTTGGCATCCAGAAAACAAATCTAAGTAAGGCGCTCTTTCCATTTGCAACTATGACGTTCATCCATGCAACAAGCAAGGTGATGCTCCCTTGTGATATTGTGAGGTGTTGACATTCAGTTGACATCATTGAGTTTGATTGAGTTGATCAAGTGTAGACGCCATTGTAAACATCAAGGCTTCAAGGCCTTTCTTTTGTATCTCCATTGAATAAGTTGTAACTTCATGCTATTGAAAGCATTATCCATGTAATAAGACATTGCAAGTTGATTGAGTCAAATAACTAGACAAGTACCCAACTCTAAGGTTGATTCATTCAAATAGTTATCTTTGATGTATATCTTTGTGTTGTATAGCAAGTAAAATTGTTTAAGTAAGGAAAAATTTTCGTAGAACTAGTTGGGTATCTTACACCATGCCTATCCATCAAACATCACAATGCAATCAAAATCCTAACAACATGCACATGATCCAAGATCAAGTGCAATCATGCAAAGATATTATCAATCACAAGCCTATTAAGAATGAACTAGAGTCTTCTAGTACCATACTTTTCCATCAAACACCATCATGTAATCCATGGCCTATCAAGCCTATCAAAGAAAATACAAACATCCTATGTAATACAATCAGACTTTAAATATTTGAAGTAGCCATCTACAAATATCCATTCAAAAGTGGATTTATAATGCAAGTATGGACGCCATCAATAAAAAAGATTTGTATTAACCAAATATCCATATAGGCATACATCAATAGCTGTCGATATAAGTATAACATATATACAAAATAGCCATATAGGCTTACAAGAATGCCATATAGGCATACAATGTCAACTATGTACAATACAAAATATATGTCCACAAATACCATATAGGCATACAATAGAGGAACACAATAAAAAGTCATTCCCCTCTGGCTGGTGAAGAGAATAAATCATGAGCAGCCTTTAATCTTCTAGGGGATGGAGACATGCATGTGGGTGGTCTACTACGAACCCGAGGGCTACTCCTCCTATTTAGTTCTTCCTGCACCTTTACCTGTTACAAAAAAAAGTATAGACATTAATATATAGAAATTACATGTTATAAAAAAATGAAACATTTAACAAAATAATCACTTACCGCTAACATATAATCTGTCTCCTCGCTTGCCTCAGTAGCAGGAATAGGCCCTAGTGATGTCATGTCCTATAGAAACCATCCAGATAGAAATTAAACTTCAAATCAATAATCTTTGATTTTTTAGAAATAGACAACTATAACAATGAATGTAAATTGAAATTTACTAATTTGCCTCATACCCCTGTCAATGCCATAGAGCTATGAATCGCAGAGGCCACACCCTGCTTCATTGCCCTATGAACATGGGGAGGTGTATCCGCAGCCTGCATCATCTGGAAATAAAACAACATTATTCAATTACGAAAACTATAATAGTGATGCAAATCATGGCTCCTAACATACACACATGTTCATCTAAACATGGAAGTACACACAATAAAACACACAAATCACATACAAAAATTTAGTAAGTACAATTCATTCATTAAACTATTTATTTTATTACCTCCGTAAAGCTTTGAAGTCCACCACCGCTGGCAGATGTTGCCATGAAATCTATAGTGTTAACCTATTCAACATCCAAAATTAGAAATTAGAATACCATTCATATAACGATGCTATTCACATGTAATATTTATAATTGTTTACTAGTTACATACCTCGACAGTAGATGATCTAGTGAAAAATGTAGGTGGAGAACCACTGAAAACTGCATCGACACTATGACCCTGAAATTTCATTAAAATCATCAATTTAAATTAGTTAATCTTGTATTTCAAAAATGAAATTTAATAAATTAAATTCAATAAACTTGCTAATATTTACCTGAGTATCAAGGCCAAAAGTCTCACTCAGGAGGGTATATGTCATCACCATCTGCTCAGCTGCAGATGTAGCCTGTGCACCTGCGTCCTGACTGTCCATGGGGTCATAACTACAGGCTGACCCGCAAGCCTGGCAAGTATGCGGTGGGACCCTACTCCTCGCACTATCTCTCAACCCACTCTGTGTTGCAGGATCGGCATGCTCTATGATGCTCTGGGTCAAGGCACTAATCGACCTCAGTGTATCGACCTCAACACTCTCCTTCACAATGGAAGGGATAGAAACATGCTCGTGGGCTGGTCTGTTGATTACTCGTCTCACTACCTGCTGTGGGTCAAGACGTGCCCCTGGTCTATCCTGTGCTGAGCCCCCACCTCTACCCTAGAAGTCCCGCATATCAAAATAGTTTGGCACTTTATTGAGGACAAACTCGCAGTAGAGTTTCCTCAAAAAGTATTGTGGGACCTCATTATTATTGCATGGAGGATGGTCAAAAACCATCCACCACCTCTCCCCGAAATTGTCCCTTATCACTTGGTTGTTGCACCAATGGATAGGGAACCTCTTGCATGTAAGGGGTGGAGGTTGATTTGTTTGTGGGTTTGTGAAAATTGAACACAAGTCTAATTTTGTAATTTGTAATTTTTTGACATCTTGGTATGACAATTTATCTGCATAGTAATCTCTAAACTCTCTCTTTTTGTCGGTCCAACTAGTTATTTGCTTGCTAATTGAATTTACATTTGATAATATAGACTCAAGAGATTCGGCAAGCATGGGCCTATGCAAGGTTGAAGTGGAAGGATCTTTCAACCTTGCAATTATATCTTCAATTTATTTTTTGTTGTTTTCAATTTCCCCCATTATATTATCTTGTGTTCCAGGGGCATGTCGAGGAATGAATGGAGGAGGTTGTTGTTCTGCAGGTATTTCCTCCTCAGGATTTTGTGGATTTTGAGGAGGAGGAGGAGGAGGAGGTGCATTAACATTTCCTACAATTAACGAAATATACATCAAAAATCAACAAAAACCTACCTATTTAAGAAGAAATTCAAACAAAAAAACAAAGATAACTCACCCCTTTGGCGTGCTCGACGTCGCGGCGGCATTTTAGCGATGAATCGACAAGCTTTTTGTGTTGATTGGCGTTTTGTAGAACGCGAGCGCATTTTTGGAGGTTTTGAAGCCGCGGGCAGAGGAGAAAATAAGAAAAAATGAAATGAAATGACATTTTTTTTTTAATTTATGGCAGGTTATAACACGAGCATGTTATAACGCGCTCGTGTTATGGCTTGGTAATGACGAGCCTGAGGCTTGTCATTACCAAGTCATAACGCGAGCGCGTTATAACGCGCTCGCGTTATGACTTAAATTTTTTTGAAAATTTTTTGGCCACTTTTTGGCCCCCCATCTTCTTGCACTTACCCTAGTTTTATATTGTGGTGCTTTGATTCAAAATTATGTTATTGTTTGAGGGATAAGAGTCCTCAAATATTAAGGGAAGCATATGCTACAGCTATAAATATTGAAAGTAATATGAGAGCTTCAGGGAAGAATATTAAAAGGTCTGATGTAAAGTTATCCCAGTTAGATAAGCTTGTTTTCAACAAACCCCTCACTACCGATGATAAGTTGGACAAAATTATGGGGTTTGTGAATGATTTGACTTATAAGGTTGCTTGAAATGACAAAGGGTTGCCACCTCGGGGTGTTGCAACACATCTTAATGAAGGTCAAAGGTTGCACAATAGACCTTATAATACTGATTGGTCTAAGAGACCACAACAAAATGATAGACAGGCTACTCCTAGGCATGTGAGTTTCAAATAGCCTAAAAGGGACACCCATCATCCTTTGAGAAAGGATCAAGTTAATTTTCAAGATGAATATTTATGGTATCAAGCGTGTTTCCTCTTCCATGACCTAGAAAATTGTCTGGTGGCTCATTCATTAAGAAGAGAAGAAGAAATTCCAAATGAAGAGGGTGCAGCTGAGTACTATAAAGAAAAGATAAATCAGTTTGATGTAGAAGATTATGAGCAAATGGGTCAAAATGTTGATTATGATAGTTATGAAGAAGATGGTCATATTTTTCAATATGATTATGATGAAGGTCCAAAAAAGTATCAGTTACAAGCTCATGATTTTTGGCATTTGAAGGACCTTACGTGGATAAAATATTAGCAGTCCAAGCCTTTAAAATGGGAAATGAAAGCATTGACTGATGCAACCATCTTGCAAGTCCAAGGAGGCCATCAATTGAGAAATAGAACTATCCTTGTGCACCTTGCCAAGGAATCAAAACCATAAAAATTTGATCAACCAAGGGACAAATTCAAAGGGAATGTGGAGTAGAAAAGTAGTGGTGCTGTAAAGAAAAAACATCCCTGAAAAGAAGAAAACCTCAATGCCATCTCCACCAGTAAAAACAAAAGTGTGTTCAAAAGAATCCAACACCAACTATGCAACCTATAGATGCTACACCCATTCTAGGGGTTCATTATCCAAAAGGTAGTTATAAGCGTGATCAGCCTCAGACACAAAAAGGAACAGAAAAGGAGAAGACAAAGGAAGAAGGTAAGGATATTTCATCCAATCAGGTTATATGTTACATTCCTTCTACAAATGATGTAAGTGTTTCATGTGATACTCCTTTTCCCAATTATCTCCCTATTGACATGGCTCAATTTTTTATCCAAATTAGAATTTATGTGCCAAAAGTGGAACTCCTTAGAATCCCTAAACACAGAGATAGGGCAGAGTCTCTTATTACTGTTGTAGATGTACAAAAAGAACCCAATGTTGTTCCTAGCAGTAATGAGGAGGTTGTGGATCATAAGGAAACAATAGAGGTTTATTTAGTGTCTTCCACAGTTACTAGAAAGATGGGAGTTGACCCCTTTTATACCACTCTGATCATAAATGGATGGTTGTTACATAATTGTATGCTTGATTCAGGGGCATCTAACAATGTCATGCCTCTTGAAATCATGAATGAATTGGGACTAAAGGTGTCCAAATCCTTTGGTAAGTGTATTGCCATGGATTTGAAGGAGGTGAATGTGATTGGTCTCATCAAGGATGTTGAAGTCAAATTAGCTGCATAACTTGACAAATCATTCTTGATGGACATAATTATTATGGATTGCCCTACCAAGTGGGGTATGTTGTTATCAAGAAAGTGGGTAGACTCTATGGGTGGTAGTATTCAGATGGACCTATCATTCATCACTATTCCATTCTAGGACATGGAAGTGAAATTATACAGGGAGAAGAAGGTGGAAGACTTGAATATTGAGGACATGTATAAAATAGAGGAGGATCAGGCTAATTTCTTTGACACTGATATAGACCATTTTATGGCATATAGAAATGATGATCCTTGCCTAAATGTTTCATCTTCCAATCCTGTTATTTCTAATTCTGAAGCATCTGATTTATGGACGCTATATTTTAATGGTGCCTGCTCAAAACAAGGCTCAAGTACTGGAATTGTTTTGATATCCCTAGATGGTGAGCAATTTGGTATGTCTTTCAAACTTGACTTTCATTGCCCTAACAACATAGCTGAGTATGAGGCATTGTTGTTAGGTTTAAATATTGATCACAAGCATAAAATCAAGTGCTTAAAGATTTATGGTGATTGAGAATTAGTTGTGTAGTAGATTAGAAATAAATTTTCTGCCAAGGATAAAAGGCTAAGGGGATACAAGAATGTTGTATGGGATACCGTGGAGCTGTATGATGCCATTGGCATTGAATGGGTTGATAGAACTAGAAATGAAAAGGCAAACACCCTAGCTATAGCTGCATCCTGATATAATCCCCAATCAAAATTTCTTCATGACCATGGACCTGTTAAAGTACTTACACGGCTGACTATTCCAGATAATATATACAGTTGGCAAGTATTTAATGATAGCACTCATATTTTTAGTTTTCTAAACTGCATGGATGAATTTGACAGTCAAGTAGTTGATTGGCAACCTATGATCTAAAAGGATAATGGTAAGGAAACATTATTTGGCAGTGAGGTGGTACAATTTAAGACCAATACCATTCCTAAGGGATTAGTGGCATTGGAGAGGATGTTTGACAACGTTGACCATTGGAAAAGTAGTGGTAAACCAATTCAAGAAGATAGTGTATAAGGTGTTAACCTTGGAACCGAGGAGGCACCAAAGATGGTTTACATAGGCAAGAAGCTAAATCCTCATGAAAAGAAAATGCTTATTACTTTATTGAGGAAATTTAGAAAGTATTTTGCATGGTCATATGATTAGTTGAAAGCTTATAGGGAGGATTTGTTTTAGCATACTATCCCCCTTCAACCTAATACAAAACCATTTAGGCAAAAATAAAGGCCTATAAATCCCACCATAGCTCCCAAAGTGCAAAAGTAGTTGCTAAAAATGAAAGAGGGGGGTATCATCAAGCCTATCAGACACTCTTAGTGGGTATCTAATCTTGTCCCAGTAAGGAAGAAATTGGGGAGATTAGACTATGTGTAGATTTCAAAAATCTAAACATTAAATCCCTCAAGGATAACTATCCTCTTCCAAGCATGGATCATCTATTTCAGAGGGTGGATGGATTCTCAGGGTATAACCAGGAATTGGTCAAGGAGTCAGAACAATACAAAACAACATTCACCACTCCTTGGGGTACATATGTATATCTGAGAATGCCATTTGGACTAAAAATGTAGGATCTACATTTCAAAGAGCAATGGATGTAGCCTTTGTTGGCCTCATTGATGAGATCATGGATGCTTACTAGGATGATCTAACTACATTTTCAAAGGATAGAAATGATCACTGCAAGCATTTGCAATTGATTTTCAAGAGATGTTTAGAGTATGAGATCTCTTTAAATCCCATAAAATGTCAATTTGGAGTTGAAGGAGGAAAGTTACTGGGACACATTGTGCCAAGGGAGGGGTTTAGAATTGATCCATAAAGATTTAAAGCTATTGACTTTATCCCTCACCATAAAATAGTCAAGGGTATTTAGTATCTCCTTGGGCAAATTAATTTTTTAAGGAGATTCATCCCTAACTTTGTTGGGAAGACTAAAGCCATCTCCAAGATGCTTAAAAAAGGATAATCCATCATATGAGACAAGGAATCTACTTAAGCTTTTCTTGACATAAAGGAGGCTCTAAAAAATGCATCAGTGCTGGTAAGCCCAAACTATTCCAAGCCTTTCCATCTCTTTTCCTTTGCTTCATTTTATATTGTGGCTACTATGTTATTACAAAAGAATGAAGATAGATTTGAGCAGCCTATAGGAGTTTTTAGTAAATCCTTACAAGCTGCTGAGTTGAATTACTCCATTATGGAGAAGCATGCCTATGCACTGATCAAGGACACAAAAAATTTCAGATCGATCATTGCATATGTGCCACAAACAACAGTGAAAGACATATTCATGCAACAAGAATCTTCAGGTAAAAGGTGCAGATGGATCAACATGATCCAAGAATATGATATGGACATACAAGTGACCAAGTTAGTAAGAGGCCAATGCTTATCCAAGTTGATGGCTAATTCTAACCTTGATGCAGTGGAGGTAAATGAAATTGAGGAAGATAATGTAGCTCCCATTGCTCATTGGCTGACAATCAATGGTATAAAGATATTATATTTTACCTTGTCAATGTGCAGTGTCCCCTAGGTATGAATATCACTCAATAAAGGACCCATAAGCTTCAGTCTCAAAGGTATTTCATAATTCAAGAGTATTAATGTGGAGAAATCATGAGAGATTGTTGTTGAAGTGTATGAACTAGCAACAATCATAGGCATTTATTGAAGAATATCACCAAGTTATATGTGGTGTGAATTTTCATGCCAAAACCACAACCCATAAGATTATTAGAGTAGGCTTCTAGTGGTCGAGTCTCTTCAAAGATGTTGCCAAGTAGGTTAGAAAATGTAATACTTGCCAATGTTTTTGTAGCAAGATGAAATTTGTTGGAGCATTACCTCTTATGCTAGTTGTAGTTGAAGCACCATTTCAGCAATGGGGCATTTATTTTATAGGATAAATTCAAGAGAAATCTAGTAATGGATATAAGTGGATCCTTGTAGTCACTGAATGTTTCACCAAGTGGGTTGAGGCTATCCCAACTTGCAATGCCACATACAAGGTGGTGATTGATTTTCTTATGAACAATGTGATAACTAGATTTGGAGTGCCATCCATAATTGTTGTAGATAATTCTATGTGCTCAGATCTCATGATATAATTGATACGTGTTCCAAGTATGGAATTAAGTTGATTCATTTGTCACCATACTATACCCAGGGTAATGGACAAGCTGAGTCCAGTAATAAGAGTCTCATGAAGATTGTAAAGAGGATGTTGGATTAGAATAAGAAAAGATGGGATGATAAATTGAAGTATGCTCTATGGGATGATAAGATAACCTTTAAGAAATCCATTGGAAGGAGCCCATTTGAGTTGGTATATGGAGCAAGGGAAAAAATGCCAATGTTATTAGAATTGGGAATATATCAGCTACTGCAACAAATTGGAGAAAATAGGCATGATGCTTTGATGCTGAGGATGCACAAGCTGACCAAGTTGGATGAAGCCAGAAGGATGGCACATGATAAAAATTTGCTTCAACAACAAAAAACTAAACATTTGTTCAACAAGAAAATAATAAGAAAGAACTTTTACATTGTTGATTTGGTTCTCTTATGGAATGCAAAATCAGAGGACAAGGGTAAGCATGGCAAGTTTGATCCTTTGTGGTTGGGCCCTTATCAAATTGATGAAAGAGCTAGTCAGGACACATATTACATCAAAAATATGGAGGCAGAATTGTTAGAGTTGCCCATTCATGGACAACATTTGAAGATTTACTTCTCATGAGTAAGTGCTTCCCCTAAATTTTGAATGCAGTCAATAATCTTATTGTGCCCTAATGTTTATGATTGTGTTGTGTCATGTATATAAGTCTTGCTATAAATACATTTTGTTTTTGTTTTCCCTTTTTGTGTGTTTTTGTGTCTCTTTTTGGTCTGTCTGGAGATCTAAATCCTTGCTATGACACTGCTTGTCATATGTCCCCAACCAGATCCAGTGTTGGCACCTGTATTTTTCCACTCCCAAACAAGCATTATTTTGCCCCAAAATCAATGGAAAAATCCCCATTTTCTATTGCAAGTGAAAACCCCTTGTTGAAGTCTGATCAAAGATAGTTTTTGGGGGTCTTTACTCTCAAAAAATGGCTAAGTCAAATCCCCAAGTAATTCCCCTTTCTTCCCTTAGAATAACTCACCATTTCTTACATTTGGTCAGCTAGTCAGTGTTTTCTCAAACTCGCTAACTATTTCAGGTGTTTATGTATTGGCTAACTTGCCAATATGGCATCAGTAGCATTAAAGGAAAATACCCACAGAGCAAAGGGAAAAGTTCTAAGTAAGTAGCAAAGAAAGAGAAAAGAGTCTTTGTCAGCATTATGCTTTGGTTTGAAAACCCAAAGGTTCACCGATAGAAGGTTTGGCCGACAGCCTATTCGCTGATAGAAAAAGGGCTACGGGTGAGAAAGTTTCTAAGGAAAAAGGGATTAAAAGATGTCTTCTTAGTAAACTAGGGAGAATAAGAACTAGTCAAGTAATTCAAATTTTTTGATATTCACTGACAAGGGAGCGGCCAGGGTAGTTCATAAAATTAAGGATTCACTGATAAGGTGGATCAAAAGGAGGACAAAAGGCAAGGCTTGTCTTTGAGCATTTTTGCTGATAGGGCAAATTAGAAATTTGAAAATTTGGCTAAGGCAAGAAGGAAAAGGTGCCCTTATCGGTAAACTAGCCAAAGACCGAACAATCCAAAAAGTTTCAATTTTTTCATATCTCACTAATAAGACAATAAATAGAAGCAAGGAAGGGATAATTTGGAAACAGGTAAAATTACTAAGAGGAGAGAGAAAAGAAGGATGAGGTGTTGAAAGGCATAGTTCTAAAAAGTGATATTTTGCAGATAAAGGGCAAGTAAAGCTAAGTTCGAAGAAACTAACTTTTGCTGATTGAAGGATGATATAAGAAGAAAAGAGATAGTTTGACAATTAAGGAAACTACCGATGAGGGCCAAGTTCTGAAATGTGGAAATTTTTTGAGAAGGCAAATACTGATACAAGAAGAAAAATGTAGCGGATGAAGGAGTTTGTGAATATGAAGAAAGGATAGATAAGAGTTAGAGGGTGCTCAACATGCACGGGGTAGAGTTAGTAATCAGGTGGCTCAAATAGAAATATAGGACAACACATTGGGAGTGTTTTAAATACTTGAAATGGGTAATTCCCTGAATGTATGCCATGATTGTAGGAATATAAATGTAGATTTGTACTCAGCATTAATGAGTTGCAGGCCAAAGTTATGCAGGTTTTTCAAACAATGAAATTCTTCAATGCACAAAGGAAAAATCAGATAAGTCAAATGTTGCAAGTAGAAAGGCAAGGATTAGAACCTTCCCTATTTATTGCATAGGGTACAAGAAGAGTGCAAGAAATCTCCCTCTGTCATTTGCAGGGTTGCCGGAGCATGGGCAATATTTCCAATGTGCAAATTTCCTATCATCATTGAGGAAGTGAAATTAATACAGCATGGGTGTAGCCTTGGATAGGGTGCAACACATGGAAAACTATAGTGAGTAAGATTCTATATATGCATTTTGTTTAGTGGTAATAGGGGGTTGGTCATCTTTTGTAATCTCTCAGTAGGGTTGTGAGCTCTAGGAAATAGATCAAGAAAGGATATTTTACAATCTTTGATTAACATGAAATTAGTCTTGAAGTGTATGTAATGTTATTTTCAAATCTTTGTATCAGATTATTATTTTTCTCCATTGCTATAGGTGTTTTTCGTAACAAACCATAATCGTGGTTATAGTTTTCTTTTGCCACATTTAGTGGTATGAATGTAAGCTCTAATTTGATGAATGTGGTAGTTCTCAATCCATTTCCAAGCTTTGTAGATGGTCATTTAAGTATTGTATAGGGAAGAATATGGTATAGCCTTGGATTGTTAAGTATTTTCAGCAATCTAGTATTGATTTCCTTATATTTGATTTATCATGTAGGCAGTTATACACTTCTGTGCGATTGTTTTGCTCTATTTAATGTTAGACTCAGCAACCCATTGGATAGGCACCAGTCTGAGTGGCCTTCTAGATCACTCATCTTCAAAACAAAAAAATAAATCTTATCTTTAGAAGTAGAAGTAGTCTTTATGCATCCTCATTCTATAGGATTGCCACTATCAGCTATATAGGGCTCTTACAACAACCATCTTTTCTTAGTTTAGTGATAGATTTAGGGCTAAGAAAGTGATTTGGGTTTGGTTGTTAATATTTTTAGTTGTTCACCTGGTTTTATTTTCACACCTATTTAGGTATAATACCCCTTGGAACATCCCTCTAGAGTTTAAGCTAAGCTCAAAGTGCAGAGGAGTCTACCCACTCCTGTAGTTGGCCAAAATTGCCCCTAACTTGTTGATAAACCTCTTCCTACCACCTTGACGACAATCCTTGGCCTAGGTCATTTATGAATGCTTTAGAGTTTTAAGTTGTAGTTATTTTGGGAACTAACACAAGTAAGAAACACCGTCAATATTGATGCAAGTTGAATATGAATTGCCTTTTATCAAATTGCTATCATCTAATAATACTTTTTGTAAACTTTAAAAAGCTTGTTTTATAACATCCCATTGATTTATTTTTATTATAATAGTTGATTTAGAACCTTCCACGCTAGTGCTTGGCATGTGAGATGATTTATAAATGATGTAAATATGCTCTTGTGGCTATGATTGCTGATTTGTTTTAGCTTCACAGACACAAGTGCATGTTTTCCTTTAATCTCTGTAGTGAACACAAAGACAAATTAGCAGGGTGTTGCTAAGCAGTTAGTTTTATTTTGCAACAAGCATCAATAAATGATAGTAATTTGAATAGGATTGCTCATAATGTTACTTACATCAATATTAAGGGTGTCTCTTTGATGCATGTTCCATTGCAAAAGGATAATTTGCATTCAACCAAAAAAATTTCCCCATGAATGCAATTTCTACTATGGAATAATCAACACATACTTTGAATAGGTACAATGATGCTTTGCTCTATAGTTCTTTGTTAAAAAATTGTATCGAATAGATTGATTTGCTTCCTATCAATTTATTATTTCTTGAAAGTGCATCTTTTTCATTGTTTTCTCTTTTCATATTTAGAAAAAACTCTTGCAGTGTATATGGCAATTGTGCCCTATTCTATATTGTTTTTACACATGTTTTTTGATATTGATTTTCTCATTATAGAGTTTTAGATGTAGTTGTGTATAGCTTTCTGTTGTCCAATTTAGCACTTGTGGATCCTACATGCAATTACCTCTCTTGGTTGGTTTGAGTTGTGCACGTGCCTTTGAGGTAACACCATGCCTCTAAGCCATGAGTGTGTTTGCTTTTGACAATTGTCTATCAGAATTTAACATTGAAGTAAAATGCCTTGTCATCTCTTGAAAAAATAGAAGAGGGTCAAATCAAAAAGTGCTTAGTGATATACAAATGGATTTTTCCATGCAACTTGGAGCTTGACCCTAGTTTTGCATTTTAGAACTATCTTGTTCAAGTGTCTCAAAGACAGAAAAAAATGATCCATGTTCTCATTTTTTGTTATGTGCCTTTTTTCTCTAATCCTGCAAGCCTCCCTCATAGCATGATTGTGGTTGCATGATATAATGTTGCACATTTCAATTTTTTGTGATTGAATTTTGTATGTTATAGTGGAGCCTTTAGTTAGTAATTGAAAGACAAAGTCCTTATTTTGTATGTTTGATTTATGTGTAGTTGTACTATGCCTCATTGCCAAATGCATTTTAAACATTGCAATATAGTTACCTTGAACATGCAAAACAAAAACTATCATCGAGAAGAAAATTCCCTATTACATACCTAATTTACAATTCAATGTAGACACTACAAACAAGATATCAAACATAGGGAATGGAAACCAAAGACAGTCAATACAAAAAATGCATCCCAAACATTGCAAAACAATTATCATGAACATGCAAAACAAAAACCATGTAGGTAGTTCACCATCACATACCTTGTTTTTTACTTTTGTCTGGAAGCAAACAATACAAACAAAACATACAATACATGAAGTGGAAAATATGCTTAGTCAATGGAAACAATGCATCCATAACAAATCAATGCAAAATCAATGCATTGAATTTGCTCATTTCTTGAAATGACAATAATTCATTGCCTCCATTTGCATATTGGTGCATTCGCACAAGTGGTTGGACATCATTGCCTCCAAAAATAATCTCCCCATCATTTTTTAGATCGACTAAAATTTAACCCATTTATTTCATTCTTCCACTTGCTATTCACAATGTCAACCAACCTACAAATTCAAAATTGACATGCACTAAACTATAACATAGGGAAAATAATTTTTAAATTTAACGCTCTTTTTAATGGCATAATTTTTTTATTAATTATCTATTGTTAGCCCCAAGCTCCATTAGTCCTAGCCTCTCAAAGACATATAATACAATGGCCATGATTGTTCCATTGGAAGTTACTCGATAGACCCCTCACCTTCCATGACTTTAACTTACAATTTATCATCAATTGATGATAATCACATCCTCCTTACTATCCACCACATGCATTGAACAACCATAGTTACTAAAAGAAACATATGGCAAACAAATATTATTAACAAGATAGAACATAGCAAACTTGAATAGGAGAAATAAGCACTAAACTAGCTCAAGTAGGCACAAGGACATAAGGAACATGATCATATCTACAATTTTTGATGACTTCCTTGACAAATTGAGACTTGTTTCTAGTACTTGATTATATGCTAGCTAGCATCAACAAAAACATCTTGAAAATAAGCAGATAAAAGAGGTGCTAACTCTAACAAAGGGATATTAAAAGGGCAATTTCTATGATTAAGCTTACATAGTCTGTATATAGTCAAAAAGATTCATTAAATACTACAAGAAGTGGATTTGAAAAATGGAAATGAGAAATAAACTGATTAAATTTTTCAGTGTTCTTTTTGCACCATAACACACATCCTAGACAAGTAGCTATTCTCTTGAGAAAGTGATCAAATGCTATCTTTACTTTGCGTAACTATAATTTATCTTTCTTGTTTACCTTGACATATTTTCTGGGAAGAGATATTGATCCTTGTATGCTTGCTACTTCAATGAATTAGTCAAGACAAACACCTTGCATTTGGCATATTGATTATGAACAATATGGAATTACAATGGCAAGTTTCTAAAATATGCTCATGTTCTTGTCCATGTCAATAACAAACTACATAAATATGTAACTAGTGATGGCATCTTATTGACATTGATCTATAAGCAATTCAAACCATGTTATGTACATTACACTATATAAATATTTATTTTCTTTTGTTAACAAGAAGTTTTTAGCAACTGTATTCAAAGAATTTTTTGAGGCACAACATCAATGGATAATTGATTCAATTAAGCATTGTCAGCTTCAATCCAAACTAATTTTAGTCATCCCTAATCAATACCCTCTATAGTGCTTGATTATTTTCTTTAGAAAATAAATATGATGCTTACTCATATGCCAAATATAGGTAGATTTAGGAGATACTGGGTCTAACAACCAATTATTAAAAGTGCAACTCCTAAGAGAATAGAGAAATAGTTAATGATTTTGGACTTTCGCCTTGTTGTTTCATACTTTAAATACTCAATTATCCAATGGACTGATTAGCATGGAATTTGACTGTGAAATTGCATCCATGTTTCTATTATGGAAACATATCCATGGAATTCAAAAAACTATAGTTACAGGATCAGATACAATGTTTTCCCCAAAATAGGAACCCCATATAGGTCACTAAGCTAATATTATTTGAACAAGACAATAATTTTACATTTACTACCATCTTTAGGAAATTTACTTTCCAAAATAGCATTGTTTTTTATTGTGTCCCTTGTACACTACAATTGTCCCCAACATCATATCATTCTTGTTCCAACAAGAAAACCTACTCAGTGTGTTGATTTTGTGTTCAATTGTTTGTAGTGCATTAAATGCATTGCATGTGTTCAATTTGCATTTCGTTTTCCTCTATTTTTTGTTTCCCATTCTTGTGTTGCTAAAGAAACATTATGTTTCACATAGCTACATTGAATTGGTATCTCTGAACTTCACCTCAATGTATTCCTCTAACAAATAGCATATTGCTTGTAGACATGCTCCTCTCAAACACATGTGTGAACTACTTCGTTAATTGCTTTTCTATTACTCAGGCATGCTGAAGAAAAAACAAAACTTAATTCAATTGATGGCATAGCCTTTGTTTTTCATTTTGAACCTCATTATTTTTAATGTAATGTTGTTGGGGTCAGTATTGTGTTCCAGCAATGGAATAAATACATAAGCAAAACCACAAAACCATACAATAGTATAAAACAACAGAAGGGTATAAGAACAAAAAATTGTAAACACAACTATTGTTTGTCAATTACTAATTAAAGGCCCTTGTTCAAAATAGGAGATCAGAGATGCATTTTTTGAAACCTATTAATGAATAATTCTTCTTTCCATTTGGTGCCTGCAAGATGTATATAAAGTTGGGTGTGAGCATGATATGTGTAAACAATTAAATTGCATTGACAACAACATTGTTTTGGTTCAATGTGATTTGACCCTCTATAAGAAAATCCTATAGCATGGAGATGGGTTTTGGTTTGTCCTCAATGTATTGTTCATGGGTGATGGTTTGTAAGTGTAGTAGTAATTGTTTAATAACATAGTTGTTGTAAGAACAATGTATTGCCTACTTGGTTTCTGTTGCTAGAATGGTCTTGATATCAAGGTAGTGGACATAGTTCACACTTTCATTGCATTGTATAGAATAGGAAATCTAATCTTCTAATGATCCATATCTATCAAATATGCAGTTACAATTATAGTGAATGCATGGAGAGGATTGCAAAATGCATTTGTTATTTTTCAAAGTTCCATATTGTTTCGAGGCTCTCTTTTTTGTCCAAGCTACTTTCATTATGCCAACCACTATATAATTATAGAACTAATAGATTTTGTTTCTTATTGATACCTTCTTGTCAATGCCAACAAAACTATGCATAAAATAGTCTCATTGTTTGACCAAATGCAATCAACAGTTCTCCAATCTAAGTAGTTCACATTTTCCCTTCATCCAAATGTGTTTCCCCTCCATTCCTTCACATCTACATACATTAATTATTCTAGTTTCTCCAAATAAAGTTACCCAAAAAAAACAACTCATACACACAGTCTTCTTGAGGACACATTTGAAATGATAGTAATTAAAATTAGTATTTATTATTTTTATTTTTATTTATAAGTAGTCATGCAAGCCAAAAGCCATTGAAGTGAAACACACAAAAAGCACAAATACATAGATACTTTTTTTATCTAGTTTTATTGTAAATTAATTAATGATTCAAATAAACCATTACTTGCCACTAACACCATAGTTGTGAATCAATACAACACCTAGACAACAAAGACATGCATTTGCATCATCCAACTCCAAAAATGAAAACTAAACGAGAGAAAAATGTAGAGATAAATTAAACATGTTAATGAAGTTATAAAAAAAAAACACAACTCATAGGAAGCTCCTCTGGAGGACACATGTGAATGATTGCCTTCATCACAAAAACCATTTTCTTGTGGACATGACACCAATTAAAGAACCAATAAATTCACCTAAATAGTCATACCCCCTTGCCAACACCATCAATTGTCAATTTCCATTCACTTTGAAATCTGATAAAATTTAATCCATTTAATTAATTTTCACACTTACTATTCATAATGTCAGCTAATCTATGCACAAAAAATCATATTTTTTAAATCCCAACATAAAAGAAATGATTTTGGACTTTATCCTTGTTCTTATTGTTGGCAAGAGACATTGTGTGGCTTCATGAGTGTTGTCATTGATGGCAACAAAGTTCATTCCACACATCCAGAGGACACGGTATGTCTTTACTAGAAGTCAGATTGAAGAGTGTTGTGGTCTAGTAACCAAGAATAGAGCATGCAACAAGGTCCAACAATCAGGTCCAGATCTCTCAGAGGAAGTATCTTAGTAAAGTGCGGACTTGGGGAAGTCAAGAGGAGTATCATGACTAATATATTCTAGAGATTGAGCCTCCGGTGATGAAAGAGTGAAAAGTTATAAGCACCTAAGTGTTGGGTTCCTATTTGGCAGAGTAGACTGAGGAAGACCTGACTGGTAGAGCATCAAACCTTAATCCAGACGAGATATTGATGGTGATCAAGTTTCTTGAAGTATCATTCATGATTGGCTGACATGATTGATGACTTCTATAAGCATCTCTTTGATACGCATCACTTGGTAAGCAAGGATTCAGCCGACAGACCAGAGTTTGGGAAATATTGAGTATTCTGGGTGCCGACTAGAAAGATGTTGAAATCCTTTGTGCAGATATATATACCAGATGGATTTCTATGAGAAGGTGTGTGTGGTGTGTTGTGAAGGGCGAACAAAAGTGAAAAGCAATGTGGAAGCAGCAATACAGGTCCGGTATGTGACAGGACAGCAGCACCAAAGAGGAGGAAGAATGAAGTGCAGTAGATCAGTGTATTGAGCCTAACCAGAACTGAACCTCAGCATATGTGGATGCTCCTCATTAGTTCAAGTATCTTGTTACTTTCCTTGTACCTTGTAGATAATGAGTCTCTTGTAGGTAGTAAGCCTCTTGTGAGTAGTGTGCTCGGGCAGTGAGCCCTAATTGGCAAGTGCCATTATATACTATCTTGTTCTTTTAATAGAGAATACAATCTTGGGTTAGTCACCTCGTGGTTTTTCCCTTAATTGGGTTTTCCACACCAAAATCATTGAGTTATGTGTATTGATGTTATTTGTGCTTTCATGGTTATGTTTGCTTATTTGATTTGATGCTGCACTAATTGTTAAAGAAGAACATAAAGTAGAAGTAATTAAGATAACTGATTCACCCCTCCCTCTCAGTTATCAACACTTATGAACTTTAAATACTCAACGCTGATTGGTTGGTCCAAAAAAATAATTGCATCCAACACATGCATGAGCAATCCAGGGATAGTTACTATACATCTAATATATAAAATATATGATTTGTATATTATGTATATTGTTACATACATATCGTATGTTTATATATTATGTACAGATAGATGGCATATATATTTTTGTGCATACAAGCAGTCTTGACCACTATAGTAGTGCAAGAGTGTGGTTTTTCATTTTCCCACTTGGTATACATAGCGAGATTCAATGGGACCAATAAGTATTAAATGCGCAATGGGTATGCATTGTTTTTAGATTCTAATAAATTTATTGCACTAGGAATGAATTAATCTGAGACAATTATAATATTTAGCAAATACTCTTTATTCCTATCACCACACTTACCTAGAAGTCTAGCAATATGGCTGCCAATACAATTCCGCGTATAGAAAATTACCAAAAAAAATTATCCATTGACATTTTGAATCCTTGACACATCAATATGCACCTCAAATCCAACCAAAATCCATTGAAGCCAAACCCACAAAAATAGAGACACATATATACTTCTCTATCTAGCTCTATTGAAAACTAAGGATTCAAATAAATCCTTGCCTTCCACTCACACCATGGCTATGAATCAATACAATGGCCATGCAACAAGGATATACATCTAAAACATCCAATTGCAATACATCCATATAGAGCCTTAATGTCTTTTTGCATCTGAAATGGCTTTCACGAAAAACCACAAATTCTCTTAGCCCCTAACTGTATGGTTACCTAGCATGTGAGGTTATGACTAAGGGTGAATAGACAATAGTGAGAATCAAATGAGCATGTGTCTATAAATAGGTCAAGGTACAACTATATTATACATAAATGTTGTCATGAGAAACTATGCGTGCAGAGTTGAGCAAATAGTTGACCTCCCACATTCATGGGCATTCTATGCTTCCACATGTTTCTGTGTTGAGCAACTCAATCCAGTTTTCATTAAGGCACTTACTAAGACAATGTTTTTTAATTTTGTTCCCCATCACAGTTTTTGTTTTATGTGTTTAGGATAGCTATATTGCAATGTTTGGGATGGATTTTTTGTATTGGCCAATGATAGTGAGCTAGATTATGGATTATATGAATGACACTCAATCTATCACTATGTTATGATTGAGGGGATTGTTTGGCACTCAATCTATCTAAACATGAGCCAAACACCATGCTCAGTTGTTTAGAAGATGATAAGTGTCTAGTCACTATTACCCCCACCCATTACCCCACACCTCAAGTGACCATGCAGCGAGGTGCTAAGAGCATTTATGGTTACCCAAAATTAATTTTCTTCTAGTGTCATAATTATAAGAATCCAAAAATAGTCTGTACCCATTGCAAAGGCCATATGGTAGGATCATGTGAACCATATTCATATACTCTTTTTCCTGAAATAGATCATTCTACAAAATAAACACGGGTTATGTTCATAGTATCTAAAACTGTCAATGTTGTTGGATATGTTACTTCTTTGAAATACAAATTAGAGACCATACTATCCAGTCTGGACATAAAGAAAAACTGTATAGACAAAACAAAGAAGGCATTCATGAGTTGTTTGGCTACATAATAGACAAAATTGAAAATGAAAATCAAGCAAACAAAAAAAATGAAAAATCAAATGCATAATAATTATTGAGTATTGCCAAGATATAAATGTTTTTGTGTAAATAGAGAAGAATTTCAAATTATAATAGAATAGAACATGATTTGAAAAATTCAAGTTTCTCTGATCCCTATGAAAAATGTGTAAACTAGAACATAAGTAAACTTTGTATCGGGTAAGTGTACAAAGATGAGGGACCAAAAGGGGGTCTTAAGATGCCACTTTTTTTTATGAAATCAGGAAAGACTGATGTTGGATGAGAAATTGACAATTGTTACACTCAAAATTTGAAGATACAACAAAAAAAGGAGTCATAGTGCTCTGAATCTAGTTTCTAAACTACTAATGTTTTTCAAAAATGGTTGAGATTAAGGGGTTCAAAAAGGAGGAGCACACAAATTGGTCTTGTTTTTCTCAAAAAAACATAACATAGCATCTAGTGTGCTCCCCATAAAATTTTAAGAAATTAGATAACACCATGTAGTTTATCCCTGATTTTTCTTATAATTCTTTTATGAATAATTGATTTTTTACTAATTTTCAAAGTGGACACACCCTAAAAAATAGAAAATTCAGTGTGCTCCCCCCTAAAATTTTGAAAACTAATCAAAAGTCAATTTTTTTTTGAATATGTGTAGAATGGAGCCTAGTTTCTAAAAATGTAACTTATTTGAAATTTTGATGAATGGTTTAAAAAAAGTCAAAAATACCAGACACTGGTTTTTGACAAAAAATGGGTACACTAACAAAATAAATTAAAGATGAAATCGTTAACATACTCAAAATTTGAAAAACATTATATGGTTAGATAGCTAACTAAGAGCTTAAGATCATGGTGGTATTTTTTTTACTTTTCATTGAAAAAAGTGCAATATTGATGGGGAGCACACTTTAGATTATGCGAATTTTGTAAGAATCTAGAAAAACACATCCTTGGATGACCTAAACATAGTCCAAGCATTTGGGTTGGAAGCCCAAGACAAATCCAAGCCTAGGGCTTGCAAATTTCCAAGGCAAAGTATAACACGAGTGTGTTATAATGCACTTGTGTTATGCTAAACTAAAACACTCACTCCATCCCCTCCTCTCTCACTCCCCTCCTCTCTCTTTCTCACCTCTACTTCCCTCCTCTCTCTCTCTCTGTACTTCCCTCCCCTCTCTATATCCTACCCTCTCTCTCACTCTCTATTTCCATCCTCTCTCTACCTCCTACCCTTTCTCTCACTTTCTACTTCCCTCTCCTCTACCTCCTACTCTCTCTCTCTCTCACACATTCTTCTTCCCTCCATTCTCTACCTCCTACCTTCTCTCTCACTCTCTTCTTCCCTCCCCTCTCTACCTCCTACCCTCTCTCACTCTCTACTTCCCTTCCCTCTCTACCTCCTACCCTCTCTCTCACTCTATACTTCCCTCCCCTCTATACCTCCTACCCTCTCTCTCACTCTAATTATATATTAAGAAAATGTGAGTTTCACTTTAATTATATATGATTATATATTTTGAGATTTGTGTATGAGATTAATTTACTCTATTTTACCAAGATGGACTAATTTATCCATGTTATTTATGATGCATATATATCATCATCATCTTGAGGAAACAAGCAAAGACTCTAACACTAGAAGAGCATGAAGTTGAGAATGAGAGGAAAAGAGAAAGAATGAGGCGAGTTCATGAAAGTAGGAAATTGTCAACCATACAAGAAGGCATTCCACCATTGGCAATTGAAGAGGAACGTGCCACATCTAATGAAGCTAAGAGAGAGATGGAATTAGAAGCACAAAGGGAACAAATACAAACCCTCTATTCAACGAGGAAATTGAATCTCGAAGTTGGAGGCACTCTATCGTCTACAGGTCAAGTTGAAGGAACACCATCATTATCTTCTCAAATTGGAGGCACTCCATCTTTCACAGGTGAAGTTGAAGGTACATCTTCATTCTCTTCTCAAGTTGGTGGCATGCCATCATTCACACATCAAGTTGAAGGTACACCATATTCTACATTTCAACATCAAGCATTTTCATCTTTTTCATCTCCAATTAAAGGTACATCATCTATCCCATATCAAGTAAATATTGAAGAAAATCCTAATGTTGAGTCAACTTTACCAATGAAAATGCCTCCTAGAATTTTGCATAGAAAGCCTAAGTTTCTAATTGATATAGATGAGAATGTTTTGAATCACATGCAGGATAAGATTCCCAAGTGTACTCGCCAAAGATATACTAATAAGATATGGAAATCATTCTTTGAGAACTTAAATGAAACTGAAAGATGTCAACTATTTGTTGAATTGATGAGAAATCTAAAATTTAGGCCCATTATGAAGATTCTTGGCCTAAGAACATTGAATGCTTCAAGTGAAAAATCAATTGTAAATAATCTAATGAGTGCATATGAGAGTGTGGGTTCCACCTCACACACCAAGGACAATAATGCCACATGACATGTCATTACATCAACAATAGTAAGCCAACAAACAAGGAAAGCTCATCTCATTAGAAAGATAAGTAAAGCATTGAAAATAAGTAGAAAAATTCTAATGAGAGCCATTAGAAGACGTGAAACAGTTGAGGACCCAAACACCAATTAATTTTGGGCATTCTCTGGGAGACTCCCACGGAAAGAAAAAGTTGTTGAAGCCTTGAGATTCCTCATTGAAGAATATTGGAAAAATAACACAAGGGTATTTCCTAATACAAGAGATGTTGTAAGAAGGAGAATTAGTTGTCCAAATCATGAGCCACATCTAAAGCATTTTTTTGATGAAAATACAATTTATCTATTTAAATAAAATAACACTTCACAAAAAAATAACGGGTGGTTAAAAGGCACACCCCAAGAGTCAAAGCATTTTTTGGATGTGACTAAACATATTTTTTCAAGAAATTTCAAGAGATGTATCCTCAAGTGAAAATTAGTCAAAGGTATTTTGAAATGGTAAAGCCTTTCTATGTCAACATAAATCACACGCACAACTTGTTGTTTTAGAGTACATATTGAGTTTTCTAATCATTATGATGTTTATAAATATATATGTGTAGATTTGCATACTAATGATGTTTCGCAAGAGTGTAATATAAAGTAACCACCTAGATCTTCAAGAGATTTCATATCGAGCCTCTTATGCTAGAGAGCAGATGGTCAAGTATTCCACAATAGCTTATGCTTGGATGACATGTGTGATCATTGTGGTGGGTTGCACAATTTGCCAATTTGCCAATATATGGAGAACACACGTGTAATTGGTAACGAGATAGTAAGTTTTGGCAAATACAAGATAGTGGCATATAGTTTGAATGATGGCAAAGAAGCAAAAATGTGTGAATTGGTCATTCAAGATGTTCCAGTGTATCATTTTATCTCTATTTTCTGAGATAATATAATTTACGAGTATGTAAGGCATACCCATTGAGCTTGATGGTTAGACTTGCAATTCAAGTTATGAACTTGGACACATTTCCACTTGGTACCATCGTTTTAGTCATTGACTTTGCAGAGAATTACACACTACATCTATAGAATGAGGTGCAATCACAATATTACAACTCTATGCAAGTTTCTATATTTTTGCAGATAGCATTCATTCATGTAGAAGATAGTATAGAGGACAACAGGAAGATCTTGAGGGAATATCATTTTTATATAAGTGATGATCACACACATTCTATGGCGTTCATGCAAGGTTTCTTTCAGATGTTCTACCGTGATTTGGCTAGCAAGAGCATATCATTTCGTCAGCATATCATATGGTCAGATGATTGTCCATCATAATTCAAGAACTCACGGATGTTCTATTGGTTGAGCAGGATTCATAAGATGAATGGTGTTCAACATATGTAGAATTTTTGTGAGGCCGTGTATGGAAAGGGGGAGTATGTATCAAAAGAGCATTGGCATGAGAAGAGTTGAAGTACAAAGACAATGTAAAGTTGACAGATGTGAGATTTATTGTCAAATGGTGTAATACTACAATGGGTCTAGGTAATGAAGGTAACTCTATAGTTCATAGATATTTTTGGTTGCTTGATGATACTAACAATGCAAAATATCAAGACTGCTGTACATTGACAGGATTGAGTGAGCTACACTCTTTTAGAAGCTCTAATGCATGTTCATGGAGTATTCATGCACAGTGGATGGTATGCTTTTGTTCTTCATGTATAGATGAGTCTTGGTATGATTGTAAGTCAAAGGAATGGGTTGATGATTGGTGTAGAAGAAGCCTAAGTCTTATTGACATGTATCGACTGCCGAAAGCACTACTACTCACAGAGATTGAATCATTGATTGACTTTGACCATGTTTCAGATCTAGTTCAACCAGGTATTATCAGCATTCAAATTTAATAAAATTTAATATTCCCTTATTTTATAGTTTTTCTTGTATTATTGACTATATTCATCGAACTGAATGTATGTATCAATGTAGGGCATGTTTATGCAGTTATTGCCACTAAAGACAATGAAGAAGGAATGGATTATTATTTGTGTCATTGTGTTGAGGTAAAAAAGAAATTAGATTCCCCTGTTATAGATGGAGAAAACATCAAGTACCCTACAGGATCAATGGTTGTTACTAGAACATGGATTAGAAGGTACCCAATGAAGAAGTCTGATGTGTGGTTGTTCGAGGACTTTGACACACATAGGAAGATTCTTCATTATTCTAATCTTGTTGCGGCATCAAATGTTCATTTGATCAAATATGTGGGTAGACCATTGAATAGGACCTTGTGGAAGGTTCATGAGTCTTACCATGAGGCAATACTCAACACAATAAAGAGTAGAGCAGACTTGGATGGTTCATTGGATTGAATCAATGGAATGACAGAAATGTATGTTATTTTTCTTTGCTATCCTTATTTTACCTTCTATATTTTAGCTACCCATTTTAGCTAAATAGTACAATTGCATTTGCATGCAGGATTTTAGTATGATGGAGGTAGGCATAATCCTTATGAAGTTGCCTTTGGAAGGAAATTAAGGTAGTTATTCATGGTTATTTCATAATGATATGCCCTTTAAATACTATTTCATAATGATTTTTAATTCATTTTAATGATGTTACTATGAGTTTTAATTTGTTTTAATAATGTTACTATTTCATAACAAGTCTTAATGAGTTTTAATGACAAACCCTACTTTGTTTCTTGACATTTGGTGCTAACAATTGATAGAAGTGGTAAGGACAACCTCAATTGATGCCCTACAAGACATTGGATCAAGTTACAACACCTCTGCAGTACTGAATTTTCATCTACCAAAAAGGTATAATGACAAAAATTTTACATTCGGCATCTCCTGGGGCTAAACGGATGGCACCAACACATCCAAGTGGGTAGGTAAATGCTAGAGGAGATGTCTTTTCAGTGCCAAAGTCTCATGGCCCTTCTCAGCTATATCGAACGTAGACAATCTCTCAAGAGCCTTAAGACAAAAAAGGTGGCAAACTTTGGACCAACTGTTCCATCAAACTATGACACCTAGGAACATCTTCTTGTTGGCAAGAGACACTATATGGATTCATGAATGTTGTCATTGATGGCAACAAAGGTTATCCCACACATCCGCAATGCATGGCATGTCTATACCGGAAGTCAGAATGAAGAATGTTGTGGTTCGGTAAACAAGAACAGAGCAGTCAGTAAGGTCCGACAGACAGGTCTGGATCTCTCAGTAGAAGTATCTCAGTGAAGTGCAAATTTAGGGAAGTCAAGAGGAGTATCTTGATTGATATATTCCAAGGTTTGAGCCTCTGGTGTGAAAAGGATAAAGAGATGTGAATGCTTGAGTGTCGGGTTCCCAAGTGACAGTGTGAACAGAGGAAGAACTGACTGGCAGAACATCAGACATTATTCCGGATGTGTTATTGATGTTGGTAAAGGTTATGAAGGAATGAATTACGTTTGGGCAACATGATTGATGATTTCCAAAAGTATATCCTTGATCTGCATTACTTGTAAGCAAGGATTCAGCCGACAGATCAGAGTTTATGGAAAATATTGACTATTCTGGGTGCCGACTAGAAAGGTGATGAAATCACTTGTGTAAATATACAAGATAGATTTAGTTTTGAGAAGTGTTGTGGTTGGAAGCATTGTGTGAAGAAAAGTAGTAGAGCTGAATAAAAGCAGAAAGGAAGATCCGGTATGTGAAAAAAGAGCAGCATAAAGAAGAGGAAAGATGAAGTGTAGCAGATCAGTATACAGAGCCTAACCAGAATTGAACTCCGGCATATGTTGATGCTCCTTATCAGTTCAAGTATTGTATTACATTATTTATAAATTGTAGATAGTGAGTCTCTTGTAGGCAGTGTGCCTCTTGTGAGCAGTGTGCTCGGGCAATGAGCCCTAATTAGCAAGTGCCATTTTTTTACTTCCATTCTTCTAACAGAGAATATAATCTTGGGTTAATCACCCCATGGTTTTTCCCTTAATAGGGTTTCCACGTCAAAAATATTGTGTCATGTGTATTTCTATTTCATGGTTATGTTTGCTTGTTTAATTTGATGCTACACTAATTATCAAGAAAGTTAAAAAAGTTGAAATAACTAAGATAACTGATTAACCCCCCTCTCAGTTATCAACACTTCTTTGCATATATAGGTGTATGTCAGGTCCACCTACAAACACCTACCTCAATTTTTTTAAATCAATTTTGTTTGCCTATGGTGGCAAGGAACACATTGTTCCAAAATGCTTTAGTTTCATGTAGTGGAAAGGTGCTAGGAGTGAAATTTTGCATTCCATAGGTTGTGGGGTCAAACAGACTATGCCAATGCATCATGGTGGGTGGGTAAATACTAGGGGAGGGCTTGTTTCATGTGTCAAGCGTACTAGTCGTTCAGGGCAGTAGGATACTGAGAAAATCATTTAAGATCCCTAAGAGCAAAAAATTGCCAAACTATGATTGAGCAGTTCTTAAAATTCATGCCAGTTGTGAATGTTCTATTTGGACCTACAGGTGCATGTGGGGTCTATCCACAATAACCTCTCTTAGTTTTGGTCAACTCTAGTTTGTTTGACCATGCCGAAATCAAATGCATTCTTGCAAAATGCTTTAATTTCATGTTGTGGAAAGGTACTAGGAGTGACATTTTGCATTCCATAGCTCGTGGGAAAAAAAACCAACTATGCCAATGCATCAGGGTGAGTGGGTAAATGTTAGGGGAGGTCTTGTTTCATGCACCAAGCGTGCCAGTCATTTGGGGTAGCAGGCTACTAGGAAAGTCCCTTAAGATCCCTAAGAGAAAAAACTACCAATCTATGATGGAGCAGTTCTTAGAAGTTGTGGTAGCTAGAAATGTTCCATTTAGATCTACAGGTGCATGTAGGGACCATCCATGACAACCTCTATCAGTTTTGGTCAACTCCAGTCTGTTTGATCATGTCGAAATCAAATGGATTCTTGCAAAGTGATTCAGTTTCATGTAGTGGAAAGGTGTTAGGAGTGACATTTTGCATTCCATAGCTCGTGGGGCTAAACTGACTATACCAACATGTCAAGGTGGGTTGATAAATTCTAGGGGAGGTCTTGTTTCATGTGCCAAGCGTCCCAGTCATTCAGAGCAGCAAGCTACCTGCAAAGTTAGTTAAGACCTTAAGAGCAAAAATTGCCAAACTATGATGGAGCAGTTCTCAGAATTTGTGGCAGATGGGAATGTTCCATTTGGACCTATAGGTACATGTGGGGTCCACCCACAATAAACTCTCTTGATTTTGGTCAACTCAAATCTATTTGACCATGTTAAAATCATATGTATTCTTGTGAAATGCTTTAGTTTCATGAAGTACAACCTTGCTAGGTGCCATATATTTTTGTTCTACTCCTCATGGGCCTAAACTGACCATGCCAATGCTTCAGAGTGGGTGGGTAAATGCTAAAGGATGTCTTGTTCTATGTTCCAAGAGACCCATTTTTTGCGGCAGCAAGCTACCGACAAAGTCCCTTAAGATCCCTAAGAGCAAAAAACTGCCAAACTATGACAAAGCAGTTCTCAGAATTCATGGCACCTAGAAATGTTCTATTTAGACCTACAGGTGCATGTGGGGTGCATCCATAATAACCTCTCTCAGTTTTGGTCAACTCCAGTCTGTTTGACCGTGCCAAAATCAAATGCATTCTTGCAAAAAGCTTCAGTTTTATGTAGTGGAAAGGTGCTAGGAGTGACATTTTGCATTCCATAGCTCGTCTGGCCAAACTGAATACATGAACACATTAGGATGGGTGGATAAATTCTCGGGGAGGCCTTGTTTCATGCACCAAATATTCCAGTCATTTGGGGCAACAGGCTACCAGCAAAGTCCCTTAAGATCCCTAAGCGCAAAAACTTGTCAAACTATGATGGAGCAATTCTCAGGACTCGTGATAGCTGGGAGCATTTTGATTAGACCTATAGGTGCATGTGGGGTCCATCCACAATAACCTCTCTCAAATTTGGTCAACTCAAATCTATTTGACTGTACCTAAATCAAATGCATTCTTGTAAAATGCTTTAGTTTCATATAACACAACTTTGTCAGGTTAAATATTTTTTGTTTTGCTAATCGTGGGGCTAAATTGACTATGCCAACATGTCATGGTGGGTGGATAAATGCTAGAGGAGGTCTTGTTTCATGTGCCAAGCATCCCAGTCATTTGGAGCAGTAGACTACTGACAAAGTCCCTTAATATCCCCAAGAGCAAAAAACTGCCAATCTATGACAGAGCAGTTCTAAGAATTCATGGCATCTAGGATTGTTTCATTTGGACCTAAAAGTGCATGTGGGGTCCATCCACAATAATCTCTCTCGTATTTGATCAACTCAAATCCATTTGACCATGCTGAAATCAAATGCATTTTTGCAAAATGCTTTAGTTTCATGCAGCACAACCTTGCTAGGTGCCATATTTTTTGTTCTACTCCATGTGGAACCAAACCAACAGTGCCAACACATTGTGGTGGGTGGGTAAATTCTAGGGGAGGTCTCATTTTGTGTGCCAAGTGTCCCAGTCGTTCAGGGTAGCAGGCTACCGGTAAAGTCAAAAGGTGCTATGACTAAAATTTTGCATTCCACAAGTCATAAGGTCAAACCGACTATGAAAACACATCTGGGTGGGTGGGTAAATGCTAATGGAGGTCTCCTTTCATGCACCAAGTGTCCTAGTTGTTCCAGGATGCAAGCTACCAATAAAGTTTAAAGGTGCTAGGAGTGAGATTTTGCATTCAATAGCTCATGGGCTGAACTGAATGTCCTAACACATTGGGGTGGGTAGCTAAAAGCTAGGGGAGCTCTTGTTTCATGTGCCAAGAATCCCAATCATTCTAGGCTATAAGCTAGCAACAAAGTCGAAAGGTGCTAGGACTAAAATTTTGCATTGCATAGGTCCTGGGGTCGAACCGACTGTCCCAACACATCTAGGTGGGTGGGTAAATGCTAGGGGAGGTCTCATTTTGTGCACGAAGTGTCTTAGTCATTCTAGGATGCAAGCTACCGACAAAGTGACTTTGTTGTTAGCTTACAACCCAGAACAATTGGGATGCTTCGCACATGAAATGAGACCTCCCCTACAATTTAACCACCCACCTTGATGCATTGGCATAGTCAGTTTGGCCCCACGACCTATGGAATACAAAATATCACTCCTAGTTCCTTTCCACTGCATGAAACTGAAGCATTTTGCAAGAATGCATTTGATTTCGGCATGGTGAAATAGACTGGAGTTGACTAAATCAAAGAGAGGTTATTGTGTATGGGCCCCAAATGCACCTATAGGTATAAACATAATATTCCCAGCTGCAACAAATTTTGAGAACTACTCCATCATAGTTTGGCAGCTTTTTGCTCTTAGGGATCTTAAGGGACTTTGTCAGTAGTCTACTACCACGAATGATTGGGATGCTTTCGACATGAAATGATACCTCCCCTAGCATTTACCCACCCACCTCAATGCGTTGGTGTAGTTAGTTCAGCTCGATGATGAGTAAAACAAAAAATATGCCACCTCTCAAGGTTGTGCTGCCTTAAACTGAAGCATTTTACAAGAACGCATTTGACTTTGGCATGGTTAAATAGATTTGAGTTGACCAAATCCAAGAGAGTTTATTGTGGATAGACCCCACATGCACTTGTAGGTCCAAACATAATGTTCTTAGCTGTGATGAATTCCCAGAACTGCTCCGTCATAGTTTGGCAATTTTTTGCTCTTAGGGATCTTAAGGGACTTTGTCAGTAGCCTGTTAACCTAAATGACTAGGATGCTTGGTGCATGAAATGAGACCTCCTATAGAATTTACCTACCCACCCTGACGTGTTGGCATAGTCAATTCAGCTCCACGAGCTATGGAATGCAAAATGTCAATCCTAGCACCTTTCCACTACATGAAACTGAAGCATTTTGCAAGAATGCATTGGATTTCAAAATGGTCCAATGGATTAGAGTTGACCAAAACTAAGGGAGATTATTGTGGATAGACCCCATGTGCACCTGTAGGTCCAAATGGAACATTCCCAGCTCCCACAAATTCTAAGAACTACTCTATCATAGTTTGGTAGTTTTTTGCTCTTAGGGATGTTAAGGGACTTTGTCGGTAGCCTACTGCCCCAAATGACTGGGACACTTGGTGCATGAAATGAGACCTCCCCTAGCTTTTACCTACCCAATTGGATGTGTTGGCGTAGTCGGTTCGACCCCACGACTCGTGGAATGTAAAATTTCAATCTTAGCACCTTTCAACTTTATCGGTAGCCTGGTGCCCTAAATGACTGGGACACTTGGCACATGAAATGAGACCTCCCATAGAAATTACCCACCCACCCAAATGTATTGGCACATTCAGTTTTGCCCCATGAGGATCAGAACAAAAAATATTGCACTTGGCAAGGTTGTGTTGCATGAAACTGAAGCATTTTGCAAGAATGCATTTGATTTCGGCATGGTCAAATGGATTTGAGTTGACAAAAACTAAGACAGGTTATTGTAGATGGACCCCACGTGGACCTATAGGTCCAAACAAAAGGTTCCCAACTACCATGAATTCTGAGAACTGCTCTATCATAGTTTGGTAGTTTTTGCTCTTAATATATTAAGTGACTTTGCTGGTAGCCTGCTACTCTTAACAACTGGGATGCTTAGCGCATGAAATGAGACTTACCCTAGCATTTACCCACCCACCCCGATGCATTGGCATAGTTCGTTTGGCCACATGAGCTATGGGATACAAAATGTCACTCCTAGGACCTTTCCATTGCATGAAACTGAAGCATTTTACAAGAATGCATTTGATTTCGACATGGTCAAATGGACTAGAGTTGACCAAAACTGAGAGAGGTTATTGTGGAGAGACCCCACATGCACCTTTAGGTCCAAATAGAATGTTTCCAGGTGCCAATAATTTTGAAAACTGCTCTATCATAGTTTGGTAGTTTTTTGCTCTTAGGGATCTTAAGGGGCTTTACTGATAGCCTACTACCCCGAATGACTGGGATTCTTGGCGTACAAAACAAGACCTCCCCTAGAATTTACCCACCCACCCCGATGCTTTGGTGTAGTTGGTTTGACCCCACGATCTATGGAATGTAAAATTTCACTCCTAGAACCTTTTGACTTTGTTGGTAGCCTACTGCCCTAAACAAATGGGATGCTTGCAATACAAAATGAGACCTCCCCTAGCATTTTCCCACCCACCTCAATGCATTAGCATAGTTGGTTCAGTCCCACAAGGAGAAGAACAGAAATATGGCACCTGGCAAGGTTGTGCTACATGAAATTGAAGTATTTTGCAAGAACGCATTTGATTTCGACATGGTCAAATAGATTTGAGTTGGCCAAAACTGAGAGAGGTTATTGTGGATGAACCCCATGTGTACTTGTAGGTCTAGAAAAAATGTTCCTAGTTGCCACGAATTCTGAGAACTGCTTTGTCATAGTTTGGTAGTTTTTGCTCTTAAGATCTTAAGTGACTTTACCAGTAGCCTACTACTCTGAACGACTGGGATGCTTGGTGCATGAAATAAGAGTTCCCCTAGCATTTACCTACCCACCCTAATGTGTTGGCACAATCGATTCAATTCCATGAGTTATGGAATGCAAAATGTCACTCTTAGCACCTCTCCACTGCATGAAACTAAAGCATTTTACAAGAATACATTTGATTTCAGCACAGTCAAATAGATTGGAGTTGACCAAAACTGAGAGCTCAGTTATTATGGATGGACCCCACGTGCACCTCTAGGTCCAAACAGAACATTCTCATCTACCATAAATTTTGAGATCTGCTCTGTCATAGTTTGGCATTTTTTGCTCTTAGGGATCTTAAGGGACTTTGCTGGTAGCTTGCTACCCCAAACAAACTGTATTCTTGGTGCATAAAATGAGACCTTCCCTAGCATTTACTTGCCCACCCTAATGCATTGGTGTAGTTCATTCGGCCCCACAAGCTATGGAATGTAAAATTTCACTCCTAGCATCTTTCCACTGCATGAAACTAAAGCATTTGAGAGGTTGTCTTCAAAATGTCACTTCTAAATTCACACCTCTAATAGTTGTGCATTAAGTCATGTTTTGTTAGTGTGATGATGTGGCATTACATGATTGGTTTCTTTTTAGATCTAAACAACACATTTCCTTCAATTGTAAGTACTTATAATCAATACTAACAACCTTAAAGTCACAACTAGTAGTGTTAAACTTTTAAAAATATTATACCTTAAACCCACAAATACTATCATGGAGAGGCTTATTATGCAAGTTTGAGGTTATCTTTTATTATCTTTTTGAGGATTTGTCATGGAGAGGCTTATTATGCTTATTATGATAGTCATACGAGGATAGTTTGAAAGGACTGCCATAGTTTTAGGGGCAGTTATGTAGTCATTTATTGTTTGAAACCCTCATCAAGATGGTATTATATCTAGATATAGGATATCTTTAGTTATGTATACCTAAAACAAGGACATGTTCTAGTTCCAAAAATGTTACCATGCTACAATAGATAGTTTTGATGTCATACATCATAAGGCTTAAACTATTGATTAAAACTCCTAGCATGAACTCAAGTTTGCAAAAGGACTTCATCACTAGTCTTGGACAGGGTATGGACAATCATCCAAGCATAAAGGATAGAGGAATTTTGTTAGATGTCATTTTCTAGTTTATCTCAAACTACCTCCTTTTCACATACACTCCTTGTCTCATAATCATGACTTGAGGACTATCTCTTTGGCTGTCACATTTTGTGATTGTTTCACATGATAATTGTTCAATCTCAATGATAATAAAGGATATAAGAATTTTGTCAGATGTTGTAATTGTAGTTACCCTTGTAGATATGTATGTAAAATGTGGAAGCATAGAAAAGTCACATGGACTATCTAATAGAATACCACAAAGAGAGGTCCTCTCATGGAATTCAATGATTGCAAGATATGAAGAAAATGAATTTGTTGAAAAGACTTTAGAAACTTTCAAGCAAATGCAATTAGCAAGTGTAAAGCCAAATTCCACAACCTTTAACAGATGCATGCTAGCTCACAAGGATGTAGTGACCTAGGTGGTTTGTGGGCCACCTAGAAAACATCATAGTACTATTCTACTATGATCAAGTGTACTAATAGTTTGGGTAGGTGTAGGACATTTCTATAGATGTACCAACATACCTACAATAAAACCACAATGTATCTAGGCCCAAGGACCTACCTCAACCAACCATCACTGAAATCTCATTAAGTGAACTGAATGATGAGGCACAAGACATAACTCCTACCTTAGATGTCTATGACATAGGTGTTAGTATATGGTTCATGGCATTGTGGTAGGCATCACAATTGGGTCTAATTTACTAAGAAAATCTGCCTTAGAGACCCTAGTGCACTTATGGGAAACAAGGAGTATCAAGAGGGTTCCAAGGAGGAGGAGGAGGAGGAGGAGGTTGTTTCTAAGGCATAGCTAGTAGGGTGCTATTGGTAGTGAGATGAGGGTGCAGTGAGATTAGTAGAGAGGGATAGATTCTAGGTTTACCTTGTGCCAACTTTTCTAATAAAATTTTCCAAAGATACAACTTGGGAAAATATCCTTAGAGAAGTTTAACAAGTGTAAATCATGGAGGGCTACATAGCTCCAAAGAGTTACATTAACATATCTTGTCTTCTTTATTCACCTTCATTCATAGGGTTAGATATGTCCTAACCTTCATTGATGACTTTTCTAGGCATACATAGGTTTACTTTGTTCAACAAAAGGTTGAGGTGTTTAAGTATTTTTAGAACTTCAAATCACTTGTTAGAAATAAATCAAGAAATCCATTAGGGTTCCATGCATTGGTACTAGTGGCGAATATTTGTATACTTTAAAGGGTATTGGTTTAGTTCCATATAGTCCTCAAAGGAATAGTGAGGTAGAGCATCAAGGTAGATCTTTGAAGGAAATGGATAACTATATGATTTGCTCTAGAACTTTTGCACCATAGTATGTGGTGGAGGCCATTACTTGTGTAAGTTATAGCTAGAATCACATTCTTCGTGAAGACTTAAAGGGAGACACTCTTTCAAAACAGTGGAGTGGTTAGAAACCCATAGTGAAATATTTTACATTTTTTTATTTTCTAGCATGGGCCCACATTCCAATAGAGAAATTTAAGGCTATAGATCCATAGAGCAAACCTTGCATCTTTGTTGGCTATGAAAATGATGTCAAGGGACATTAGGTTCTTTGTATAATTACATGTGAGTAATTTATTTAGAGGAGTGTTAACTTTGAGGAGGACCCTTCATGTCTTACTCTTGGCACCTCTCCACCATCTTCATTCACATTAGACTCACTTCACATTGGTAACACCATTTTTAGGATTTGGATGTACATAGGCATAGTAGACTATGAATGATAATAGTGATGGTGAGAATTTACCTCCTTCCTCTCCAAGTCATTCTGAGCTTGGGAAATCTCCTCCTAGTTCTTTGGCTTCTAGTCCACATTGTGCTAGACAACCACTACAAGCTATAGGTGATTGGTTTGGGGGTCCTTTATATGTTAGGCAAAAATATCATAATTCTGAGGACATTCACATGCTTTTTTTACCTATGCCTCTAATCCACAATATTTTTTGGAGGCATTTGGCATTCCTTAGAGGGATGTAACTATGTAGGAGTATAATTTCTTTGTTATGAACCATAATTGGAATTTGGTTCTCCTTTCTAAAGGAATAAAAATTTATTGATGTAAGTGGATATATCAAACAAAATTTACAACCAACAAGTCAGTTAGGAAGTTGAAAGAATGAGTATTTATAAAGGGATTTTCATAGGTTTATTAACTTCACTAAGACCTTTTCATTACTTACAAAATGACATCCATATATCAAACACTTACTATTATTGTAGCACATTTATAGAAGGTTCATGATATGGATGTGAAGAGTGCTTTCTTAATGGAGGTCTTAAGGAGATATGTACGTACCAATCAAAAGATTTTCTACATGTTTCCTCTATGGTTTACAAACTTAGAAAATCTATTTATGGCCTGAAATAGTCCCTCAAACTTGGTATGCCAAGATGGATTCCTTCCTTCTCATAGTTGAGTTCCTGAAATACCATTATGTCCTAATCATCTACATTTTATAGAAAGATGATTATTTCCTTATCTTAGTTTTGTATGCTGATGACTTTCTAATCATAGGGAGTTCTTAATTCTCCATTGTGATTTTTGGTAGCCATATTATTGATCTCCTCATTGATCTCTCTGTTGACTATCTAATCATGCAATTTTGTCACCATTTGATCTCTCTACCTCTAGATTTCCCTCTTCCTTCTTCTCTTAGCTTATCTTCTACTTATGAATCTGGTTTATGTTAACTCGTATAGTGCTTTCCATGTCCTCTTTTTGTGTGCATTTCACCCTCATAGGTCTTCATGATGAAGTGAGGTGACTCAAGTATATTCAAAACTCATGCATCAATGATATGTCTTCTCATTTGCATTTAAATGTTCATTTCCAAATACATAATGAATTTGAACTAATACATGTTATTCTAGGTACAAACATGGGACAATGACAATAGGTAAAGCTTAGTTCAAGAATAGTACCTACCTTTCATGTAGACTATCATCCTGATGTAAGCATGAAATATATACAACCTCTTAGCAACTTGCCTATTGGTGACACATTTTCATTTTTTTTCACTTTGTTTCTCCTTCTATGTTGCAAAAGCACCTAAGGATGTTAGAAATCTTGTATCAATCAAAAAAGTTTTCATATCAGTTTTGGATTGAGTTGTCACATTTTAGTGTTTTGGTTTGGCTTTGTTGTGCATTTCAACTTTTGTCACAATTGGTTGGTCTGTATTGGATATCTTCATGTTTGGGGAATTGAAGCTTCATGATAATTGTTTGACGAAATGTTCGCAACCATTATTTGTAAAGTCTTTGTAGATTGAATACATTCCTTTGGAGACAATTGGGAATGGGCAGTGCACTATAGACTATGTGGTGAAGCCTTTAGTGTAGGACCATGAGTGATCTACCTATTTGACTTTTTCAAGCTTGTGAAATGGGATTAGTAAGCACAACTCAGATTGTCGGGTATCTATCAATAAATACAAGACCAACTATGTCAAGGTTTATCTCATGTGCCACACCTCAAACAATTTTGAGGGCATTTGTTGGATGAATAATTTCAGATCTAGCTATTCTGGCTAAAATGTTATTGGAACAAGTCACAACTATTGGCTTTGATTCTTGGTTAGAATTGCGAGATCGAAAGGAAAGGATAAAACATGAACAAGACTTAGCCTTGATAAATGTGCTGACAACCTCAGTATGTATTGCAGTAAAACACTTTATAGAAGCTTACTAACAATACGTTTTTGACACATCTACACCAAGGAAGATTCACGCCACATGGTTCTTTAAATAATTTATGGTTTCATTTTGTTACCCTGAAAATTATAATCCAAAAATTCTCAAATTTTTGTGCCTAAGGACTAATACAATCATCACTTTTCCCCAGTCTGGTCATTTTCCTGTTCCAAAAATTTTGAAGTCTTGAAAACTTTTCTATAAGTCTTTGTCATCGAGCAGTTTTCAAATTCGTGAAATCCTTTGTTTACCTGACTCATGTTCTTAATTTCGATAAATGGCCAACTTCTTGACTTCTCCTTTGTGTCGAGGAAGTTCAAATCTTTCAAACATTACTCTAATAGTTTGAAGAACCTCCTTCATTGTGGGGAACTTGCAAGTTTTCTGAAATCCTACTCTAAGTTCAAATTTTTGGGTCTACTCTGACCACCAACTAGTTTGCATCTTTGCGGCGCCTGTTTTCTAAGGTATTGCCAGCTCATTAGATTGCTCGTGTGATATATGATGAGAATGTCTTTTCAGAAGTTGTGGAATGCAAGTTCAAATATTCATACCTACTTCCTGAGATATTAAATTAATGATGCATTAATGAAAAGTGTAGTGAAGTTCATTTAGATGGTGGCACGATGTTAATAAGTTTGAAAGACACCATTACCTACTAACATAATTAAGTGAAGGTGGCGGTGCTCTCTATGTTTAGTTTTCTTGCCAACCAAGCTACTTTTCAGAATGGGACTTCCAACAAACAATGAAATCTGGGACGATGATTCTATGCCTGTTCTGTAACCTAATTTACAATGGCCTGAGGAGGAGCAGATTGACATCATCTCTCAGCTGCGCACAGTCATATGGAAGGAGAATACCGCAGGACAATTCATGTCTTGGAAGAAGAAGAGCGTGCTAGGTTGCGCTAACTTTTATGGAGATACGCCTAGAATTGGGGGAAGATTAATGACACATGTCTTGCATATTTGAAGTCTTTTTGTATTTAGCGATGATTACTACAATTTTGGTATAATGTAACCATTTTCTATTTTGAGAAGTCACTTTCTTGATTACTGTTACTCAAAATGGACCCTTTTTGAATAATTATAATTTTTGGGAAGTTATATAAGGAGGAAGAATTCCAATGGAAGGTATCTTTTTCCGATGGCTGTCTGTGAATAGTGGGGAAGAAGAGCAAGTTCATTTTGTTATACTTTTCTTAACTCTATTCATGTATAGAAGCATTACAAAAACTTTGAGTTTTGGTTATATTGAAGAAATGAAGAATTACTTACAGAACTTTGTGTGTCCAAGTGTCTTCTATGATTGCAATTGTTCCTATGTCAATTAGTAATCTATCTTTGATATTGCTTCTTTTATGTTGACATGTGTTAAGGTGGAATATAACTGTATCTCTCAATTAATTTATCCTTATTTATGAATGTTGGATAAGTGGGTTGTATATCATTTGTCTACATTCATTTCTTTCCATAATCAGTCATGTATATCTATTTCATGGTGATGGGTAGATGTTAATAGACCTTGTCTATTTTCTGGTTAAAAGCACACCCCATGTTTTTATTCGTTGCATATCTTAAGAGGGAGCTGTACCTCTAAAATTTAGAGGAAAGTTGTCAATCCAATGACAACTTCTCCAGCTGTTAGTACTGTTTATTCTTCTACTTGGGTGTTTTGAGTCATTTTGTACATTTATTCTCGAAGGACAAATCTGTCACCTAATAGATTTTTGGTGACTCTATTGGGGATCAAAAGTGAAGAACAGTGCCTTTGTTTTTGTAGATATTTAAAGGTGCCTCCCCGAGGATGGATGGTTGGCAGCTCTGTTTGATGAATGCACTTAGTAACATTTATGTTTCAGCGAAGACCTATGTTGTTTTAATTTTTAGATTTACATTATGGCTTCGGTTCTTCCCAACCATGGGGAAATCATTTTGGTCCTCTTTCTTTGCCTGTATACTCACCATTGCCTGAAGGATCAAGAAAACACTTCACAAAATTTAGTGGAGAGAAACATCAAGATGTTGAAAACCACATTCTGGCATTCACGGTTGCATGCGGCATTTTGGGGGTAAGTGAAGAAGATGTTTTTATCTGGTTATTTATTGAATCTCTTGTTGGACCTGCAGCAGATTGGTTTTGTTGTTTAGAAGAAAAGTGCATAACAAATTGGGATTCATTGAAGAAGAAGTTCTTAACAAGATATAAGGGTCTGATTGATGAAGCTGCCTTGTTGTATTAATTTTTCAACATTCAAAAGCAAGAAGGCGAATCCATTAGAGATTTCATGGACAGATTCAACCAGATGCTCAAGAAGATTCCAGCCCTTCTTCAACCAACTGACCAACTTCAGCTTTATATTTTTATTTCCTCTTTGCATCCTGATGTTCAATTTGAGTTGAAACGGAGTGGAATAATGATATTGAAATTGTACAACAAAAGGTAGTAAAAATAGAAGATGATCTAATATTGAGTGGTTTATGGAAATTAAATCATATTGTAGATAATCTGATTCATGAACCTATGAGGATGCCTATTATGTATAAACAAAATATCAAGCCTATAGGTTCCTATAATATCCTATCTCCTTCTATTGATAGTTCTAATCTCTCTATTTTTTATTCCAAATAATTTGGTAGAAGTGAGGTATGTGCTACGGGAATTAAATCTCATGTGAATAGGAGAGTTGAAACTTATTATTTGCATTATGAGGAAGATAATGATAAATCTGTAGTTCTCCCATGCAATACAAAAGATGAGCAACCTGAAGCTATATAGCATGAAGAGGAAGTGTTGAGCACCTTTTCTTTGGTATGCATGCAAGTTGAACATGAAAGCTTCATGTCTGCTGAGTCAAATAATACAGAGATACGGTTGCAAGAAGAGGTTGTAAATGCCAAAATTTTTAAACAAGATTTGAAAGTCACTCGTGCTTCCCATGATATGAGAATGGATGAATTACATTCCTCATCTACTTATCCTCTCAGTAATAATTTGGAGACTTCTCTTCTTCCACGATTCCAGAACAAAATGATCAGGTACTTGATGATCCTACACAAGTGAGCTTTTTAAAGAATTTTTATGGTAATATACAATTTCAATATGATAAAGTACACTCAACCTTGCTTAGAACTTTGCAAGAAATTGAACAAAGAGATGGGAAAGATACGCATTTTCTTGCTTGCAGCCATGATACACATGATGCCACAATGCATCCTGTTGTGATGTTCACAACACGCCCCATTTTGCTCCTTAGCAAAACGAGGACCCCTGCTGATGTCTTGCTTTTTGCTTCTGCTTGTGTTTTTTCTGCTTCCTGGCGGTCTGGTAAAAATGAAGGTCAGGTGCATCATCACCATGATATTTTGATGAGGTGGGTCATCATCATGAGGTCAGTTTGTCAAAGTTCATATTTTGTTTCTGTGACCTCATATTTTGAAAGAGCTTGAAATTTCATGCAGGTTTGCCTTTTACTTCACTTGAAAATTCGTCCATATGTGAAAGTTATGCATGGTCAAAGTCTTGGTCAAACCTGATATTCGCAGGAGGATCATCATATTTTTATATCCTAAGTCATGTTGACAGGATCATCATGATCTTGGTCTATCACCCGCTAAAAATCATGCAGTCGCAATATCCGGACGTCAATTTTAGGTGGTAGTACCCTTTACCCTTCAAAAGGCCTTGTGCGCATTATTCAGCATCATGATTTTCTTAGGAGGGTCATATTATAAACTCGGTTTTGCTGTATGAGGACATCATCATCATATTTGAAACGTACCCCCCCGATAATATCCTGAGGTTCGAATATCATGATGACATCGGCTTTCAGTCAAGGTAAGTTACCCCGTCGAGGTGGTCTGTTGTATCGCGAGCATCATCATGATATTTCAACATTACCTGATCTTATAATATCATGCTGATAGTATAAGATCACCCTGACTTAGCAAATTCATTATCGGCATATTTGCATGCGCGTGCTATAAACCTATCGCAAGGTCATCATCATGATATTTGCAGAACTTCACGAAGATGATGATGGCGACTTCATATCATCCTGGTCTTTCACGAGGATCATTTGCTGAAATTCGCTAAGTGCTGGAAGCATCATCATGATAATTTGAGAAGGAGGATCACCATCTTCATATCCTCCTGATCTCCGGTTAGCGAATATCATGATGATCACCCTATCTATTCAGAAGTGGTCGATATTACATTTCTCAACAGCATCATCATATTTTGTAATATCACCCTAGCGCAAATATCATGATGACCAGCTCACCCTTGTGCTCCGAAAGCGAAATATGATGATGACGTCATCATCATATTTTTATCCTGTCATATTGTCAAGATCATCATGATCTTGTTTGTTCGCCCGATATTTCGCCAAGTCCTCCTGCCGATGAAATACAACCTTTTGCAAGTATCCTGATGATCATCATCACCACATTTTCCCTTCGGCAGGATATTTTCCAAACATGATCCGGTTGGCGAATTATCATGATGACGTCATGTTCAAGTTTAACGAAGGCTCCGAATATCATGATGACGTCATCCCGATCTGATAAACGAAGAAGTAAATATCCTGATGATCAGCATCATCATCTTTTCTTTCAACAGGATATTTTCCAAAACCTGATCTGGTTCGCGAAACATGATGATGATGTCTCATTCTATGTTCGACAGAAGCTAATATCCTGATGATCATCATCATCATCTTTTTTCCTTCAAACAGGATATTTTTTCAAGCACGATCCGTTTGCCCAAATATGATGATGACGTCTTATTCCAAGTTCGACAAAAGCAAATATGATGATGATCTTCATCATGCTGATTTTTTCTCGAAAGGGTTACCTTGGCCGCAAGAGGATCATATTACCTTCATCATCCTGATCATGCTCCTTAGGTGACCCGATATCACAACTATCCCCCTGATCTTAACCGAACATGATGATGACGTCATCCTTAGCATTTCAATGAAGCCCGAATATCATGATGACGTCACCATCATCTTCCTTTCCTCGGCAGCATGATTATATTCATATCCTCCTATTCTTCTTCAACAATATGATGATGATGATGTTGTTCTTTTCCCCGATATGCAGACGCGAGACATCATGATGACATTCATCTGGACCTTCAGGAGGGAATGCATCATATTTCCAGAATATCATGATGATGAGGTATATCGACCAGCATGTTTTTTTTGACGCACCGACAGCGAATATCATGCCGATGGGTGGGAAATGAAGCGGTGGAGTTTTAAAGTGTTTTTTTTTGGCGCCTCTGGCATTTTTCGGTCAGCGATGGTTGACCCGATCAATTTTGAGCAGCTTGGGCGCATTTTGGACGCGTTTTTTTGGGTTTTTTGGATCCG
Organism: Cunninghamia lanceolata; assembly: GCA_027924645.1. Classification (NCBI taxonomy): domain Eukaryota; kingdom Viridiplantae; phylum Streptophyta; class Pinopsida; order Cupressales; family Cupressaceae; genus Cunninghamia; species Cunninghamia lanceolata. Next base: position 3,705,224 of record BSBN01000684.1, read on the forward strand.
ATCTCCTCATCTTGCGCAGTCACCTGGATTTGAACGCTTATTTTAATTTCATGCTATTTTTTTATGATAAATGTGAAACTTATTGCTTGTCTTGTCTTGCAGGCTTGCAGTTGAGGAAGCAGCTGGAAAGTCAATACAGTGACCTCATGGAGGCAGAAGATCAGATCTCAGGAGCAAGAAGATAGAGATGAAATGCAAAGGGTCAAGGCCATTCAAGTAAAGAAGAAGGTCGCAGCTGAAGGTATTATCACAAAAGACAAACAGAAGTTATTGCCCAGCTGCCGGAACTTCTCAGAAGGGGCAATATTTCGCCCAGATTTGACCACTGCTCTGAGATATTTTTGAGAACTGGTTCACCTGCATTTATTGCTGTAACTAGGGGTTTGAACCAGGGGTTCAGTTAGGTTTTTGCTGTAGTGAGGACAATCAAAATGTCTTTATATTGTGCCTCTCTACACTGTAATACTTTACAACAGGGGCTACAACAGGGATTTTTAGGGCCTACAACAAAGATTCTAGGAAAACACAGCAAGATAGCTTAGCATAGTTTAGAGTAGAAGAAGGAGGTCACCTGTTTGTCTGCAGTAAGGTGCGCATGGAATGTCTGGCTGCCTTACTGTATCTGTAAAGCTTGTAAGTTCTCTGTAGTATGATCAATGAAACTAAGAGTCATTCTTACATTGTAAATCATGTATGGCTATTCGTTTCTAATACAATAGAATCTGGAGTTCTGCATCTATCTTCTAAGTGTTCTCCTGCTCTTCTTTGTGTTTTGAAATATCTTCTTTGAGAGCTTGCAATTTTAAATGTATGTTTGTGAAAATGCTCAGGACTTACATTTAGGGTTTTTTACTGTGGATTTGATCAAACTACTGTGGTATTTACATAGTGCATAACAGAAACACTTAGATCCTTCTGTAGATTAAATGAGGCATAGTTTAGATCTTTCTAACTTTTCCCAACCCATCTGAAATATTTAGCTGAAAACGTAGAAATCCAAAGGAAATTGTCTCAAATTTGAAGAAGCATGCATAACAGAGCTATAAGTAGACAGTTTTCATAAACAGATAAAGAAGAAAGCTGCAAAAATCCAAGAAAACCCTCTAAAACTTGCAGCCCAGTATCACTTGTATGCAAATGAACAGAATACTTGTTGAAATCTATGACCTCTTTGCATATTCTTAGTCCAGTAAACCACAAAACAAACCTAAACTATGTAAGGCCCCTTGAACATTACAGCTTCACATTGACCAACTGAACTTGACCAACTGAACCATTGTAGACTTGGGATTAGTTGAATCACCAAATGATTCCTTCTTGTCTTTCAAGTATAGTTTCAGTTCATTTTATGTGAATTTTAACTTATTGTTATGATTGCATCAAAACAGTCATCAACACATCCTTGGCTTAAAGAAGACAACGATATGAAAGCTAAAAATTCTTTCAAAATGCCCTCTAAAATAGTGAAAGCATGTGAAGAAAAGGGTGAAGATGAAGTTGTTTCTCTAATGCAGATACAACCAAAGGAGGAAAGGAATAGTCAAGTTGATGAAGGTGCGTTGCCCCAGGAACTTTCAAAAGCTCTAGATGGTGACCTTCTTTGTGAAGAAAATGTTGTGCTTAAAGAAAAAGGCCTTGATGAAAGTGATCAAGTGGATGAATGTGATGAGCCTCATGTTGTTCACATTCCTAATTGGTGCCTCAATACAAGTGAGGATGATTTTTTTTGTGGAGAGGAGGTTGTAGTGGCTAATCTACAAGATATAAATAGAAATGATGAAGTGTGTCATGAATTTATTGAGTTAAATCTTGTAGAGGAAAATGAAATTGTTCCAGTTGGGGGTGATCTTTAGCCTCATAAAAATATTGTTTGCAGTTTAGATTTGCAGTCTAGTTCACTTCCAATTTTCCATGATACATACATAGCTGATGGTTGGTCATCCAATGGTTCAAGTGATTGCTTTCAAGAATGGGATATCAGCTTACCTACTACAGACAAAGATGGTTATATGCAGAAAAGTGATGGGGTAGCCAGAGAAGGTTCTTTACCTTATGATTTGTGTATGGGTTGTCTAATTCAAGGGCTGGTTCATTCTTGCTTACAAAATCAAGAGTATTTTGATATCCCATACGAGGTTATGCAAGAAGATATTAGTAATCATATGCTGGATAATGTTGATAGGAGTCGTCCAATTGAAGAAGCATATAATGAAGAATGGCTTGTTGAGCATCAAGTCATAGCCAGAGGATCTTTTATCTAATGTCATTTTTATCAGTTTGATCATGGTGATCACAAGATTGCAACTGGTTGCTTGTGGGCTTTTTGTGCATCCAGCATTATTTCCCACAGGCGCCTATTTCTCCCAGCCAGTTAATGGATTTGCATGACTATTCTGACATTAGTGGGAGGTAGGATCTTCCTGCCATGTATATATTAGGAGTTTTTGGTTGTGTTGGTAGTGTAGTTGTTTCCTTTTCCTATTGTGTTCCATTTTTGGCTTGCTCTGGCTCCTTTGTACCTGGTGCTCTTTGACTCTGCTACCCAATGGATTTATGCACTTGGCCACGCCTAATGTTCTAGGTTCCTTGCTTCATCCTTTGTAGTCCTCCTCCCCAATCAGAGCTTGTTGTTACCGTAAAAATTATAATCCAAAAAATCTCAAATTTTCATGCCTAAGGACTAATACAATCATTAGTTTGCCCTAGTCTAGTCATTTTCCTATCCCAAAAATTTTGAAGTCTTGAAAACTTTTCTATAAGTCTTTTTTGTCAGGCGGTTTTCAAATTCGTGAAATCCTTTATTTAATTGACTCATGTTCTTAATTTCAAGAAATGGCCGACTTCCCAACTTCTCCTTTGTGTCAGGGAAGTTCAAAGTTTTCGAACATTACTCTAATAGGTTGAAGAACCTCCTTCATTGTCGGGAACTTGCAAGTTTTGTGACATCCTACTCTAAGTTCAAATTTTTGGGTCTACTCCGACCACCGACTAGTCTGCATCTTCGCGGCACCTATTTTTCAAGGTATTGCTAGCTCATCAGATTGCTCGTGTGATATGCAATGAGAATGTCTTTTCAGAAGCTATGAAATGCAAGTTCAAATCTTCAAACCTGCTTCCTGAGCTATAAAATTAATGATGCATTAATGACAAGTGTAGTGAGGTTCATTAAGATGGTGGCACAATGCTAATAAGTTTGAAAGACATCATTACCTACTGACGTAATTAAGTGAAGGTGGCGGTGTTCTTTGTGTTCAGTTTTCTTGCCAAGCAAGCTATTTTTTAGAATGGGACTTCTAGCAAACAATGAAATCTGGGATGATGAACCTATGCCTATTCTACAACCTAATTTACAATGGCTTGAGGAGGAGCAGATTGACATCATGTCTCAGCTATGCACAGTTGCATGGAAGGAGAAAACTAGTTATGTTGAATACTACAGGACAATTGACGTCCTAGAAGAAGAAGAAGAGCATGCTGAGCTATGCCAACATTTTATTGAGATACGCCTAGAATTGAGGGAAGATTAATGCCACCTGTCTTGCATATTTGAAGTCTTTTTATGTTTAGTGATGATTACTACAATTTTGGTATAATGTAACTATTTTCTATTTTGAGAAATCACTTTCTTGATTACGGTTACTAAAAAATGACCGTTTTTGAATAGTTATAATTTTTGGGAAGTTATATAAAGAGGAAGAATTCCAATGGAAGGCATCTTTTTCTGGTGTCTGTTTGTGAACAGTCAAGAAGAAGAGAAAGTTCATTTTGTTATACTTTTCTTAACTCTGTTCATGTATAGAAGTATTACAGAAACTTTGAGTTTTGGTTATATTGAAGAAATGAAGAATTTCTTACAGAACTTTGTGTCTCTAATTGTCTTCTATGATTGCAATTGTTCCTATGTCAATTAGTAATTTGTCTTCGATATTGATTCTTTTATGTTGACATGTGTTAAGGTGGAATATAAGTGTATCTCTCAATTAATTTATCCTTGTTTATGAATGTTGGATAAGTGGGATGTGTATCATTTGTCTACATTCATTTCTTTCCATAATCAGTCATGCACATCTATTTCATGGTGATGGGTAGATGTTAATAGACCTTTTCTGCTTTCTAGTTAAAAGCACACCTCATGTTTTTATTCATTGCATATCTTAAGAGGGAGTTGTACCTCTAAAATTTAGAGGAAAGTTGTCAATCCAATGACAACTTCTCCAACTGTTAGTACTGTTTGTTCTTCTACTTGGGTGTTTTGAGTCATTTTCTACATTTATTCTTGAAGAACAAATCTGTCACCTAACACATTTAAATGTAGTTATAGAGGAAAAGTGGGACTGATGATGAGGTTGATAGTGTTTTAGATATATTTAATCAAACCCACCTTTCACATATAACATTGAAGGACATAAACTGAGTTCAGTCACTTCTCTTGCAAGAGGACTTAGCTATAGGTTTGGTGTCACTTTACAATGAAAAGGAAAGTTGGAATATGTTGATAACTTGTTAAACCCTAATTTGATTAAGCCTTAAATCCTAATTATATGAAATCATAAACAAATAGATGAAACATGACAAATGATCACATAGGAAGGCACTAAATACAGATTAGAAACACACCAGGATTTGGATTCTGGAAAGAAAAAACTTTGAGGACAGTGAGGTAGGCACCCTAGTCCAACAGATAACTTTTTCTGTGGATCTGGAACTGTAAGGTGATGAAGTCTACAACTTGCTTCAGAGTTTCCTACAATGGCAATCTGGAGGACACGGGGTAGGCACCCTTGTCTAGAAAGGAATATTCTTTGCTATTTTCTTTAGATCCTAAATCTTTATCCTTTGCTCTGATCTCTTGCAACTCTCTCCGCAAGATTCAGCACCTGTATCTTACAATCACAAGAAAGGGGTTGGGGGTTGTGGTGTTTAGGAGCTTTCCTCAGTCAAGCCCCAGAATGGGATTCAAGCCTTCCAACACCATTGTTAGATAGAGTGCATGTCCTTGGTGGACAGAGGCAAAAGAAAATGATAAAATAGATTGATTGAAACACAAAGTAGATGTCACCTTGGAGGTGAAGCCTTCACGGGGAAATGGAGATCTTTCACACCATGAGGAGATGGATTGATGAAACCAAATCTGCAACAAAACATATACAAACAAAACACAATATTGCACTACAACACAATGAAAGCCTTGAATATCTTTAGCTCAATATCACAAGTTGGCATTATCCATCTCTAGTTAAAATGAAGTTCTAAACATGTTTATATATACATTCCTGCTAACATTCATAATTCAAATTGAAAAGGCCAACAAAGGGAAACCTTTTAAAGGCCACTTTACTGACAATTTAAATTTGGGTCCCAACAAAATAGGTCTGGACTAGCACATGGGACCCCAAGTCCAGTTGCTTATTTTGGGTCTAGATTAAACATTGAAGTGGCCCCTAAGCCCCATTTATCATGGGTTTCAAGGGATTTTGCTTTGGGATGAGTTTTACATATGCATGATTAAACTAAGGGGACCTAGGAGCTAAACTTAGGAGGTAAAAGTCCTAGGGGAACATTTTACGACATAACATTTAGCCCTAATTTTAATGTATGTATGATCTTATGACCCATACATGCATTAAAGTACGGTTGAAAACACATCAAACATGGTAGGCACATAAAACTAAGGCATACACTAAGATTGAGGAACTATTTCTAGCCCCAATCTTAGGTCAGCACTAGAAGGCACATTGAAGACATGCAAGACACAATGAAGACAATAGGAAGCACATAAGACATGAAGAAGATAGTATTGAAAAGACACAAAACATGATGAATACATGAGAGTGGTCATGCAAAACAGGATGAAGACATGAATGAAAGACATGATTAAGCAATTATATAAATATATAATGCTAATTAAAGTAAATGAACACACAACATAGGGAGTGACTCATCGCCACACAACTTTAGACCACGCAAAAGCACACAAAACATACAAAGTGTAGGGAGGGACTCATCACCATACAACTTTAGACTATGCCACAAACATGCAATACAAAACCTAAAGTGTAGGGGGGACTCATTGGCACACACTTGATACTACACCAGGGGGAAGACACACTAAACAAAAACCTGAGTGTGGGGATGGACGAATTGCCACACAACTTTAGAGCACACATGGGGGAAAACACACAGAAAACATGAGCACCGTATAGCATGCCATAGACATACTATATGTCTTAAACATGGGAAACATAGGCGATGGAAGGAGCTTATTGCTAAGTCCCACCATCTAAAACATGTTGTAGACACACCTAATGGTTGGGCTTATACCACAAAAACTACCAAAGACACGCTTAAGGGAGGATAGCTCAAGATCCAACCCCGCCTCTCAATGAGGACTTTGTATAAAAGGATGTGCACTAGCTCAAGAGATACACCATCCCACCTTCTATATAAGGGCTTTTGTATAAAAGGATATGCACTAGCTCAAGAAATACGTTACCTTGCATCATGGAGAGAGATTTTTTATTGCAATTTAGATAAGGATGTGCACTCACACCACAAATACAGCATCCTACCTCACGGAAAGGGTTTACAAACATGCTTCGTTAGTGCCAAAATCATCAGATAGGTACCATTGCCACTTACCAATATCAAGCACATTAAGGTAGAGAGAAAACATGCAAGGGAACAAGAGATCTCTCAAAGCCCATGCCCCTAAGGTGACATGTGCTCACAATCACCGAGTGTTCCCACAAACACATTGATATAATATGCTAAGATAAACAACAAGAAAGGTTAGAAATCTTCTCTAAGATAACAACCATATGAAATCATGAAAGCTATCCATGAAAACAATCACATCAAGGATCAAGTCTATACTCATGGGTTCCAAGCTAAGTACAATCCTAGGGCTATACTGTGGGTACCTCAAAACCAAGTGTAGCAACAAGGTGAGATATTATTAAAAGTGTACATGAGCAGATTGAGTGGATTGTAAAATGTTAGTCACAAGAAATGCCATAAGATTATACATCAGACAGAGTGATTATACTAGTCAAGCATTGAATATATATATATATATATATATGTACATGTATATATGTACATGTATACATGTACATATATACATGTACATATATACATATACATATATATACATGTACATATACATATACATAAATATACATGTACATATACATATACATATACATATATATACATGTACATATACATATATATACATGTACATATACATATATATACATGTACATATATATATATATATATCAACCCCATCTCCATATATGGACTAGGTCTATTTCTACTTTCCTACTGAAGGGATGCATGGTCTGTATCAGTATTTGTTTGTTTTTGTCATCCACCAACTAGGTAGAATCACTAAAGAAGGTAAACAAAAAAAATGAGAGAGAAGAACAAGTGCCTTAGGAACACCACATAGGAGGATGCCCCCAAAACACCCTCTGCAACACTATGCCCCTAAGGCATGACACGCAAAAATAAAATAGAGGAGAGTCAAGATAGAAGAATGATGAAACAAATAGAAGAATGGTCACAACGGAGGTGATCTCCCAGTATCCTTGACCTTACAAGAGTATCAAGGGTCATCTAAGGAGACCTAAACAACACATAATACGTCACGAGGGAACACAATACAATGTTAAAAACATATATATCTAGGAGGATGCTACCCTTGAGAGTAACTAGAACAGGTTCGACATCGAGTGTGGCTAAAGGGTGTAAAAATGCTTACATGATTAAATGGGATATTTCCTGGTATACAATCCTTGTCTATCAGCTCAGGATATTTCACATGTAGTTTTGGTCTTGTTGATATTGTATTCACATTAAGCTTAAGATGATGGTACGCTTTGGTGGGCTTCAAAGAACAGTATCTGATACCGACTATGTAATTAATTCTAACAACTTGTAAAGGTACTCTGATTCCTTGTTGACTTACACCACAACCATTACCTACATAGTCGTTATTTTTGTACAAAATTTGGAATCCATGACCATAGAGAGAATCCATCTCTTTAGAAGATGGTGAGGCCTCATAAGTCTCATAGTCTATAGTATAAGTAAGAGTATTGTCTTTGTTTTCTACTAAGGAGACTTTGAGTTTCTCAGGTGTTTCCAAAGATTTTTTAGATAAGATCGATGCAACTTTTGATGTGTTAGAGTTGTTAAGTTTATAGTCCCCCATAAAGGAAGGAGTAAAATCTAATGAACCCCAATCGTCAAAAAATATTGTGTTCAATGGTTTAGAGTCTTGCACAACCATATCTATGGCAAGGGGTATTAATGAATGAACTTGTAAGTTTTTTAGACTCGTATGATTATTGACTTGCTTTCATGTTTCAATATGTAAATAGCTATTTGGGTTAGGATTAGCTTCCATGGTGTAGAGAATGTTTTGATAAATAAACTTTATTGATCGATGAAGGGTAGACGAAACTGCCCCCATGTCATGGATCCACAGTCTACTAAGAATCATATTATATGAAAGTTAACTAGGCATGACATGAAAAAGAGTAGATAATGTCATGGGTCCCACCTTTACAAATAAAGTTATAGTACCCAAGGATTGTCTACTAGCATTATCAAAGCCACGAATTCAAATCCTATCTAGTTTGATTAAAGAAGTATCAATTTTGCTTTTGCATAGTAAGTAAATTCCACAAACATTAAGAGCTGATCCATTTTCAATTATAACTCGCTCTATCAACTTTTCATCTATCATGACAAATATTATAAGTGGATCATATTCATATTTAATTGACAATATTTCATGTTGTTGAAACAGAATATCAATTTTTGTCGCATGCATACAATCCAACAGGGTTGCTACATCATTTAGCTTAATAGTAGGTGGTACAATCACCTTTTGTAAAGGTTCTTGGAGCATTCCTCAGTATGTAGGTGATGTTTGTATGAGTTTCCAAAGAGATATATTAGCTAAATTAGCACGAAGCTTCTCAACAAGATCATAATCTTGACCACCTTTATGAGAAAGACAAGGTGGTGGAGGGAGCATAAGTTGAGAAGATGGAAGAGAGACTGACACATGTGGTGCTTGCTTTCTTTGCTTGTTATTATGGGTGTTGTATGTGTGAGCAATCATATTGTAATGTGGCACATTTTGAACACCTTGATTTCTTTGAGTGATTTGTCTTGCAACACTTAGAATGTAACCTGAGAGTCGAGGTGGTTTTTGATCACCTAAAACTGTCATCACCAGTTTTAGGCAAGAAGGTGTATTAGGTACCCCTCACATAATCATCTTAGGAATATTAATACACTTCTCTAGTAGCCTCTTAGTGGTTGGAAAAAACCTCTTAAAGGTAATTGAATTAACATTGGTTTTAATTTCTTCATCCACCAATGTTTCATCTTTTAAAGAAAGAGCATTGGAATAAGGAGAGAAGGAATTGTTGATGTTTTGATCATTAGTGATATCCTAAGGTCTTCACATCCATAGAGATAACAAAGGTTCATGAACATTCATCCAAAGTAGGAAAATCCAAGGTCCTCACTTCTTGGAGATCCATCGGATTAGCCTTAGAAACCCCATGTAACATATGATTATTAGATGAACACCTATTAACTACCCATGGAGGATCCTTTTCGAGGGGATGCTCTTCATTTACTAATACTTTCTCTTCCAAAGGGATAGCATTGGAATGAAGAGAGGGTAGGGTGATGTTAAGGAATGTATTAATGATTTCATCTTCTTGTGCCAAGATGTCCTCATAAGTGGGAACAACTTTGGGAGAGAAATCATAAGGTGAGATAGGCAAAGCTAGGTCACCGTCACATGTATTAGAGACTATGTATAAGGCATTGTCATGAATTATGGTGCTAATAGAAGAAGTTACACAATCATCTTTATCATGAGTATTTGTGGAGATGTATTTTGTTAGGTCTTCTAATACCGAAGGGTATGTATTCAAGAGATCCATGAAGTTGTCAAAATAAGATACATAATCAAGGATTTCAAATGAAGAACATTTAAAGATTTCCTCGTGGTACATAGATTGTATATGAGTGAGAACATGAGGATTCATGTTAAGGAATGTGTAGAAATTCTCAAAGTTTTTGATATATGCATGTAAAGATGTAAAGAGCAATGAGATGAAGATGCCATAATAGAATGTCTTGGAATAGAAATGCACAATGAGATATTTTCATTTATCAAATGTTATTAATTACGAGACCTTTGTACACCATAACACTAGTTTAAGAAAATCGGGTTTTCGAAGCTTGTTGTGAAGAACAAAAACACACTAGTGTCCTTACAAATTGAGTGTTTAAGATGCAAAAGTGTTGTACAAAAGGTAGTATAGTTCACTTTTAATATTTTCTTGCAAAGAAATGTTAGAGATAGTTTAAATTGCCTATGTTGAAATACACATTGTGTAATTAAAAATATCCAAATTTTCACACAATATTATGAAATGATGCAAAGTTTTCAAATGAATAATGGATTTATGTTTAAACATGATTGCAATATCTGAAATGAAAGATATTTATGATAAATTAAATGAATCAAAGAAAAACTATGCTTGCTTATGCATCTAAAATGCTCAAATTTTTCACCTTTTTCAATATAAATGCACAAAAATTGTTATAGAATTATCCACAATGATAGATGAATGAGATCTGATATGATTTAATGTGTGAAATAACTCAGATAAGATTTAAAAATGATGCCAAAATTCTACAATGATCAATGCAAAGTCAAATTAAAGCAAGATGAATGAATATGCTTATTTTTGTTGAAATACACAATGTGTAAATGCAAAATTTGAAATCTAAATGCAATATCACACAATGATGAAATACTACAGTCCAAAATTAGATTTTAAATAGTGTTAGAATAAGTAATAAAATCTGAAACAATATTTTAATTACAAACCCTAGCTTTTGAAATCACTAGGTTATATGAAAAATGCAAAATTTCAAGCAAAACCCTAGAAAATGAGAGATGCAAATGCAAGGTAAATGATCATAAAAAGATGAAATGCTGTAATTTATCTCAGACCTGATGTAAATATTAGAAATTTAAATGTTTTCTACAAGGAAAATAGTGCAAACTATGCCTTAATGCAAGCAAAAAATGTCTATGTTTTTCAAATTTTTCAAATTTATGCAAAATTTTCAAATGTATGAAGATGAAAATGAAATGAATGAATGAAAATATGATTACAACACTCAAAAAGATGCAATTTTAGTAAAAACATAGGTTCACCAAAATGTTATAGAGGAAAAGTGGGACTGATGATGAGGTTGATAGTGGTTTAGATAGATTTAATCAAACCCACCTTTTGCATATAACATTGAAGGACATAAACCAAGTTTAGACACTTCTCTTGCAAGAAAACTTAGCTATAGGTTTGGTGTCACTTTACAATGATAAGAAAATTTGGAGTATGTGGATGATTTGTTAAACCTTAATTCTATTAAGCCTTAAACCCTAATTATATGAAATTGTAAACAAATAGACGAAACACGAAAAATAATCACACAGGGGAGAACTAAATACAAATTAGAAACATACTAGGATTTGGATTCTGGAAAGCAGAAACTTCAGGGACAGTGGGATGGGTGCCCTAGTCCAACAGGAAACTTTTTTCGTGGATCTGGAATTGTAAGGTAATGAAGTTTGCAACCTACTTCAGAGTTTTTGACAACGACAATTTGGAGTACACAAGGGCAGGTGCCCTTGTCCAAAAAGGAATATTCTTCGTTATTTTCTTCAAATCCTAAATATTTATCCTCTACTCTAATCTCCTACAACTCCTCAATACAGGATTTTGCACCTTTTTTGTATGTTTATTGATGACCCTCTAATGGAGTATCATAGTATGTCCTCATAATCTTTTCTTTAATTTTTTATCCTTGGATTTGTGGGTTATGGGCCCATAATATAACTTAGTATAGGCTTATGTAACAATTTTATTGTAACTTGATTTGTATCAAATTTATCTAAGGTACCTACATGCCTACTACTGATGTCCCTGATCTTTATGAATGTGGAGTTACTTTGATCAAGCAAATAACATAGGAGGAGACTCCTGGAAGAAGTGATCTAATATAGAAGTGAATTTGGTTCATAAGATAAGTTTACTAGATCAATTTTGTAGGATACAAGGTTGATCTATGTATTGCCATTGTTTCTATGAGTGTGGGATAGATCATATGTGTTATGGATTTGAATAATCATCATTATCTTGTCCAAAATGAACAGAACAAATGTATTCCTACCTCAATTAAGCTCGATGAATATATCCTCCGATAACACAAACTTCAATATATAGTGTCCATGGTTCTTTCTAGAATTTCTCCTAGGTCTCTCTAAGAGTCAAAATTTGTTACCTGTAGGTTCCTAAAGAATTGAGTTGTCTTTATTACATTCTCTCAAAATGTTGTTTTGGTAGATCACAATCTGGTTGAATTTAGGTTTTTATTACTATTTCTAATTCCAAATAGGCATTTCTCGTAATAATTCACTCTATGGTTTCCAATGGGGTGTTATGGACCATAATCATTGTGGATTGTTTTGGAATATTAATGTTAATTTTTGGCTTTTAAGAGATTGACCATCCTAGGTCAAGATGATATCTCAATATACTTATCTCAAAGTTTGAAAATAAGATAATCTTAATCCATCTTTGTATCTTTAAGTATACTTAAGTTTTTGTGACAACTAGTGATGGTAGTGTGAGTTTCTATTTGAGAATTGAAAGTTGAGTTATATCATTAGATTTTATCCTTAACTATGTTGAGTTGTTATGATTGTTCCCCCCTTGGGAATCTTTTTGGATATTTTTATTGCTTGATTTATTGATGGATAGGTGAGTGATGATTTGTTATTATATGTCAATGAATTGATTTATCCTTATCCATTTGGGGGAGTCGCCAACCTTCATGGTTTCCTTTAGAATAATACTTTACTTCCATGTTGATTGATAGGTTTCTTTCCTATTGATGATTTTTTTCACAAGTGATTCCCCTTATATAATTATTGTTAAGGGAGTTCTATATTTGAAGGGCCACACCTTTCTCTCATCATCACTATTCTTGAGAACCCAATTTATTTCACTTGAAAAATTACTTAAGGTTCCATCCTTAATTGAATTCTTCATAGATGTCTTTCTCCAATTAAATGCTCTCCCTTTTACACCTTCATTTTGGGGGACTCACACCTTTTTACTCCATAATTACAACTCTTTATTGTTGCATTTGGAGGCTAATAATCATTTAACTTCAAATAAGTGAATTTATTAGTGCTTCTCAATAAATGAAGCATTTGATAGATAAAACTTGATAGATTTGTCATTTTCATAATTTTTAAGCATTAAGTAATCTTAAGCACACATAGAGTAAACTTGTTGAAGGAAAATCAAACATGAATCAAACATATAGGTATATGTGATACATGAAGCATACACATAAATACACATGATACATGAGGTTTACACGTAAGACATGAAGCATGAAGCATACACATAAGTATACATAATGTATGAAATATATACATAAATACATGTAAGTCATGAAGCATGCAGCATATACAAAGTATATACATAAATACACATGAAGCATGAAGAATACACATAAATACATGTAATACATGTAGTATACACATAAATACATGTAATACATGAAGTATACACATAAATGCACATAATATAGAATCATGAAATATACACATAAATACAGGTAATACATGAAGTATACACATAAATACACATAATATACAAAGTATGTATATGAATACACTCAAGTCATGAAGCATACACATGAATTCATGTAAGTCATGAAGTATACACTTGAATACACGTAAGTCACAAAGTATGAATACACGTAAGATACAAAGCATACATGTGAAAGGAAGATGCATATAGAAATGCATTATTGGCCTACTTAAGAGGAAGGTTTAATAGTTAATTCTAATTAAATGATAGTTAAAGTAGGTTTATCTCGTAGGCTAGCATGATTAATGCTCTGATACCAATTGTAATGTCCCCTTTTGTAAATGCCCTAGTTTTTGCCCTAAAATCACAATTTCCAAGCAAAGCAAAAAAGGAAATAGAATTAGCGATGTCATTTGCCAATTTAAATGGTTGAAAAAGATAGATCCTTGTTGAGAACATGCAATCATGTTAGATAATCATTGAAAGCATAATCCATAAAATAGATCTTTCATACTAGGGTTAGGAACATTATCTTAATCATATGGGATTCCCTTTTACGGTTCTATCCAAACAAACCATTGTCATTGTGGAGCACCACTTGGGAGATCATACAAGGTGCCTTGAGCCATTCCATCTAGCCCACGTGCATCGAATGACACCTGCCATTTGGCCTCCTAGCCACACTCAGGGTGTCCTTATCGGAATGGACTCCCTAGCTACTTGCATTCCTTATATGTATTATCTCTGCTCCAAAATGGACTAACCACTTGGATGAGAACCTTAAGGAAGTCATTATATTAATTGTTTTGTTTGTTGCTTGGATTTATTTGAGTATTCAGAAGGTACTTTATCCATGACACCCTTCATATATCTACCTATATTTGCTTTATACTTGCATATATATAGTCTCATATCTATCTGCACACATTCCTCATAAAGATTTATATTAACCTCTCTTTTATATCTACATTAATTCCTCTTCTAATATGGAGATCTATAGGTATCTAATACTTATTCACACTTATTCCCATTGAATATTTTCCCCTTCCAACCTCATTATAATCTGAATATATATTCTCTTCAAAGATTGAAAAGACAAATTCAAACAATGTTGTCAAAAATTGAAGATCGCTCCTCAAGAGACAACTCTTTGTTAATTCTTAATAACCACTCTCCAATGTAATCACAGCTCCTCTAAACATGATCGCAACTCTTCTTAATGCAATCCTTCATGCATCGCTCTCTTCTATATTCTTAAACGCATCCCTTTTTCAGATTTTTTGAATCAGACAAAAGGTAGTATATGAGGCATTTCAAACTGAGGGTCATTGGCCTTCATAAACTATTTTGTTTATATTGAAATAGAACTCCAAATAAACACCAATATGTGTAATGAGGTCGGCCAGTAGGGAGGTCGGCTGCTTAGAGAATTTAAATTTAATTTTAAATCTTTTCTTTGTAATGTCCTAGGTGTAAGGACCCGCCTCATCCTTAACAAATAATACTAAACTCTGAATCCAAAATATCTAGGAATTAAAATTTTTGATCTAACAGATGCAGGAAATATGAAAATTTTCTATTAATTCTAAGAAGTGCTTGATGCATGTTATAGATATGAGACGAACTTGAGTTTAGTTTTCTAAAATCATCAAGTCCTTAAGTCCTTTGTTACATCCTACGTTCATTTTTGACAACTTGCTTTTTCTCCAGTGTCTTGTATTCTTTTTGTTTGCACAAAGCTTAGCCAGACAATCTCATGTTAACACGACTCAGAAATCACTACACAGAAAGTTATGATCACAATGTTAATTATAAAAGAACACCCTATATCAGGGGGACCTGAGTACTGGGGGCATCCTTCACTGTCTAGATTGCCTACATACCCTGTATACACGGGATCAAGGCCCTCCTTCGGTTGTGATAGACACGGGGAATGCAAATATGTAGTTCTTTCTTATACTATGTTTAATGCAACTGTGAGTGGGTACACAACCCTTTCTAGGGCACAGTTTCCCTAGATAGTTCTTTGCTGACTGTTACCCACTCAAGTGATACAGTGATAGAATTCCTCAGAAGCTAATTTTGCAAACACACCTCTTGGAAGTGTTTGACATTTGAGTTTTTCATAGGTGAATAGTTTACCTAGTGCGCATTTTTATCTGATGAATTCTTCCATTGATAGTTTAAAAGGTTTTCTATCATGGTAAGGATCATACAACTATTTTGATAGACTCATTCTTTCCTTTTAGTTAATCCTTTTAATGAGGTATCAGAGAAGATTTTCCCTACCTGCGGATTTAACTTTGACATTTCCTTTATTACTCCCTAATGATTTAGAGGGATGGTGCCCAGATGTCATTGTTGCAGCTATCTTAGGCATGAGGTACTTAGTTCAACGTGACAACATTACCTGTAAATGTGACATAGAGGTACTGTAAAAACTAAACACTGCAATTTGTTTGAATTTGGATGTTTCTTTACAAGGTTTACCTACTATTAGAAAATAAAATCTTGCATAATAACTAATAATTAAATTGATAAGGGAAAGATACTTCACTGAATCATAATGTAGATAAAAGATGCTTGATCATTAGGCTTTGTACATAATCAATAAAACTAGAAAAGAAACTTACTCAATTTCATAATGCATATGATTAGAAAGCTACTTACATCAATTCATAAACTAGAAAAGATATTATATCAAAATGTAAAATTTAGTCTAGGTCGAAATGAAGAATCTTTCTAAATCTACTAAATACAATATTTCAATAAATTCATTTTGTTTTACCACAATTCCATAAGAAAAGTTATTTATAATCATTGCATGTATCATAAGGACTATACCTTCTCATGACCTTTCAAGTTAGCATACGAAAAAAAAACATCCATCATTACTATATATAAAGAAGAGTAGAATTCCTAACCTAACCAAGTTTCGAACAAGGAAAGAACTAGACATACTTAATTCCTCCCTTTTCAATCAATAGGACAATATAAATTTCACATATGCAATCCCAAAATTTGTACTGAATCGTTCTTAAACCAATAATATCCTTTTTCGATCATTTAGAAATTCTAAGTTAAGATATGATAGTGAGTTGACCTTATACTTGAATTATGCACTTATGATAAGATTCATAATATAAAAGATATATATATATATATATCCCTCATACACATTATGTGTGAAAATGCATACATACATCATATCAATTGAGATACAATTTCTTTACCCCACCAAGGTTTGAGTGTTAGATCCATTACTAAAATAATCATCTTAGAAACAACCATTATTCTTAATCTTAATCATAGATGTCCTCAATAAGCCCAACCAAATTATAATATTAAGGTGGATCAAGAATCTTAGGTTGAAGTATTAATAGTAACATAATAATTCACCACCATCATCAAGGTAACTTTCATAAAGAGGGAACAACTCCTCAATTTTGTAAAACTTTCACCATATAAATCCACATCCATCTATCATACTTTCTATATATAATTATAACTCATGTTTTTTATTAGTTTAGCTGGAAACAAGGGTCCAGATCCCTTTAACAAGAAAGACCCAAGGGCATTAGGCCATTGACATGCCAGAAATAGCAAATTGGCAACACAGAAACAGCAGACGAAAACAACTAATCAAAAACCAACAAGACAACAAAAAAAATAGAAAATAGAAGAAACAAGAAACTATGGGCTATCAGTCATCCCAAACTTGGCCAAGAACTCCACCATCTCCTTGTAGTCACCCAAGATATTGATGCTGACTTGTTTGACCTTGTCATCAAGATCCTTCACCGCAACAAAGATGGAAGCATCCTGATGCAAAGCTTTGGCTGAAAATTCAGCCATAACCTTCCATTTCTTTTGCATAGAATCCATTCTTTTCTAGAGGTTCTAGATATCCTCTGCATGTTTCACACATAGAAAGCAATTCCCCTTACTGACATGATCAACAACCTCCCCCACAGTGTCCTTCCCAATAGTTGTCTTAGCAAGGTCCTCCTATCCTTTAGAGCTGCTTTCATTCATCGAGGCAAAGTGACTAGTGCCCTCGACCTCATGTACATATTCAGTAGGGGTTTCCTCCCCACCTTCTTCTTTCGTCTCTTCCACAAACTCAGACTCCTCTGAACCCTCCACCCCCAGAGAATTTACCAGTGGTTTCCCAACAATCCTTTTGGGCCAGCAAATGCTCAGAAGAGCAGTCTCTCTGCCTTCGCTACTACCCTTAGTTCCCAGAATAGTATCCAGCTCCACAATTTTCATAGGAGTACGCTCTATGACAACCCCCTTCCCTTCCTTCTACTTTTTCTTCAGGGTACCCTCCATTTCCTACACCCTGTCTCTTTTGCTAGTCTTCCTTTCCTGCGCTGGGGTGATGTATTTCTTCACTTATTTTTACCAGAACCAGGGGCCTCAACTGGATTCCCTTCCACCACACTAGGGCCACCTTTGATTAAAGGGGTCCCTATGCTAATTTTCACTTTGCGCTTATCCCCATAACAAGTACCCGACTGTGGGTCCTCAAGGATCTTGACTTGAATTTGTTTAGGTGGACATAAGGAAAGATGAAAGTGATATAGCCTCAAAATAAGACCTTGATGAATCATAATGAGAGGGTGATTGGTATTCCTAGCCCTAAGCTCCCTAACAGACTTAATAGAATTATCTAGTGAAGAAAGTAAAAAGAAGGGGAAGCTAATCTCAACCTTATTTCTGAAATGATTTAACAGGGCAAAGTGATAGTGATAATATACCCAAAGCCTTTCTTCCAGTGTGAAAAACTTCATTATCATGAGGTAGATTTGCCCCCATGGCTCTGGCAATTCCTCCCTCTTGAACCCTCCATGAAGTTTCATAGGAGCTTCACCCTCCCAGAAGAAGAGATTCATGTGCTCAGGGTCAGAAACTTTGCTTCTCCTTGAATGCTTTTTGCCTATCATGGGTAAACCAGTGGCTTGTCCAATGACCTCTTCAAATACTTGGAATCCAATCTTCCCAATTCTGACCTCCCTGGTTTCTTCATCCCAAGTCTGCGCAAACTTCCGTGATAGGTTTTCGTCATGACCCGCCATTCCTTCAAGATAAGACACCACCTCTCCCTCTTGGATTATATGCCAGACAAGAGGATCTTTCTTAAATTCCTTGGTTGAGCTAGGTTCAATTTTCATTATGTCCCCTCCCATCTTACCCGTCTGAGAATAGCTAAAGCAACTGGATTGGATTTGTTCAAAATGGAAATGATCGGAAGCGGCAAACTTGAAAATAGGAAAGAAACCATTAAAATGGCAATAATGCTAAGTAGTAGTAATGATGTCAATGTAATTATTATTTTGAAATGCCTAAAGATCTCCACCAAGATACAACTCATCGGGGAGAGTATTTAGCCGCCACCCCGTGTGAAGATAGGTGATGCTAGTCGCCATCCTAACCCAACCATAAAGAACCATGAGAATAGCCATCATATCCATCCTCCAAATCCCAGCCACCTGTCTGCTCATCATCCTTTTTGAGATATAAGATCCAAACCCTGGATCTCCACCAATACCAATGTCCTTGCATCTCTTGGCATGCCAATCGAGCTTTCACATCAATCTATTCTTCGTACTATCATCAATGTCATTTCCTATATCCATGTGGACCACTCTTCTCTAATTCCTGTTGATAAGACACCGTCAACTCACCCACGACCTAGCCACCTCATCCTTCAGTAAATTCCTGACAATCCCGCCAAAACCAATTTGAAAATTTGAAATTTTAGCCCTACCATCTCTAAGGTTTTTATTGCTATTCAAACAGTTCAAGGAAAGAAATTTGGCCCGTCTCTCACCCTGGTGACACCAGAGGACAACCATAGCCATGCACCACTTATATTTCACAGCCCTTCCATCTTGCTCAATAAGGTTGTGAATCTCTTAGGACAAACTTGAAATGTTTCTCCAACATCGCCATCCATCCTTGCCACTACCCGAGTTAGCCAGGTCATCAACCACAATGTTACCTTCTCTGTAAATATGAGTGATCTTATAATCCTCCAATCCATTAAGAAGGGTCTTGATATCTCCCATGATATCCTCCAAATTCCACCCTATCTAAGAAAGACCAAGGGCAACGTTAACAATTAGCTGAGAGTCTCCTTCAATATGCAATCCTTTTATATTTATGGAGATAGCAAGCTTGATTACCCATAACATAGCCATGGCTTTTGCCTCATTATTGCTTTTAATGCCAATTCCCCCAGTGCAAGAAGAAACACACACCCCTGTTTCAGTTCTTAAGATGTGTCCACCACTAGCAACACCTGGGTTTCCTTTAGCCGCACCATCAAAGTTCAGCTTAAACCACCCTTGCTGTGGTGGGGTCCACTTGGTTCTAGCCTGGGCTAAATTTTTAGTAGTGTCCACCTGGTATGAGTTCAAATTCTAGTTCTTTATCATGCCTTGTTCTTCTCTCCCTAGGGGGTTATCCACAGCTTTGAACTTATAGGAGTTGATGTTTTCAGTCAGCAATTTGACAAAACATTGAAAAACCTCCAGAGGGGTTCTACTCTTCTCCCTGAAGATTCTATTATTATGTTCCTTCCATAGACTCCAGATTAAATGGGGGGTATCTAGTTCTAGAGTTCTTTCGAGATTGGTAACACCAAG
This sequence comes from Cunninghamia lanceolata, assembly GCA_027924645.1. Lineage (NCBI taxonomy): Eukaryota > Viridiplantae > Streptophyta > Pinopsida > Cupressales > Cupressaceae > Cunninghamia > Cunninghamia lanceolata. The sequence goes on from BSBN01000684.1 coordinate 3,725,589, forward strand.
TTATAAGGGTACTTCCATTCCCAAACCAACATTTCAAGGCTAGAATTCAAGGACCAATTTAATTTCAACTTTTGGAGAGTTAACCCCTAGACCTCCTAGGTAAAACTAGAATGTAGAAAGAGATGAGCCAATGACTCCTCCTCAGATCCACAAAGAATATATTTGGTTGGCATTTGGAATCCTCTCTCTTTTAGATTGTCTAGAGTTAGGACTTTATTGTGCATTAAAGTCCACCAAAAGAAATTAATCTTTGGAAGGAGTTTATGAATCTAGATTCTTCGCCAGACTCCCACCTCACCAGGGTCTAATAGCTGGATTATACACACTTTTGACAATAAACAAACCCTTCTTATCCTTATCCCAGACCATCTTGTTTCTCTTGGAAAAAAGTGATAATTTGTAATCTACCAGAGCTTTCTGAGGTTGTTGAGCTAACTTTATCCCCTCACTACCATCAAGAGCATATTAAAAAATCTCCTTCTAGCTCCAGAGACCCCCACGGGTCCTTATGTACTCAACCACTTTGTGGCCAAACACCTCACTAATCCTACCCACTATCCTACCATATTCTATTTCTATCAAAGGTTTGTCCTGCATCCACTGGTCCTTCCAGAAATCAACCTCCTTACCATCCCCAATCCTCCATCTCAAACCTTGTCGTATGAGACCTCTAGTTTTGATCATCCCATTCCAAATAATTGAGCCTTTAGGAAGACTCACCTCTGCAAAAAATCTGCTACCTTGGTCCCCATTGAGATATTTGGCTCTTGTGATGTCCCCCCAATCAGTACTGTCCTGAATAAGGTTCCACCCTATCTTAGCTAGAAGCACCCTGTTCATCAAGTGAATTCTTCTAAGGCCCTGTCCTCCTTGTCCTCTAGGCATACACACTTTCCACCCCAATCCAAAGGAACTTCTTTTGAATCTGTTCAATCTTATCAGCCACATTCTTAGGGATTTTGTAGAGACTTAGCACATAATTAGGCATACCCTGAAGGGAAGCTTTGAGAAGCTGGAACTTCCCTACTTGACTAAGGAGGGCACCCTTCCACCCCGCCAGTTTCCTCTAAATTCTTTCCACTAGCCCCTTCCAGAAGTCCATAGAAATTTTGGTAATGGTAAGTGGGAGGCCCAAGTAGGTGGCTGGAAGACTTTCACTTGAGCAACCCAAAATTCTTGTAATTTTTTGCTGAAGGTCTTATCGAGTATTCAAAAAATAGATATGACTTTTTTCAAAATTGATGCTCTAACCTGAGACTTTCTCATAACTCCTTAAGAGCTCCTTCCACCTTCTAGCTTCCACCATTGAGGCTGCCCCAAACAGAATAGTGTCATCCACAAATTTTTGAATCACCAAATTTTGGGCTATTGAAGTGGGTTTAATCCCCCAAAGAGTCCCCTACATTAATAGATTACAAGCATTTCTCCCCAAAACCTCAGCAGTCAAAATGAACAATTAAGGTGATAGAGGGTCACCTTGCCTAATGCCTCTCCTAGAAGGGAAGAAACCCTTGGCGGATCCACCAACTAACACAAAGAATCTGACTATAGATATACATTCTTTGGTAATACTAATGATTTTTTCATTGAAACCAAATTTCTGGAGGACTCTTAAAAGAAAGTCCCAGTTGACCCTATCATAGGCTTTTGAGGTGTCAACTTTGAAAATCATACCTAGGGTGTTGCTCTTATGAATAGAATGAATTATTTCATGAGTGGTGATTGCTCCATCCAGGATTTACCATCCCGAGAAAAAACCCTTCTGGTTAGGAGCAATGAGTTTATCCAACAGGGGTTGTAACCTAAAGACCAAAAGTTTGGTGAAGACCTTGTAAATCGTGTTATAGAGACTGATCAGTCTAAAATCAACCATAGTCTTGACTTCATTCTTCTTTAGGATAAGGGCGATAAAAGTACTATTCAACTGCCATAGAAGTCTCTCCATCCTGAAGAAATCCTATGTAGCTAGAAAGACATCATTTCCAACAATCTCCCAGAAAGTCTGAAAGAATGCCGGGGGGAACCCATCAGGGGTCAGGGCTTTGAAGGCGCCCATGGAGAAAACAACCACTCTAACCTCCTCTAGAGTAATAGGTTTGATCAATAAGTAGTTATCCTCCTCCAAGAGAGTGGTAGGAATTACCTCCAAGAGAGAAGTCATATCTTCCTTAGGCACATTTGAATGTTGTCCTATCAGCAAGGTTTCAATGTACTCCATTGCCAGGTTACCCAACTCTTGCTCCTCCTTTAATCAATCTCCCTTGACCATCTTTAAGTGATCTGATGGTATTTCTCTTCCTGTGTCTTAGAGTATATTGATGAAAAAAGGAGGTATTCCTGTCCCCCTCTCTAAGCAATTAAACCCTGGACTTTTGTTTCTTGTAAACCTCCTCCTCCTTAATAATCTGGGTCCATTCCTTGGAGAGATTCTTCTCCAATGATTGCAGATCCTCTGATATGTCTCACTGTTCAATTTTACTTTGAACTTCTATCAGCTTCTCCATAATACTTTCTCCCCATTCAAAACATTGTCAAAAGTAAATTTATTCCAGCCTTTCACCTTGTTACTCACATTGGTCAATTTCTTAACCAGCCTAAACATTATCATCCCTTGAACTGAGATCTTCCACCAATTTGAAAAACAATCACTGAACCCAGGATGCAAGGCCCACATCATTTCAAATCTAAACAAGAAAGGACCTTTGCTAACCTCCCCAGTCCAATTAAGCAAAAGAGGGCTATGATCTGAGCCGAGTCTGGGGAGAGTTGATAAATGCAGCCCATTCATGATAGTCCAATAGGAAGAGATTAAGAATCTGTCAAGTTTAACCTATATCACATTACTCCCTTGTCTCCTATTTGACTAGGTGAAGGCCTGCCCTGATAGTTCCATGTCTATAAGGCCTATATTACCAAGAAAATTAACAAGATCAGACATGCTATCAGAATAATCTGTCAACCCCCCTTTTCTCTAAGGGATAAAGTGGGGAGTTAAGGTCCCCTGCCACCATCCAATTAGTGCTTCTATTTTTCTTAATTTTGTCCATCAAACCCTCCCAAACTTCCTTTCGACTACTGCAGGTATTGGGGACATAAACATTAATCAACATCCATCATTCAAGGGAACAATGGAATGAGGCCTCCACATGATGCTTGGAGCAAGAGATGAAGTTACCAGTAAAATCTTGTTTCCAAAGAGTAGCAATGCCTCTTGAAGCCCCAATAGCCTCACTGATAGCATACTTCACATTAGGCCAGATGTTTTTAAGAGCAGTCTTGAAACTTTCCTTAGTAATTTTTATTTTCTGCAAAAGGAGGATATCAACTTTGTTATCAAAAATACAGTTCCTAACAATTAACTATTTGTGGGGGTTGTTCAGCCCTCTTATATTCCAAGAGATGATCTTCATTTCTTGGTCTTTCTAGGAGGGGCCACCAAAGAGGATTATTTCCCCCTAGCAATGTCCTACTCCATCTCTTTCTATCTGGTCTTCATGTGGGATGGCCTTCCTCTATTGTTGTCTCCTCCCACATCAGTTGTCTTACGACTGTTGCCTTTCCCCTTTTTCTTTGCAATAGACCATCCATCCTGATCCTCCTTTGCTCTGCTTGAACCTACCCTTGAGGAAGGTGGGGTGTTTTTCATCAGTGAACTGAGATTAGGTTTGAGAAACCCTAATAGATCACTAGGACTACATGCTTCATTTACCCTGCTCTGTTGTGAGATAGAACTCTTATGTGGGATAAGACCCAAATCTACCTCTCCTTCTTCCATGGTTCTCTGACCTTCCTTAGTTACAATTGGATCTTGAATCCCAGATGTATTCCCCAGCTCCTTGTCCTTCAACTTCTGACTCTCCTCTTCCACTACAACTGAGAGCTCAATTCCTGGCAAGTTTTCCTCCACTTGCAGCAAAGAAACCTGAGGTTCTTGTTGCGAGACTAATATTGAGGTATGGTCTATTTGGCCAGCTTCCTCAGTAGTCTCCAGAGTCGCTTCCTTCCTCGGTGAAGTCGGGGGCAGTCGATGATCTTCAGAATATCCTCTTTAAAGGGATAGTCCTTTGAGACCTCCACCACTTGCTTTGTCTCTAGAGGAGGGTTGTGCTTCGGCACTCAGCATTGGGTAAAGACATGACCAGCTTTCATGCAGTTTTGACAGAAGACTCTAGATTTTTTATACTGAATACTTTGAGTCCATTTCCCAAACTAGGATTCCAATATAATGGAAGTAGGGAGAGCTTTCAGAATGTCCACATTTACACAAAATCTGGCATAAACCAATCTCACCTTAGCCTTTGTAACTTTTTCAATAGTTATATAATCTCTGAAGGAGTTGCCTATCTAGGCAAAGATTTCCTCATCCCAAAACTCTAGGGAAAGACTTAGTAATCAGACCCACACCAGCACCAACTGATTAAGGTCTGCATTGGGGTCGAAGCCAGGCTTTCATTTGCATTAGGAAAGAGAATGCTTCCCATAAAGCCAAGGACCACTAGCCAAAATTGATAGCATGTCCTCGTGAGAGGTAAACCTAAACAAAAACATACCTCTCACCATAGCACTGGTTGAGACACTCCCCTTAAGAGACCACTTAGTCTTCATCCAGTGGCACACCAAATTGATATTGGGTCTAAAGGAAAAAAAACTTCCCCACCAAGGTGTTCTCCATTGATGCCACAACTTGCAACACCATCTAGACTAGTAGTTTAAGTGCCCTGGCACCATCAACCTCTAAAATAACTGGTTGACTACTCAAAGTCTTGGCGATACCATTGACAATACCCACAAGAGCTTCCTTCCACTTCTTGGGATTTGGCTTCGAGGCTGAGGCCACGTGATCACTCCGATAGCCCGTGCCATTAGTAACACCCCCTGGAGTCAGGGGAGGGGACTGAATCATGGGCCCCTCGGACTGTCTCCATCTATTCCTGCCCAGTACAAATTCAAAATTCAAACACCGTACAAGTTGCAGAGCAAGTTTCCCCTTGAAAATATCTCTGTTGTTGGGGTTTGAAGTTGTGTATCATAATTATAACTCATGTTAATAGGACTAATCTTTATGGATTCATCTTATATAGTTATCTCTCAAAATTCTTTGTTTACATTCATTTTTATCACTATATTTTACATTATTTATTTTTTTATTCATATATATATTTTTTTCATTTTTTATACCTATTTTTATTACATTTTTTACTATATTATTTACCACCTCTTTTATTATTATTATTATTTTCTTTACATATACTTATTCTACATCTCCATATTACATTTCATTCACCTCCTTCGTACATGCCCTCACTTATAATTCTACACTCTCTCATATTTTTCTATCATCATATTATATTTCTTTTACCTTCCCCTTCTATCTTCTATATATCTTTCATACTTTTACACAACACTTTATTCTATCTTCTTTTATTCATATTCATTGACCTCTTTCTTTTACCTATTGATAACTTATCACATTTGTAATCTCTCACTTACATCATATTTTCTTCCTTCTCCATACACTCTCCTTCCAATTTACTTCATTTAATTCATTTCCTTTAATTTTATTTTACTCTCACTTCCTCATTATGCATCCTCTTTACATTATATATTCCCATTTTTATATATTTTACTGTACTACCTTTTCTTTCTATTATGCACATCTCCTCTTTACTATCTTATATCCACACTTTCTCATCCTTTAATTTTTTTATTATTATCATACTCTCCTTTTTCTTTTGTTTATCCTTTTATCATTTTTTACATTACTTGCTTCTATCAACTTCTTACTTATTTCATTTCCACATTTTTTTCACATACATTAATCTTCCCAACCTTTTTTTAGCTCTTTCCTCTTTTCTTCTTTCACTACCTCCTTCTTTACACTATTATTTTATCATGTCTCAATCTTATTGTATTCTCCTTTACCTTCTATATATTTATTCACAACCTCTCTACTTATTTCCACTTTAACTCTTTCTTTAATGTATTTAGTTATTATTATATTTCTCTTATTATTACCTTATGTATATTTATTATATCTTATATCTTCATTATCATGCTTACTTTATTTATCTTCATATTTATTATATTTATTTTATTCACTTTTTCTTTTTCTTTATTGTATTATTTATCACCATTTCATTTCTCTCTCATATTTTCATTTCAATCTTAATTCATTAATAAGGTATTAAAAACCCCTTAATATTCATAATGCTCATACTGATGTATTGACAACTAAAGTTACATAGGAGAATAAAAACTTAGTCTTTAGAAGACCTATATAGAAGGTATAAAGATAAGGATTATTACTTACTAGTCTCAAAACCATAGGGATGCCTCATTGCCCTGCTTCTAGTCAAATATTGTTCAGATAAAGCTTAAACAACATGCTCCCTTGTGTAGTAGATAGATCACATCCGTAAACAAAGGAGATCTATGCAAAGTTGGAGAAATGGGCTTGGAAGATGAGGGCGATGGTATTTTCTAGATCCAAGGCATTTACTTACTGTGGTGGAAGAATTGGAAAAAAAATTATTTCTCTGTCACCATGGGACAACTATTAGAGTTGTTAATAACCTTCAAGTATGTGCTGATTGCCAGGCTGCAACAAAGTTTCTCCAAGATTGTCACAAGAGTAATTGTTGTGATAAGTGAACCACTTCCATCATTTTAAACAGGGACAATATTCTTGTGGAAATCATTTGTGATGATAATTGACGCAATCTAAAAAAATAGGCTTGTGCAAAAATGAAGGGCGTAAGTGAAGGGGAATTTTTATCAGATGTTGTAAATGCAAGAAATCTGGTAGATATGTGTACAAAATGTGGAAGCATAGACAAGGCACGTGAACTGTTTGATAGAATGCCTCAAAGAAATGTCTTCTTGTGGGATGTAATGATTTCAGGTTTTGCACAAAATAGATTTGATGAAAATGCTTTAGAGGTTTTCGAGCGAATGGAATTGGTAGGTGCAAAGTGAAATTCCACAACCTTTGCTAGCGAACAGGGGATGGACACCCATCAAAGCAGAATGGAAGTGGTATTTTTGTCAGATATTATGATTGGAAATTCTCTTGGTAGACATATATGCAAAATGAGGGAGCCCAGAAGAGGCATGTCAACTGCGTGATAGAATGCCTCAAAGAGACGTCGAGTCATGGAATGCAATGATTGCATGGTGTCACAAATTGGTTTTGTTGAACAAGATTTAGAAACATTCAAGCAGATGCATCTAGTAGGTGTAAAGACAGATTCATGCCATTCGCGAGATGGTGGGAAACGCCGTGACATAAGGTAGATATATTGTGCTAGGAACAGGTTCTCTCCAGCTCATCAATGCCGCAGTTCACAGCCTTTCTCCATTTCATGCTCCAAATTCCTCTCAAGTGATTTCAGCTACTCCATATTATGGGGAAATTCCATTTCTCCTTCTTGGGGATGTTTTCTAATTGAATTGCCAAAACTCGGGGGGATTAGGATTTGGATCAATTTTTCATTTTGTTTGATAAGAGTGAAAGGTTCCAGGTTCAAATGGAAATTAAAATTTCTACCACTTCTTATTTAAAAAGCACCTGCTAGTTATACTCTGCTACGTTTGCTTTGTAGGCATTTAGAGACCAGACCAAAATGTTTGACTCAGTGGAGTTACTGTGGAACGGAGACGCAAGGGCTTGGATAAAAAAATAGAGTCTCTTAATTCCTCTACATCCATTGAATTTCTAACATCTCCAAACAATCCAAAAGGCATTTTAGATGAAAGTGTCCTCATAGGCAACAATGTATAACAAAATGGGGAGCTGTCGAACCGGGGATGGGCAGCTATTAAAGCATAATGGAAGGGGTGTTTTGTGAGACGAAAAACATATGGTGAAGTATTTTACTGAACGAAATGAACCAGTCTCTAAACCTTATTAGTTCACATTTGCCAGCTTATTTCCAGCTGGTGCCAGAATGGGAGCTTGGAATAGGGCATGGACATACATCAAAGCATAAAGGAAAGACAAATTTCATCAGATATTGTAGTTGCAAATGCTTCGGTAAGCATGCACAATGCACATGAACCATTTGTCAGAATCCCTGATCGTATGATATGCAGAAAATGGATTTGGTGAAAAGGTTTTAGAAACTTTCAAGCAGATGCAATTGGCAGATGTAAAGCAAAATTCCAGAGTCTTTGGCAGAGGCCTCGCTGCCTACACCAAAAGGGGGCTTCAGAGCAAAGTATGGCATTCATCAAACATAACAGAAGGGAAATTTTGTAAGATGTTGTAGCTGTAATTACCTTGATAGACTTGCATGCAGAACGTGGAAGCATAGACAAGACACTATTATTAAACCATGGTATTTCTTATTCAAATTAATTGTATCCAGTCAAAAGCGTAAAAGGGGGCATATTATTCGGTTGAGATGCAACCACAAGCTTGTAAAACAAATAGTTTCCTCTTAACTCTATACGAAGGCATGCTTAGTTCTCTATCATATTCCTAAGTCTTATGCACAAAATCTCTCTTAAATGATTTCAAATTGTCTTTAGCATTTCATCAAGTGATTCCAAAATAGAGTAAAATTATTAACAAAATTTCAAAAGACAAGAACAAAACTATGAAAAAGGAGGAGGGCTCTTACAGGTTGCTCCAGCTCTAGCAATCCAGACTAGAGCCAAGTGTCTTCCCTTTGATATCTCCATCTTATTTATAGAAAATTCAACCCTTGTCTAGAACCTCATTTTCCAACCACATGGTGGAAATTTTTGAAGACTTTGGAGTCAAGTCCAAGCACATGGTGGAAGATTGAGTCATTGGGTCAAGTCTAACTAATAAATGTCTCTTTTTTCAATTTTCTAATTTGTTATTAATTCTTGTGGAAAAGAGTTCTCCCATGTGAGCCTTCATGAATGTTGTTTCTAGAATGTACTCTGTTAAATTTATTTATTTATTCATTTACAATTTTAAATTATGTCAAATAAAAATTCATTTGATTTTCAAATTAAATATTATATTTAGAGATAGAGGACTATTAGGTCGTGACATACTTGTTGGAAACAAGACAGATAACTGAGAGGGGGGTGAATCAGTTATCTTAAATATCTTAACTTACTTTTCTCCTTTAACAATTAGTGCAACATCAAAACATATAAGCATACATAATCATGACAGTAAAAATAAATCAACACACATAACACAAGGATTTTAATGTGGAAAACCCTGTTACGGGAAAAACCACGAGGTGACTAACCCAAGATTGTATTCTCTGTTAAAAGAATAAGAAGTACAAAATGACACTCGCCAATTAGGGCTCACTGCTCGAGCACACTACTCACAAGAGGCACACTGCCTACAAGAGACTCACTGTCTACAAAGTTTATGGAAGGTAAACAGGTGTTTGAACTGATGAGAGGCATCCACATATGCTGAGGTTCAGTTCTGGTTAGGCTCAATATACTGATCTAATGCACTTCATTCTTCCTTTGCTTTAGTGCTGCTGTTCTATCACATACCGAACTTGTATTGCTGCTTCCACACTTATCTCTGCCTTTCTTCGCACACTATATCCTTACACACACACCTTCATACTGGAATCCATTTGGTATATGTATCCACACCAAGGATTTCAACAACTTTTTAGTTGGCAACCGAAATACTCAAGATATTTGCAAACTATTGATCTATCAGCTGAATCCATGCTTGATATGTGATGTGTATCAAAATCATAGACATTGGAGTCATCAATCATGTTAGCCAATATTGTATGATTCCTCAAATAGCTTGATCATCATCAATTTCTCATCCAGATTGAAGTCTGATACTCTGTCGGTTAGTTCTTCCTTAGTCTACTCTTCCTGTCTGGAACCCAACACTCAGATGCTCATATCTTTTCCATGTTTTCTCACTAGAGGCTCAATCTCTAGAATGTAGTAGTCTTGATAATCTTTTTGGCTTGTCCAAGTCCGTAACTTGCTGAGTTACACCATCTTAGAGATCTGGACCTGATTGAGAGACCTTGCTGCATGCTCTGTTCTTGCTCACCAGACTAAAACAATCTTCAATCTATCATCCGGTATAGACATACTATGTGCTGCGGATGTGTACGATAGACTTTGTTTCCATCAATGACAACAATCATGAAGTCACACAATGTCTCTTGCCAACAATCTCCCCCTTTAGCATTGATGGCAACACTTAGTGAAAAATGTCTAAGTGTCGTAGCAAACTCCCCCTAGGCTGATGCTCTGTCTTATGTACTATTTTACTGGAGCTCCCCCTTAGCTAGATTCTACATTTTTCACTACTCCTCACTCCCCCTTTGACATAATTCACAAAGGGTGGAATCCGCACACCAAAATTTGCAAAAATCAACCTATACATAGCCGCATAAGTATATATACATGTTATAGTTACATATACTTAAGTATATCCGCAAAAGTGGTTTTCAACTGTACAAATTATGTTGCCCAACTCTGCTTCATCTTGTCCAAAATTGAGATGTGACCACTCAACAAAAAAGCATAAGCTTCTTCCCTTCTTAAGTCTGTCAGATCACTGGTCCGGGCTGTGGTCTGAGCATTAGTTAAGGCCTCATGCATTGCCTCTAACTTAGGGATAATTATCCCTCTAAGTTCACTCATCCTGCTTATTATATTCTTCTTCTCCTTTTCAAGCCTCTTTATTTCATTTATAATGGTAATAGCCTGGCACTCTTGATTCATTATGGATGTGGTGAGGGGATCAAAATTCTGAGATAAACTTGGTAGTTTACCTTCCTGTTCTTTCACCTTCTTTTCAATATCCTTGGTCACTTTAGACTAGGATAGACAAAATTTGTACATTTCTCCACCATATTTAAGAGCATTTTCTAGGCTCTTTATCCCAATATTCAGGGTTCTCCTATCATTAGTTATGAGTCCCTGTACTTCAGTAAATCTCTTCCCAAAAAATTCTTTCTGGACCTTTTCTTCTATCGATTTCTCTAAGGAATCAAAATGAGTGTTGACAGAGTTTACCAGAGATTCCAGGTTACTAGATGGAGAGGCCGAAGGATCCTTTTGGAAGGATCGCATGATCTTCTCCAGCATCCTGGATGTAATCTCTATCAGCTCACAATCTTCCATGTGAGACTTCATAAGCTTTTCTTTTGATTTAGCTTGGGCAAAAGATGCTATCTTTATTATCTGGACCAAAGAGAGCGAATCAAAATTTAGTGGTCCTTGAAAAAGTTTTGGTTCATCTATCTCCATCAACTCTTTGTTCAAGAATTTATTCACAACCTCAGTAGTGTCTCTTGCTAGAGACTGAGTCTTCTTTTCTTTTGAAATCTCTGAACTATCATCAGAGATCTTCTCTATTTATTCTTCTTCTCTTCCCTTTACCTCCTCTTCTTGACTCACTTTTCCTTCTTTTCTTCCTTCTCCTTCAGTTCCTGAGTCTGGAATGTCTGCAGTGAGATCCGGAGGAGAGATGTTAACTTCTTCATGAACTTCCTCTTTTGAAATAGAGGAATCCAAGTCTTTAGACTTCCCGTCATCTATCTCTTTAGACCCTTCTACATTTTTCATAGTAGATTCTTGGTGCAAGAGCTCCAGTTTTAGTCATTTTTCACTATGTCATGCGTTGTGGTCTTGATATTTTGGTTTTTCCTAAGGCTTTGAAAGCCATTTTCATGCTATGTAATAAGGACTTAGTCATTTTAATTGACTAGTCCATTCTAGAGTGTTTGTTTAGACCTATTTTCTAGGTTTTCCTCATTTAGAAACTTAGTTTTTTGAAGAAAAAGCCACTTCCATCATTTCACTCCCTTTCATGGGCAGTTGTACGAGTAGTAGGGAAGTGGAAAGGTTGCAAAACTTTCTATAAACAATACTTTGTATAATCATGCCAAGAGGAATGAAGGAGAGGAGTTTTTGGATTGAAAAAATAGTAATTTTTTGTATTCTACGGGAAACCGTCTTCTTGTACGGCCTGGTACGGACAGTAAGGGGTCCAAGGTCTGAAAAATATGGTTGTAGGTTGAATCACCTTTCATTTGCATTTATTTAGAGCCCTTGAAACATTTTTACTGCTTTGGTTGAATCCATTTTGTGTGAATTGGTTTTTAACCCTCCATAGCTAGGGTTTTGGATAAAATGAACCATTTTTCCTCTATCCTCTGAGAGATTTTGCCCACTTTTAGTAGGATGGAGGAAGGTAGACTAGATTTTATGTTTTCCATGTTTTGCAAGTTGCATGCTTCTCTCCAGGGTGTTTGGTATGATAATTTCTAGTCTCCACAATGACTAGTCAGTTAGCAATGGTGAAAACACAGTGAAGTTTAGAAAAAGCAATTAAACCCATGACCAAATGGAGGGTGAATTCGATGTTATGGATGAATATAGGCTTGTGAAGATATAGGTTTGTTTCTAAGAGACTACATTGGATGCATTACCTTTGAAAAGCCTTCAAATTAGGCCTTTTCCTAGAAAAAGGCAGTCTACTATTTTAGAATGCCAATAGTACAGTATGGGTCTAAATGTGGGTGAATGGTTGCTTGTTCACATTGGGTATTTAGTTTGCATTAAGTACTGATGGTCATTTGAGGCTTTTGAGAAGCTATTGTTGATTGAATCAATTCCTAAGGCTATAAGATTTAAGCCTTCTTCAAACACTGTCTTAGAACAGTTTTACTGTAGTTACTATCCACTGCCCTGGAGAATACAAAAATTAGTTTTTTGGTCAAAGACCTCATGATAGTCATGATTTTTTGACAAGTATGTGTTAATAGTTATATGTGGACACTGTTGGTAGAGGTGTGTGTAGTAGGTTGTGAGTTCTTAAAAGGTGGATTGTGCATATAGGTTGGATTGAGCAGTGACTCTCCAAGGTGAGAATTGGGTAGCCTGTGAGGAGGACACTAGATAGTGGTCCTAGGCTAGGTCAATCTCAGTAGTAGCCTTGAGTGGGCTTTGACTTCACAAACACCTTTGTAAACCTCTTAAAGAAAATATTGAGATCTAAGTTCATTGTGTGAACCTTATCCACTATTACCTTAACCTCTGCATCATATTGGTATCGGAGCCAATATTCTGATTGGAAGCAAGTGTATGTCAGAAGATGAAATTGAAACAGAGGCTAGTACAATGCCTCCCAAGACAATGAGTCAAGATGCCATCAAGAAGTTGGTGGAAGAGATGGTTGAAGCAAGATTTCAAGAAGTAAGATTGCAAGAAGCAAAATTTGAAGAAGAGAAGAAGTCTAAGGGCAAGACCAAAGAAGAGGGAAGTTCTTCTGACACAAACGAAGAAATAGAGGTAGAAAAAGATCCTCTGGAGTAGGATATGTCTGTAGATCAGAAAGCCTTCTTGAATGCACTTAAGGGTGCTCATGGAGAGAGTGGTGATCCCAAGATGGATGTGCCTACTTTTCATGGCAAGTTGGATGGAGATGTTCTCACCGATTGGATAGAAGCTATGTGCAACTTCTTTGATTACAAGGAGTTCAATGACAACAAAAAGGTCAAGTTTGCCAAGACAAGGCTAAGAGGTTCTGCACTTGTATGGTGGAACTATATGCAGAGTGAGAGGGAGAAGATTGGGAAGAGTCCCATCACTAAATCGAGCAGAATGGTGGCTATGCTCATAAGCAAGTTCATGCCACCTGACTATGAGATTCAAATCATAAGGAGATTTCAGAATTTGAGATAAAAATATATGGATGTGGCTGCCTACACAGAAGAATTTCATAGACTCAATATGAGGGCCAATCATAATGAAGAAGAAAAAGGGATGGTGGCTAGCTACCTAAATGGATTGAAATACAATCTACAAGATGAGATCAATTTAGTGTTACCAAAGACAGTGGATGAATGTTTCTTACTAGCCTCCAGAGTAGAGGAAAAGCTAAGAAGGAAGGGTGAAGAAAGTGCCAGAGGTAGAGGTGGCAAAAACCAAAGAGGAAGAGACAATTTTGGCCATGGACAGTTCAACAAAACTAAAAATAACAGTTAGCAAGAAACACAATCAGAAACAGAGCATAGAGGAGGCTTCAAAGGTTGGAGAAGTCATAATGTCAGGGGTAGAAATGGTGGAGGAGGTAGAGGACTAGGAGTCTTCACTGGAAGATGTTATGGCTGCAACCAAGTTGGCCATACAATGAACAAATGCCCAGGGAAAGCTAGCAACTCTTATGACAGTGCAAAGAGAAATCAGTTAGTGAAAGATGATGACTGTGAAAGTGTGAATTCACCAATGGGAAGTGCTTCACCTGTTCTAGATGGAGAAAGTATGATGATCAAAAGGTCTATGTTGAAGATGCCATTGAAGAAAGAGCCCCCTCAGAGAAAGAATCTTTTCAGAACACAAGGCCTAGCCTATGGGAAACTTTGCAAAATCATAGTGGATTCAGAGTCTACTGAGAATGTGGTATCCACTGAGATGGTTAAGAAGTGCAAGTTGAAAAGGCTACCTCATATCGGTCCTCACAAGATTTCTTGGTTGAACAAGAACCAAAATTTCATGGTGGAAGAACAAACTTGGGTTGAATTTACAATTGGTGACTACAAGGACAAAGTGTTATGTGAAATCATCCCTATGGATGCATGTTACCTACTTCTTGGCCATCCATGGCAGTATGATGTTAAAGCTCAGCATGATGGTGAGAAGAACACTTATGTCATCACCAAGAATGGAAGACCATTCAAAATGGATCCTTTGTTGGAGCAGCCCAGGGGGAAGGAAAATGATAGCAATGTCATGTTGGTGAATGGGAAAGAGTTCCTAAACCTCTTGAAGGAGAATGATAACCAGGGGTATGCCTTGGTCATGAAGCCCAAGAGTGGATCAGATCAGCAAGAACAAAAACAAAAGGAGATCCCATTGGAAGTGCAGCAACTTCTAGATAAGTATAAGGACCTTGTGGTAGAGGAAGTCCCCAACTCCTTACCACCCATGAGGGATATTAGTCATTAAATTGACTTAATACCTGGTACTACATTGCCTAACAAGGCTGCATACAAGCTGACTCCATAGAAGAATGAAGAGGTGGCAAGGCAAATTCAAGATCTCCTGGAGAAAGGGATGATTAGGAAGAGTCTAAGTCCTTGTGCAGTTCCAAGTGTACTTGCTCCTAAGAAGGATGGAAAGTGGAGGCTATGCACAGATTCCAGGGCCATAAACAAGATCACTATAAGGTATAGATTCCCAATGCCAAGGATTGAAGATCTTTTGGATTATCTTGGAGGATCATGCTATTACTCAAAGATTGATTTGAAATCTAGATATCATCAAATCTGAATCAGACAGGGAGATGAATGGAAGACTGCTTTCAAGACCAATGAAGGTCTTTATGAATGGCTTGTTATGCCATTTGGTCTTAGCAATGCGCCAAGTACATTTATGTGCCTGATGAATGAGGTATTAGTTGAATTCATTGGTAAATTTGTTATTGTTTATCTTGATGACATACTAATCTTCAGCAAGACAAGGGAAGAGCATGTGAAGCATGTTGGTCAGGTGTTGGAGAAGCTGCATGAGCACAAGTTGATGATCAACTTAGACAAATGTGAGTTCATGAAAACTAAACTTGTATACCTGGGATTTGTCATCTCTAATGGTTGTTTGAAGATGGATCCCTCTAAGGTTGAGGCTATTCTCAGTTGGCCTACCCCAAAAATAGTGGGAGATGCGAGAAGTTTCCATGGATTGGCAACTTTCTATAGGAAGTTTATCAGAGGTTTCAGTCACATTAGTGCTCCCATCCTCAACACCCTCAAGGGTGGAGTCAAATGTAGAGTCCAGTGGACAAAGGAAGCTAATGATAGTTTTGAGTTGTTAAAAACAAAGGTGGCTGAGTTACCTACCTTAGTACTCCCTGATTTTGATAAGGTGTTTGTTGTTGAGTGTGATGCAAGTCAGCAAGCTATTAGTGTTGTTCTCAGCCAAGAAGGACATCCAGTGGCATTCTTTTTAGAAAAGTTGAATGAAGCCAAGCAAAGGTATTCTACCTATGACTTAGAACTCTGTGCAATGGTGCAAGCTCTTAAGAAATAGAGACATTATTTGCAAAATCATAGTGGATTTAGAGTCTACTAAGAATGTGGTATCCACTGAGATGGTTGAGAAGTGCAAGTTGAAAAGGCTACCTCATATCAGTCCTCACAAGATTTCTTGGTTGAACAAGAACCAAAATTTCATGGTGGAAGAACAAACTTGGGTTGAATTTACAATTGGTGACTACAAGGACAAAGTGTTATGCGAAATCATCCCTATGGATGCATCTCACCTGCTTCTTGGCCAGCCATGGTAGTATGATGTTAAAGCTCAGCATGATGGTGAGAAGAACACTTATGTCATCACCAAGAATGGAAGACCATTCAAAATGGATCCTTTGTTGGAGTAGCCCAGGGGGAAGGAAAATGATAGCAGTGTCATGTTGGTGAATGGCAAAGAGTTCCTAAGCCTCTTGAAGGAGAATGATAACCAAGGGTATGCCTTTGTCATGAAGCCCAAGAGTGGACCAGATCAGCAAGAACAAAAATAGAAGGAGATCCCATTGGAAGTGCAGCAACTTCTAGATAAGTATCAAGACCTTGTGGTAGAGGAAGTCCCCAACTCCTTACCACCCATGAGGGATATTAGTCATTAAATTGACTTAATACCTAGTGCTACATTGCCTAACAAGGCTGCATACAAGCTGACTCCATAGCAAAATGAAGAGGTGGCAAGGCAAATTCAATATCTCCTAGAGAAAGGGCTAATTAGGAAGAGTCTAAGTCCTTGTGCAGTTCTAAGTGTACTTGCTCCTAAGAAGGATGGAAAGTGGAGGCTATGCACAGATTCCAGGGCCATAAACAAGATCACTATAAGGTACAGATTCCCAATGCCAAGGATTGAAGATCTTTTGGATTATCTGGGAGGATCATGCTATTACTCAAAGATTAATTTGAAATCTAGATATCATCAAATCCGGATCAGACAGGGAGATGAATGGAAGACTGCTTTCAAGACCAATGAAGGTCTTTATGAATGGCTTGTTATGCCATTTGGTCTTAGCAATGCGCCAAGTACATTTATGTGCCTGATGAATGAGGTATTAGTTGAATTCATTGGTAAATTTGTTATTGTTTATCTTGATGACATACTAATCTTCAACAAGACAAGGGAAGAGCATGTGAAGCATGTTGGTCAGGTGTTGGAGAAGCTGCATGAGCACAAGTTGATGATCAACTTAGACAAATGTGAGTTCATGAAAACTAAACTTGTATACCTGGGATTTGTCATTTCTAATGGCTATTTGAAGATAGATCCCTCTAAGGTTGAGGCTATTCTCAGTTAGTCTACCCCAAAAATAGTGGGAGATGTGAGAAGTTTCCATGGATTGGCAACTTTCTATAGGAAGTTTATTAGAGGTTTCAGTCACATTAGTGCTCCCATCCTCAACACCCTCAAGGGTGGAGTCAAATGTAGATTACAGTGGACAAAGGAAGCTAATGATAGTTTTGAGTTGTTAAAAACAAAGGTGGTTGAATTACCTACCTTAGTACTCCTAGATTTTGATAAGGTATTTGTTGTTGAGTGTGATGCAACTCAGCAAGCTATTGGTGCTGTTCTAAGCGAAGAAGGACATCCAGTGGCATTCTTTTCAGAAAAGTTGAATGAAGCCAAGCAAAGGTATTCTACCTATGACTTAGATCTCTATGCAATGGTGCAAGCTCTTAAGAAATAGAGACATTATTTGTGTCCCAAAGAATTTATTGTGTTTACTGACAATCATGCTTTAAGCTTTCTTAACATTCAAGAAAAATTGAACCATATACATGTTAAATGGATGGAACAGTTACAAGTTTATACCTTCACAATTAAGCACAAAAGAGGTGTCTCTAACAAGGTGGCTGATGCATTGAGTAGGAGGTTGCTTCTTATTCATGAAATTCAGTTAGAAAGCATGGGTATTGACTGTTTAAAGGAGCTATATAAAGAAGATTTTGATTTCAAAGAGGCTTATGATGTTTGTGTGAACTTGGCTAACACATTCCATGGAGAGTATGCAGATTTTGTTTTACAGGAAGGCCTCTTGTTTAAAGGCAATTTGTTGTGTGTCCCTAAGTGCTCCATGAGGGACAACATCATAAAGGAGAAGCATAATGGTTCTTTAGGAGGACATTTTGTCCTAGACAAGACACTAGAACAAGTCACAAGGTTCTATTTTTGGCCAAAGGTGCAATTAGATGTGAGGAAGTATGTAGCTAGTTGTGCAATCTATCAAAGAGCCAAAGGTGTGTCTTCAAATGCAAGTCTATACCAGCCCCTTCCCATTCCCAACAGACCTTGGGAAAGTATCAGCATGGATTTTGTGCTTGGGTTACCCAGGACAACCAGAGGGGTGGATCGTGTGTTTGTCATTGTTGATAGGTTCAGCAAGATGGCTCATTTTGTGCCATGTAAATGCACAAATGATGCATCTCATGTTGCAGGTCTATTATTCAAAGAGGTAGTAAGGATACATGGTTTGCCATTGTCCATTGTAACTGACAGAGATTCTAAGTTTGTAGGTCACTTCTGGAGGACCTTGTGGAAGAAGCTGGGCACACAGTTGTCATTTTCATCAGCCTACCATCCACAAACTGATGGTAAGACTGAGGTGGTTAATAGGTCACTTGGAAACCTTCTAAGATGCCTCAAAAAGCAGCATGGTTTGGCACGGGACTTGGTTATCAATCAGGCTGAATATGCCTACAATGATTCAAGGATTAAGAGCACTGGTAAAAGTCCTTTTGAGATAGTTTATGATTTTCATCCAAGAGGACCACTTGAGCTGAAGGATCTCCAAGGATGGGATAGAAGGAGTGCACTTGGTGAAGAGTTTGCTACCTCCATGAAAACAGTTCATGATCAAGTCAAGTTGCAACTAGAAAAATTAGTCACAAAGTACAAGGAAAGGGTAGATTTGAAGAAAAGAGAAGTGCAATTCAAAGTTGGTGACTTAGTTATGGCATATCTAAGGAAAGAAAGATTGCCAAAGGGTCAGCCAACTAAACTCCTGATGAAGAAGATTAGGCCATGCAAAATAGTGCACAAATTCGGTCCAAATGCATATGAGATTGAGTTACCATCTGGCCTTGGTATCTCTCCAATTTTCAATGTTTGTGATCTTTTTCCTTTCAGACCTCCATTACTTGGTTAAAGTGGATCAGATGTGGTGGCTGAAGATGCTGATTGGATCAAGGATTTATCTCCAAGAAAACCTTTGTAGTTGGAGTGCATTCTGGATTCCAAGGTTGTCAAGAAGACTTGAAGAGGTGTCTATAAAGGCTACTTGGTGAAATGGAAGGATCTTCTTGATTCAAAGGCCACCTAGATGACTGAAGCAGATATCTTAAAGCATGGCATGACACTTCAACAATTGGCAACACAAGGGACTTGAGTTTTTCCCACAGGGGGAGTATGGTGTAGGAGCTCCAGTTTGAGTCATTTTTTACTATGTCATGCATTGTGGTCTTGTTATTTTGGTTTTTCCTAAGGCTTTGAAAGCCATTTTCATACTATGTAATAAGGACTTAGTCATTTTAATTGACTAGTCCATTCTAGAGTGTTTGTTTAGACCTATTTTGTAGGTTTTCCTCATTTAGAAACTTAGTTTTTTGAAGAAAAAGCCACTTCCATCATTTCACTGTCTTTCATGGGCAGTTGTATGGGCAACAAGGAAGTGGAAAGGTTGCAAAACTTTCTATAAACAATACTTTGAATAATCATGCCAAGAGGAATGAAGGAGAGGAATTTTTGGATTGAAAAAATAGTAATTTTCTATATTCTGTGGGAAACAGTCTTCTTGTACGGCCTGGTACGGATAGTAAGGGGTCCAAGGTCTAGAAAATATGGTTGTAGGTTGAATCACCTTTCATTTGCATTTATTTAGAGCCCTTGAAACATTTTTACTGCTTTGGTTGAATCCATTTTGTGTGAACTGGTTTTTAACCCTCCATAGCTAGGGTTTTGGATAAAATGAACCATTTTTCCTCTGTCCTCTAAGAGATTCCACTCACTTTCAGTAGGATGGAGGAAGGTAGACTAGAGTTTATGTTTTCCATGTTTTGTAGGTTGCATGCTCCTCTCTAGGGTCTTTGGTATGATACTTTCTAGTCTCCACAATGACTAGTTAGTTAGCAATGGTGAAAACACAGTGAAGTTCAAAAAAAGCACTTAAACCCACAACCAAATGGAGGGTGAATTCGATGTTATGGATGAATATAGGCTTGTGAAGATGCAGATTTGTTTCTAAGAGACTATGTTGGATGCATTACCTTTGAAAAGCCTTCAAATTAGGCCTTTTCCCAGAAAAAGATAGTCTACTGTTTTAAAACGCCAATAGTACAGTATGGGTCTGCATGTGGGTGAATGGTTGCTTGTTCACATTGGGTATTTAGTCTGCATTAAGTACTAATGGTCATTTGAGGCTTTTGAGAATTTATTGTTGATTGAATCAATTCCTAAGGCTATAAGATTTAAGCCTTCTTCAAACATTGTCCTAGAACAGTCTTATTGTAGTTGCTGTCCACTGCCCTGGAGAATACAGAAATTAGTTTTTTGGTCAGAGACCTCATGATAGTCATGATTTCTTGACAAATATGTGTTAATAGTTATATGTGGACACTGTTGGTAGAGGTGTGGGTAGTAGGTTGTAAGTTCTTAAAAGGTGGATTGTGCATATAGGTTGGATTGAGCAGTGACTCTCCAAGGTGAGAATTGGGTAGCCTATGAGGAGGACACTAGATAGTGGTCCTAGGCTAGGTCAATCTTAGTAATAGCCTTGAGTAGGCTTTGACTTCACAAACACCTTTGTAAACCTCTTAAAGAAAACATTGAGATCTAAGTTCATTGTGTGAACCTTATGCACTATTACCTTACCCTCTGTATTAATTATTCTTTTGATGCATTTAATCCTTCGACATCCATGGTAGAAGGTTCTTCATCTATGTCCTCTATGATAGGAAGATTAATTCTTTTGAAGACATTTTGGAGGATGTCTTCTATTTCTCTTGCTACCTGATTAGTCTCTCCAAGCATTAGTTTGTTCATTCTTGCTTTTCTCTAGAACTCATCCTTGCAATCCTTAAAGATCATGTTCATTTGCTTCAGAGTAATGGAAGGATAGAGCTGAATAGCAATCTATTCTTGGATCTCTAAGTCCTTTGCCTTAGCATTCTTCTTTCTTAGTTCAAGTACCTTCTCTAGACTTTTGGGGATTAATGAAATGATTTCAATAAAGGATTTATTATAAATATTTAGGTACTTGACTGTAGCTTCTTCCAAGATTCTTTTGTCTGTGTCACTATACTCATCATAAAATTCTATTATTGGTTGTAGATTCCCATCCACAGTGACTATCTTGATGACATCATCAATAGAAAGAGTGGGCCTTTCAACAAATTCTTCTTCCTCTTCTTCTTTATTTTTACTAGCAGAGGATTCCCTGGATGTTTTCTTCTTCTTCATTTTCTTAACTTCCTCATCAAACTCTATTTTTTCATCATCCTTTTGGCTTATGTAAGCCCTTGTGGCTTTTTCTTTCATTCTCTTTTCTCCTTTTTTCGGATGTCTTGGCTTTCAGTTTTGAGGCTGTTGAGCTCTTAGAGGTGGCAGGTACAGAGCTCTTGGAGGATCTAGTCCGGGAAGAGGCTTGCACCAGAACACTTTCTTTTTCTGCTTCTTGTTACTCTTTCTCAACTCTTTCTATTTTCTCGAATGCAAATGTGCAAATAATGAGTAAAAGAACCCTTTTATCTCTGAGCAAACCCTAATTTCCTAGTGCAATAAATGCACAACTTAAGTTATCTGATTGTCTTGTTCTGAGAGATATCTTTTTGAATTACTGAGATGCACTTAGAATCATTTTTGTGATAGAAGATAATGCCTTTTCTTTCCTCCAATCATGTCATGAATCTGTAGAACAAGATATCTCAATTTTGAATCATACCATATATGTCTGAGAAAATCCTGCTTTTACCGGATGGCTGTCATACCAGATCAATATTAGATGATTAAACTCTTGCAAAATTCCATGTGGATCTTTCACATTTGTACCAGGGGTTATTTAGATAATTTTCTAATAACCCTTTAATCCGCAATCAATCCAAGTGCCAAATTTATGCACCAATTGACTGGATGGGGGAATTTATTTTTCTTTGTGATTCCCCCTATGCCAGAGCTCATCTGTTTAGTTTCTGGAAGGAATATCAGCACCAGATTCTGGTGCAGACCTATCCCCATCATTTTTTGTACTCTTCTTCACCCAAATCTTGCTCATCTCCCTTTGAACTTCATCCACATTTACTTTACCTTTTCCCTTGTCTTGATTTTGATTATGATGCACCGGACCCCATTTATCCTAATTTTTACTTCTGCAGAATTTGGCAAAATGACTAGATCTATTGCAATTGTTAAAAACAACATTTCTTTGCATATTTGACTGATAACCTCTTGATCTACATTGATTAGCCATATGTCCCATTCTATTGCATGCAAAGCATTTACCATTGAATGAATTGTTAATTTGCATATTTCTGCATTCATGAGATTTGTGACCATACCTTTTGTAGTTGAAACAATGTCTCTAAGAATGATGAATTAGTTTGATTCATTCTTCTTCTGCACTGAGTTACTTTATGACTGAAGTTGTTTCAATTGTAGCAGTATCCATTGAAGGATGGATATCTTTGAGCATTTGGTTGCCTTATCAGAGGTCTTCTAGGCCTGTTTCTTTGATTTCCTGATCCAGAGTTCTTCTGACCAAATCTAGAGCTTTCACCTTTCTCATATCCCAAGCCACGCTTGTTATCTACCCTCTTTTGGCTTTCAAGAAGAACTTCAAGTTGAGCTGAGCTTATCTTGAATTTCTCTTTGTATTCATTTGTTGTTTGAAGATATTGTTTAATAGTGTCTATCTGATTCTCAAGTTGTTCTTCATTATCTCTAGCTTCTTCAAGATCAGATTCAAGATGCCTGATTATTCTGTTCATTTTGTGGCAGTCCTCTGTCTTCTCCTTAAGAGATTGTTTTAGATTATCTTCAATTTTTCTTTTCTCTTCAATTTCTTAGGTGAATCTCATAACCCCTGATTCCATGTCATGCCTTACCATAATGACCTCCTTTGATAGCTTCTCACATACCTTGTTTTTCTCATTCAGATCTTCATTAGTATCATTGGCTTCACTCTGACTTGCTGATTTTTGAAGTAGTTCCTTTCTCTTTTTCACAAAGATACTCAGTTTTTCTTTTAGTTCATTTATGAAATCATCAGCTTGTTTGAGTCTTTCTCTCAAGTTGTTGACTTCAGAGTGAGATTGCTCAAGATCATCTAAGGTAGACTGAAGTTGTTCCTTCATACCATACATATCCATTGAGATTCCCAGATCTTCCTCAAGCTGTTAGGCTCTGTTTAGAGGAACTTGGCTCTGATACCAATTGTTGGAAACAAGGCAGATAACTGAAAGGGGGGGTGAATCAGTTATCTTAAATATCTTAACTTTCTTTTCTCCTTTAACAATTAGTGTAGCATCAAAACATATAAGCATGCATAATCATGAGAGCAGAAATAAATCAACACACATAACACAAGGATTTCTACGTGCAAAACCTTGTTAAGGGAAAAACCAAGGGGTGACTAACCCAAAATTGTATTCTCTGTTAAAAGAATAAGAAGTACAAAATGGCACTTGCCAATTAGGGCTCACTGCCTGAGCACACTGCTCACAAGAGGCACACTGCCTACAAGAGACTCACTATCTACAAAGTTTATGGAAGGTAACCAGGTGTTTGAACTAATGAGAGGCATCCACATATGTTGAGGTTGAGTTTTGGTTAGGCTCAATATACTGATCTAATGTACTTCATTCTTCCTTTGCTTTAGTGCTACTTTTCTATCACATACTGGACTTGTATTGCTACTTCCACACTTATCTTTGCCTTTCTTCACACACTATATCCTTACACACACACCTTCATACTGGAATCTATCTGGTATATGTATCCACACCAAGGATTTCAACAACTTTCTAGTCGGCAACCAGAATACTCAAGATATTTGCAAACTACTGATCTGTCAGCTAAATCCATGCTTGATATGTGGTGCGTATGAAAATCATAGACATTGGAGTCATCAATCATGTCAAATAATATTGTATGATCCCTCAAATAGCTTGATCATCATCAATTTCTCATCTGGATTGAAGTCTGATACTCTGTGGGTTAGTTCTTCCTTAGTCTACTCTACTTGTCTAGAACCCAACACTCAGATGCTCATATCTTTTCCATGTTTTCTCACTGAAGGCTCAATCTCTAGAATATAGTAGTCATGATAGTCCTCTTGGCTTGTCCAAGTCTGCAACTTGTTGAGTTACACCATTTAAGAGATCTGGACTTGATTGTCAGACCTTGCTGCATGCTCTGTTCTTGCTCACCGGACCTAAACAATCTTCAATCTGTCATCCGGTATAGACCTACTATGTGCTGCGGATGTGTGGGATAGACTTTGTTGCCAGCAATGACAACAATCATGAAGCCACACAATGTCTCTTGCCAACAATACTTCCCCCCTAAAGCATTGCATCATCCTAATGTAAAACATCATTGAAGTTAGAGTTCGTAAATGTAAACCAAAATTCTATCAGGTTCAAAAATGATAAAGTATCTATGTATTATCATGACAATATGAGTTTAAGAAACTACTTTAAATTTTCAAACCTAATTGAGCATATCCTTGCAGCTTGTCCTCGAGTCAGGAATGTTGATTATTCCAGTATACTCATTCATTAAAATTTTCCTGTGTCTAGGATAAACACTTGTAGAGGTTGTTAGACATATCATGTTATGATGTTAATCATGGTGTTGTTTAGCCATGCTTCTAAGATTGTCATGTTGGTATGTAGTAATTCATCACAAAGTACTTGTTTTATCAGTGCAAATTAAAGTAACAAATGATCATAAGCTAACAAAGATGCCATTTTTAAATCATTACTTCATTATGTAAGCAAATTCCTCATAATTATATTTCGGAGCCTTTTAAATGCAACAATAAGTGTATAAGTGTATAAAAATTAAGGAATAAATCTAACTTGCAACAATGTCATCATTAAGCACCTTATTATCATAACTAGCTAATATAGCTTTTTCATGATTTATATCGTGGAATGGAGCCATCAAATCAAATGTGTGTCTTTATCATGAACTCCACCTATGAACTAATTAAGGTAAAACATCCCCATGCTCATGGATTTGTCATGAGGGTGGTATACTTAGAGAAAACGAAAGTCTTCCAAAATAGATTCCAATGTCAAGAGGCCAAATTATTATCATGTCATTGCAAGGATCAAAATATTATTATTTTCTAACATCTTTTTAGGAGATTTATTCCCATATAAGAATGCTCTTACCTTAGTCCATTCACAATAAAGCTAAGTACACTTTCTCCTTACTTTGGTTTCTGACCATTTCGTTTCATAGAGAATAAAATATTCATAGATATAATTGATCCTATCCAAAGTCAACATATCCAAAATGTTATTACATAGATTTTCTTCCTTTATACCAAGTTATCTTTCTAATCCACTTTCATGTTAGTTTCTCTTCTGCATAAGGGGATCACATTTATTGTTCTCCTTTTTCTTCAACCATACTTGATCATAATGAAAATCATATCAAACTCAAGTCCAACTGTTTGATCTTATTATTCACATCCTTAATTTTCTCTCATTTTAAAACCTCCTCTGTTGTTATTACAATGTCATGACCTTGATCATACATGCTTGTAATTCACTTTAAAATTCCAGCATCAAGGATAATAAAACCTCATAATCAACTTCTTAAGTTTGGAAAAAAAATTAGGATCATAGATTCTCCCTTGGTAATTATCAAAATTTCCAGTTACGTTTGAATTTTACTCCAACATGTGTTAGAATCCAAGAGTAATGATGCACCACTGTAAATTAGAAGAATTATATTCTCTTAGTCAATCTAAGTACTCAGGAAATAGCCACTCTAGACTAAAGTGTCCAAAACGGGACATACTGAAATAAAGCCAACCGAGCTCTTCTATCCTTTGGGCAAACTAGTTCATACAGTCCAATCATACTGTTATCTTCACTTTCATTTTCTAAAGAAACTTCTACAACATCACTCAAATCATTAGTATCACACGAAACATCACAAAGTTCGGGCTTAGATCTCAAGTTTTCATTTTCTTCTCTGCATGCTACAAGTGACTTCTCCAACTGACTAAAATATTCCTTGAATCCTTCTATTTCACTCTTCTGTAAACTATTCTCCCTTTTCAATTCTTTCAAACCTTCTTTTGTTCCTCTATTCCAACTCTTCAAATTATCTCTCTTCAATATCTTCAAACAATGTCAACTCTGCTTCTCGTTCTTCATTTCTCTTTCTTGCATTTTTAGCTCCTCTTCAAGGGCATCATATTTGTCTTCTCCTAGTTCCTTTATCTTTTCCAACAACTTTAAATTTCACCTTTTGATTTCACACAATTCTCCTTTCAAAATAATGGCCAAATGGCCTTAAACTGGTCAAACGGATCAAAACTTTATCCAATATATAAACTCAATAGCCATACGGGCTAAATAGGACAAGAATCATTATTCTCTAGTTAGAGACTTTTGACTCCTTCAAGATTAACACGGGTCCATGAGTCAGTTACTGGAGACCACAGTCTGCCCAAGCACTGTGTTGACGATGTCAACCAGGGAATACACAATATCAACTTGTACACACCTCATTTTCGGCAAAGCTAGGTACAAGTAATCCACCCTAGGGATTCTTCTAAGTACCAGTGACTTCCATTATTTCGATATCATATAAACATTACACTTAACATGCTCAAGCACCCACATCAACACTCGAGTAAAAGGTAACAATTCTAGCTATCATGCATGCCTCTTTGTAGAGATTACCACATCAACAGCTCTTCCAAACTTTTCATCCATCTCTCTCTTTGCAACTGTTGCATCAATTGGTGCCACCTTAGGGCTTGTTATCCAAAAGTAGTGCTAGCAACCCAAAATTGATAGTAGCTTTCCAAACTAGGAGTCCATGACCTCAATTTCCTAAAAGTCAATAGCTGCCTTTTATACTTGTTCAGTTAGTCATAAAATCATATAGTCTCACCTCCAAAGGAAACAAATATCATTGATATCTTAGTGCCAAGTAACTGAGAAAGAAAGTTGGTTTTCAGGGCCCTCTCAAGGACCCCTCCTCACATTTCCTAATACCTTTCTCGCATTCATTTAAGGTATTATCCTCCAAGAGAAAGGTATGCCAAAAACACATACATAGATCTAGGGGGATGGATGGATTATGACTATCCCATACTAGTCCCATTTGCAACTCCATCCTCACAATAGAATCCCCCCAAGACACCTACTCCCCCATACAACCTGCCAGGGGCCCCTCCTAAACATGATAGTTTATAGAAATCACATTACTCCACACATGCTAGTAATTGCAACAATATAATGCCTCAAATCATGAAGGACTAAGTAAAACAAGTCCATAAGTTAAATCCTTACTCAGAATACAATAAAATAAAACAAGCCAAGAAGAAGTGAAGATCAAAGATAGAAACCATTGCAACATCCCAAATTTAAACAAGAACAAGTCCTTGAGGCAAAAGGACTATCTCAGAAATAAAACACTGCTGGCTTAACATTTAAGTAAAACCTTTAGCACAAGAATAAATAATTGAACAATATCACAAAATTTGCACATTACAACCACCATGTAGCCTTACAACAAGGCCACCTAAGGGGAGTAGGGAATAGGGTGGGCTTCTATCACTCAAATAGCTAAATCATACAATGGTCTCAACCATGTAGGGAACAATGATAAATCACCATGTCATACTAAGCATTCCCCACACAACTTAGAACAACCTTATCATCTTTCTATATCAAAAATCCACATGAATAGTCACATGCCCCACACAACCCAGGGCATGCCATTATGAAAAGACCCATTAAGAGAATCCACAAATCTCACAGTTGTCATGTACCAGATTACTATCGTCTCATTATCAATCTATTCATCTCACCCTCTAGGGAGGGTTTATCTATGGCCTTACCATTTGCTTTTCTTTTCATTTTCTATCCATGTTTATCAATAACTAGATGATCATTAGATCACAAGAGGGGGAATACTAATAGCGTTATATCTTAATTCTTACCATGCTTTAGGTTAGCAAACCTTTAGGCCTAGTGTTTGAACCAAAAGATCTGATACCAAATGTAAGGACTTGCCTCATCCTTAACAAATAATACTAAACTTTGAATCCAAAATATAGAGGAATTAAAAATTTTGATCTAACAGATGCAGGAAATGTGAAATTTTTCTATTAATTCTAAGAAGTGCTTGAGGCATGTTATAGATATGAGACGAACTTGAGTTTAGTTTTCTAAAATCATCAAGTCATTAAGTCCTTTGTTACATCCTATGTTCATTTTCAACAACTTGTTTTTTCTCCAGCATCTTGTATTCTTTTTGTTTGTGCAAAGCTTATCTAGACAATATCATGTTAACACGACTCATAAATTACTACACAGAAAGTTATGATCACGATGTTAATTATAAAAGAACACCCTATATCTGGGGGACCTGAGTACTGGGGGTATCCTTTGCTGTCTAGACTACCTACATACCCTGTTTCCACGGGGTCAAGGCCCTCCTTCGGATGCGACAGACACGGAGAACATGAATATGTAGTTCTATCTTGCACTATGTTTAATGCAATTGTGAGTGGGTACGTAGCCCTTTCTAGGGCCCAATTTCCTAAGACAATTCTTCACCAAGTGCCACCCACTCGAGTGATATAGTGTCAGAATTCTTAAGAAACTAAACACACCTCCTGGAAGTGTTTGACGTTTAATTTTTTCATAGGTGAATGGTTTACCTAGTGCGTATTTTTGTTCAACAAGTTTTTCCGTTGATAGTTTAAAAGGTTTTCTATAATGGTAATAATCATACAACTATTTCGATAGACTCATCCTTTCCTTTTAGTTAATCCTTTTAATGAGGTATCTGAGGAGATTTTCCCTACCCACAGATTTAACTTTGACATGTCCCTTATTACTCTCCAACGATTTAGAGAGATGGTGCCCAGATGTCATTGTTGTAGCTATGCTAGGTGCGAGGTACTTGGTTCAACGTAACGACATTACCTGTAAATGTGACACAGAGGTACCATAAAAATTGAACACTGTGATTTGTTTGAGTTTGGATGTTTCTTTACAAGGTTTACCTATCTATTAGAAAAGAAAATCTTGCATAATAACTAATAATTATAATGATAAGGGAAAGATACTTCACTGAATCATAATGCAGATAAAAGATGCTTGATCATTATGCTTTGTACATAATCAATAAAACTAGAAAAGAAACTTACTTAATTTCATAAAGAATACAATTAGAAAACCACTTACATCAATTCATAAACTAGAAAAGATATTCTATCAAAATGTAAAATTTAGTCTAAGTCGAAATGAAGAATCATTCTAAATCTACTAAATATAATATTTCAATAAATTCATTTTGTTTTACCACAATTCCATAAGAAAAGTTAGTTATAATCATTGCATGTATCATAAGGACTATACCTTCTCATGACCTTTCAAGTTAGTATACCAAAAAAAAAATCCATTCTTACTATATATAAAGAAGAGTAGAATTCTTAACCTAACCAAGTTTCGAACAAGGAAAGAACTAGACATACTTAATTCCTCTGTTTTCAATCAATAGGACAATAGAATTTTCATATATGCAATTCCAAAATTTGTACCCAATCTTTCTTGAACCAATAATATCTTTTTTTAATCATTTAGAAATTCTAAGTTAAGCTATGATGGTGAGTTGACCTTATACTTGATTTATGCACTTATGATAAGATTCATAATATAAAAGATATACATATCTATCCCTCATACCCATTATCTGTAAAAATGCATACATACATCATATCAATTGAGATACAATTTCTTTAACCCACTAAGGTTTGAGTGTTAGATCCATTACTAAAATAGTCATCTTATAAAGAACCATAATTCCTAATCTTAATCATAGATGTCCTCAATAAGACCAACCAAATTATAATATTAAGGTGGATCAAGAAGCTTAGGTTGAAGTATTAATAGTAACATAATAATTCACCACCATCATCAAGGTAACTTTCATAAAGAGGGAACAACTCCTCGATTTTGTAAAACTTTCATCATATAAATCCACATCCATCTATCATACTTTCTGTATATAATTATAACTCATGTTAATAGGACTAATCTTTATGGATTCATCTTATATAGTTATCTCTCAAAATTCTTTGTTTACATTCATTTTTGTCACTATATTTTACCTTTATTTTTAATTCATATATATATATATATATATATATCATTTTTTATACCTATTTTTATTATATTTTTTTACTATCTTTTTTACCACCTCCTTTATTATTATTATTATTTTCTTTCTTTACATATACTTATTCTACATATCCATATTACATTTCATTCACCTCCTTCGTACATGCCCTCAGTTACAATTCTACACTCTCTCATATTCTTCTATCATCATATTATATTTCTTTTACCTTCCCCTTCTATCTTCTATATATCTTTCATACTTTTACACAACACTTTATTCTATTTTCTTTTATTCATATTCATTTACCTCTTTCTTTTACCTATTGATAACTTATCACTTTTTTAATCTCTCACTTACATCATATTTTCTTCCTTCTCCATACACTCTCCTTCCAATTTATTTCATTTAATTCATTTCCTTTAATTTTATTTTACTCTCACTTCCTCATTAAACATCCTCTTTACATTATATATTCCCATTTTTATATATTTACTTTACTACCTTTTCTTTCTATTATGCACATCTCCTCTTTACTATCTTATATCCACACTTTCTCATCCTTTAATTTTTTTATTATTATCATACTCTCCTTCTTCTTTTCTTCCTTTAATTTTTTTTATTATTATCATACTCTTCTTTTTATATCCATATTTCACATCTTTGTTTATTTGCATTTTCTACACAACTCTCATTTATATTGTCCCAATCGTTACATATATTGCCTTATATTTGTCTCCCAAACATGGTCTCTACCTTCTTTTTAATTAACATAACTTTCACCATCCTTAATGATATCATTTTATACTTAAAGCATTTTCTACTCACACCCCTTTCATTACCTCTATATACCCACCTTCCTTATTGTAACTACTGTCACTTTCTATATATATATATATATATATATATATATATATATATATATATATATTTCTAATTTTTCATTTCAATCATAATTCATTAATAGGGTATTAATAACCCCTTAATATTGATAATGCTCATACTAATGTATTGACAACTAAACGTACATAGGAGAATAAAAACTTAGTCTTTACAAGACCTATATGGAAGGTATAAAGGTAAGGATTATTACTTACTAGTCTCAAAACCATACAGATGCCTCATTGCCCTGCTTCTAGTCAAATATTGTTCAGATAAAGCTTAAACAACATGCTCCCTTGTGTAGTAGACAAATCACATCCGTAAACAAAGTAGATCTATGCAAAGTTGGAGAAATGGGCTTGGAAGATGAAGGCAATAGGGTATTTTCTAGATCCAAGACATTTAATTACTACGGTGGAAGAATAGGAAAACTAATTATTTCTCTGTAACCATGGGACAACTATTAGAGTTGTTAATAACCTTCAAGTATGTGATGATTGCTAGGCTGCAACAAAGTTTCTCCAAGATTGTCAGAAGAGTAATTGTTATGAGAAGTGAACCACTTCCATCACTTTAAATAGGGACAATATTTTTAGTGTTAGTTTTCCTCTTCTAACAATAAGCTAACAAATGCTCACTCATACTTAACAACAACAGTTAGTTCAGTGAAACACTCTTTATTTCATAGCCTTCTTTTCCTGTCATACAATTTACTAACAGAGGATTTACTGTAGTTATCTTTGTTTTCATTGCTCTTTCACCACATATTCTATCTTTCTGTGGTTGTTTAGTTTATGTAACAATTGTTAACACTTTTTTCACATTCAAGGAAATATACAGAATTAGATAATGTTCCTACTCTATTTTTTTCTTGCTGCTTTATTTTTTCATTATGGATTATCTATGCAGCTGTAGATACAAATTCCACATGGTATTAGAGCCTAGGTGCCAAAAAGAAGAAGTACAGTATTTTTTTTTGTAGATATAGAAGATCAGAGCCGAAAAATGGAATGTTCACCCTCTGCCATTCTCACACCATACAACTATTTTGATTGGAAGCCAAAGATTCTAGTTCAGCTCAGAAGTAAAGGCCTCTATCAGATAGTTATGAATACAAAGGTTGAACCCAATACAACGGTTGAAAAATTTAATACTTCAACCGCATGGATGAACCATTTGTTCTGCTATGCTTATCCATCTCTCCAGAATTGTTGTTTCATGTTGAGGAATGTACAACTCTAAACCAAGATTGGAATACATTAGAGACTCTCTTTGGAAATCAAGATGAAATGCGAGGTCATATCCTTGAAAATGAGCTCAACTCATTAGATCCAAGGAGTTTTGATAATATTCAAGATTTCATCACAAAGTTCAAGGATTTATTGCTTTAGCTCAAAGGATGTGGTATTGACAAATCCAAGGAAGAAAGCAAATTAATCCTTGGTATTCTATCAAAGTTGGGTCTAGAATATGTAGTATTTGTCTCTGCTTTCCACATAGTTAGGCTCACAACAGGATTAACTTGGAAGAGGCCCACACTGGATACTTTCATTGAGTCTCTAGTACATGAGCGGGAAAAGCTTATAAAGATGGGCACATTGAAGAATTCTAAAGCTCATGCACTTGTTGTGCATGCAAGTGGGAAGAACAATTCCAAATCCAACTAGCAATTCAAAGGCAAAGGGAAGAAGGATTCATATCCAAGAAAGGATGGCAATCCCAAACCTCCAGATAGATCTACAAGCTCAAAAGAAAAGAAGGACAAAAAGGGCCAATCAAAGTGTAGCTATTACAACCGTGGGTACCATCTAGAATTATTATGCTTGAAGAAGACCATTGAACTCCTGGATCAAACACTTCAACAACATAATCTTGGTAGCCTTATCCCTAAGAGTGCTAAGAAGAAGCAGGATTAAAAAGCACCAGAAACAAGAGATAATGCACATGCATTGATTGCTATTTATTCTTCTTCAGATGCATGGATCATAGACTCTGGAGCTTCACACCACATGGCAGCCACAAAAGATGTTCTTTCTTCTTTGAAACCATATTCTGGTTCTCCTATTCTCGTGGGAGATGGTTCTCTTGTAGAGGCAACTGGAATAGGGGGGTAGAGGTAGGAATTGGAAGTTTTCAGAATGTCTTACATATTCCAAATCTTTCTGTTAATCTTCTTTCTGTGTATCAAATGACACATACTAGAATTGGTAGGAGAGTTGAATTCACCCCTGATTCTGTGACCATATTTGACATGCAAGACAACTCCAAAATTGTTGTTGGTAAGGCAAATCATCAATCTCATCTGTACACTTTTTCTGATTTTGTTGCTAAATCAGATTCTACTTTACTGCTAACACATGCAAATGGTGAAAGTATAATTTGGCATGAAAGATTTGGTCATTTAAACTTTAGATACATGCAGCAACTTAACAAACAAGGAATGGTTAAAGGCTTTCCAGCCATAGAATTTTCTAATGGAATCTGTGAAGGATGTGCTCTTGGAAAGCATCCACAAGAAAAGTTTCCAAAGGGGATTGCATGGAGAGCCTCTTCTCCTTTAGAGCTTGTTCACAGTGATCTTATGGGTCCATTTCCTAAACCTTTCATGAGCAAAGCCAGGTATGCGCTAACATTCATTGATGATTGCACAAGATACACATGGGTGTATTTCCTCAAACTCAAATATGAGGTGTTTGAGAATCTCAAGATTTTCAAAGCCCATGCAAAGAAAAAGTCTAGGAAAATGATCAAGATCCTCTACATAGATAATATGGGGGAGTATGTCAACAATGATGTCCAACATATTTGTGATGAAGCAGGAATACAATTGCAGGATACAATTCCATACAGTCCATAGCAGAACAAGGTAGTTGAGAAGAAGAACCGATCTTTGAAAGAGATGGCCAATTGCATGTTGCATGCTAGGTCCCTTCCCTCCAAATTGTGGGCTGAAGAAATCAATTGTGCTTCATACATACAAAATAGATCTCCTCACAAATCTGTCACAGGACAAACACCTTTTGAAGAATGGGGAGGCATGCAACTGGAAGTCACACATTTCCACATCTTTGGATCACATGCATGGGCACGCATTCTTGTAGACAAGAGGAAGGCTTTGGAGCCTCAAAGCAAAGAATGCATCTTTGTTGGATATCAAGATGGTGTAAAGGGATATAGACTACTAGATCTTTCCACATAAACACTCTTCATTGAGAGGAGTATCTACTTTGATGAAAGTCTTCCACATGTATCTCAGGAACAACATGCCACCACCTCTATGCTTCCTCATCTTATAGATCTCAAAGATACTACATCCAATCATTCTAATCTTATTTCTAATATTTCTGAATCTGATTCAGAGGAACATGAGAATGCATGTGCTGATCCACAACCAATCCTTGATTTGGACTCCTGTGATGATTCAATATCCCTTGTGGAAAATCAAAGAACAAGGAGCTTAGCTGATATATATGAAGTCCCTCATCCATTCTCAGCTACCAAGCCCATCATGCCGATGCATGCCTATGTACTTCTAGCATCTGACCCTCATACTTATGCAAAAGCTATAGGGAATCCTCTTTGGGAAGTAGCCATGGATGAGGAGTACATCTCCCTAATTGCAAACCAAACTTGGGATTTGGTTCCACTTCCTTCCAATCGCAAGCTTGTCAAATGTAAGTGGATCTATAGGACAAATAAATTAGTAGATGGACATGTGAGAAGATACAAAGCATGGTTGGTCGTCAAAGGTTTTCAGCAAGTTCATGGCATTGACTATGATGAGACTTTTGCTCCAGTGGCAAAAATGGACTCCATTTGATTGGCTCTTACCATTGCAGCATCAAGAAGGTGGGAGATTCATCACATGGATGTGAAGAATACATTTCTTCATGGTGATCTCAAGGAGAAGATCTACATGTAGCAGTCACAAGGGTATGTACAAAATTCCTCACTAGTATGTAGACTGAAGAAGTCACTCTATGGCCTCAAGCAGGCACCTAGAGCTTGGTATGCTAAAATAGATTCTTATCTTCTGTCTCAAAATTTCATGTGATGCAAACCTGATCCAAATGTTTATATGCTGAGAACATTTGACTCCTTTTTGCTCATAGTACTCTATGTAGATGATCTACTAATAACAGGTGATTCACCCACATCCATTGTTGCAATTAAAACTGCTTTGCATGATAAATTTTCTATGATAGACATGGGTCTCCTACATTTTTTCTTGGCCTTGAAATTAGTCAAAATCAATCAGGAATCATAGTTGCTCAATCCAAGTATGCACAAGATCTCTTGGTTTGGTTTCACATGTCTGACTCTAAGACAACTGCCACATCTTTCCTATTGGGGGTCAAGCTTGAGGATGGCAAGGATACACCATTGGTTCATTGCACACACTACCGTCAGCTTGTGGGGAGTCTTCTTTATCTCACTCGTTCTCGTCTAGATCTCTCATATGCAGTGGGGGTTGTTTCTAGATACATGCAGGAGCTACATGAGTTACATTGGAAGGCTGCCAAGCAAATACTTTGATATGTCCAAGGAACCATTTGCTATGGGATTCATTATTCAGCAGATTGTGTTTTGGATCTCATTGGCTACACTGATTCTGACTAGGCTGGTGATCACATTGATCACAAGTCCACTTCAAGATATGTTCTTAGTTTGGGATCAGGCCCCATTTGTTGGTCTAGTAAGAAGCAATCTACCATTACTTTATCATCAATAGAGGCTGAATATAAAGGTGCAGTCAACATTACCATTCAAACCATTTGGATACAAAACTTCCTAACTGAACTTGGTATCTTGTTTCATCGTCTGACCATCATTTGGTGTGACAATCGGAGTACATTAAAGATTTCTAGAGATCTCATACAGTGGCAGTAAACCAAACACATTGAGATCAACATGCACTTCATCAGTGAATTGATACATGATGGAGTCATCGACTTGCAGTATTGTGCCACTTCTAAACAGATTGCCAACATCTTCACAAAGACATTCACTAAGAAAAAGTTTCATTTTCTACGAGACCTTCTTGGGATGAAGAACACTACATCACAGTAGCTGCCATGCACAATTAGTGTATTTTTTTGAGGGGGAGTTTTGTTCCCACAGGGTTTTCCCTCTTTTCTCTTTTTTTTTTTCATCTCCTTAGTTATACTTAAGGGTGGGTGTTAGCATCAGTTTTCCTCTTTTGACAATAAGCTAACTAATGCTCACTCACACTTAACAACAATTGTTAGTTTGGTGAAACACTCTCTATTTCACGACCTTTTCCTATCATGCAATATGCTAACGGAGGATTTACAACAGTTATCTTTGTTTTCACTGCTCTTTCACCACATATTCTATCTTTCTGTGGTTGTTTAATTTATGTAACAATTGTTAACACTTTTTTCACATTCAAGGAAATATACAGAATTAGATACTATTCTTGTTCTATTTTTCTTGTTGCTCTATTTTTTCTTACTGCTCTATTTTTTTCTTTCTGGTTGATCTATGCTGTTGTAGCTGCAAATTCCACAAGTATTCTTGTGGAGATCATTTGTGATGCTAATTGACACAATCTAAAAAATAGGCTTGTGCAAAATGAAGGGCATAAGCAAAGGGGATTTTTTATCAAATGTTGTAGATGCAATAAATCTAGTAGACATGTGTACAAAATGTGGAAGCATAGACAAGGCATGTAAACTATTTGACAGAATGCCTCAAAGAAATGTCTTCTCGTGGGATGCAATGATTTCAAGATCTAGACAAAATGGATTTGATAAAAAGGATTTAGAAGCTTTCAAGCAAATAGAATTAGTAGGTACAAAATCAAATTCCACAACCTTTGCCAGTGAACAGGGGATGGACACCCATCAAAGCAGAATGGAAGGGGGATTTTTGTCAGATATTATAATTGGAAATGCTCTTGGTAGACATATATGAAAAATAAGGGAGCCCAAACAAGGTACATCAACTATGTGATAGAATGCCTCAAAAAGACATTGAGTCATGGAATGTAATGATTGTAGGGTTTCACAAATTGGCTTTGTTGAATAGGCTTTAGAAACTTTCGAGTAGATGCATCTGGTAGGTGTTAAGATATATTCGTGCCATTTGTGAGCTGGTGGGAAATGCTGTGACATAAGGCAGATATATTGTGCTAGGAATAGGTTCTCTCCAACTCATCAATGCCACAGTTCACAGCCTTTCTCCATTTCATGCTCTAAATTCCTCACAAGTGGTTTCAACTACTCCATATTATGGGGAAATTTCGTTTCTCCTTCTTAGGGAGGTTTTCTAATTGAATTCCCAAAACTTGGGGGATTTAGGGTTTGGATCAATTTTTCATTGTGTTTGATGAGAGTGAAAGGTTCCAGGTTCAAATGGCAATTAAAACTTTTACCACTTCTTATTTAAAAAGCACCTGCTAGTTATACTCTATTGTGTTTGCTTTGTAGGCATTTCAAGACCAGACCAAAATGTTTGATTTAGTGGAGTTAGTGTGGAAAAAATATAGTCTCTTAATTCCTCTACATTCATTGAATTTGTAACATCTCCAAACAATCTGAAAGGTATTTTAGATCAAAGTGTCCTCACAGGCAACAATGTATAACAAAATGGGGAGCTGTTGAACAAGGGATGGGTAGCTATTAAAGCATAACAAAAGGGGCGTTTTGTTAGACGAAAAACATATGGTCAAGTATTTCATTGAATGAAATGAACTAGTCTCTAAACCTTATCAGTTCACATTTGCCAGCTTATTTCCAGCCGATGCCAAAATGGGAGTTTGGAACATGGCATGGACATACATCAAACCTTAAAGGAAAGACAAATTTCATCAGATATTGTAGTTGCAAATGCCCCGGTAAGCATGCACAATGCACATGAACCATTTTTTAGAATCCCTGATCAAAAGATATGCAGAAAATGGATTTGGTGAAAAGGCTTTAGAAACTTTCATGCAGATGTAATTAGCAGATGTAAAGCAAAATTCCATAGTCTTTAGCAACAGCCTCCCTGCCTACACCAAAAAGGGGCTTTGGAAGAGAGTATGGTATTCATAAAACATAACGGAAGGGAAATATTTTAAGATGCTGTAGCTGTAATTGCCTTGATAGACTTGTATGTAGAACGTAGAAGCATAGACAAGAAATGATTATTAAACTAGGGTATTTATTATTCAAATTAATTGTATACAGTCAAAAGCATAAAAGGGGGCATATTATTCGGTTCAGATGCAACCACGAGCTTGTGAAATGAATAGTTTCCTCTTAACTCTATATGAAGGCATGCTTAGTTCTATATCATATTCCTAAATCTTATGCCCAAAATCTCTCTTAAATGATTTCAAATTGCGATTAGTATTTCATCAAGTGATTCTGAAATAGAATAAAATTATTAACAAAATTTCAAAAGACAAGAAAAAAACTATGAAAAGGAGGAGGGCTCTTACAGGTTGCTCTAGCTCTAGTAATCTAGACCAGAGCCAAGTGTCTTCCCTTTGATATCTTCATCCTATTTATAGAAAATTCAACCCTTGTCTAGAACCTCATTTTCCAACCACATGGCGGAAATTTTGGAAGACTTTGGAGTAAAGTCAAAGCACATGGTGGAAGATTGATTCATTGGGTCAAGTCTAACTAATAAATGCCTCTTTTTTCAATTTTCTAATTTCTCATTAATTCTTATGGAAAAGATTTCTTCCATGTGAGACTTCATAAATGTTGTTTCTAGAATGTACTCTCTTAAATTTATTTATTTATTCATTTAAAATTTTAAATTATGTCAAATAAAAATTCATTTGATTTTCAAATGAAATATTATATTTAGAGATAGAGGACTATTAGGTTGTGACACTAGGTAGGACATCACATTGCGCCACATTGTTCTTTGAATAATGTATGGTTTCATTTAAATGCTAAGACACAAGTTCAAGAAACATAAAGATCTTTTTGATATGATTTAAATGTTTAAAGAATGCTAATGAGGGACCAAGTGAGTTGTGAAAGGAAAGTCCACCTTAGTATATTGACTTGCTATGGAATCCTCTCATTTAGGAGATAAGACACCAAAATAGAATGGGAAAAGGCTCTTCATAGTCATTATGAATGTACTCAAGTATGAAGTATGATTATCTACTTTCCACCAATGATGATTTGGATTACTCATTGCAAAATATCACTTGTGATGAGCACTAAGCCTTTTTGTTATTTGCTAACATATTTAATTGGTTCCAAGAAGAAGTGCATCGGATAAGTTTTTCTAGTTTTGAGATGAACATTGGTAGCAAACATCATCTAAATGATTGCCTTCATTTGAGACATAAATTTCAATTAATAAGGTACCATAGTCATGAGAACGTGTATGACCTTTCAATACCTTTTTGAATAGAAGAAAATTTGCCATTTATATCAAATAGTCATTGGTCAATATCAGATAGACTTGGAGTGACCTAGTAAATCTGAAATCTAAAGATCTCAGGCCATGTGGAAAGAAGGAAACTGCGCCCACATACACCATACATTCAACAGTTAGGAAGTTAATGTGAAATGCTTCATAAGGAAGATTTTGGCATTTACTAAAGCAAGACATTAAAGGGTTGGAGAAGGACGCCAAGGGAGAAATGAACCATCAGCTTCGAGGTTCTTAAAAATGAAAATCGTTGCAAAGTTAAAGTAGCCATCTAACCCAGCCAATTTAGCAATAAAGTCCCTAGAAAGGCAACTAGCAAAGTGAGGTGGCAATTCTATGATATGAAGGTCCTAATGGATTGCAAAATTAGGACAGGCATGCAAGGTAAGTGGTAGATTTCCAATTATCCTTGTAGTATTAATAACAGACCCATCCAATTGGACTACTCCTTTTGACAAGGGTTCATAAACTAATCACAATTTATCATCTAGACTCTTGGGCATGATGGAACTGCTTGCCCTAGAATCTATCATGTAGTAATGGACAAGTTTGTCACCAATAATCAAACTCAAGTAAAAAGGAGGAGGTTTTACCTCTTTGGCTAGCTGTTCACTCTTAATTTCTGAGCTGTTGGCAAGTACAACTTTGGCCTTTTCTTGATTAGAGCAATCAAAAATTGAAAGTTCAACCAATGCCTCTTGCAAGAAATTCTTTTGGCCTGGAATATGCAATGCATCCATTACTGACATATTCATTGTTGCTCTCTTAAGGTGATCCACAATATTGAAAGAAATAGGACTTACCTTTTTCTATCATCTAACAACAACATTATTCTACCTTTGAAAAGGTTGTGATTGTACTTTGGACTGATCTTTTCCAGGCACAGCTTGATCTCTTTACAGAATTTGCACCTTTGGTTGTGCTGTGGGGGTAGATTGTGATGAAAAAGTATGAAATTTGTCCTTGGCAGGCTATTGTTGTACATCTGCAACTTGTTGATCAAGATCTACAACCCTCGTTTTTGACCTTGTGTTGGCTGAAATAGGTGTATTTTGCTGATTTTGGCCTTGAGGGTAATTTACACCGTAGAAATTAGTATCTTGCTAATTCATTAATGCCACATCAACATTATTTTGTTGAGCTAAAACTTCATCAGAGACATTTCCTGAACCTGCATAACTATTTTGCATCATAAGAGCCTGATTCCTTACACCATTTGTACATGCATCTTGGTTATGGGGTTGGTGACATGGATAACACCAGTCACTATCTTGTGCCATGTTGTTCTGAGTGGGTACAAGCTCCTTCAAGGTGTTGGCAACATTAGGATTACAGGATTGGAAAGGTCGAGGGTTATAATTCCTTCTTTGGCCCTATGGATTAGCTTGAAAAGGTAGTCTATTTGGCTTATTCAATTGATACAGGGTTTGGTAAGGCTTATGTTCTTGACCAATTTGCTTCTTAATATTAACAAATTCATTGCTAAAAGTCTTGCCAAAGGACTGTAGTATGCCCTTTAACTCTTGGATTTATTTGGACTCAACTGGGGCAGTGGCTTCTTGGGTTGTAACTTGATATCCTATTACTAGAACTAGTGGGATAGTAGCCAAAGGAGGAACTACCATGGGTACAGGTCACTAGATTTCTAGAAATATGGGTAAAGGAGGCCTTGGGACTATTTTCCAAGGCAATTTTCTTCTCTAACAACTTCAAAAGCATCGGGAAGGGTAGATCCACCCATTGATTGGATCATTAAAGAAATTTCACTTTTTAAAGCCTTAAGATAAAATGAAAATGCATGCCTTGGCAGAGGCTTTACCATTGCAAGGATCCTATCCCAAGTTCTCTGAAATTGGTAATTGAAATCTGCCATGTGTTCGTGGGGTGCCCTTTTTATGGTGCTTAACTACTCTAATAATGAGAGATGATCAAACTTGTCTTCAAAATGTTTGTGCAATCCATCTCCTAGTTGATCCCACATTGCTATTAAATTCTCTGCAAGACCTTTCAACCATTGCAAGGCTTTACCCTTTAATGATGTAGCCAATAATCTGATTGCTACATTTTCTTGGGTAACATTATGTACTAAACACAGAGTTGCCACATCCTAAATGTGCTCAATAGCTGTAGTGTGATCTTCTCTGGTGAAATATGGTAGTCCTTTGAGGGCTGCAACTAGAATATCATCATGTTGTGCGAGTTGTAATGGGATGTCCCTGTTAAAAGGTGCAAATATGAACTGTCTGGTCATTATG